>JAKEPQ010001005.1:93485000-94085000 GCA_024500445.1 Entomyzon cyanotis
CTGCTGTCACGCAGGAAAACGGATAAAGTTGGACTTCGTGTGTAAAGCAGATCAATATTACTCTTGTGTTTGCCATGAGATTAACTTCCTGCCATTTCTCACCTCATTTGTATCTTTGTGGTGAGAGCAAAGCAAAGATCAGCTCCCACTCTGCCAAATAATTCTTCCAGGGTTTTGTGTGAGAATAGGAGAGTGTGTATATCTTTGCTTTGTTCGAAATGCCATCTCAGTTATTTATTTCTGAATGTCTTCTTTTTTTAATACATGCTCCCTATTCCAACATGAAAAGAACTAATTTCCCTCTTCAGCTCATCCCCTATTCCCATCACTGTGGGGAAAGGACAACTGGTTCTTCAATCATCTTGCTAATGCCACTAGGCAGACCACACTCTGCTCTGTTTCCATGGGTCAAAAGGAATTCATTGCTCTTCCAAAAGTGGTCAACACATGGGCTAATAGAAGGTCACTCCAGACATTATTCCAATGCATAAAAACATGAATGCTGGTGATACCATCAAGTCCACACAAACCTAGTGTGCAGCAGGAGCTTTTGATGGTGAACGGAACACAAACCAAGCAAGACCATACATATGAGAAATGCCTCCATTTTTGACCTCCTGAAAACTCAGTTGTGGCTTATTCCTGAAACCATTTAACTGCCTTAGACTAGAGTGGGCTCCTCAGTGCACACCTGCAACATCTGGAACCATTGTTGACATCAGGAAAAAGAAGAAGAGCATCAAACATGCGCAAATGTGCACCCACGATCCCAGGGAGAGAAAGGCTGGCAGCAATGGAGACAGGGATGAGGTGGAGGAGAGGCAACACCTGATTCAGAGTGTAAGCACACAAACAATCCTGTGCACAGCTTGGGTGGGGTGAGGGGTGCATGGCTCTGCTGGGGTTGCCTGTCTTATGTAAAACACTGATGGTGGGATGTTGGATATGGGAGCAGACAACTGGTCACCATGATGACCTGAGAGACAAAATCAAGGAGCAAAAAAGCAAACTTAGTAAAGCAGCCCAATTAAAGTGGAAAGCCACAGCACTGCCACTACAGTCACATGGTAGAGTTCCATGAAGCCCTCCCTGTGAGAATCAGGGTGCCCTGAGGGCTGGGGAATTGTCCAGTCTTCCCTGTGAGACAGACACAGGGGGAGTTTAGCTCCTCACAGGATGGCAAATAACAGGATGTGTTTAGCTCCTCACAGGATGGCAGAGGACAAGGGGGACCCACCTGGCTTTTCCCCCTCCATGCAGGTGGGTTCCCCTTGTCCCCATCCTCAAGAGACTGAGCAAAGTTAAAATTGCAACCAGTTCTCCTGAGAGCAGGGCTGGAGAGAAGAGGCCCCAGGGCCAGTCCATAACAAAAAATTACCAAGCAATATTCAGAGACTGTATAAAAAGCTCCTGGAAGCTGAGTCAGTCTGAAATATATATCCTAGATCCCCATTATAAGCAAGAATATCAGTATATCTGCTGCAAATGCAAATTTCTGAATGCAAAGCAGAAGGAAAACACTAGCAGATCTTTGCATTGTGCAAAACCACATTTTTCCTCAATCATAAATGTGTGGGGTTTTTTCAGTGGGGTTTCAGATGGAAAAAGGCCTGGCACACGTTAAGAGCCAAGTCTTATTAAAATGCACACTGGGTACAATTAAACAACATTGATGTTAATGAGTATATATGTGGTACCTGGGATTTTAGGCAGCCTCTAGCTCCATCTCAGGAGTGTCCTAAATTCACTGCACACATACATCCACTGTTGAGGAAGCCTGGGAGAAAGGCACATTTCCTTCCTGTAAAGCAGCCCTGTTGGCTGTGCCTCATGCCTTGCAGTGCTGAAACATGAAGGCAGTGGGATCACAAATACCCTGCTACAACCATTACCAACCCTCATTAAAAGCTGAACTGTGAAAAATGAACAGTTTGGTGCAACAGCATGAGTACAGCTCAGAGCTGTTAGCAACGAGGAATGAAAAAGGAGGAGGAAATGCCCTTCATCAAAAGGCTGATAGGCAGATTTTTAGGAAAAGGAGATCAAGGTTGAGATGCACATAAAAGTTATATAAATGCAGAACTAGCCAAGCTTCCATGTGGAGAAGAGGGGATAAATGCACTTTATTAAGTTGTTTCTAAAATTGGAGTAGATGAGATAAGCCTTGAAGGAGACACTCATTTAAGATTGATGTGGAGTATGTGTGGAGAGATAGCTGTTGAAAGCACTGCCATAAACCAGTTCTACAAGTTGTCACTCACTGACACTTCACAGTGTTTTCTAATAAAAATAATCTGTTAAAATCAGACTCTGGAGACAGCTTGTCTTTGGCTGCCAGTGTAATTTCTCACAATTGTTTCACATAGTAAATGCTTTTGGAATAAGTCTGGGATTGTTTGAAGAAGAGACAACTTTGAAGCAGATTTTTAATTTACTGTGATTTATACTGGCAAAGCACTTTATACTGTTTTAAAACATAAAAAAACAAAAAAAAAGAAAAGAAAAAAAAAAAAAAGGCTATAAGGAGATTACAACCAGCTAGTTAGAGCCAATAAAGCTGCTGATAGATAGTCCTTCCACAGAGATATTTCCAGTACCATACAGCTATGGAAGCATAACCTTGGGCTTGCATGGGATTATGTGAATCCTGGAGACAGTGAAATGGTTATAAGTCCACAGGATAAACCAACAACCAGGAGCTGCAAAGTACAGTGCAGCCCTCATACCAACACGCTGCTGAAATCCTTGCTGACACAATTGCTGTGAAGTTTACTACCTCAGACAGTGAAGACTACATTGAGCAGGAGAGGGCAAGAACCATGAGCAGCCTGGCTGACATGGAAGTCGTCTTTAACTCTTCCATATTAGTCATGATTTTGACTCTTTCCAAGCCCTCTTCCTGCCTGTCTTAACCTTGAAATGATTGCCAGCAGGTTTCAATTGCAGGAATACTTTCAGCTGTAGAATTGTGCAACAACAGTATCTGCTAAAAATAAAAAAGAAATACTAATATGTCGCTGTTGAGCTGCTAGCAGAGAAAAAACCCAGGTTCTCAGTGAGGCAAGAAAAAAGTGCGTTTATTATTTTGATTTCCATATATATAGACTTTTCAGAGGTCACCCAGATTGGTCAGCCAGAAACCTCCCCCTAGGCCTAATTGGCCAGGCCTGAACTGTCCAAATCTTGAGACACTGTTTGAAAAACATCCAAATTTTATCTTTGTTTATGAAACACAGCAGAATGTTCTCACGAGAAAGACCTGTGCTAGCCACACTAATATTTTTATAAGGTTGATATAAACCACATCTCAGCTATCTGGAAACAATTCTGCTGTTTTTCACTAAAGAAAAACACTCATCATCTATGAAAATATTATGGTCAATTCTAAATGAGGCTTTTTAATGTTTCCACAGAGTGCAGTATGTTGCCTTGTTGCTGTAGCAGAGGACACTAAAAGAAGCTTTTATGTGCATTTTGCTAAGGGACTTGCTCATTATGTACATCCTGAGCAGCAGCAGGATGTACTGGCTATTGCAGCTCCAGCTGCTGCTGCAGGATCTGGGAGGTGTAAGGCCTCTTCAGACCAGTGTACACCGTAAAAACCAAAAGAAGGCAAAGGACAGCCTGGACATCCTTTGCTTGGGGATTCCCCTTGGAGAGAGGAGGGGCTGTGTGAGCTGGCCAGCAGGAATTCACTTCTATAAATTTCCAAGTGGTCTGCAGGCTTATGTTCCAATTATTAAGTGGCTCTCTGTGGACAGACTGTGGGTACCCAGATGTGGACCAAGCACCTCCATAAGAAGCATCCTTGGCTCCAATCCACAGCCTCTCCAGGACCTGCTTTCCCAATAATCTCTTTGTCCCAACCTGTCATGGAACTTTAGTATGGCCCATGTGATATTTGCAATGTGCTTTGCTGTGGTGAGTGGACGAAAAGGAGCTATATAAATGCAAATTTAATGTATTCATTTATTCGATACTGAAGGTTGTACTGAAGGCCAGTAAGGCCAGGTAAATTACACCCACAGCATCTGCCAGACAGCTCTTAATGTCATCCACTCCAGGAACAATAACTTCCCATAGAATTTGTTAAGCATGATTTTCTTTTGTTAGTCCTTGCAGACTATTTTTAATCAAATTACACTTCTCCAGGTGTTTTCCATCTGGCTGGACCCACTAGCTGCTGAATTCAAGGACCCTGATTCATGACTACCTGCGTCATTTGCTGACCTTGCCACGAGACCACAATGGCAGCATAACAAGGTCCGTCCGTCTAGCGCAGCCCCTGCTTCTCACAGCTCATTGCTGAGATTGCCAGGAGCTGAATCCTTGCCCTGAAACTTTAACAATCTGAAACAAGAGCAAGTCCTTCGTCACTCACTCTGGTTTTACCCGGAGTCCATTATGTCTTTTATTCCCCCTGAAAGTGTATGGCTGTCCCCAGCATTGCTCTCATTATCCCTCTGTGAACACTGGAGAAAGAACGTATTTACATTTCCTGACGTGCTTAGTATTCCTGTCATCGCTGTCTCCCTGAGCCTGCCCTGACCTTTGCAATGACATTTTCAGCAACTCTATTCTCAACACTTTTTCTTTGCTGCTATTTCCTGTGCAATTTTGGCTTCATTTTTCCTGCTCTATTTTTGTTATTATTTTCTTCTTTGTTCTTTTATGCTCTCCCTAGCCATAGTGATGGCCTGGTGGCCCTTCCAGGCATCTCGTGCTTCCTGCTGCAAGCCTGACTGTGGTCTGTAATGCTGCTGGGGACTGAGTACAGGGAAATTAGGGTCTGCTATGAGGGAGGCACAGCCCATGGAAGGAAGTTCTGCATGTGTCACTTGGGAGAGCTCAGCTATTCCGCTGTTGGGACATAAGTGCCACTGGCCTCACACAGGGATGGGATGTCAGGAGAAAGACTAAGCTTATAACTGCTGGCATCACTAACGCTGTTGTTTTGGCCTCTGGCTAAACCCAGCTGCAAGATCTGAAGCTGTGTGCACCTGTGTCCCCTCAGCTTGCAGCACCTCTGTGCTCCTGTGTCCTAGAGCCCACAGTGCTGCACACACTGCAGACCCCTAGGGAGCCTAGGAGATGCAGGAATACGGTTTCCTTTAGGCTATTTGGGAAAAATCATTTGCACTGGGTGTGGACCTCTGGTTTTGTTTTGAGGCTCAAACTCTCAAACCTTGTCAAGCCTTTGTATGGATTTGTCTGTTGAGTCTCTGTGGTGGAGTCAGAACTTCAGTTGCCATAGAGAAGTAAAGCTTCAGTGAAGGCAATGGATTTGCAGTGATTGACATTAGCATAGCTGACAGTGCAGAAGAAGAAAGTTTATTATATTCCTGAGAATGAAAGCTACATTCTCTGGAGAGCAGATAGAAAACCTATCGGTTACTTACTAGGACATCCTTATCACCAGTCTTTCAGTCATCCCTCCTCCTTTACCAGTGTAACAGGGCAGTAACAGTGTAACAGTGTTCAGGATGGCATCTATTCATTGTTTTCATTATCTATTTTCCCCTTTCTTTCCTCTTCCCTAGCAGGCATTATTTAGCATCAGTGCTGCTGGAGAAAACTGGTACTCTGGTTTTGTACTATCGGCAAGTGAGTTCCTCGCAGCTCAGAAAGAACAAATGCTATTCTTGGGAAAAAAGGTCTCTCCAAATCCCTGAAAGAGACACCCTTAATCTCTGGGAGAACCTTGGGGAAGCAGCCTGAGAAAGACAGATGAAGAGCAATGCAGTTAACAGCCTCACTACCGCAAGGGGGACCCAGGTCAGTACCTTGGCTAAAGCAGCATGAGGGTTACAGTGTGGAAGAGTGAGGAGAACATGAACAATATAATTTCACCTAGGCAAGCTGAACAGCAAAGGCTGACACTCTTCCATTGCTGAAAGTTGATATTGTCGTGACACAGCTAAAGGGACAAGCCATTTCTCCCCTGAAACCAAACAAAATGCTTTTGGCTTATGCTGATTTTTGTAGCCTCACAACTTTCTCTTTTCAGGAATAGATGGAGTGCAGCAATGCTAATAACAGCTCATACATGTGACTGCTGCTATGGAGGGAAAGGGGTTGAAGGACACAAGGAATTTGCTAAGCAGTTACTTGGAAAACAGATGTGGCAAACAGATAAAATAAATCCAATAGACATAATGCGCCCACCTAAGAGTATGGAGCCATCCTGTCCAAGCACTTTGTCTTTAATTATGTGACTGCTTTTATCTTCGGTGGGAATGCCAATCTCCCTCTGGATTAGTGAGGCATGTTTGTGCTGACCACGTACAATGTCCACACATGGCTGCCACAAACAGATCAGACACTTCACACCACCATGGTTTGGTGAGATCCCTTGAGCTTTCCACACCAGCTTCGGTCTGGCTTCATCATTTCCTCCAAAGCCTCCCTTCTCCAAAACTCCCTGGAGAGACAATGCCTGTTGATATCTGCTCAAGCAGAGAGGGATGCAGGAGAATGACCAGCAAACAGCCTTGGGACATACTTTGCCCAGAGAGGACTGGCAAAGCAAGGAGCAGCTGAGAGAGTCAAGTTGCACAGGTTGTTACAGCTCTTGTAACTCAATAGAATGAATCTTAATTTCTTCATCTAGATTAGTGCAAGAAAGCAGAGGGAAAAAAACATCTGTACTAGCAGATGCCTCACCAAAAGAAAATACAGTAAAAATTGTTTAAACTAGCTCTACCTTAGAAAATAGTTGCAATGGTTACTGCTTACCTATCTTGCTAGAGCTTTGTTGTCCCCTTTAACAAAACATTAATTAAGCTATCTGTTTTTTCTTTGCAAGTGGAGAACATAAACTCATCAAGTAGTAAATCTTTTCCTTGTTTCTGGCTCATTCTGTTAAGCTTGAGCACAGCCCTTGTTGTTGCCAGCTGAGTTCTGGCAGATGGGTTACACTTGGAAAGTGAGGTTTCCAGGACTGAGCAGCAGCTGAAGTAGGAGTGTGAATACTGAGATCTGGAATCAGGCAGTAAATCTTTTGTGAGCTGTCACCCTCAAAGATTGCCCAGCTCTTTACGGAGCAGTGCGAGAAGCTGCAGTTGTGTTGCTGTTTCCTGGAGATCAGACACACAGTGCATCCTCTGCCCAACTGGCCAAATCTGAGCAGAAGGTTCTATAGGCTTGGTTAGATGACTTACCAGGGTTTATGGAGCTGTTTTTCAGCTGCCCTTTCCAGCTGCCTCTTACTCAAACAGGAGTTGCAGAGAGCCCAGCAGCACAGATATGGACAGCAGACCTGCAAGCTGGGTGCACTCAGCAATGCATTGATCTAATGGAATAGGAACATGAGAAACAGAGCATGGACTGCCGCCCCAAGAAAGACTGTTGAGAGAGCACTAAGAGCCCTAAAATAGATACAGTTTTGCTAATTCTGGGTAATATAGACAATGTGTGATTACCACACCTCTGTGGACAAGGGAAAGCATCAGCAGTGAAGTGCAGCAATTTGTAGAGTTGTTCCAATGTACCTGTGGCAGAAAGCTGCTGCATCTACAGTCTATTTCTGTCAATACCTCAACAAATCCTTCCCAGGGTCTGTGACCAGTGCAGCACTCAAGAAGTGTCAGTGCTGCAATGCTCTCATATTTCCTATTCTATCCTATCCTTCCTATCCAGGTGAAGCTGTAATTATGTTTCTTTGCAACAGTGACTTATATTTTTCATGAAAACGAGGCAAAAGAACAGCCAGAAAGAATTAGCACTTCCCACTCTTCAGTCTGAAATAGGAGGGAACAGTAGATAATTTGGTGGGTTGGGCACTTGCTTTCTTGAATTACGTTGCTTTTCCCAGAGTAAGTTGTCAATGTGCTGCCCCAAATCCAGGTATCAGCGTGGATGTTTATGGGATTTACACTACAAAGAGTCTCTGTGCTTGGGCAGTCAGGAAATGCCTGTTGCTCTTCCCTGGACAAGAGAATGCTGGAGCTCAGAAGGGACTGGAAGGTTCAAGAAACACAGGTAACAGACAAGTAGGCTGAGGTACATATAGAGTACAGACAGCAAACATTTGTAATGCTTAAGGTATAATTTCCAGATGCTATTCACTTCCCACATATCCCTCTTTGATCTGGTAGTCTTTATCTCTGGCTTTAGGAGATGCTCAGCCTGTGCTGGGGGTTAGCAACAACTTCAGCTCCCAGAATCTGGTCAAGACCTTGTCTCAAGGAATAGCTGTGAATTGTGGAGGGACTTAGAGCTTTTCAGCTTGCCCAAGAGCAGTGGGTGTATTCTGGCAAGCTATTGTGAGTAACCATTCTGCCCTCCACAGTGGATGCTCCATCCTTCCTCCATTGCTTCTGCAAGGAGGCAGGGACAACAGCAGATAGTAGCTGGTCTGAATTTCTGGAACTAAGACTTCAGAAGAAACACTCTCTTTATTTGAATAGGCTCAGTTTAATCAATCAATGTAAATTATGACAATAATTAAAAGAAGTAATAAGAGAGTAATAGGAACTCCATATATGAATCAGGTTTGAGTATTTGAAATGCTTTTCAAAGTCTGAGTTGTGCCCAGTGTAGAGATACTGGAGCTATTGTAGTTAGCAAGGGAGCTCTGTCTGACAGCTTGTCAGGGAGCAGCTACTGAGAAGTCTTTCTGCATTCACCCAGCTGAGACCTGCCTGTCTCTCCTTGGTTCTGCACAAGCTCAGACACATCCTCCTGCCCCAGCTGGGAATCACTCTTCTCCAGGGTTTCTGCATCTCTGTGGAATCATGTTGTCGCATGCTGTCACCTCTGCACGCCCTCCCTTCCTGACATGAGTTGAGGTTTGGCTGCTCCCCAGCATGTGGCCCTCTCAAGGGACGGGACCTGCAGGCAGGGATGCTAAACTGAAGGAGAAGGAGGAAACGCTTTCTTGCACCACTGTCGTTTCATCTTCGAAAATTTCTTCTGAGTCTTAGTCTCTGGGGAATGGAACCAATTAAACAGCAATCTGGAAAGCCTAACAAGCATCTCCTCCTTTCAGTGGAAGTCCTTCTCTGAGTGACATGAGCTGAGAGGGGGAAGACTAAACAGACAGGAGCAGCAGCAAGTTGTTTCGAACTGAATAACTTCAGTGCCTCGTATTTTGGGGCACTGCCATTAAATTGCAATCAATTTTTCAGAAGCAAATACACTGAAACTAGACAAGACTTTGATTTCTACTTTTGCAATCAAATTTGGTGACACCTCTGAATGTATTTTTCCCTGATTACCTAAAGGACACTGTAGCAGAATTCAGAAAGGTAGTCAGTCTGCATCTTCTTGCTTGGGAAAGAAAACCAGACATGGTTGACACTCTCAGTGGGATATTCCTTAGAAGTACACCTCTTCAATCAACTAACATTCACCCAAACACTTTCAAACACAGAAAAGACTCTGCTGATGAAAATAACTGCTTCTTGCTTGTATTGCTGCATAAAAAACATATCTGCAGAGCTGCCTGGGAAGCCAGAAATGATACTACAGAGTACAACTGTGATATACAGGTTACCCTGTACAGATCCTGTTATTTCACCTACCTCTGTCCTGAGTCAAGTGACTGAAACTTTGTAGCTGCCACTATTCATACTCACACCAGTGGAGGGCTAGAGCCTGTTTGCCAAGTTTTGATTTTTAGACCACCAGAGGCTTAGAATCAACCTCTTCTCTGGCCCCTGTGGTTAAACATGCCAACCTGAACACGGCTGGAGACCTTGTGAGGTGTAGGTTTTCTTACATGCTTTATTTCGAGCTATGAGAGCTTTTGGTGCTTGGTATTTTCCCTAACATAAGGAATCAACAAGTCATCTTTTTACCTTCCATCTTTGTTAATCTGAGCTACATGACTCAGTATATGTGCTTGAAGACATTTTTGCATCTTTTCTGCCCTTCTCCATTTCCTTCAAAGGTATCAAAAGATTTCATTTTCTTCAAAGTTTTCAAAATAAGAACAAAAACGGGTATGCAACACACAAAGGACAATCAGTCAGTACCTCCCTCCTTAAGAAATTCTGTTTTAACAGGTTTTATCACATTATTAAATGAAAAATACTTCATTTGATGGCTCAGTAGAGGCCCAAGAGCCCTTCCAGGCTTCCAAGGGTGACACAGTGCTGCATCCACAGACTGTAGCCCAGGAACAGGCCTTCATCAGGCACATCTTACTTCCTACCACAAGCCAGTGCAAAGTGTTGCACCATCATGTTTTGTCAGCAGAGCAATTATATTCAAGTTCAGATTTCTGATGGAAACACAGCATGATGTTGGCCTCACATCAACCCCTGCAAATCCCACTAGGAAAAAAACTCACGTTGGATGACAATTCCCCACTAATAGGTAGTTTTTGAGCTGTCAGTTAAGCAGTCTGTATGTCACTTAACAGGTGCTTTAGTGATACTGTAAACTGGTCATCTCTTCATGCTGCTCAGTACTATACCCTGTGATTTCGGTAGGACCTCAGGAAATCTAGAACGTGGGGTCATCTCAGTGGGAATAAAAATTAGACTTGAAGGTCTGAGACAGGCAGTGATGGGAACAGGGGGAGAACTACAAATTAATTTCTGTAGTTCAGAATGGAAATGTCTGCTTGTTCTCAGACATTGCCCACCCTGCCTGCATATCAGGCTTCCTTTGCCATTCCCATCTCTGACATTCCCCCAGTGGTCTGGCAGCTTGTGCTTTCCTCCCCTCTCTGACCAGACTTAGGAAAAAACTCCCTTTGCTCCCCATTTTGAGAGCTGCTGCCCTGCATGGTCTCTGTGCTAAACTCACATACTACAAAATTATGTTGAGAGTGTTTGGTGGCAACTGAGCCATACTGTGGCAACTTCCAGCAGCCTGATACAAACAATATACAGAGCCTTGATGGAATTTTCAAAATTCCTCACTGAGGGAATGAGCTGAGTGATACTGAACACCAAACAAAGCTACCCACAGGTCAGTAGGCAAAGACACTTGGTGTGAGTCTGTCTGAGTCAAACCATGACCATGATGAGCTGTGCTGTACAGTGACTGAAGAACTAACTCTGCATCTCTTAGCCTGTGAAACCCAAAAGGCACATCAGAATCCAGCCTCCTCCTCCGGAGCTCCTGAGTTTAGCTCAACTCCTTCATTTCCACCTTGTGTTCTTGCCTTCTCTCCCTACTGATGAGAGCAGTCATATTTGTCTGATTGTCCAGCCAGCACCTTTGACTTTCTCAATTGCCAACATCCCTTTTCTGATTCCCCTGCCTCTTCAACCTTGTGCACTAATTGCTCTTATGCAATAGCAGTTCAGCTCTTCTCTGGGAGATGAGTGGTGCACATGCTGGTTTGCCCTCTTGCCACATCACTTCTTGTTCATTATGAACATTATGCCACCAGTCATAATTGTTTTTCCGCCTCTACACCCTTCGGAGATAGCTCTGCTGCCCAACAGATGCAGTGCTGGTGATCCAGCCTCTGGGTAAAGCAAAGCTTGTTTAATGAGGATAACATCTCAGAGCATACTGTTTCTCCACAATGTCTTTTTCCTAATTTCTCCTAATGAAGGAGCTGGTATTTCACTGACAACCATTTGTTGAAGAACTCAAGCTTCACCCTCACACTGGTAAACCTTAAAATAAGAGTCACTCAAACAGCCTTACAGTCAGCCTGCTGCCAGATCAGGGGCTTTATTCTGAATTCAGTTCAAATTCCTCATGGTGCCAACACAATGAAAGGTACTTGGCTCACTAAGGTGAAAAGCATTGTCCCTTCTTCAGTATGTCTTATTATCCTGGGAAGGGAATTCAGGCAGTCTGCTCCATAATGTTTGATGGCTGATATTAAACTTGTCAGACCCAGTGTAAACTCAGACACATTTAGCAATACTCTGATATTAAAGAAGGGCTGACGGTGTGAAATCCCTTATTCTCCTTTTATTTGCAGGGTAGGATGAGGAAAATCACCTTCTCTCCAGTGTTTTCCTGTGCCCTGCTCTGGCTGAAATCAGATGACTTAAGGCATGGCCCTAGTGCCAGCAGCTATCAGAAACATCAGGTCAGCCACGTCAGCCCTCTCTGAATTTACAGAGGTTGGCAGGTTTATAGTGTTAGTGCTATTCAAAAGGCTTGACTACTCTTTTGTTTGAAAGAGAACTTAAAACACTGACATACATCCACAGGGATAGGAGCACTCTCTTCTCTTTTCAGAAATGTGTCTCTTTCTCAGGGCTCCCTACCTGCTTAAGGCAGGTATCCTCATTTACCATGCTGGGTTTGAGGTCTACAGTTCTCTTCAAGGCATTTTGCCTCTTCCTTTCTTTTTCCTCTGCTCATCTGGAGTTTCTGGCTCTCTCTTCATGCATCCCATTCCAAAAACAGTTTCCTAACACTTCTTCACCCACATCATTCTTGGAAATATAACCATCTACTGAGCCCAGGGGGGGCTGTGTGGCCCAAGTGGAATGAGGCACCCTTTCCCACCCAATCCACCACAGACAGAGCAGTGGCATGACCAGCAGCAGTGACAGAGAAGTCATTGCTCTATCTGGACAACCAGTAGAAAGTCACAAATACAAGAGTGAGAGCTCTGTTTGAGAATAAAACTCACCTTACCACCAAATGAGTTTTTGTCTTGTTTTCACAATGAATGTTGAGGACAGTGAGTTTAAATGGGTGTTTAAAGGCCACATTGGGTAGACAGTGGCACATGGTGTGTTGCTTTCAGGTCTCTACACCTGCAGGCTAACTGGTGCAAGTCCAGTTCCCTCTGGGAGCACACACATCTACCCAGCAGGACTGCTGTATTGGCTCCTGACCGACAAGCCAGGAGAGAAGCAAATCTGCTGACACACAGACCATAATTCGAGACCCTCAGCCTAGCTGCTGGATCATTAATCAAGGCAGATTCATAATGTACCTGGATCCTTCTGCCTGCTCCTGGTCTATAATTAGCAACTCATGCTCAGGTAGCAGCACTAGTAAATTGCTTCCCATCTTTGGTGACAGTAACTCCCATTGGAGAGAAGGATATGACAAAGGCTCAAGGAATAGGGATAAATGGCTACAATAAGGCAGAAACCATTAGAACTAAACAGCCACAGTAACCCTTCATACCTCAGTGCTATCGCTGTCTTCACTTGTATGAGTCTCTGTTGCCTTGCTGGAATTATAGACAGATGTTAGCAGCTGGGAATGGCAGGCACCATGCAGCAGTCACACAGGCTCCTTTTACACAACAGCAGCAACACTGAAGTTTTACTGTTTGGAAAAAGCCTGAAAAGGTGCCCTGGACCAGAGTGCTGGGCTGCACAGACCGGCTCAGGGCTGCCAGGCATCAGTCCATCCCATCCTCACCATCTGAAACCTTGTGCTTGACTGTCCTTGCTCTGTGATTCGACAAAATCATACCACCCACACCCTCAGGGGCATGTTTCCCTTGATCATCTCCTTTCACTGACTCTGCAATGAGACATCCTGGCAGAAATAGGATCATGATGTGCCTTAGGGGTACTGCCAGTGTAGCATTGTCCATGTGAGGTCCAACCATAGCACCTGCAGTTCTTACAGGCAGAGACGGGGCTGAGACTCTGCTTTTGGCCTAAGATGCTGCTACTCATCCTGGCCAGGTTCCATCACAGTGGACTTAAGATGTCCACACAAGGAGGTTTGTGGCTCTTCTAGTTAGTGGCTGCACAAGCAATAATATCTTCCTGCTCTTGGGCAACTTTAAATGAGTTGGTGCTGTACCGTGGGGAAATGGAAATGTTCATAGCTGTGAGAATGCCACTCATTATAATTCATGGGAATTGTCATTAAATCAACATATCTTCAGGTTCTGAAAACCCCTGAATCTGTTGCTGCAAAAGAAAAAGTCAAATCTGTCTAGGCTTTTTGATTGCAAATGAGTATATTGAAAGTGTGCTTCCTTCTCTGAGAAATCAAAGCCTATTTGATTGAAGCTCATTTTCACACAATCAGCTGATGCAGCTCACACTTTAGGCATTTTCAAATTCTTTTTAATTTTCTAGAAAAATACATAAATTCTGTGTAGAAATCTCATATCCCATAAAGAAAAGTGTCTTTCTTCAAAGTCATCTGTCCAGGCTTTTAGTCTCTTACATTTTTTGCTGCCAAAATTAAGCTTAGTAAGATGAAAAAATTGTGTATTTTCTCAGATGACAATAATGGAATGATTTTTCTCCCATTTCTTCCAAATATAAATGCAGTAATTAAAAAAAAAAAAGTGGTTTGATGTCAAAGAATTAGATTCAGGTGCTGATAATACTAAAATACTGTAGATTTTTTTGGTAAGAATAATGCCTAAATGATGCATCCCCTTTTTCTTGTTGCCTTCCAGATATTTCATTTTATAGCAAGAATTCTGAAAACCTGTCCCTTCTTTTGGCAGCTGAAAAAACTTGAGTTTTCTGATTTGTCTCTCTGATGTTTTGCTTTGCAGTCTCTTTAGCCAGAAGGGTGGTTTTCTCTTGCTGTGAAGTATTGCTTGATGCTTCCCTTTCATTCCTAGGAAGTATCTTGTTTGCAATTATTTCAAATGTTCAAAACTAATTTAAAATGTAGGGAAAACTGGAAAGCATAAAGGAGAAGTTCAGCCCTTACAAAAGGGAAGGAAAGCAAAAAGAGGGGATGTGACAGAAATATAGTTCTGGTGTCTATTCAGAGGAGGCTGCTAATAAATAAAAAGGAAGTGTAACAATTGATCCAAAGTGTCAGAATAATTTTGCCTATAAGCTTTGTGCCTGTCAGGAATTTGGAGGGAGAATTTTCTAAAATGTTACAGGGATGTAGACACCCAGTATGCCCTCAGAAGAAAGCTTCTTAGAGTCAAATACAGAGATAAAGAGAGGAAGAAAGAGAGAGAGAGAGAGAGAGAGAGAGAGAGAAGGAAGGAAGGAAGGAAGGAAGGAAGGAAGGAAGGAAGGAAGGAAGGAAGGAAGGAAGGAAGGAAGGAAGGAAGGAAGGAAGGAAGGAAAAGACAGAAAGAAAGAAAAGAAAGAAAGAGAGAGGAAGAAAGGAAGAAAGAAAGGAAGAAAGAAAAGAAAGAAAAATTGCTTTCATTATGAAAACATTGGAGCACAAAACATTTCACTAAGAGTCAACATAAACTCCAGCAGAGCAGGAGCCAAATGAGAAGCTGCATAAGAGACCTGTCAGATTAGTGCCTGGTGTGTGACATAGAAAGAGAAAGAAAGAAACAAAAGGGCAGAATTAGAGACATCAACATCTGGCCAGAGTTTTCTGTTGGTTCAGGTTAAAACACCCCACAAATTCACACCCTTCAGAGCTGAAAAGAGTGAAATTAAATGAGTGCCTCCACAAAACCACATTTTCTGCCATTTTTCTCTTTCTATAGGACCCTGTTTAATCTATGTACATTTAATTAAATGTATCTTTCGATTATATAAATCCATAATAATTTATGGATGCCTCAATTATTCATTAAATTATGAATGCCAGCTGCTTCAAAGGTGGGGCTTCCAGCTCTGAAGACCTACCTTTCTTTTGAGCAAAGAGTCCCTGTGCTGTGTTTTGCTCTCCACAACAGCCCAGTGCTCCCTGTTTCCCTGGCAATTGTGCAGCAGTGGCACTAGCATTCACAGCTCAGCAATGTTTAAATGCTTGATGGATTTAGGGTTCATTTGGTCGACTTTCAGCTGGGCCTTTCTGCTGTCTACTGCTCAAAGTAATGCATGTTCACTCAATGCAGTCGAAAATAATCTAAGCAGACATCAGAAAGGGCACAGTGCTAAAGAGCAACCTCTGAAAGGCCCATTGCACTGACCCAGTGATGTGGATTGGATTTTCCATACAGTGGTAATTAACCAATATTTTATTGAGCACAACTTTAATTACATCTCTGATACCCAATAATCTAATATTTTTGCCAGCTCATGCTGAAAACAACTTCAATTTTCAACAGCTGCAAAAGTAAACTTTCTATCCAAAGAGGTGGCAGACACACAGCAGTTCTGGTTTCTCTCATCATATTATTCTTGTGGTCTTTTCCACAAAAGCCTGGGTGTCTCTTAGGTATTACTTTTTAATCATCTACCCTCATTACATATAATGTTTGCTCCTTTTTCATTTTATAGCACAAATCCAGAAAGAAGGCAATTAAAATTCAATAATGGTGCAGTGCTTAGACACTCATTAAGTAGTCATTAGGTAGTCTGGAGGCTCATTGTCTTCACAAAGGTTTGCTCTCCGTGAATCTCCTCTCTGCAGTATCAGCTCAAAACAGCAAGCACAATGTGGAGATGAATCCAGAGGCTCCCTGAGTCTCCCAGCCCTGGCACAACTGCTTCTCTGCCTCCTGCACATCCAACACCTGGGATGCAGCAAACCCCTGGGGCTCCTCCAGCAGCACCAGGGAGATGTTTAGGCCTGGGGCTGTCCTGGCTGCTTCCACTTCCACTGTGCTCCTTGGAAATGATTCCTGTCCTCCTCAGGCGATAGAAGGATCATTTCAACACCCTTGCTTACACTTGTTGGAATACCACCCTCTCCCAGAAACACAGCCCCCACTTGCCAAGACGGTTTGTAGAAGGACACGCATGAGTAACTGGCAAAATTGGCCTCTAGGGAGTCAGGAGCATTCACTGTCAGCACCAGGAGCCAAACTCCTGCCAAAAGAGCATTCAAAACAAGCAGGCTTCATTTTGAGGTGGGGAAAAAACACAACTCACTGGCAGCGACAGGATGGCAAAAGTATGCCACTGATTGTCAGATGCCTAAAGGCATCAATAAAATAATGCTCACTCTCAAAAACTGTCTTACAAAACAAGAGAAGCAGCCTCTCTTGATTTAAAGGATTGTCTGTAGACATTAAATAATAGCATCTGTTCCCCACCCTCTGAGCACCTTGAGTTTGCTTTGCTTTCTGTCCTTGAGGAGTTGGGGAGAAAAGAGGACAAGACAAGACAACAGAGACAGCTCAAGCTAGGAAGATTCCAGTTCTAAGGAGCATTTCCCCAGACCTCGCTGAGAGCAGAGGGAGCAAACTCCAATGCATTATTTAAGACTACTCTCACACTGCTGACCCTTTATAGATGCAGATCAATAGAGCAGCCTCCACCAGAAAGAGACTTCCATATGAAAAAACCTGAAATAGATCTCAGAGATGCTGAGAGGAAATAACACAGCCCAAGGGAATATCCGCATGCCACGGTACAATGAGGCAGTCCCTGAGGGGTCAGCAGATAGATGGCAGTGGAGGGAGGAGAGTGATTCACAGATTCCCAGCTTCTTCACAGCACTCAGTCACCTCCAGGGCATAAACCTCTGGCACAGAACCACCTCATCGATAGTCCATCACACACACACTTCCATGCACAGTCACAGAGTCCTATTTCATAATAATAGTTTTCTGCATTGAAGTCCATTTCACAACACTGCATCTTTTTTCATGCCTTGCCTTACCCCACCACCCACAAGCCACAGATGACTGCCTGGCACTGTGTCAGGTGAGGATCAAGAGGAATGCTCCCCTTGGTTGGCTTCCTGTTGCACTTTGTCACATAAGCTCAGGTTACTTCCCTGAACCATCTTCCAGTCATCTTCCTGCTGGACAATTCAGCTGGGAGGCCTGGGAGGTTGGGATTGCCTTGGAGCTGTTTTGTACAGTGCCTGGTGCAGTAGCTGAGCAAAACATTTGGGGTTTTTCCTATTTAAGGTGCATTCAGCTATTTACCTGCTCATAAGAATTTTCTGGAGCAGCTGGCAGGTATTTTGTTTACCAAGAGAGAAAATGTATTCTTGAAGGTTTGGTGACATGCTGTGCATAGGATATATACATACCCAAATGTATATAAACGTGTTGTTGTGTGCATGCACAGATGCAGAGAGAGATGATTGATGGATAGACAGTTCATGAGGGAGTCACAATTCATTTATCTGTAGATACATGTACATTGATACAACATTCTCAGGCTCCCTAAGACAGACTGCAGCTTCTACATGTTAAAACGTATCAATACATAGGACAGTTAATTAATATAAAGGAGTAAACTTCTCTTTCATTTGCCATTTTTCTTCAGAGATATTTTTTGTTACTGTTTGCACACCACTGCCTTTGTACTTTAGTTACATCTACCCAGGTAATAATAAAAATTACAACAAAACTGAGCCCATTTCATCTATGGGATGATAATCACAGTGTGTATATTTCTGGCACATTGCAAAACACTGGGAATACCTGGCCAGGTGTCATCAAGTGGAATGGAAAATATTCACCCAAGAGGTGTACTTTTAAACCAGCTGACTAAATGTCTGTTTTCCTGATCTTTCTGCTGGAAGTTTTCCCATGACCTGGTTTCTGCTTTCTGACCTGATGGAGTACTGACCAACTGCACAATGTGGGAATACTGAAAGTCAGGAGGCTGCAGTTAACCATTCATGAGCAACTGAAAACTGAAACCTGTCTGCAGAGCTAACATGGCAAATTATCTGTAAATACTAACTAACTTTCCAGCCATGGTGGCCATATTCCAATCCAGATAAAAGAAAACTGGACCCATAGTTGTATGGAACTAGAAACGTTTGCATGGTCTTCTCTTGCTGTGACCACTGGTCTTCAGTGACATCAAGGTTTCCTGTTGGTTTTTCATGCTTAGTCTCCTTTTAGATACTTCAGTGGCCTTCAAAAACCATTCACTGACCCTTTATTCTCCCAACCAGAAAAAGGTGACAAAAATACGTAGGACTGGGTGTGGTAACTGAGCATAGGGGGAAAAGGTTTAAGAGGAAGGAACCTACAACCCTTTTCTTCCTATTCCATTCCTTCCCCACCCTCTGTCCCTGACCAGTCTGTACATAAATACATCTGCCTTTGCTGTTAGCCAGATGTTCTTATGTGCATATATCCAGCACATCTGGACAGTTATTATCAAGGCAGTCATATTCCTGAACAGGAACGATCATCAGCCAAATCAGCATCTGGAGACTGTATTTTCATTAGACTTCTGCTTACTACCAATAATCACATGCAGAAAACTTTCTCCTGGACTTCTCTTTCCTGAAAAACAAGAGTTTTCAGTGGAGACAAGCTAAATAGTTTTCAGGTTGTGCTGTGTTGTGCACACATATTACAAACAAAACATGAAATATGAATATGCCTCCCTGCTTATTGATCCTGTTTCCAAACAAATCTGTTTGAGCCTTTCTTCTCTTGCCCACTAGATTCCCTCAGATAACAATGGTTGCACCTACAGGTCCGCCTGAGCTGACTTACAGCACAGATGAAAGGTCAGTCTTTGCATTATCCATATGGCTACTTTGCTGCCTCCTACCATTTCTTTCACCTGTGTATTGGATTGCTGTGAAAAATATAACTGGTCTGCCTCCTAATCCAGCTGTTGACAAGAGGTTGACAGTTATACTTCCTATCAAAAACCTCAGGTGTTTTTTCTCCCTTTATAGTTCAAGCACTTTTATATCAGGTTTAAGGCCTCAAAGCATTAAAAAATAATCACCTCACTTCCTTTGTTTTCAATATCTCTTCATCAAGCAATTCATCTTGTAGCGTTTTTAAGAGAATCAATACAAAATGCAGCAAGGTTGCCTCATGCTTGGGAAGCTTTTGGTAAAAATATGTAGGTTAAATGGGACATTTTATGAAGATCTATCCTCAGCAACTTAATGCCTTTACATTTATTTCCTCTCATTTACTTCCAGCAGTTCTGCTGCTTCTTTATTACTGAAGATCCCCAATATCAACAATCTTCTTCCTTCCTTTTAGATTTCTAATGGCCACCAGCAATGGGATTTTGCAAATTAAACAGTGATGTAAAAATTTCTGTCAAATCCATGGCATTTATTTCTGTGCTTTTACTACAGTTCAAAGACAAAAATTTCCTGCTGTGTTCAATATATGTACTACACTGACTAATTTTTGTATGATTCATGCAAAAAAACCCCTACAAAACAAAACTAAATACGTTTTAAAGCATATAAGCAATAAACCAGTAACCTCCAGATCCTCACGTGCCTTGAAGGTCATTCCCTACAGAGAGTAGAAAGCAACTAAGTGTAAAACACACTGAGTTCTTCTTCCTGTGCAACAAATGAAAGAAAATACTGCTCATCAGAGAGCAACCATTTCCCTGAAGTCAGTCTGAGTAACTAAACTATGTTTTTCAGGTTTTAAAGGTTTCCCTTTAATGATCTCCTGAGTCCTTGACTGCCTTAAGGAGCCTGACCCATTCTTGCACAGGTATTTTTTCTTGCAAGCTGCAAGCTGGAAAAAAGCCTGAAGAAGTCTTTGTCACTAATGAAAAATGAGTTGACTGCTTACAGAGGCTGTTTTTGAAGTTTTTGTGATAAATCTCTTTGTATTGCAGCCAGAGGTATATGATGGAGTGAAGATTATCTTCTTCTGACATTATTCTCACCCTGTCAGTTACTCATTGTTTGCTTTTGGACTTCATAGTCCCTGCAACATCCAAGCACTCCTCCTGTACTTTGGACTTCAGCACTTCTGTTTTTAAATGGTCTTGGGTTATGTGCAGCAAATGTGGAATCAGGTACACATACGCAACATTGAGAAGGATGGGGAGTGTAACTCAAGAAGAAATACTAGGAAAGAGACTGAACCCTGCCAAACAAATATGTTTCCTTACCTCAATGAATTTCACAGTGGATTTTAGTCTCTGTCTTGTAACAGCATGTATTCTAAATAAAAGCTGAAACTAGAAAAAGCTGAAACATGCCAGAATCTCATATTACTTTGAGCTGGAAGTGTAGTGCCACACTGCCTTTTGCTTTGAGACTCTTAAAGTATGTCATAAAGATGGATCAGTAGCACTGCTTAATTGACCATCAGTACTGGTATACTTCACTGTAAATAACACAGGTCAAAAGGATTTTTTTTATATTCATAATATGAATTTCTTTTAATTTATTAATACAGTCCCCAAGTCCTTCAAGAGTTTTGGTGGAAAAGCAGGAAACATAAGGATTATGATAATGGCTCAATGCCTAAAATTAATTTGGTCCACAATTCATTTTAGATTCCTTTACTGATTGTATCATTTTGTTAACCTTCAGTCTTTTACACAGATGATGGAAGGAGCTTAGAATACAGAATGAAGAACGAAGAGGTAGAAGGAAAACATCAGGTATATGATCAGAGCACAATATACAGTTGAAATCAGCAGGAGTGTGATGCAGATGAAGAAGGGAGCATAAACACCAAGAAAGAACATTAACGATATAATGTGCAAGCCAGAAAAAAACCAGTTTATTGTTCCATTTGTGTAGAATGAATTTAATCCAAAACTCTTTATACAGTTACAGTGGATGACCGGACATACTTCTGCCATTATGAATATACACACCTATATGTGTATGTGAGCACGCATATATGTATATCAATACGCACATATGTATGGATTTCCACAGTTGCTTTGAAACTCAGATTAAATGCAGCTCTTTTGAGTAATCAATAATAACAAGGCAATGAGGGGCTGAGTGTCTGTACACATACACATATGTTTAATGGTAAATCTGCCAAATTACAAAAATTAGGGGCTTAAATATCACAAGGAGCAGTTAGCTCAGAAATCAACAGCAGCTGGAGTCTAATCCTGTATCATTCCATCAGAGGCAGCTCTGCCAATGATGCTGTGAGTGCAGGACTGGCATCCAGCCATGGTCCACAACACCTTTCCTTATGCTTTAAGTGGCAGAAAAAAGTAGACTTGGTAACAGTGAACCCTCCCCTCCACTGTCACAAACATTTGTTCTTCTTCCTGCCCCTGTAATTTGTGCCATATTTACCCACTTCTCACTACAGTCTAGACCCTCAAATGGAGCTTACCTACATGTTTATGTACTACATTACCTTCAGCAGTGCCCTCCAAATATCTCCTGTACTTGACTGCTGGCCTGAAGGAGGCACCTTCCCCCTCTGTGCCATTTCCAGCTGTTACTGACACACTGTTAGAGCTGAATAGGTGGCTCTGAAGCCTGCAGCTGTTCCTCAAAGTACAGCAGCTGATCCACTTCAAAACAATCACTTGCTCTAGAAACCAGTTTCTCCAAACATCTCCTGATCTCCTCCTCACTGGCATTCTGCTGTCTTGCTTGCTTCAGACAGCTGTACACGGCCTCGAATGCCTCCACTCCCAGCTTCCCAATGGCAGATCTGGGGATAAATATTATATAAAAGGTCAAGAAAAAATTTGATTCATGTTTTATAGTAACATGAGCAATAACTAGTGCAGATTTTTTCTAAATGATATTGGTTTGACTAAAATTATATCATGATGCACTTCGTTTGTCTAACAGTAAGAGGAACTACGGTTTCCTGGAGAATTTCTCCATCATCGTTTGCTATATAAAGAGCCCAAGAGTGAAAACCTGGCCATAGTAAAGTCATGGGAAGCATGGCCATCATCACTGTTGCAATCCAAGAATCCTCTCCATGTTGCATCTGACACTCGTTTATCTACATCAAGTCTGGTAAACACACATGTATTACTGCCTCTGGATTTCATCAAAACCAGAAGGAGCAACCCCAGTTAGCCAAACATCAGTGGAATTTTATGTGAACACATTTTGTTTTCCATTGCTTTATTTTACCTTCTATCAAATACAAGAAAACCGCTGTATAAACTCAGCATGAGCTAACTCGACACTTTTTTTCTTTTCTACAGTACTCTCCTTTTATCAGAACACAAATCTGCCACTCAGTGACAACACACGCACTCACAGCATCTTAATGTTGATTTATAAAAAATATCCATTTGTAAACTGCAAGACAATGAACAACCTTTCTTCCTCCTAAAGGAAAAATGTCTTTGAATTCATGTATCACAGATAACATAAAATTTTTCACTCAGTGATGGCTTCATAATATTTTGATGAAAATACCAGGGTAATTTTCCTTCAGCATATCAGAGACTATCTGCCTTCTCTTCCTGGCACACTCCTGGCACAGGACTTGTTTTCTTTCACTTTATATGTTAGAGCAGTTGAGACTTGGTTGTCTTTTAGACAAAAAGGACATAGTTGGAAGGGAACCATGGTGCCTGCAGTAGGCTCCACAGCCAGTGCCTGAGGCAGCAGGATCTGGGATGCCCTCAGCTTGTGGCTGTACCAAGGATGAGCTATACAGGGGCAGAGAAAGGAATCAGAGGCGTCTCCTGGTGCCAGCATTAAGGCTTAAAACTTCAGTGAGTGTGCATATAGGTTTAGAGGGATTGGGCACACTTCCCATAGTAGTTGAAATGGTTAAACCTGCCCACCAACAACATCACATACTCCAGCTGTAGTTTTTTGCTGGTTTTGTACTGATTTTGCTACGTGTCTAACACCAGGGCAAGGTCAACTCTTCTCACCCAACAGCATAATCAACCTAACGGTGTAGTTTCTTTTCATCAATGGTCATCCTGTTATTGCTGAAGCAGCAGGAGCTGGGACATCATCATAGTGAAATGTCAGCCAGTAGGAGTTCCACATTATGTAAATTCCTCCATTCTTAGGAAAACATTGCAAAGAATTTTACTTTATTGCTTGTCAAATGTCTGCTCCCATCCCACTTGCCCTTCACTTTTCTAGCACCTCAGTCATGCCCAGGTGTGATCCCCTTCTGGCTTCAGGTCACCTCTCCTGCTGGCTCCTGACACAGAGGCAGACTGGAAACTTGGGGCAGAGAGAGCCAAGACCCAGGATCAGAAGTCACAGGGCCAAGCTGGAATCTCTACAGGTCCAGACTCGACTCAGTCCTGCTTCCTGTAACCAGAAATTGCCTTTTGCTTTTCTAACAAGAGCATTGTTTAGGAGAAAATAAAAACTGCTGGAAATAATTAATTCTCAGACACTGGAAGACCAAGGATTGGATTACCACAGAAAGCCAAATGGATGGAGATTTGTTTGACAAATAATGTACATTTCTTCTCAAAACATCATCAAAAATATCACTGTTTCTCTCCAACAGTTAAAAATCAATACATGAGAAGCTATCTTGAAATCACTGCTACTTCATCAGTGCCTTTAATGACTCCTCTCTGCCTCTTAGACAAGTATGTTTAATTTTTTGGCAGTCCTGTCTATTTAAAGATGAAAAACTAAGCAAACATGTACCTTGGGAGTATTGCTTCTGCTAATAAATGTGACCTGCAGACTTAAATCTTCTCTGTTCAGCTTGGCAGAGCATGCAAAGCAGCTAATCTGTATAATAGCTGATACAATAGAATTAAGGGGGAAATGTTCATAGGTTGAAAATTACGGGGTAGGTAACAAAAATTATAACCTGCTTTTACAAAAGAAGGCATCAGGCTCTGTTTGGACTTGAGAGCTGCATTAATATGACTCTGCTACCACATCATGCATCGCAGAGGCAGAAGTGTGGGATCGCAGAGAGTAAATGTCAAAGAGGCATCAATGAGTAAGTCTATCATCCAGATGGAGGGAGGGGGGGAAGGTGCTTCCTGGAAAGCGGGGTTTGTCCATTATGGCCCTGATCCTGTGCTAAGGGATATTTGTCCATGCATGTGGAATCCTACAGAGGCACAATTACGAATTGCTATTGCACATGAAATATGGGATACCTGCACCATTGTTTTGAAAAGAAAAAAAGCCTTACCACCAAATATGCTGTGAGAACAAGTGCAAAACTGCCATTTACAGTCCCATTTGGCCATCCATGTCTTCTGATTTACTGGCATTTACTCTCTTTGTGCTATCCTATAGCTCACTCAACTACAAACTCACTGTGAGTCATAATCTCCTTCTCATCCAAGACATCACGAGCAAAGGGGATACCTGACATCTGGGATTTCATTACTGTGACAAAATTTGTGGGCCAGGCCTCCAACCCACACTGCCCTAAATTGTTTATTTCAGTGTGCTGTAAATCAAAGGAGTTCACAGGTTAAAAAATTACTGGGTTCTACCAATCAAGGGTCTGTCTGACTTAGATTGTTCTTTTTCTTGTCTCACTTTGTTACAGAGTCTTAGACAGATGGAGGGATTCTTTGACCTCAACTTCCCTCACTCATTTAGGCTGCAGAGAGCAGTCCCAGTGCTCCAGGCAGAGGAGGCACAGGGCTGGAGGCATGCTGTGACCACCAACCCACTGGCTGCACAGCAGATATTGCCAGTCTGGGGACATTATCACCCATGGAAGTTGTGGCCTGAAAAAAATGCCTCTTGTTGCCAGCTCTTGTGCAGCACACGACACATGCCTGAGAAAATTAACTGCAACAAGACTAAAAGGACATAGGAGCAGACGGATATTTGATTTGTAGGCAATGATGGGGCATGGACATAAAATAGAGACTTGGCTCTATCAAGGATAAGGCACTTCTTCTGGGCATGTGAAAAACAGTAAAGAATATCAGCAAAATCAAAGGCACTGCTGGTGCTAGAGGGGATCTAAATAGGAGCCTTGAGAACTGCAGTTTTTATACACTCAGGGTGTCTAAAATCAATCCAAGTCATTTAGTGGATCTGGGCCTAAATTTATCAGGTTATCTGGTGATTCGCAGTTGATTTCCTACACATCAGCGCAAAATTACTAAAATTTGACAATATAATAATGCTGTGTTCTCAACTGGCTGAGGAAGCTGTAAATCTTTCCCTAGATGAACAAAGAATTCTCTATTATCCCATGGGTCTTTATTATGACTATTCAACTATTAGCTACATATTAACATCCCCTTTCTGGCTTGGAGATCAACCACAGCACAGCTACCTCTATGCCACACTGACAAAAGCCACAAAACAAGATTAATGCAGGAATTTGTGCTCCTCCATGGGCACTAGCAGCTGATTTAACATCTCTGAACAGCTTGTCATGGCCTGCCTTGAAGGGTAACCACGACATGAATCAGCAGCTAAGGGGTTTTTCAGCTTCTCACTTCCTAATGTCATTCAGCATGATGGCAGCTATCATTTAAAGCCATCCTGGTCTCACTGGTGCCTTCAGGGAGCTGTGTGTGGTCCATGCATTGAGAGCTCTGCACAAGCCATTGCTGCACACATCAGAGTAGTAACACCATGGAAGTCCCTCTGGATCAGGAATCAGCAACAACATCTCACCTCAGCCACAACAGGCAACAAACACATTGCTCTTAGGACAACCACAGAAAATTCAGTTATTTCAACATACTACTGTTACTCATGCCTACCTCAATGTAAACCTTAATAAGGAAACTTTCTGGACATGGAATACCTATTCCAGTGGGCATTTTTTATCCTTTTGAATGCAGCCAGGCCACCTGCATCCACCAGCAATGAGCACATTGTAAAGTAGAGAGCAAATCTGTGTTGATTTGGGCTCAAAGGGCATAAAAGCAAGTGCGGGGATCTTTGAAAGAATAATTTCAGTAGATGCCTCTAAATTCTGTTCTCCCTAGCTCAAGGGAGGAGTGGAGTATCCCCATGGAGTCCAGCAGTATTACTCAGGATTCTCATTAACACATCCAACAATGATTTGTCCCTGAATTAATGCTATTTCCAAGCATCAATTTATTAACACTATATTTCTCTTTAAAACAGTAAAATCATGCCACTTTGCTGCTGACCAGTAATGATATGAATCTCAGTGAAAAAGATTGTTACATTTATCTCCTGAGATGATTCTGCAAAAGAATCAGGAAATTACATATCCTTAATCTCATACAAAATACTGTTTTCTATCTGTACCAGAAAATCTTATGATATCTGCTACAGCATCTCATGGTTCAGTAAACAAACAGGTTTATCTCAGTCAGAACACAGAAGATCTCTGTCCTCTCAAGTTATCTTTCTGTCTTTCAGCTTGCTGGCATTACTGACTATGAATGATTAAAACTTTGACACTTGAAAGAAACGGCTCTGGGTTCAAATCTTCATTTGCAGCAAAGTTTCTCTGTTGCTGTTTAAAGGCCCTTTGAGATCTGCTAGGAGAAGGGCATAATAAGTTCCATGATTCATGTCTTAGGAACTTATTTCTAAAGGTAGGGCAACACCTTTCTAGTTCTGACCACTGTTCAATCTTGGGAATGTGAAAAAAAATCACTGAGTCTAAGAAAAGGGCTTATTGAAAAAAAACAAGGTAATGGAAAGTATTATTATATAAAAGCTAGTAAGAAAAGAAATATGAATTGCTAATATGAGCCCCCACCTTCACCTTCAAGCCTCAATGGACTTCGACTTTCCTCCTATTACTGTTGAACGAAAATTTCTTCCCTCGAAGAGACAATGATAATTTTCATAATTCACCCTTAATTACTTCATAATTCCTGAATTAAAGCACCTTAATTTGATTCCAAACAAAACTTTCTGATGCCCTCATTCAAAGACCTGCAAAATCTAAAGCATATTTAGGACACGTTTTCCCATGAGCTAAGAAGGATCTTATTATTAAAAGATGTAGACACACAGGTGAAGAAATATCAGCAATAGTATTCTCCATGCACCTCATTTTCAGAGATAAATTAATTTATAAAATAGGAATTGAAGCTGACATCTGCTCTTGGAAAAGTGTTAATTAGAATTTAGAGCTGCTAGTTGAATTCTAGCTACTATGAATTTAGAAGACGCTTTATCATAAGAGAAAATGTGGGATTTTTAGCTTTTCCCACAGAAGGAAACAAATTACAACAAAACAGACTCATTTAAATCAAACCTGAATATTGCAATTTTAAAGTCTTCCTATATTAAAAAATTTACTACTACTACTAAAAATGAGAAAGGAAACCTGCTTGCTTCTATAGAGCTATTCCTCATGAGGTAGGATGGGTGAAAATCACACTGTTGAGTGCCCACAAAGAATTACCTGAAACACACTTCCCTGGGCTGCAGTAGCTTTATACACAATCTGAGATTTCCTAGTCTTGCTATAATTATTATAATCAACATCCTGATTTTTAACAGTGTCATGGCATACAAAGAATCTTTGAAATGTCATCAGTTTAATTCATTCAGCGTCACTAATCAAGATCAAGCAGAAATTCATGGCACATTTAACACATAAGTGATGCTATTTGCTTTGTTTATCAGTGTGTTTGATTTATACAGGTGTGTCTGAAGAGCAGCACAATGTACAGCTACTTCATGAATGTGGGCATGTGAGGATGCAGTAGTTGCCTCTGAAAAGTTAATAATTATTTGCGGATCTCACAAGAGTTTAAGAATATAACTCCTTTGTTCAGCTGTGTGATAGTAAAGAGCCAATGCTGATTTCTCTTTACACGGCTTGATATTGGGAGGGAGTCTCTCCCAGTTTAGGATTTCATATCAAAATGACAGTTATAAAACCAACAGTTTGCCTGTCAGAGAAAGGAAAAGATACTTATGCATTTCAATGAAACAATTATTTCTGTTTCAATGAAACAAAATATTAAATATTACTATATATATTTTTTCTCAAACCAAGCATTGTTTTTAGCCATATTGGATGATGTGTACTACTGGATATAAGCTAATGCATTTCTGAGTTAGCAATAAGCCAGTCTCATTAAAAGGTTGTCAACATGTCAAGTGCATCAGTGGAGAGATTAATATAATCAGCTGCATGGAGATAGACAAGTCTTGATAGAAGCATCACAAACACCACAGTAATTTACTCACAAAATCTCCAGCTGGGCTTATGCACTGCACAGCCACACAGGGAGGTGAAGCAACATTCAAGCTCTGAACTATGCTAAACACCCATACAAGGTCACAGTAAAAGTAAAAATACTCTTAAACAATCCAGTCAAAAAGACATTTTTAAAGCTAGAAAAACCCCCAACTGCTGTGGGCTGTGAGATGCCTAATTATGGCAAGTATATAAGTGTGTACATATAAATATATAAAAATAGATACTAACCTATGCACAAAAAAACTCCCAAACCTGTTTGCATATTTATGCAAACAGTTTTTTGAATATCAACCACTCGGGCTTAGTTTGTATCTGTATCCACCCAAGGGGGCCTGAAGCTGGGTGGATTATGTCCACAACTTCTTTCAGGTCTCTCTTCACATCTGTGGCCCTTTAAAAAGTTCCCAGCACAAAACAGGACTAAGGCAAATTCATGTTTTGGCAGAGCCATACAATTCCATGATGACACCGTACTATAGAAAAAGAAAGAAAAGCAATTACCGTCTATGGACAGTAGATCTATGATTTTCAGACAGCCCTAGAAAGATTTATGCATTCAGTTTCTTCTGGGTCTGCATTAAAATAAGCTTCACAGAGCTGTTTAGTCATTTAAAGAGGTAGATGGAGGTCTAGTACGTCTATTTTTCCCCCAAAAGCAAACATTTAATATCTTTCAGAATAGAATGCTGGTGATTCCTGTGTCAAATCTCTTGGAAAGCTCCCTGACTGTATTTCCCCCAGGTAAACTGCCCAAGGTTGAAATGCTGCTTGTAGTGAACACTGTCAAAATTCTTTGAGTGGTTCCATACTGAACACAGACTATATAATTAATGCCTCATGAAAGCATTTTCACATTTGCAATCTATTGGCAAAATCAAGGTACTGAAAATCTGAACAGCTCAGTCTATGCATTATGTATGCACAGCACGAGAAACTAGGGAAACCATGCTTTGTGTGCAAAACAAAAAGATGTATAAGTCTAATTCTCTGAATGTTTTGAGTGTTTGGGGCAACTTGACATTTTAAAATGAGTGTGTCTATACTTAAAATTTTATGTGTTTTGCTACTGAAATGCAATTTTCAAAGTGAATAAAAACTGTCTCTAGTGCTAAAGCAATTATAGTGTTACTGTCCACTTAAAAAAAAGTCCTTAATAATTCAGAAAAACATTATGACTCACAAATCTATGACATGCAGCTCAGCAGAGAAGCTGAAAAAATCTGAGTTTTCCTTACACATTTAAGTAAATCCACAAAATATTACACATTGTTTTAAGGGTAGGGTAGGAATTTCAAGTAATGTGCAAAATGAGCAAAGGATGAACATTGACAGGAAATGCAAACTTTAATTATCCCCCAATAATCACTCACTCTAAATACCAAGTTTGCTCTCATTATTCTTTTCAAAGTGCACCATAACAAATGTAAAGCTGCTAAGAACTGCTGAAATTGTGGTTTTGGCAGGTGACATGCTTTTCCCATCCTCGGATGTACGATGGAGAGGAGCAGCATAAGAGATAAGAGATGTACGATGGAGAGAAGCAGCCTGTTTATGTCACAGAAAGGGGAGGAGTATGAACAGTGGGAAGAAACTGAAGACCCATGGAAAATGCCTGAGGAATTAGACCCTCAGCTCCAGCTTCTGCCTTGATGGACATTGCTACTTTTGCTGCAGGGGACTCCTACACTTCTGAGCGGTAGCCACTGCCTTGCTCACCTTCATTTCTTCTTAAGCAGGAAGAGCCCAGGATACCCCCACAATTCCCACCTCCTCTCTCAGTTGTTGCCTTGGCACAGCAATGACTCCTCAGCCAGGAGCATTCACTCACTTCGCCCTGACAAAAGCCAAGAAGCAATATCCCAGATTGGTCACACACAGGCAAAGTTCAATCTTTCAGTGTTCCCTCAGAGCTTACTGTACTCTCATTTTCTTGTAAAGCAAACAGCAAACCCAAAATACTTTCTTCAGATTTGGGTCTGGAATGTAATGGCACAATTATCTTCAAATAGATTTTCAGTAAAAGAAAGAGAAACTCACGGACTGAGATGTTTAATGTGTTTCCATAATGAGCTCATTGGGCTCATTTGGAGACTGGCCTTTAAAAATGAGGTGTGGGAAACTGACAAGGAGTATGGATATCTAAATAAAATTTTGGCTTAGCCCATGAGGTGCAGAAAACTATAGTCATGCTCTTACATGCCTTGGGATCACCAGACAGAAACTATTACCTGGAAATGGATTGTTGGACAGAATGCTGTGGTGTGTGTAAGAGGAAATTCAATGCTCAAAAACATTTCAGGATCAATACCTCCAAGAGTACTCTATCCATCTGCAAAAAATGTGGTAGCTCAGACAGTGTCAATAAACTTCCTTACCAAAGATGTCTTTTGTCTGTGAGAAGACATCTTATTCCTCAAGCATGTTTGCATCATGACACCTGCAACGTGACAGTCAACAGCAATCAAAAGGTCACTGAGAACATTTTTAATGGAAGTCTTAAAAACCAATTACCTTTTCTGTATTTGTTGCTTTTGTCTTCACCTAAAGCTGCCCTCAATGAGAACAATAACAAAATCAGTTTTAGTTGGCTCAGAAAGTTCCACTCTATGTATATTGAAATACTATAGCAAGTACATTCTTTCTTCACTACAATAATTTTTTAAAAATTGCAGAAATAAATGTATAAAAAGTCTTCCATACTTTAGGCATTTTAGGAGAACATCCAATGCCTACAGAATTACCTCAAAATGACCATTTTTTGAATTTTAAAGATAAACAATGCATTTGATGGTGACATCACAAGCACAAGAAGCACATATACATACTGCTCGTGAGTCTAAACCAATGGTGCTATGAGCATTCACAGGAGCAGAATAAAAATATCACCAAATGCCTTTTCTTCATGACTTCTGAAAGACTGCTTTACTTACACTCAGCAGGGGATGATGAAGTCTTTTGCCTGATCATGGTATGCTGCTGTGCATAAGACTTCGGGGACTGACTAAGAGGTGCTTACTGCTGGGTTAAAGGATTTTAATTTACTTAGAATCTGGGGCATAAAAGGCTTTTCCTTTCACTGCCATACATTTTATTGAATTCTAAACTTCGTATTAAAGTTCATGGCTATTAAAATGACTCATTGTAGATATTTTCATGGATATCTCCACAAAGGAGCACAAAACGATCTGTACTAAGTTTTTTGTATGGACCTTTGGGTAAAAAATTAATAGGTGCTCCTAAAACTTGATCTGACAGGGGAAAAATGCTTCAGCTTGAGGAGTTGCTTCTGAAGAACAGCATGGTTCTCCTTCTGAGGTGCATAGTTGGAAAGTCTCTGTAGGGGAACATCAGTGGAACAGTCATTTGATTGTCTTCATGGATCTCTCCATGAAGATAACTTGGCTCTGGATAGCATGTGACAGCAATGCTTCTCAGACTTGGCATGCACCAGGTTACCCAGTACCATCAAGGATGGGAACCACCATGAGAATTAGATGTAGGCCAGACAGAAAATAGCAGGAAATGACTCCTCCCATTTCCTGCATCTAATAGGATTCCTCAGTTTCAAAGCCCAGTACAAGGAGTAAGAGTCTCTCAACTCGGTTTTCTCTATTTGGTTGACTCCTCGCTGCTGGCACACAGGGCTGGGAAGGAGCATAATGATAACCTTTGGGGGAATTAGTTCAAAAAATGGAGATTTCTTATCGACACTGCAGATCGAAATATCTGAATGCTTAGCACTGAAGGGACAATTTTTGTGGAGAGAACAAATTCTACTTGAAAGGTAAAATTAAATCTCTGCTGTTACAAGCTTTATAATGAATTCTGATACTAAATATAACAAACTAGAAATTGTTGTCACTGGAGTAGATGATTTTATCATGACTTTTACTGAGAGGACAGCAATTCACATTGGTGCTGTATGTGATCAGCTGGAACAGAGAGTGCAATGGTAATTGCAAAGAAAAAGTCAGGGGAAGTATTCAGGGGTTGTAGTGAAGAAAAAGCCATTTCTTTCCCCTTGGGAGGAGACCAAGCACTCCTACCTACTCTAATCAAGAATATCAGTGGCTTCCTTCTATATTTCCATAAAGATTTTTAGCATGGCTTCCCTCTCACATGAGTATCCTGGTCAAGTCCTGCATAAGAATACAGTAGAAACCTCCTACATTGATGCTCTAATACGCAGCAAGTCAAAGAAGGCATTTAGTGCAGCATGCTGCAGTAACTCAAGCAATGAGCACATAACATTTTGTCAAGTGATTGTCTTGCTACAGTGGTTTGCAAGCCCACATTATTCACGTGTAAATTGGAAATGGCTAAAAGGCACTTTTGCTGTTAGGCCCTGTGTTATTTTAGATTAATCTACCATTTTATCAGAGCTACTGAGACTTTCTTCCAGTAATGTCATTTGTAATGTGTGGGCACAAAGTTTCTTTATGAGCAGTTCATGACATAGCAGTCTCCCTCATCAGAATCTATTACTCCTAACATCTGAAAATAGTGCAAATCCCAAACCTTCATAGTCCTCTTTCTACAGTGACTTGACACCCAAACAGATTTCACTGTACTTCCACATCTTCTCTTCTCTTCTCTTCTCTTCTCTTCTCTTCTCTTCTCTTCTCTTCTCTTCTCTTCTCTTCTCTTCTCTTCTCTTCTCTTCTCTTCTCTTCTCTTCTCTTCTCTTCTTTCTCTTCTCTTCTCTTCTCTTCTCTTCTCTTCTCTTCTCTTCTCTTCTCTTCTCTTCTCTTCTCTTCTCTTCTCTTTCTTCTCTTCTCTTCTCTTCTCTTCTTCTCTTTCCTTATGGGAACTACAGCTACTCAGTTTCTGTAAGACAAGTCCCCCACATTGTCTCTTTCATCAGAAGCTGTCATCTGGAAGATCCCTCCCAAAATCTGCATCTACCTGAGTAAAACTGAATAGCACAAGCCTAAATTATATTAGCCTTGCTTAGGTGGCACTGCTGTGTGGATGACATACAGCAAATATCATTTGAATTTTGCTGAGGGATGAGCAGAACAGCTGTGGCTTCATGTATTGATTCACAGCCAGATGTGTTTCCTTCTCACCACTGAAAACCCCACTGTGCCCTGTGTGCAGATTGGCCATGGGTCAGAGTTTGCAGGGATCTCCTTGAGTCCATACATGTACATACATGCTGGGTACTGTGCTCACTCACTTGTTCCTTAACACCTTACCTTTCAAGAAATTAAGCCTTTTCTCACCTTTACATATTCAGAAAATGAAAAGGTCACGCTACGTTTTGGAGAAAGGACAATAATGTGAGTCACAACAAACTGTGAAAACCATGAAACAGCACTGGAAAAACAGAATTTGAAAGAAGTAATTTAATCATACCTCAGCCCTAAAAGCAATAACCATGAAGTCCAAATATTTAAGTTTCATCCAGGAACTATGAGAATACAAGGTGAAGTCTATAAGTTTAGTGGGAATTTTGACTAAAAAGCCTCTCCTTGCAAGTAGCTGGCACAACACAATGCATTAATTTATTTTTAAAAGTAGTTTCCTTGAAAAGAGAATGGAAAGTAATATGAGTGGAAGGCTGTGAGACCTGGGACTGGTCGCACAATAAAGGCTAAGCCATGACGTGAAACCCTGGAAGCTTGAAATATCATCTTGAAATATCATCTTGAAATATCCTAAAACCAAACAACTTCTATCTGGAGTAATTGTGATCGGTATTTTCTTGAAATACATAGTGATTTGTTTGAAACAGTGATTGCTATCAATGCTGTCGGAGTTGTACTAATTTTCTGTAGAGGACTCACTTAAATAACTATTAGCATCTACTGTTTGAACTTATTTGTATTCTGATAACATCCACCATGTTATTGGCACTGTCCACCTACACAAGAGAAAAATTGCCCTTTTCTAAAGAGTTTACAATCTGAGAGCAGTTGAATCTTGCAATGTTGTGAAGAATACCTGGGTTCAGAAATAATACACATCACTATGATTATCAGATCAGCACCATGGGAAGCAAACCCATTCACTTTTCATTCCAGGCAAGAATGAAGTGTGGGTGAGAAAGCAAACATGGTGGCAACATGTACATCTGCAGGTGATTTATGGGCATGTGCTGTGCTAATAAAGAAAGTGACATTCAGAATGACACCAACAGCAGTGAAGGCAAACTGGATCCTGGAAGGATGTCAGTGATTGTGCAGCTTACAAGAAAACAATCAGAAGTGAGAGTCAACCTTCATCCTCTCTGAAGGCAAGCAGGCAAGTCTGTAAACACCTTACCATCCACTTCTTTTTGTTGATGGGATTTTTGGGTTTTATTTGCTATGCTTTGTAGTTTTTTCAAATCAGTATTCTTCGGCTGCACATGGGTAACACATAAATATGCTACTTACTCCCTCATGCGTTTCAGCTTGGTCTCAGCCATAGTACTGTTGAGAGCTCTGAATCCCTGCGGCACCCCTGGAGACACTCCGGTGACAGTCCTTGAGCCTACAAATCAATGCACAGACACACAACCTTATTCACCTTCATCCCCTGAGCTCTATTGCAGAATCAAGGGCAGTCAGAAGGAGGAAGACTCTTCCTGTTTCTCACAAGGCAGTGCCACATTAATTAAAGATGAATTAGATTATTAAATGCACATTAAGGACAACTCCTTTCTGAGGGACAAGTAGCTGTATTAAAGGCACCAGAATTGTACCAAAAATTTTCCTTCTGTGTAATGTACAGGGAATTACAACAGAAAGGACAACCACTTGAGGAAGTGCTGGGACACAAAAATATCCAACAAAATGGAATTTGCTTAGACAATATGCATTTTCTTCCATTGTTTTTGTGTAAGAGCAAGAACATTCTTCCTAACAGGCAAGTCTCTCCTTTAGCTGGATCATTTCTGTAAACTGGAAGTATTTAACTTACAACATCACTTGCTCCTTCAGATAAAGGTACTATTTTTATGTATGAATATCTATATAAACATACCTGTATATGTAAATACATATGTATGTGTGAGAAATATACATATGCATAAACACACATGCCCACTCTTTCTGTTTGGAGGCCTTGTGAGCTGTTGCAATATTCCAGGACCCAGGGCTCACATGCCACTGAGCTGCTCATCCACAGGAACACGGAAATGCTGAATCACAGAGGGCTGTCAGGGTTATCAGCTCAATATGCTGCAATTTCATGCAGGCATTCCATCACATAAGTCTGTGGTTTTCCTAAAGAATTTATGTACTTTTTGCCCTGACTGCTCCCATTGAAAGACAATTTCAAAAACCTCACTGGCAGCTGGTGGCTAAAATCTCCCCTCTTATTTCCTGACAAAACTTCTTTATCAAGCAGTTCGTGCTGATTTTCCTTCTCTGCCAGTCCTTTTCTTTGGCTTACACAGTTCTTTCCTTCCCTTTTGCATAGTCCTTTCATTTCTTTGTAATTGGAAAAAGAGGTTGTATTTCAGCTTTCAATTTCTTAAGCTAAACAAAACAGCTATTTTAGCTGCTTCTTGCAAATTGTTTGGCATTAGGATTTCACTTCCCAATAGAGAAGATGCATCAGGGTGGGACTACATCCTGTGTAAATGTGTGGGCTGTGGCACTCAGGACTCAAGCTCGGAACAGGCGTGGGAGGGCTCTGCATAGGATATGAACAAGCCAAAAGTCAAACATGTTAACACAATACCTCGTCTAAATGAACACACACTCCCCTCCTAGCAGGGGTTTTTGGACTCAGCTGGGGTTTGGCTTAGTTTGGATTGCACTAACCTGGATCACATGTAGCCAGAGGGAGCTTGCAGCTACCCTCCCTCTATGAGCTGGTATAGATACCCCCAGAGAACACCAAATGCTTCCCTGGAATGTGTAATCATGGCTTCCCCAAGGGCTAAGCTCCTACGTTGTACATGATTCTAGATCCTTATCACATACATTTGAATACTGAGATTTACTATCCATTGTGAGGGATCCTGCTGAATCACTCACAGTGAGTGTCTGCTGGATTCAGAAGCTTGGAAGCACAAAAGAAATGGATTCCTGATTCTGTCAGCTGGCTATGGACAAACAATTGGACATTTAAAAAATATTTTCCAAAGTTATCATTACACCTAATGGCTAGGAGTTACCTAGTGCCTAAGTATTAGAACTCAGGTATATTTAATGTAGTTTAAAAGATGAAAATTGACCAGACCAGTTCTTACTGGCAACCAGTTGTTTCACCTATTAATGCAAAAAAACATTTCCTGGTCATTTACTGTAACAGCACACATGCATATCCATATGTTTTTACATGGAGTCTGTAAGCATCAAACTCCTTTAGTGGCACTGGAAAATTGAGATATCCTCAGGATAGCACTGAGGAAACTCCAGGCTCTGTGGAAAGCAGTGCTCATGGCTTACTGGGTTGCATGCCTCTCTCTGAGTTGGCACAGTATTGAGGTCCAGATGTAGGGCTTTGGTGCTTCGAAACCAATTAAAAATTGATGCCCTGAGCACCAGTGGCCTAAGGAAAACATAAACCTTGCAGTCTCTTAAGGGTACGTTTAACCACAGGCAGCAGATAAATTCTGGCATTACTATTATTACAGGATATATCACTGTAGTTAGAGCTCAGCATATTCTTTCTGTTTAGTGGATTCAATATATTTATTGCTACAATATTTCCTTCTCCTCTGACATTTCATTATTAAAGACATCCTTCTTGTTTGTTTTGTTTTGGTTTTTTTTCTGGGATTTCTGGCTAAATGATTTGTATTTTGTCTACATTACACATGGGCAGTTGGCCAAGAAAAACTTCATCTCAGTGTGCAAACTCTCTATCTTCCACTCCGTTTAATATGATTTTCTGGCTACTGCAAGGCAGCACTGACTGAAGACTGTAGGATACTGCAAAGGTGTGCTTGGTCATTAAAAACTGAGTTCTCAGTGAAGACTGCTAATGGCTTGACACATTGGTGCTCCAGCACAACTCAACAAATTTTGCTGGGCTTCTATATCAAAAGTATTTTCTTTGAAGCAGTTATTTGATTAATAATTTCTTTTGCACCCAGCTTCAAGCAGTTTGTGTACCCACATATCAACACAAAAAGGAACTATGCTTCTTCAAAAAGTTACCGGATAATTATTTGCATCTTTTATCCAACATATCATTCTTGATCCATTAAACAAAATCAAATTAAGCAAGAGCACTAGTTTTCAAAACTAGGTATTGTGGCTTTTTAAATGTATTTCAATATCTCTCAGTGCCTAACCCAGTATTGCTGAGAACAACATAGGGCAAAAGGAAAAAGATCTTTGTCCTTTCAGGTGATGGAGTACCAGTTTGAGGTTTTCACTGAGGATTTGTAGGGAAAAGAAATTATTTAGAGGTGCATTATCTGCTAAGACCTTTCATAAATTATGCTCCAAAGGCATGCTTACAAAATTTCTGCTAATGACCAAAGAATTGGTGATACATATCTACTGCATCTCTCGGTAAGCCATGATGTGTTGTGAAGCTATTATCTCCACTGAATCACAAACTTCTCTTTGGATTGCAGATTCCTTTTCTTCAGCTTTCACTGCTACATATGAGATCCTACAATGCCTTTTTGTACAAGATGTAAAAGGTTAGAATCAGATGTGTTTTTCTGATTCACAAACAATACAAAATGACCCAACTGCCCCTAACCTTCCCCTCTTTTATGCTAAGCAAATTTAGTAAATTTTAAAATCAGTTTTTCATGCTCCGTTTTCTTTTGCAATTCTTTTCTGGGATCTTCCAAATTTTTCAGCTTTTATCAGCATGGCCTGTCTTCTTTCAAATGCACTCCACATGGACCTGTATAGCACAAAACAACTGTGTACCGCACTAAAGCTATGGCATTTGGAGTGACTCTGGGGAGCCTCATGAGGAGAATTTTGTTATTTTATTTAAAGTTACCTCCCAAGTCCTTTCATACACACTAAGGTTTATACTAAAGCAACTCAGCCTGTGGAAAAACAATGTATATTTATTGCATCCTTTTCATCACAGCCTTTGCTGACATAAACAAAAAAAGTTCTAGTTTTTCTCTTCTTGATTGTTCTCTAACAACTGCTTAAAATTACTCATAACTTTTTCATAATACTTCAATAATTAAAGACACTATAAGAAATTCTGTCCTGGCTAGATTTCTGCCTCTGTCTTATTATTGCCATGAAATCCATATTTTGTTTTATCTCCACTTATTCTTGTAACATACAAACTGCATTTTTAGACAGATAGTAATATTCCGTGTAGAAAGACATATTTATAACTTAATTCAAGTAATGTAGAGAAGTACAGGCCTGAAGCAAACAGCAGATGCCTTAAAAAGCAGGAACAAAGAATAAGGTGTAAAGGACTGCAGGCATGGGATGATAAGAAGTGAGGCTTTGGCTTTTCCTGGGAATCCCATGGCTATAACCAATGTGCTAGTGGTCATTTAAAGGAATGCGGGCCTGGAAGGAGATATAAGTAACTTTAGGGTGGAAAAAGAGAACAAGTACCTAACCTATGTAGAATGCACCATATACAGAAAATTTTGATGTAATGTGAATTTGGAGCCCAGTGAAGAATATGCAAGGTATAAATGAACATTAGCAAACACATGAAAATTACCCAAACTGCAGCTTTATGTTGGAAGAACTTAAAGTAATAAAAGTTTAAACTTTTTCAGTGACATGGAGCATACAAAGATAAAAGGGATAATAAGATTCATTTCTTATTATCATCACATGTATTTCTTTGGAGCAAATAATACCTAATTGCTACTTTAGCTTGGAGAAAAACTATAAGTTTCAGCACAGACTGGTTGGAGATTTTTTTTAATGATAAAGGTACAATTTAATTCTTTAATATTACAATTTTAAAAAGGCATCTTTCAGAAAAAGATTAAGATATGGGAGTTTCTAATACTAAGATTGTTTTTAAAACACCACTGTTTGTCTTCGGCTAATATTCTTGTTTGTTCTCAGAAGCCTTCAAGGCAATTCCTTTCTTTAATTATAATAACAAAATATTGAAGCACAGAGCAAAATTTTGTCCCTATTTCTACTTCTGCAAACCCATTGCAGACAATGATCCTGCAAATGCATAAATGAGTGCAGAATTTAGAGACGGGGGGTTCTCTGCAAATGTGAAGAGAAACTGGATGTAGATGTTCCTTCCTCCAGTCCTGAGGGTCTCCCTGACATGGGACCCAGAAGGTGACCAGTGGCTACAAGACTATAATGGCCACAGCTTTGATTACTTCCTTTCATCCTTCATCTTTAGCTCTGTCCTCCTATCTGTCCATGCTCACAAGCAGGGGTGAAACAGAGCTCAGCACTGGAAGGATCTTTGGAAAGGGGATTTCCTAGGATTCTCCTGGGCTGTAGTTTTAGACAATACAGAGTCAGGTTTATCCCGACTGAATGAGTGCAAATGAAGCAGCTGAATTAGACTGCAGTTCCCATGGGAGCCTTCGGGAGCTCAGCTGGCCTTTCATGCATCTCACACAGAGGCTGCTGCTGGCACAGTCCCGCCTGGTGGCCTCCGAGGACAGTGGCCCCAGTACATAGCCTTCCTTCATAATAGTGTTCTTTCTTACCTTTTAAGTAGACCACAAGAACCTAGGCTGTCAAACTCTGAATTTATAGAGAGATTTTGCAGGAGATTTTAGGATTAAATTGCAAACTTAAATTCTCACTGATTTCTTTGTGCCTGTAATGAGATACTCTAACATAAATTAAGTATTATCCAAACCTTGATCATAATTTTTAAAATAAATATTTAAGTTCATTTTCTCTTACTGTTTTCAGGACTAAAAAACTATAAAATAGCTTACATATCCTCAAATATTTTCCTCCTGAGAAAAAAATGACAGTAGTCAAGTTTTAAAAAGTTTTTGTTATGACATTCTACATTCCTGACTATCAGGCTTTATGGCTTTATTGTTTTCAACAAAAGCACTTAACTGCTTATGCCTTTTCTTTTGGCATATTTATAGTTCTCTGCAGAGATCACATTTTTTGAATTATTTTGTTGCAAAATGGAAATAGTTGGACAGTGATGCATACAGACTGCTAATAACTGCTGCTATCTAAAGAAGAGATATCATCTTACCCAATGAGCTGTTATTCAGGACACTCTCCAAATACTTAACCATTGCCTCCATATCACTGTCCTGTGAATAAATGAAATAGGAATAGCATTAATGTGAGCACAAACTTAAATACAAATGCTGTGTCCCAGAGGTACAACCCCAAAAACACAGAGCATATCACCACAGTAAGTGGTGATCCACAAAGTGATCCACATTGCCCAGGACGTTTTCTATGTTTTCTTCTCCTAAAACACCAGGCTTTGGAATGATGTTATAACCAAACAATTCTTTAAGTCAGATTCCTTGTAGAACTACAGTGTTTTGAACAGCTGTGCATGGAGTTTAAAGGAGATATATTTACTGTGGCAGGTGGCGTGCAGTCTCTGAAAATACTCCTGCCTTTTATGATCAGTTAGTCCTGGAATATCTAAAACAATATTACATTGAAAAAGACAAGTATATGCTTTTTAACCATGCCAAATCTTTTATGCTTATCATAGCTGCCCACAGCAAATTAATACTTACATTTCATGTAATTGCATCTACTTACATGTCTAGTAACAACAACTACTTAAAAAATTATTAATTAAGAAGAGATTTTAACATTTTTATATTTCCAGTGCTCTGTTATGAAACAAATGGCTAACAGTTTTGCCGTGATATCTTTCATATTAAATACTGTTTGTGTACACTGAAGAAATTTAAAGTCCTGGCCATTAAGCAATGATTGTTGCCCAGGAAGTAAATCACAGTTTTATGAAAGTCCAAGAAAAACTTGGGTGATGAGCATGTAGAAGTTGCTGCCATACCACATTTGACAATGCAGCATTTCTTGACTATTTAAAACTGACAGTCAAAACCTTGACCTTGCTAAAAAATAGTAAAAAATACATATTTGAAGAAAAATATTCAGCACTCTATGCCTTTAAGACTTAAAACAATGGAATAAAAAGAAATAATATTGACCTTCACTTCTACAGTGGATAATCTGCTTTATATTCCTCTGTGATCTTACTTAAAGTGCTCATTCTAAATTTCTCAGTTTGAGGAACTGCCAGTATACCTAAGCAGGACAGCAATAATTTTTGGCAATGACTGCCAGCTGGTTAGGGACCTCCTGGTGCAAATAGGAGCTGTTATGGATGAACATAAACTAACTACTCTTCACCCCAAGTTGTTTCATGGGCTTATATTTGAAACAGCCTGAGGTTTGCCAGGTGGGAATCAGCTTCTTGGTTGGCCATTGGAAAAGGTAACCCACTAGCTCAGAGATTTTTAGGAGCCTCTTTGCCCTTTTGGAGCAGCCTGTGAGTCCTGAATGGATCAAGTCAGCACAAGGGTTTCCAGTTCTGCAGCCAGGAAATGCTAGAGAATGCATTCATTACATTAATATACACAGTACACATTGAATATTGAATTAAGAAAGACTTAATATTACGGAGATAATTTCTCTGTACTTCTAAAAAAATATTAAAAGAACCTTTAGGACTTCATTTAAAAGTTATTAAATCTTTTTCATTCACAAATAAAAATTTATATTAATTTTCTGCTAATATTACTTTGTAATAATTTTTATTTTCATTATCACTAACAGTTAACCACAAATCTACAGACAAATAGATAAAAGCATGGCAAATAACCATACACAATACTATTGCTTTAATAAAACACTTTTTTTTCTTTTTTAATGGTATAAAGCCTGTAATTCCCAAACCTTTGACTTGTCACCACAGGACATCATATTTACTCCAATTATGACAACAAAGCTGATTTTTTTCTCATTATGCTGTAATGCAAAAGATACATTTTCACCTCTTTCATGTATTTTCCCCACTTGGGTTTAGCACTGGAAGAGGATTTAGCTGTTTCATTTAATATATTTCTTTAATCTTTCTGCCTTTTTTTGCAGAGAAAGCAAAGCCCAACAGAATGGACAGGGGACTCTGACAGATGCCCAGAACAGAGGCATTCCCTTGCATAAGGGCCAGCGTGGATAAGTTCTTGCACATTTCATATTCAGAACAAACAACACCCTTTCTAACAGCCACAGGCCATGCCAAGGCATGTATTAGGAATCCAGTGAAGCATCTTTGGGGTCACAGAACACAGATCACTCAGAGCTGCTGGAGCTATGATAATTTATGCCAGCTGATTTTTTGGCCTGACAATCTCAGAAGCAACTTGGAATTTGAAAATAGGAACCAGATGCATCACAGTAGTAGATTTTGTCATAATGAAGAGGGTGAATTTGTGATGGTCACTGAGAAAAAACACAAAGAACATGGTGATGAACTGCAGTTAAGAGCATCCATTAGCAACTCAGCTAAATCAAAGCCAATGGAAGCTTCATTGCACACTAACTTTTCAAGATGAAACCTCTATTAAGCAGTACATATTAAAATATTTTTTAAAACAGTTTGTCATTCTCTTTCATTATTTCCCCCTAATTAGAAACTGACTCTCCTGGGAAAAAAAACATGTGAAAAAGAGTCACTGGCTTGAAGAAGTAGAGGTCTGGAAAAGCAATTGGCAAATTGCTGCTTCAAATCTGTCAATGTGCATTTCTGCTCCAAAATAAAGGAACAGAGGACACCAAACTGCAGTGCTGGACAATGCAGTTGAAATCAGATAGGATGTATTGAAAGGCATCAACACAAGAAAGAAACCTGTTTCAGCTCCCATCCTAAACCTTTAAAATTACAGTGTTTCAGTGCCTAACTCTACCTTCCTAAGTGGCATTACATCCCACATGAGGCCACTACTTCTCAGTCTGTCTTGACATCTGTGGGAGCCTAATATAGCTTGAATAAACAGCTCATATCCCTTTCTACATCTTGCACCTTAATATGGTGTTCACTTAGATGACTTTTCTGACCCCATGCTACTGCATGAACATAGGAATTTTTTAATCCTTGTTTGAAATAATGGGGTCACCAGAGAGCACCACCAGATGCAGCATTTCTGCACTCTCTGCACAGAAGTAATCTTGGGACTGGAAAATTGAGAGCTTTGCAGAAATTAGCTTACAAGTCCTTACTGTGCTGCAGTGGAATGATTTCCTTTTTAGCACTCATCTCCAAAAGCTTGATTTAAGGTACTGTTGAAGAAACAGTTTAGGAGTATGAATCCCACCATAGAAATTGAAGTAGGAGTTTTAGTATTAAGTAAACGACTGCAGAAGCAAAACCTTTGTTATTCTGGTAGGATATGAAGCTTATTATTAATACTGAGCATGATCCCACCTACCTTTGAGTGGGATCCATCTCATATAACTTGACATCCACAAGGAAGATGTCATGCGCATGTTAATAGCTGTAGATCCCTCTATAGTCACCAAGGAGGGACCTCTCTGCATATTCCACCTAACCTGCATTAGATGATTGCTCCCTAAAAATGCTTGCTTAATTCCCCTCACAGTATTGCCTTTGTTTGTTGGGTTCACACATAGGTGCTCAGATTTGCACAGCTATGTTCAGTCTGCTTTGACCTCAGACTTACTGCACAGTTTTACACTTGAGAAAGCAAAAATTGCCTATTTTCACTTCCCAAGAAACACAAAAGGTAATTGTGTCAATACCCAGAAACACACTTACTGTATAACTGTATATCTTATGGTGCTGGACTCAACATGAGAAAAGCACAGGTAATTAGCTTCTTTGATAGAGGAAGTCCCAAAAGGCAAATGGTCTTGGGGGTGCTTCCCAGTCAGTCCATGCAGGCCAGTTCACAGAGGATCAATGCTCTGTGTGCTGGTAAAGCAAAGCCTCAGGGCCACAGGGACTGGGTAGAGACAATAGGATGCCACTGGGATGGCTCTTCCAGCCCACCATGCTGGTTCTTGTCATCACAGAATTTTGAGTCACTGCAACATGAAGGACTGTTGCTGCTCACATCTGAATGCCAACACCTAATTTATTCTGTGTTACTGAGAAATCTATTTTTGTCTTCTGCCCTTCACTAATTCTAAGCAGCAGCCTGCCTGTTCAAAAACACTACTGATTGACACTTACTGCTACCATCAGTGAAAGTTGAATGAAAATTCCAAAAGGCAAAAAAAAAAGTTGTCTCAGAGTCTGATGAAAATGAGCAGTAATTCATTTTCAAGAGTATCTTGTGGTAGACTTTGTGGGCAATGGTTTCTTTGCATGTCTGTGTGCTGTGGGTAAGCATAAACCCAGCAAACTGAAATAAACTTAATGTCTCAGATATTCCACTGTTTTACAATTGACTAATAATTTCTTTAGATCACTGCTGCACAAAAACTGCTCCTGAATTTTAAGGCATCCCATGAGGATAGTTTGAAAGCTAGGAGGACATGTCAAGATTGAATGAAGCTGTTTCTGAATAAACCTCAAGTTTTACTTGTGGGACAATTTCAGGGTCCCCTGTTACTGTGGTAGAAGCAGAGTGCTGGTTTCTCACGCTTTATTTTTGCCTTAAAAGTACATCTCAAAGAAGTTACTAGTTCAAACTTTTCAAAAAACACAAGTTATTTATAATTTAGTGAAGAGTATTAGTCCACTTGGCTGGTTCCCTGAAATGCAGAAGACATCACACCCTGTTCTGCAAACTTTGCACATGATCACAGAAGAAAATAAATGTTCCTAGGCAGAACCAGATAGTGCCATGCTTGAAACTGGTGGTCCATGGGAGAAATTAATAGTTCCTGAATGCCTTAGGAGGATCCATTTTCAGAACTGCCTCAGGCGTTTAAGTTTATTGATTTCACTAAGACTTGATTACTGCAGACAAGATTCATCTCAACTCATTCTGATCAGATCTAAATTAGGTGCCTTTTCCAATAATCTTCAACCTTCACTGCAATCCCTGGCTTTCCTGTGGCAGCCTCGACTGATAAAGCCACTTTAAGCTTTTCAACAATAAGTTTTCCCTTCACTGACACTTCTGTGACTCTTGGGAAAGTCTATAGATTTTCTGGTCAAGTCTTTTAGCTATTTAGGCTCATAGTTCATCACACAGTCCTAGAAAATACAGTCAGGAACTAGAGGTGCCAATCTTTGCCTGGGAATCAGAGCTGGAACTTGGATCTTGTGCTTGAAGCATACTTTCAGCTTTAATTTAATTTAAATCATAGGTAACATTTGAGAGGATCCCACTCTGAGTGTTTTAGAGTCACAATGAGGTTTTCTGACAATGATCTACCTTAAGGCATTCATGGGAGTGTTATCTTTAATCTTGAAGGAAAGCAAAAATCTTTCTCATCAATATCTTATAATACACATATAATTAATTCATGCTATTGATATACACAGACATGCCTAACAAAAAAAAAAAACCAAAAAACACCAACTTCAGCAATGTCAGTAGGACAAATTCTTGGAAGGAACTCAGTTTTCTCATGGAAAATGAGCACCAAGTGTATACTGTTTTCTCAAAGGTCACACATACCTGGTGATTTGTCTTAGAGACAGTCTGTGACAATTCTGCGTCTTCCTCCTCTTCACTATCTTCTGAACAGGATTCAAACTCATCTTTATAATATTCTTCTGCAATTTCTGGGTCTTCAGGGATCTCTAAAGGCAATTATGAGTTTATAGCATATATAGAGAAAAAAAACTTATGATCTGAAAAAGATAAAATGAACTTTATAGCACCAATGTGAAGTCAATAGCAATGCATTCTGTAACTGAAAGCAAAGGATTGGTTCTCAGCTTAAAATGTTTGATGACATGATAAGCAGTGTTAAAGTTGTCTCTGGCAAAGTGTCAAGTCCTCATCATTTGTAAATTAATGAACTTAAAGGATTTATATTGATGTTGCACGGAAATCTCTAAACTATAGGATAAATCAGGCTGGAAGTAACTTCATGGCATTATCTAGTCAAAGCAGTGCCAGTATTGAATTAAATCCAGGTTTTGTGAGCTGAAATTGTACCTTGGTTTGGTTTTCTGGAACACACATAACCTGTGATGAATACAACTGCTAAGCTAAAATGGAAAATAACATATAGCAGGTACATGTTTAAAAGATACAAGAAATTAAATCTATATATTTTTCCAAAATTTCTTGAAGCAAAACTATAATAAAACAAACTACTATAAAGTCATGCTACGCATACTTGGGTGTCATGCTCTCTCAATTTATTACTATCACAAGTTTTAGTAACAGCAGTGAGTGCAATATTAGTGTAGCCAATGAGCCCATGAAGTACAATAATTGGCATTAAAACTCAACATATTCATCACAGCTTGAAAGACACTCCAGCCACTCTGCACTGGGTGAAATCCTCTAGCATCCCAGACTCTATCAGAAAGAATTAGTGAAACTGCTTGATGTCTGATTGCACCTACTTCAGGGAGATATTATTACAAGAAATGTTAGTTGAAGACAAAAACTGTTTAATGTTCAGCTGTCATAAATCATCATTGTCATTACTTTAGCTAATGTTAATTTCCACCACTCTCTTCAGTTAAGTCTGCCCCTTTAGAGAAATATGAATTATCTTAAATTTTACTGCATTGAAAGAAATTAAATTCAAACAATATGACATAAAAATTATTAATAGTTGTTTTTTAATTGTTTCACATGGATAAAAACCCAAAAGTATACCAACAGAGGAACACAATTAAAATCTATTAGAAGACATTTGAGTTCAGGTAGGAGCAATAATTCTACTATTTGAGGTGAAAGAAAGAGAGACAAAAAGTGAGGCTGTATCTATCTGGAGCATTAGGTGGTTAAGGTCTCCTGTTGAGATATAAGCTCTACTATCTACAGTCTCTAAAGTAATTTCAAAAATACTTCCTTTCTTTATAAACCTGATTTAGCTCCAAAATGCTGACACATTTTCACTCAGGTTTCTGTTTTAAGATATTTATGGAAGCTGCATAAAAGCTATATGCTCCACTGTCACAATTTCTAATCCTATTCCTTCCTGTTTCTATTTTTCAGCTTTCTTAGTTTGAAAACAAACAAACAACTAATCAATACATGAGCTTCCAGAAGAATACCCTCAACCCAAAAATGTTTCCTCACAAAAGAAAGCATTTATTTTTGTGTTTAATTGTTTGAGTTCTACAAACTGCCATTTGACAGAAAAATCTAGCACTTCATTAAAAAAGAAGTCTTGAATATCATTCCCTTGTACATGGAAAGAACACTACAAAATTAAGATACATCTGCTTTTCCATGTGAGGCAAACATCAATTTTTCTTTCTTGCAGAGAGGCTGTCATTCCAGTGATTAGGATAATTTTATTAGGTTCATCTGCATTCTGCCTGTGTGTATTCAAATACATACAGAACAGCCCATTTATTATGTTAGAATACAAACATCAGACTACACTGGTGTTTTCTGAGTCATCTTCCCACATTCTGCATTTGTTTACTGCTGTATTAAAAAATTGAAACCTCCCCTTTCCAACCAAACAAGGTATCAAAATCAGTCTTTTTGCTCAGAATCAAAGCTTTAAAATGTCTGCTCCGGCTACTTTAAGCTCTATACTTTGTGAGCAGCCCATGACCATACAAAACTGCTAATGCCCCTGAACTATGCAGAGAGATTGGCAGTGGCTGTATCCCTCTTCCATGCCAGTTTTTGCATCCTTGTTGGAATTATTCACCTCACCATTTGTGAAATTGGTTGGACAGCTGTCCACAGTCAGCCAGTTAATCCAAGCTTAGTAATACAATTTGAAAGGCTAGTTCAGATGCTAGAGATGTTCCAGAGTATAGGAGTTTACTGGCACCAATTCAGAAACTATTCCAAGCGGCATTTCTGAAAGAAGACAACACGTCCAGTGTATGGGAATTTGGGATTTAGCTAATACAAGTTCTCAAAACTTTTTGGTTTTATGACTAGCATCTTTAAAGAAGGAGTTTTCAAAGCATCTACACATTTATTTAAACTGTTTCCATAAAAAGACTGAGTCCTACCAAAGTAGAGCCAACTCCCAGTCCTCCACGTATTACAGATGCTAAAGACATCTCTGGTTCTCTGCAGAATTATCTGAGTACAGAACAGCTTATTGAGCTGAGACCCAGGCTCAGACAAATTTCAAGAACAGATAAAATGGATTTGGCAGAGCAGATACCATAAATCAACACAGCAAGCTGTACCTATGCTGGCCTGGTAAAGTCCAAGTGCAGACAGCCTTAGTGAGTTGGCATTTTCATCTCAGGGCAGGCACTGTCAGGGGAGTTTGAGCCCCACAAGCTCTCCATTTCCTTTTCTGCAGTTCATTCCATAGAATATTTACTACCTGAGTTTTCCTGGATAATTTATACACACCTCCAATTATCACACACCAGGTGCCAAAAGGCTGGTTATTGCTCCCATTCCTGAGCATTACTGATGCAGTTCCACACTTAGTAACAGCACAGAAGAAAATTCTTTGGTTTGTGCTTTCAGAGAAGTATTTTTAATAAAAATGTTGGTCTTTGGGCTTTGTTTGTCTTCTGTTTGACCACTGCAAAGCCTAGCATGGACTCCAGTGACCTTGATCCTGTCTTTTGTTCTGACATAAAATAAATATTAAGCCCATTTGTGCATGGGAGGTACTTGGGTAAAGTAGTTCTGCTAGTGAGGGCAATGCCAAGTCTATCATGTTGAAAGAAGAAGCAAAACTGCTGCTGCAGAACCCAGGGGACCCTGCCTCTGTTTTGACAGCTGGACTGGCATCCAACTGAACATCTCATATCTGTCAGCTGGTCTCTGAAAGCACATTGTGCTTTATCCAGCTGTGCCTATTGCACCAAGGCCAGTCATAATACCTTTTATTTGCTTACAAAGCACTGAATTCAGAACAAACTCAGCTGCTACTTTGGTTATTACTAGACGGCTTAGATATAGCATTGAGACACTTGATACTTGCTATCAGATATTCGAAACAAAACAAGCTTTGAAAAAAACATTCCTCTTTAGATCTCTTTCCATATAGTAGCATGATGCTAATAGTGGAATGATGGTAAAAACCTGTTATCTAAAAAAATCATAAAAGCATGGTTATTTCCCAAGAAGACAGGCTAAACAGAAAACAGAGGAATGTGATACTTGTAATATTTTGCTTAAATCCACCAAGAACTTGTTTCAGGTAGCATGGTAACTCGGCAACTACAATTTTCTCCAAGGAGATTAAAATACTTTGATAAATATCTTTAATTTTCTTGCACCTCCAATTCATACTTGTCATTGCTGCATTGATGTAGTATTCCCACATTCCAGAGCATGCAGAAAATAATAAGTAAGGCCAATTTTATGTTAAAAAAAAAAGAGTAAAAGAAAAAAATAAAACAGAATGGTGTAACATATGCAACTTTTCACCATTTGTATTCATAGTAACTGAGTCATACTTGACTCCTAAGGACTATTGTAGTTTTTTGATCCAAAAGCTTCATTGCATCTCTGGAAAAAGGCGGATTTCCCCAGCTGCCACATTCCCATCTTAAGGGAAAAATTGCTACAGTTTCATGTAGTTAAACTCCTCGGTCTGCACAGTACCACACACAGGAAAGTGAGGAGCAAATCTCCTCCTCTGTCAACTGCTCTGACACACACTGTCATGAGACATAAGGGACTTCTAATGTGGTGATGTGAACTAGGACACCTGAAAGTGGTGCCACCACGTCTCTGCTACCACAGACTGACAGAGAGCTCAGCAAACTGAGAGAGAGGACCAGGACAAAGACACTTGCACTGCACTGCCCACCTTGCCAGGCTTTGTACATGAGCCATGCTGGGAACTGAGGCAAGAGCAGGGAAAATCATTCCTCCCCCTTCTGCTTCTGTGCTGCACTGGGCTGCAAGACAGCCCACTGGCAGGACCTCGTCAGTAACACAAAGGTGCCCCTGATCCATTTTCTGTGGAAGTGCATCAGCAAATTCCAGTTTGATCCCAAATGAGCAGGTGTTACCTACTGGAGCAAATGCCACATTGGTACCCAGGGTGGACACTGGGCTGGAGAACCTGGGTGCAAGAAGGGGCTGTGAGAGAGGGGTCCCTTCAGCCCTAAGAAGGGAAAACCTTACTGCTGTCTATGACTATCTGATCAGAGGATAAAAGGAATGTGGAGCTGGTCTCTTTTTAGAGGTGAACGGTGATAGGACAAGAGACAACAATCAGGAACATCATAAATTCCAGTTTGACATTATTTAAGGGAAAAAAAAAAAAAAAAAATGAGTGTGATCAAATAGTGGAACAGGGCTTAAAGAAGCTGCAGGAGCTCAATCAACCCTTGGAGGTGTCCAAAACTTGATCAGTCACCCCTGAATAACCCAATCTGAAAAGAGCAGCTTTGAGCAGGGGATTGGACTGGACTGCCAGAGGTTTCCTCTGACCTAAGTTATTTTAGAATGCTGTGGCTACATGATTCCTCACAATCAGCTCAGAATTACCCCAGATCTATTTGTATTTGTGCATATATTTAACATACACATGAGTTAAGCAGAAACTTATGCAAAGGTAGTTGGTGCACAGAGCAGGGCAGCTCTCTTCAGAGCTGTGCATCAGTTATCACAGAGGGAGAAAACAGAAAGGGATTTCTGCCTCCAAGGAAGAAAACATAGAAAGCTGAAGCACTGTCACTAGGAGAGAAGTCTGAAATGTAAAAATATGTTTCCCTGGGTTGCATCATCCTTAATGAGAAATTCTATAGCAAAGGAGATCAAGGGCTCTGTGCCCCTCTGCAGCTCAGGACAATACTCATATGATTAGAAAAAATAAAATAACTCCATTATTATAATCTAAGCTCACTCAGATTGGTTTGGGGTTTGATTTGGTTTTTTTGGGTTTTTTTTGTGTGCAAGACAAAACCCTTCAACTTTAAAAGTTTCAGTCAAAGAGAATCATCATCTTTTGGTCAGGTACAGATGATATATGCATTTTCAAACTCTGAAACTTCATTGTTCAGAAAGTCAGTGGAATCTCTTGTCCATCTCTTCTTAACTAGGCTGAAACAGACTCTCAGAACATACGTTTTAAGAAATGAACTAGGGGATGTACAGGACTTTTGTGCCCATGAAAGCTCCGTACAATCCTTCTGGGTAAGCACAAAGGGACTATGAAGTTGTTAAAAGAATCATCTTCTGACATGGCCACGTGGAGCTTAGATATAAAGTGAGTTCTTCTAAACGAGAACTAGAAATACAACCAAATTTAAACATTAATACTTTATAATTCTCTTCTTTGCATTTCAAAAAAAGAAAAAAGCTTCAATTTATTTGTGGGTGTCACTGAGTGAATAATTACCTATTGTGAAATGGCTGAAAAAAGACATACAGAGGATATTAATCAGAGTGGCCTTATGGGAATCATCTACTATTTGATATTAGAAAGAAAGTGGTGAGTTTCAAAGTGTTTTTCCAAGGAAAAATTACCTTTTTTAACCAAAATTAAATTTCCAAGAGAAATGTTTTATTTTAAGGACCTTTTTTTCCCTAAGCTTTCCACCTCCTGGTATTTTATCAACAAGTACAGAGACAAATCACGAGAGAAAAAAATAAATTCTTAAAAGGAGTGCTTAACAGAAATGAGCAGCAAGAAGGAACTTTAATCACATTTTTCCCCTAGTTTTCTGAATAATTTGTTGGTTTTTTCTCCTGATTTCTTAGTTGTCACGTATACAGAAATACGAGCTCTGGTAGGCAGTGACGATGAAGATGAAGCCTGCTGCCTTTCAAACATGGTTTAAAGTTCAGCAAATCTAAAAATCTTTCAAATATTCAGAAACCTTTATAGTAAAGATGGGTAAATGAAGAGAAAGAACAACACAGTGATGTAGTCAATAACAGGGAGCACTTAATGAGTTTTGGAAGCCGTTCCCTTTATGCATAGAGAGTCCTTATTATTGTAAAAGTTGCCCTACTATTTGCACTGCTTCCAGCACGAACAGACCAAGAGATGTAAATTGAAGGAAAAGTGACCTTATGACATCAACTTAAAACAAATTTACTCCCTGAGTTTAACTTTTTTTATCAGTCAAAGTACACTTTCCAATAAAGACTCAGATTCCTACTGAATCTGGCAGATACCGACCTCCTGACACTTTGCCTTTCAGTCTGACAACAGCGTTGGGAAGGAAAAAGGCCACATGTTAACACAAAACCTCTCTCTTAAGAGACTCACTTCCTTCTCCTTGAGATTTGGTTCAAGAATGCCATTTTTAAGACTTAAATTGGGGGCATTTTCACAACTAGAAGTTACAGAAAGAGAAGAAAACAAATATCCATATCCAAACTTGGTGTAAGCAGTTGTGGACATGAGAGACTGGATGTAGCAAGGATGCAAAATGCATTTAATTTGGATATAAGCAATAATGTAAGTTATACGTTGAACAAGTAGGAAAAACAAGTAAATTGTTGCAACCAAGCAAAACAGTATTGAGCCTTTAAACACCCAGATGAAATTAACTGGTGAAAGCACATATTTATAAGATCACAAGGACACCCTTTGCTCTGTGGAGCAGAAAATAGAGCAGGAGAATTCAACCAAGAGCTTCATTGCTGTCACCTTCTCATTTCCTCCACCTAGCTGTCTGACAGTCACATGCATTGAAAGCTAAATTGGTAGAATCTGCAAACTCATTCAGCATTTACAGCTTCTTTCTGAGCAAATTCTCCCTCACTTGGAATTGGCTTCAGCTTCTTGCATCACCCTGTAGTTTGTCTCAGCTCACCAGAAATGCTCTCTAGTTTGATAAGTAAGCCACAAAACTGCAACTGGGGCTGGACTGGGAGTCCTTATAAAATGTTTTTCAACACCATCCTGTTCACTGATGCTTTGTTTGCAAGCAAGTGCCGGGTGCATCTTTATTTACATTAGTTTAACCTTGCATCTAATGTGCACTGTAAAGCTATGTTGCTCTGTAGGCAGGACAACGTGGAATAAAAACTAGCGTCTTTCTAAGGAAGATTTAAAACACTGAAATTATCTGAAAGTATCTGCTATGGAATTCAGTACACAGTATTTTTTCGACTTGCACAATCTCAGTGCATTTGCTTCTAATTTCTTCCTAAATTCACAGAGTGTTTCATAAACATTTTTTAAAATAATGCTTTGGAAGGAGTGAAAGGAATTCCTGTATAATTTTTAAAAAGACAGGGCCAGAATAATTTTAACTGCAGTCATTGACCAAGATGGATTTTGAGGTAGGCTCTCTTTATCAATGCCAAAGTAAACCAGTATGAAAAACAGATTAGGAAAAAAGTAGGAGCTATACAGTAACATAATTTGCTCTCCCCACACTTTGAAAGTATTTGGAGGTTTTTTTACATAACTGCTGTGTGATGACTTCCTTCTGCAAGCTTCCCTCTGTGAATCTGCAAGAACAAGACTTCTTGCAAGTAAGCTATGAACCGTTGTGAAGCTATGAAAAGATTTTAGTAGCTAGTCATGTTGAAGAGTAGATAGATTTGGAAAAGTTTTCCTGAAGAAGTTATGGCTGGAGTTCAACTCCTGCTCTTCAAAGACAATACTTCTAGGGAAGAACTCCTTAAACAAGAACAGTAACTCTTCAGCCAGTGCTAAAAATAAAAATATAAAAAAAAAAAAAAGCATTGATTAATTTTCCGCTTTCTGGCTAAAACGTGCAAACTTCATTAAATCTCGCTTTTGCTAGAATAAATCAGATTTAGTATCCCTTTAATTGAATCTGGGACAAGTTGGGCTCAGTGTGAAACCGAGCAATGAAAACAAGAGACAGATGAGGAGGTCAGAGAAGCACACTACGCCCTCAGATCCTGTGAGAGTCTCAGGAGTTTGGCACTCCATGTTCCAAGGACAAGTGTAGGACTGGTAACTGCAAATGCCAGAGCTAAACAAGCAAGGTTCTTTCCATAAGCATCCCATGCTATCATTGCAGCAAATCAGGGAATGTGCCTTATGATCCTGGAAGTAGGGTAACCACATGAAAGAAGAGACCAGTGGGTAACCACAGCAGAACTCACAGCAATGCTCTCTTAATTGAGATGATTTCCTGGTTACAAAGGATAATGTAACAAGAATAATGCAGAAAGGTGCTTAATGCCACTTATAAGTAGTACTATTCTGCTTTATTTTGACTTGCCAGACTGAAAAACAAAACAAGATTTGATTTTTCTTAAAGCCTTTGAGCAGTGTGATCACTTGTATGGTCATCTTTTGGAGTGTTACTCAGTTACCCATCAGTATGAGTAAGCACCATTTTACAGGCACTAAACCAAAGGGCTGTGCATAGATGCCTAAAGATGTGCTCAGAAGTATTACAGGCTTTTAACCTTCCGAGATTTACAAAACTACCTTGAAAATCCTTCAACAAAGGTTGTAAAAATAACAGAGTAGGAAAAAAGCACAGTATTTTACGAGTGAACATTTCCTATTTGAGGGCCAACTGAACTTTGCCCACTGGAAAGTCAAAGCAATATATCCATAACTTAAAATTAGCCATGGAGACATAGGAATAATGTACACAATTACTGTAACATACTTAGCTATTTTGAAAGTGTAACGAAATCAGGGGTTTGCCAGGTGTGATGTATTGCAAGGTATTAGGTTAAGGAATTTTACAAGTTATAATCTTTGCAGAAATAAGAAGCAATGTAATACAGATCAGAGAGATCATATCCTATATGTCCCTTTATTCACATGGCTTTAATTTTTTTAATTCTTTTTCTGTACAAAGAATTTAAATGCCACAAGTATTTAACTGAAGCTATTCTCCTCTTTTAACTCCTCTTAACTTTCAACTTCCCACACATAAATGTATCTATTAAGACCAGAGTAGCAGTTTATGCGGAGCTGGGGCTCTAAGAAAAATGAATGTGAACACAAGGGAAGCCCCAGCTGAAATTCCAAAAATGTGGGATATAATATTTTATTAGTGGCCCTTATGTCCAGTTGCCCTTATGTCCATGTTTTGCTTTAGCTTTCTTTCATTCCAGGCAACAAAGTGGTACAACGATGACAAGCCCTTAAAAATATAGATGCATATGTAATTTTTTGAATACCTTAAAAAAAAAGAAATCCTCCCCACCCTTGTTTACCATGTCTCATCAGCTGTGAAATTGATATGAATATAAAGTGGCACTTGTAGCCATGAATGCCAGTGCATGGTTTTAAGTTTTCATGCCTGTTAGAGTGTGGCTTGTTGAATTTAACAGTCCTTATGGCTTCTGTAAAAGGTCTGGGCTTTTGGTAGCACAGATAGCTTTGTACCCAGTATCTTTCAGCTGTAAAAACTTATCCAAACCAAAAGGATCAACAATAATGGTAAAGAAATGGTAGTTTTGTTGCATCTGTAATTGCACTGAACTATCTAGAAGCCCTTTTCGATACAGCTTATGATTTTGTAGCCAATTTCAAGGCAAGTTCTACTGTAGAAATTGAATCAGAAACCCTGAACCTTTAGCTATTACTGTTGTATAACAGGATTATGCCTTGCTCTTTACACTATTTTCAGCTGCAAAGATTGAGCTCCTCTACCTAGAGCATTTTCTATCTAGTAAACTAAGGAATCTCAGGCATTTCACACTACTTTCCCACACAGATGGGTACAATGCAGGGTCTGATACAGATTTCTCTGGATTCTGTACAAAAAGTCCCCATAACTAGTGTTTCCTAATTTATTAAATATCTCTGCAAACTTAGGCAAGTCAAAAGGAATCAAGTTGTACAAAGAATTGACAGGAGCTATGCTGTAAAATCTGGCTTTATTAGAAGACATTGCAATCAAAGTGAAACTACCTGCACTCAAATAATTAATGTGATCTAGTGAGAGATCTGCCATTACCTAGCCCAGTGTGTAGTAGCACTCACAGAAAACCTGAGGTGATCTATCAGTGGAAACCTGGGGCAAAGATGAGCTGCATCCTAAAATGTCAATATCCAGTTCCCTGGAAAAAGTGGTATCTGCTTCTCTGGTTACTGTTTTTGAATCAGGAAAGTGGACTACAAACTTAGTCAGGTAAATTAGAAGATAAAGATGAACTGTAACGCTATATTAGGAAACAATGCATTACTTTTGTGTTGGTTCCAGTAGCTTTTTAGAAGGAGGCCACATCATTAAACATTAAATATGTAATGAACCTGCCTTGTTCCAGATGGAACTGCCTCGTTCTAACTGGCAGAGGAAAATACTGAACATATTTATCTATTACAACAAGGCTGGGTTGTAGGTCATGGATACTCCTATTATCTTGTTGATAATTTTTGCTTATGTTTTATAAAAGGAATGGCTTTGTTCCAGCTTCAGTTGTTATCATTAATGGAAATGAGCAGTTTAATATGCAGAGTTTTTTTAACAGCTTTGTTGGGTATTTTTCTATTAGATGAACTGACCTCTGGTTGCCATCACTACAATATAATTTGCCTCACCAATATTTTCACAAAACCACTGTGGAAAGATAAGTACACGCACTGAAAAATACAGTAATCTCCAGAAAAATGTATATTGGAATATCTATCATAATCCAAATGGAAATACTTTCTATAAAAAATGGGTCAAGAGATGTGCGGGGGGAGTGGTGGGGGTGGGTGTGTATGATGTTAAGCAATTCATTGCTAGGTGGCTTTTCTTTTTGATCATAACAAAAGAAGATGAATAACTAATTTCCTAGGTAACCATCAACAGGAACAGGAAATACAGGTACAAGTTTATCCTGACACATTTTGCATTGCTCATTCCTGCGTCATTGCCATGACTTGCAAAATATACTTTTTAACATTCAGAAATAAATAATCAATAAAATGAGCTGGAATCAAAAACATCTGAATCAAAATACAAAGGGAATTCAGTTATTAATCATTAGCTATTCCTAATGCTAATCATTTGCTATTGCATTTTTTGCTGCTCCTTGAAAACAAATGAAGTGTACAGGTAGATGATAGACAGACAGACAGACAGACAGACAGACAGACAGATATAGATAGATGATAGATAGATAGATAAATAGATAGATAGATAGATAGATAGATAGATGGATGATAGATTCAACACACAAATATTTGAATTTAACAATGACAGTGGGTCAGTGTTTCTGTGTGCTATCTCTATACAAAACTTATTTCAGCTCTTTTTTCTCTTGCTTATACTTGGAGAAACTGGAAATGGAAGAGACACAAAGATATCTACAGTAAACCAAAATTGTTCCCAGTAGTACAATATATTCTTAACTGCTCTGTCTACCATAGTGTTAAATTATTTGTATGATGACAATTCCATAAATTCCTGGACACATGAGATGGAGATATCACAATTTTCAATGAATATTAAACACAACTATAAAATATCTTTCCATAAATATCTCACTATCAAAATATAATTTAAGTTTTGTTTGTAATTAACCAATCTAACAATTTAATGCAGATTAAAGCTATTACTAAAAGAGTTGCAAATGAGCAAGGCCATTTTTCATTTGTTTATATTTACAAAAGTTTACTATTTTAAGGAACATATTAGTGGTGTAACTAGCTGAAACAATACAGTAAGAGCATATACTGTTCCAATGATACACTCAATATACTTCAGTTATTTACTTCATATGGCTAATGGTAATTATAAAAGTAATTTTTTTCTGACTCTTTCTTAGCCACTCCATTGTCTGTCTTTTTATATATAAGGACAATATTTGTTTACTTTAAATTGTTTGATTAAAGAAGCAAAACTCTTAAGAAACTTATTATAGCAACTTCAGAGAAACAGAAATTTAAAGTACATTTTTAAAACTTCACTATTGCAAGTAATGTTACCCTTCCCATCTCTCTGAAGATCTGCAGTGTGGAGAAAAATAGTAGCTAAACCAAAAGTATCCTTTGTTCTCGTATGCATGGCAACCAGAGAGACAAAGTCCCAGAACTAGGATAATGTAAGAACAAACACTAGATGACCCTGAGAAGTGGAATAATGGAAAATGAGAAAATTCAAAGAACAGAGTTGTGAGTTCAAAACTTAGAACATCAAAACCAAAATAATCCATTATAAATTCTGAGGTAAGAGCTAGAAAGTATCTTAAGGAAAGAAAAAGGACGGAAGGTCCAGGTATGCTAAAAGTGAGCAGTGTTAAAATAGATTAATAATATAGAAGTGTTATGTAGAGGTTTATACAGAGGAGGATATTACTGCTGCCTATAAAAACATGCGGAGAATAGGTAAAGTAAGGAAGAGAAGAACTTAAACTGCAAGGCAATAAGGTAACGCATCTTAAAAATGTCAGCATGAAATATCCAGAAGTAAATCTAAACCAGAAATAAGAAGGTTCATAAAGACTGCAGTATTTTGGCCAAGGAGCAGCTTTTTACACAGACAAGCAGGAGAACTTTACAGAATGCATAAAACAGGTCAAATTCTTTAGGAAAAGAACAGTATAAGTACATGTCTCTGGCAGCACAGTCTGGACTTGGTAGTCAGATTGAAGCTTGTACTCTTTCCACGGAACAGAAGCAAATGGTGGGATAGGATTGGGGGACAGTGCTTTCTCTCTAGCAGAGCACCAACAGGAACCAAGATGATGTCTCTCTAATACGTGTTAAATGCACAGCTTCCTCTCTTGGCTTATTGAAACAAAAATAGCACGACTTGCTATTCACATAATTTTTCACTGCTGCCCACTCACAGGTTAAAACCTGATCCCTTTCTTCTTAAGCTGAATTTACACAACAGAAGAACTTCAAAGTGATTTCTGTTTGCAAAAGTACATGTTTCTTTGATTTCCCCTCTCCCCAAGTTCTTCATTTCATGCTGAGGCATGAAGGATGCTGCAGAGCATGTGCCTGAAATCCCAGAAGTGAACAGGCAGAAAGGCAACAGCCACTCAAGGTGCACCAACCATCATAAGCTGGTGTAGCTTTGAAGTGCAGTCAGATTTTAAAATCATCAGTCCAACAGGACTCATCAGCATTCTTAGCCTCTTTAGAGAAGAAAAAATTTGCACAGTATCATTGGATGGCATAGTAAAGAACATGGTGTTGAAAAACTAAATTTTTTTTGTTAAAAAACCATTATTTACATTGCCTGAAGCATTTCTCTTCAGGAATACGAATCAGATAATTTCTTTAAGTTCTCAAGAACTCATACCAGCTCTAAACAATCTTGAGGAAGATTTTCTGTGGTAGAATGAGGTCATCTCCACATCAAAAACACGGGGTCCACTCACATCTTTCATATTCCAGAAAATAAATGTGTTTGAATTGCTTAACGAATTGGTCAGCTACAGGTGATTTCAAAGAACTCTTTCAAATGTCTCTCAGGTGCACAGGGTACTGCTATTTAGAATAAAAAATGTTCATAATATCATTGCTGATTACATGAAACAAAGATGGAGAGAAGCTTAAATTTCCCACGGAACTCTATTGGAGTTGAATGCTTTTGTCATTGCTAAAGCTTGTCCACTGTGAAGTCCAAAACCCCAAACTGTTATAGTCAGTTTTGTTTATCTAACTACATTGCCTTCTTTTTCCCAACTTTCAGTTAAGTGTAACTACCACTACTAAAACTGAATCAAGATGCCACAGAATTAAAAAATTAAAAACTAAAATGAAACCTTGAGCTTCGTATTTGACACCTTCCACAACGACATACAACCGTGGTTCATAATGCTTTTGATTATTTTTGCTGAAAGATTAGTACAAGGTGTTTTATTCTCTATTCCTTCCCCTAATCCTTTAATAGCCTGGTCTTTCAATACTCCAAACCTTGCTCTTTTCTTCAGCTCATGTTGCAAATTTTATAAGGACTGCATGTTATGAGCCACATATACTCTGACCTTTCCTCCATACCTGCTGGGACTGGGGTACCATCCCTAGCTGTTCCTCACCAGCTTTTCTTGAAAGGATTTTTTTAGGTCTGCCCTGAAATAATTTAAAAGTTGCTCCTGCCTTTTCTCTCCATCCTAAACAGTTTTTAGTTATTAGTTGTAACTATGGAGCCTGTTAGTCTGGTTTTCACAGGCTAACTTCTTCTGCTTATGTAGTAATGGTCAACAAGATTCATTAACATGTAAGACAGCTTGCTAAAACCATTTCATAGCCTTGCTTCTGGTGTTTTTTTGGGTTTTTTTAAATTTTATTTTATTTTATTATTGTATAGCCATTGATCAAGAACAAAATTCTAGCGGAAAATCAATAGCTGGAACAGTTTCTACATCTTCAAATACAAAGGTGCGATTAATAACTTAGTAGTTAGACATGTAGGATATGCATGGTTGCACTGAAACGTTTAAAGAAAAGAGGAGCAGGAATACTGAATAGAGCAAGTAACAGCTTTGACATCAGCTTCAGGAATGACAAGGTATTCACAAAGCAAAGAAGATAAACCATGTAATTTCTCTTGCCTATCCATAACTCCTTTCTGTCATGAACCCACCACTCCTCCGTCACAGACTCTGGCACAAGCAATCAAACATGCATTCAATTTTGTACAATGGACTGACCCAAATTTACATCACAGATACAAATGCATCTCATTCCTGTCATTATAGTTTAACAGCCCAATGACCTCTAAAGGCAGAAAAATCCATTTCTTTCCTTTCAGGCATGTTATTCTGTTTCTGTTTAGGAGTCTTTGTATGCTTCTTGCAGTACATCTCTCACCCACATTTACTGCTTTCTCTCAGTCCTTGCTCTGCACGTTTCCCCACCCTCCCCCAAAGATGTATTTCTAGCAGCTGGGTTCTCTCCTACACAGGTCACCTCTCATCCTGAGAAGCAGCAAGCCAACCACATAGACTCAAATAAGGGTACACTGAAAGAAAAAAGCAACATTTGCTATTAAAAAACCCCAAAACACCTCCACCACAAGCAAACTGATTCTGATGCCTTTAATTTAGTGTCACATACTTTCACAGATGTACATAAACCAACAGTAAAAGGCACTACTAGCAGAGAAAAATAGTCTTCCTACTTTAAAGTATATTAATGCATATTTGCAAGATTCTAGTCTGCTTAAAAGTATTTCACCATAATAGTGCTTACACAATGATTTTTAAATATTTCAGAGTAAGACACTATTCCAGAACATTGTAGAAACAAAACATATAAATGTAATTTTAAAAATATTCTCCTCATTAAACACAAGATTTCCACAGTCTGACCCTTTTCAAAAAGCTTGACTATTTTTTTCTCTATAAGAGAAAAGTACATTTTATATATTCATATAAAATATAAAATATAAAATATATGAAATATATATATAATATATTTTATATTAATAAAATAAAAATATTATATATATTAATAAAATATATTAATTTATATTTCATATTATTTCGACAATAGATAAGTAGTTGAGGACAATATGGATAAGCAGAGTTTAAAGAGTTTCCATCTGATTCTGTCATTGTTAAAGATAAAGAAAATGGCATCAAAGTGTACCAAAGGTGCAAACACTTTGAATTCTTGTACCAATTTTTTCACTGGAGAGATAAGTTAGGAAATGCTTTTCTAAAGCCAGTCATTTAATTTGTGTAAAATTCAAGCTATTTCCTTCTAATTCAGCATCTCATTTGGAGGAAGTACATTGAGCTCTATCTCTGCTCACAGACCACTCAAACTTTGGGAACACAGGTCTCCTGCCATGTAACCTTGCTATACATCTGCTGTACATACATCCACCTGGATCAATTTCCTTTTCTCTTCGCCATTTTTTGACAACTTCACAAATCTGTCTGCTTTTTAAATTGCAGTTTCCCACCACGTATTAACTGCAAGGGACAAATCTTTTTTCCTTCTTGACAGGAATTTTCATTTCAACATCAGATTTTGAATTCTCACCATGGTTTGTAAGTTCAGACATGTCGAGTTCACTTGTCTCATTTCCATTTGGTTCATCATGTCCTGTGGGCACACAGTCGCATGTAGTGACCGGCTGAGAATGAATGAGGTGTTTTGAAGTCTGCTCATCAGATTCCTTAGTCAAATGATGAAGCAGCATGGAGAAACAGGAACAGTTATAGTTTTCAATGAGATCAGAATGCAATGTTTGTACTGATCTACACAATTCCTGGGACTTGTCTTAGGCAAATACTAAAATAAAATCCTAACATTTTTGTAAATGATCTGTAGTGACCCAGCCATAGGCAGAAGCAGGTTTAACATATTTTTTTCTCTAGACAAAATGGGAAATAGAAACCAGAGGGCATGCAAAAGACAGAATACAAAGCACATAAAAAAATTATTTCTATGATACTTTCACTGATTATTTCTAAACTGACCCTTTTCTTCCTACAATAAAATGTGGTGCTAGAATTGAACAGGCCCATCTACTACTGCAGATAGCTTAAAAGCAAAGGACCATTTATTCTGGGAGTCATTCCAGTGCTTCATTCTTACTAAAAAGCCAGTTGAAGTGTTAACGTTCTTAACCACATGAAAAGAACCCACAGCCATGCCAAATTAGTGTTCAAAGGATTACAATTCTAAATGTCTTGACAAGGAATGTATTTTGAACTTGATGTCATATAGTCTGTAAAAACATTTCAGAGAACAGATTTATATTTACAGGTAAATTAAGGAAGGGTAACTTAAGAAAATAAAATGGTGCAATGACTAGAGAGCTTGTTGAACTATGTCTCAATAACTGAATGTACTTTGCCTCATCACAGATCAACAGGTTCAGCTAAGCAGTCCAGACTTTGACACGCTTCCCAATTATTAGTCTCAGAACAGGCCTGTGCCTCTAATGCTAAAGAAACCACATGGGAAACAAAAAAGTGTTATACAATGAGGGCACATGAATGAGAGCTCCAAAACAACAGCCCATACTTACATGTAGGACACTGACATTCAGCTGCTGAAAATTATGGGACCTGAATTCTTGCATTCTTTTGATATTTTCTTGATATTTTTCTTCTGCCAGCTGTCTGTGAACACAGAATGCTTGTATTTAGGATGTGATATCAGGGTGTGCACAAAGGGATCTTCTAAGAGAAGATGTGGAAAAACAAATTCCTTAATGAGATTTTCATGTTGCCAAACTTTCATATCACCTACCTTGGTTTTAATGAACACAAAAAGAGTTTTCAGACCTTATTGACAAACGCTATTATATTTTATTTTCACAACGTGCATAACATAATTAAGAAAGAGCAAATTTTTTAGTCCCAGTCTTTTCTATTACTTCCAAGGATCTTAAATACTTTGTGCTTTGTTCCACCAAGTAGCACAGGGACCTTTCAGCTGTAGACAGCCATGCAACATTCGTGTGCTATGAGCTCTTCATCTAGGGGACAGTTAGTAACTGTGGCTTTCTGTGTGGAACCACTTAAAATGGGGGCAACATTAAGCAGTTTTTCCAGCTTCCACTAGCATATTCCCTTCCCATTCACCTCTATATTTGCCATGCTGGAAGCAGATCTCTAGTTTAAGAAGGTATTGTTTTTGCATTGTTTCAAACATTTTCAGCCAGAGTCAGCTGACAATGATCTAGAGCTCAATGTAGATCCATTTTAAAGATTCATGACTAAGAGCAATGCCTGAATATTAATGTTGCCTTCATATTCCAAAATAAATATATTTCATCTTGTTGTTAGAGGAGAGAAAAAAAATGAAAATCTCAACAGAAAATATCAAAATGCAAGAAAACATTGAAAATTAAAACCAAACTAGAACTATCCTGCAATTAGTATTGTTTCCTAATCTCCATTAATTTTTAAAAAGTGAAAGAGGCAGACTTCGATTAGTAGACTTCATATTAGTACAAGGATTGGCCTGTATTACTGAAAACACCATGAAAAAGAGGTGTTAAATTTAATACTTTTTATACAGCGGTTTCAGTTCAAGGAAAGGGCTTTTTTACAATGAGAATAAATTTATGTACCAAATGCCAGTCAGACACAAGTGCTCTTCAGACATATTTTCCAAAAGGACATGAAGGTCTTAGTTCTTTGTTTCAAATGTGTCATCAAAACACCATATTCTATTTTTTATTAAAAAAGGCCCAAACAAACATAGTCTTCCAGTTGTTTCTCATATTCCATCAGAAACTGTACTTAATCTCCTCCAAAGCATTTTGTCTCACTCAATAAAAAAGCGCATAAATCACAAAGCCTTTACAACATGTCCATTACCCGTTTGATCCTTTGATAAGACTATCCTCTGAGCTATTAACTTCTGTTTGAAAACCTCAGGGGCCAAAACAATTGACAAAAGCTGGATTGTAACTAAATGTCAGACTCCTCAGACCATGCAATTCTTAACATAAGCAGTCATTAAAAAGAAGTCCCCTATTGTAACACATCTGAAAATCTCTTATATACTTATTTAACCAGAAACACAGTACTCAAAGCACCAGTTTTGGGCTAATGTTCTCACTTTTTCCTACATAAATAATTAGTGTGATTTATTGTCATCCAAAATCCTCATTGACTTTGAGTAGCTGAAGGCCTGTACTATTCTTATTTCTACCTTGACAATTCTAACTCTCTCATTAGACTGTTGGGTGGGGAAAATTGCACAGTTATGGCACAACTTACTTCAACTTCTTTGCTTTTTCATCTGCAGCATTTAACTTCCTCAGCCGCATTCGTTCCCGCGGTGTCATTTTCTGTACTTCAGACAGTTCCTGCAGAGTTTGCAAATGAACTTTCTTCTGCCTGAAATGGAATGCATGCAAACCCATCTTCATATAAAAATGTAAATATTCAGCCTTTTTTATTGGATATTGAAACACAGTGACATTTAAAATGGAATAATTAGAAAGTGTCTGGAACTATAGCAGACTAAATTGACTTTAGTTTGGAAAGTAAATGCCTCTTTTAAATTGAAATATTTAAACTTGGATTTGTGAAGAACGTGAATCATTTCAGGTGAGGATGGAAAAAGGTAGATTCATCTCCTTAAAAGAATAAATATTGAAGCACAGTGAAATATTTACCCTGTCAGGCTTCATTATTGGGCATATTCCAAGTACAAAGGCAGTCTTAAAATGAGAGCCACAATACCACTCATACGTTTTACACTCATTGTTATAAGCTGTCTAGAATAAAAGAGAATATTTGTCTTTAATGACAGATATAATTATCATGTTGTCCTGTTGAATTTCTAATTCTAATCAATAATAGCAATTCACAGGTAAAATGGTCTCCATAGACCATCTCTGAAAGCTAAGCATGAATTATTGACTTATGTATTTCAGCTGTATTTATTGACTTATGTATTTCAGCTCAACAGAGGAGAGCAATATTAGTCCTTTATCAGAAAAAGGATACTAATCTCAGGTTTTTATCTCACATCCTACAGTAATTAAAACAAAAATTAAACCATAGTTTGAAATGCCTTGGCAGTCATCTTTCACTTGCACAACATATATTCGTTATACCACGTATTTATAATACCAAGTATTCATTTCAAATTACTCTTTTTGTTCTTATAAATTCACTTCTGATAATCTAAGAGCCCAGGTTTGTAACCATACAAATTGTAACACTCCCTCTGGACTATAATTTTGAAATCAGAATTTTAATAAATGAGCAGAGAAGATTTCATGATGTTTTTCAAATAGTGAAAAGATGTGAATATTAGTGTGAAATATGAAAGATTAAGGACAAAGACATGAAGACTTCAATTATTCATAAGAATGGAACTAACTCTTCAAGTATGAATAATGTAGACATATTTCTTGTCTCCTGTAAAAAACTCTAATTTATGTTAAAAGAATCTCATGGGGAAAAAAAGCAATTTTTCATTCAAGTTGAAACTGAACTTGTACAGCCTTATACTTACTTAAATATTGAAAATTTATAACTTGAATGGGAATGGATTAAAGTAAGCCATCAGAGGCCTTTACTAGAAGAAACTAGACTCAACCTTTTTGCTTTACATGGCAAAAAGAATTCCTGGTGAGAAAAAAGTAAACATAAATATAAAGTAGCAATGGTTGAAGAGAACACCATAGCAAGCAACTGTTTGTACATTGACAGGGACTAGAGTATTGCTTCATTACAGAAGATGTGGGGAATTCATTATGTTTAATTTTTTTTCTCCTCCCCTTTTCTGCTCTCTGCTATTTTCCAGGTATTTTTAGTTCATTTTACCTACCTCTTTATATCTGGGATTGCAGAAATTATTTGTCATTTTGCTTACCAGTAAAAATACAGGCATCTAACATTCTCGTAAATACAATGAGAATCATGATAAAATTGTGACTTCTTGTGCATTCCAAACACTTGAAAAATAATCAGACTGCAGCACATGTGAGGATAAGTTATAGTAAAGCTTCTCCTAAGGTTTTTTTTCTCTAATTGATGCCCTAAATTTTAAAACCTCAAGGTAAATTGCCATTCATTGCTTCACAATTTATAGGAACGCCGGACCTCTGCATGGAAGTAGACTTTCCATTTCCTTTTAACAGTAGTATAGGAACATTATGTTTGTAATTAGTTTGCTCTTCCTCTCACAGACTACAAACTTGCTTTTGAAAAAGTATAGTTACAGATTCTGGGATATACACAAATGTCATTCCCACATGCTAGCCCTGTCAAAAAATGATATCCATTAGAAGGTGATGAGACTCAGTATGTTGAAGCTAATGACAGTGGATCAGATATAGAATACAGAATATATTTTACAAAAAATACAAAGTGGTTTTATCAGTCTATTCTAGAAGCATGGGGATATTTGAAGTCGGAAATATATTCTGTATTAATTATATTATTTTCTGAATTAAAAGTTTCTTGAAGATTCTCATACTCTGTCTTTCAGCAAGCATTAAATACTGAATATAATTCAGATAGAGTTGGCATAATATCTGGGTGAGATTTCAGTGCCCCAAAAGTATTTACAGTATATCTCTAAGGAACATCTCCTTAGATGTAATTAACTATATTTAATTTGAAAAGGAAGGAATCCTCTCAAAGTTAATTCAATTAACTTGAATATATCTATTTATTGTTTCATTTTACTCCAAGGCTTGCATAATTCAATGAACTATTTATACTAAAGGTACCTAAACATACCAAAATGGAAAACTTTGGTGTCACAGAAAGACTGAGACTCATGTGCCAACAAGAGACCCCAAGGGCAGAAGTGACAGAGTAGGAACCCAAAACACAATTTGTAGAGATAAGAGCCTGCAGATACACTGCCAGCAGTTGAACTGGGTAAAATGATGCACAAAAGATTTTGCTATGTGGTGTTCAACTGTCTGTACTCTGCTTTCTTCCTGCCACTGAGAGCAAACTACACTTTGTTTGGAAGAGCTGAAGATGGGCACCTCTCCTGAAGGGATGCTTGCAAGCAGCAAAATTGACAGCATCTGCAAAGTGATCAAAGCAGCAAATCTGTGGGTCCCATATGAGAGCAGAGGTCACAAAAAACAAAGGTGAAAGTCCTGTTGCATCAAAGGCACTGCCAGTTCTGGATTGCTTTAGTCCTTATTGCTCTTATCTAATAATTAAAAAAAAATTCAGAGAGCTGCTAAAATCTTGGCAGTTATTTAGAGGAAACAAGAAACAAGGATGTTCATTGCTTCCTCATAGGATCACCAACTTCTGGTTTTGAGCTTGCTAATTCCTGACAGAACAAAACCTGTTCAAAACACTCAGGGATAGGGAGCAAAGGGGAGGGTAAGTTGCCAATGAAACTGCAGAGCAAATTAACAAAGACAAAATTAAATTGTCCATGCTGGCATTTGCTTTAAACATTGCAGCATTGTAATTTAATGCAATTAATTAATTTCATATATATTCAGTGCCTGAGAGAGAAATCATGTGTGAAGACACTGCTGATGTAAAAGCCAAGAAACATCACTACCCTTGATTTCTCACTGTGGTTACAAGATAAAAATAACAGTATTCTATGGAGGTATTAGATGAACATTAGTTTAAGTGTATATGCTTTTAGTTTGGTGTCATTTAGGAAACATAGCTTTCACATTCAATTTTAAGTAGGTATAGAAACAGCAGCACTATAAATGATGATGACCTAACTAAAACGACAGGTTAAGCCTTCAAAATTTAAAGAGAAAGGTCATGTTTTACATACCAATTGGTACTAAGTTAACATAAACATATACTGCATATGCACGTGCAATTTACACAGTAACATAATGAAAATATTTCATCTGCAAATCCCTTTTTACTCTCTAAATCTTAATTATGCATCTCCCTTATGTGGTTGCCCTTTTGTATTTCTGGGGAATAGGTTTGTTTAAACATAAAGCACCAGGAGATTGACGCAAATGTTAATGACATTATTGGGCAACACTATTTTCAGATACTACTGCCCAAGCAGTAAGATTTTTAAAAATACTCACAGTGCACCAAAAATGGGAGAAGTTTCTTTTTGCCAGTTAAGTGCCTTGTCTTTCACAGTCATGTTTGTGAACTTGTATTGTGTTTTCTGCAAGGAAATAAAACAGAAGGTGTATAAACACTTGATGCTAAAGTTATCCAGAATCTTCAGCTATGACCCAATAGCATCCTAATGTAAAACCTGACTGAGCAGTTTCCTTCCCCACCTTCTCAGAAAGCCAAATAATACAGACACTGAAGCCTGGGCAAAAAGAGCAAAAGACATTTCTTTTCATTAAAACTGTGACTAATCAGTACATTTTAGAGATATATGTACTGAGGCCCAAGTGATCTACACTAGTTATGCATAAATGTCTGGTTTTCCTATTGCTTATAACATTTAAGAGGGGATACATTCAGCATGTCAAGGGATGAGGGCTTCATTCCTCAGTCATATTTGTATTGTAGCTCTGAAAGTCCCCTGGATTAATATTCCCATGAACAGCTGTCAAATTACTTTTTCTCGAAGTGTTTTCCCTGCCCCCATTTTGCTTTTGCAAAATATATACCCAAATGGCAAGTGTACAGCTACCACTTTTTCTCACATACTGTTAGTTGTTCTTCAATATAAGGGGATTTTAGGATCTCTGCTGCTGCTGGTCTCAATGAAGGATTCTTATTTAACATGCTGAAACATTAAAAGCCAGAAGTAGTAATTAAGCAATTGTCCAAACTAACTGAAAAATCTGCTAAACAAGAAAATAACATACCTGCATAGCACAGCATTCAATTTGCTTGGATATCTATCAGGAAGAGAAGGTGTTTCACCTTCCACAATTTTTAACACAACAGACAAAAAATTCTGTCCAGTAAATGCGTGATTCATACAGCACATCTCATACAAGATGCATCCCAGAGACCTTGAAGAATAAAAAATAGTAATAGTAATACTAATAGTAATAGTAATAGTATACACAATATTTTTGAAAGTAGCGTGCATAGAGATGTTACAATAAGTAAAATCACAATTGTTTACCCTTACCTCCTGAGAAGGATATTTCACAATTGTGGTGTCCTTTTTGTCTAAAATATTTTTATTCAGATCACAAATTAAAACATTTATAAACAGGATAAATCATCATTCTGTTCCCATAAGCACAGGCACAAACTTGGATTCTGTATATAAATACATATAATGATATAGATATAGATATAGATATAGATATAGATATAGATATAGATATATAAGTAAAACCCAATTATATTAACTACTTTAAATGATTACTTATTAAATGAGGAATAAAAATTTTTAATTAGTGACTGACTGAGAAAACAGTTTGGCAGTGTTTAGGGGTATAGACATCTTTGAAAGCAAATAATGAATAAAGTTTCAATTATTCATTTTGGTCAAAGAAGAATTGTTTTGGTCCATATGGCAATAAAAGAACAAGAGAAAAGAATTTAAAAGCTGAAACCCAGACTCTACATACACTGCAAATAAGGAAGAAGAGAGAGAATAGGGGGGCCTCCACTCACTGGTACTTTGTAAGCAAGTGTGTGAAAATCATTAGCAGAGCATTTTTGCTAACTGACAGAAGACCAACTACTGAGGTAAATAAATAATTGCATAGGTTTTTTTAAGATTTAACTGTCAAACAGCTTTCAAACTTTCAAAATCAGTAAACAGTAACACACAGATGATAATCTGTGTTTATGATGTATGTTCAAACTCTGAAACAAGATAATTACTACATGAGAAAATACTTTAAAAGAACAACAAAAAAACCCTACGCACACAGCTTCTGAAAGCATCAAATAAAAATGGAAATCAGCCAGAGAGAAGAAAAAAAGAAGGAAAATCCCAACCTGACAGACTGTACTATAACTTCTTTTTGGAGAATCAATCTGTTTTGGAAGATGCTTGATTCTGGCAGATAGAAATTGTTTAATGAGCCATTAGGAACACGGAATTTGACACATCAGGGAAGCTGATTTATTCATCTAATGTGGTACTCTGACTACACCTGAGGTAGAGAAAGATGAAAAGAATGCCCAAGGCATTCTGCTGCAGCCAAGGCTGTGAACAGGCTACCCAGGGAAAACCCCATCTGTCCCACGAAAAAAAAAATAGAAAAAAAGTAAAGAAAAATTAGGGGAAAAAAAAAAAACGGTTTTCTCTGCAGGATCTAAATCTTTGGAATTAAATGAGCATCTCCTAAGCTGAGAAATGCTGCCCTGAGTTCCAGGACAAGGCTATTTCTTCCCAAGAGAGTTGATGAGCTGCAAACACCCAAGGCAGTAACTGACAAGCTTTTGGCTCAAAACTGTATTTCTCAGTCTTGTTTCTACATTTCTGGTCTAAGCACCTTGTAAGGAACAGGAGGAAATTGCTTCCCAATTCCCATAAGCAATCTTCACATGATCCAAATGTATAATTTAATTACTTTTATAATCTTAGCCTGCGTAAGTGCCAATGTTATAAAATTCTAAAATGGTCATTAAACCAGCAAGCCAGCACATTTGGTTTGACAGCTCCCTATATTCATGAATAGGTTTGACAAAGTTCCTGAACAGAACATAATTTCAGCAAAATTGTTGCATGACCAGTTCGCATGGAAGTTACTTAAGCTCAATTACATCACAAAATGGAGCATCTGGACAGGCTTCAGTGTGTTCTCCCCAGTCTCAACTGACAGACCTGTAACTTCTTAGAAGAAATCACCCTGAGATTTTTGGTGTTGCTTCCATAAACATTGTCATACTTTTAACATCATCTGATCTTTGGTAAAATATATTACAGTTCTTCAAAGATTGTGAGATTCACGTTAGCTTTTAAATTTAACTCCAGAAGTCAGACAATTTAAATGCATACACCTTTATGACTTTTATCTCTTAGTCTGATCATATCAGAAGGTCTTAGGACTTTGTTGGCTTCAGAGTCTGTGAGGAATATGTCTCTGAATTTAATTTCCTCAATATTTACTCATCAGCCCTTGAATGAGGATTCCCTGTTGCTGTCTTCCCCAGTCCCTCAGCCTCAACATTGCTCCATTTTTTGGTAGTTAATAATAAAGTAAAAGACAAAGTGGGGAAAAACACAGACAAGCAAGCACAATAAAATGAAAGCTTCATGATCTATGTTGTGGGTAACCCAATTTACCCAAATACAACAGACAAACCATCTGTCAAAATCTCAGAGTACTTGATGGATGACAAGAGTACAATGGATTTGCATGTGATTGTGGCATTGCTTTGTCTCTGAAAGACAAAAAGACAGTTTTTTATACTTCTCTTATGAAGAATGTTTTAAGTCTCTAAAGGAAAAAAAAATTTGTCTTTTACTATTATTTCGGTTATAATTTTTTTTCTCAGATAACTTGAAACATATAATATGCACAAATCCATTGAATGTTCCTGCATGAAGTTGACCTTATAAGGTCATATCCTTGAAAATAAGAGAGAAATGTTACTGCTGATAACTATTTCCTTCCTTTTTCTTGGCACATGAATGCAGTGCCACAGCGCTGGAAGCATGGGAATGCCAGCTGAGCCCCAAAAACATCAGCCTCACCATGGGGTGTGTAAGGCCAGGAAGGGACACCAGGACACAGCAGTGCATTGGGGTCACCCTGTGCTGCTCTATCAGTGAGCCCCAATTACCAATTGCACACACACATCTCACTGACTGATCCCTGACCCAGCCTGGTCTCTTGGGCTCCCTGTCTCAGCTCTGACTCTTCTCCATCTGCCAGATCCGTAGGGAGAAGCACCGATGGGCAGAGGTGGGGCTGAACCACTGAACTGAGATCAGCTCCCTGAGGAAGCTTCTTGTCTGGAAAGGAGGAAACCCCAGACTGTGTCATCTGCAAAGGTTTTCTCTCATGGCCTGTCCAGCCCAGGCTCAGGGATGCTGAGGAAAGCACATGAGCCTGTTTTAATTTGCCTTCTGTGAATTTAGATTTGACATAAAGCATGGAATATCAAAGAACTTCAGCCCTGATTTTGCAACTGAAGACAAACATAAAGTGCTGCCTCTTCTCTGAGCCCAAATGCAGAACTTCCACAGGGAAAAACTGTAAAACTTGGAGCTTTTTCCTATCTATTGGGCTATAAAGGATGAAACTTCTTGCACCAGCTGCTGCACTGTGAATATTCAAGCCAGTTGCAGAATGTTTCAGTGAACCTGAAAAGCACAATGCCACTTTAGAGCACATCATTAATGCAGCATAAATTAAGGCCTTTCCAATGAGCAATGATTAACTGGACTGAACAGTGAGAGGACCACGAAAACAAGGTGAGATAGCACTAACTGTCTTTTCCAGAAGATATTTTACATTATCTTACATTTAATAGGGGAACACTTGTAAGTGTGAATTTTTGTGTGTGAATTTTTGAGTCCTGCTAGAGATAAGGACAAGGCTGAAGTGAGAATGTCACTTCAGCTACATATAAGAGACTTGGGCAGCTACTTGAAATTCCTCAGGGGTCAAAAACCAGTGCTATTTAACATCTCTGTCAGCAACATGGACAGAGGGACTGAACGTATCCTCAGCAAGTTTGCTGACAAGCTGTGTGGTATGGTTGACATGCTGGAAGGAAGGGATTTCATCCAGAGGGACTTGAGAGGTAGGCCCATGCCAAACTTATGGAGTACAACAGGGCAAATTGCAAGGTCCTGCACTTAGGTCACAAATACAGACTGGGCAGAGAACGGATTGAAAGCAAGCCTGAGGAGAAGGAGTTGGGGGATGTTGCTCGATGAAAAGCTCAACACAACTTGGACACATGTGCTGACAGCCCATGTGTCAACCCGTGAAAGCCAACCACATCCTGGGCTGCATCAGAGGCAGCGTGACCAGAAGGCTGAGGAAGGAGATTCTTCCCTCTGCTCCACTCTCCTGAAACCTCACATGGAGTACTGCAGCCAGCTCTGAGCCCTCAAGATGAGAAGGTTGCAGACCTGTTGAAGCAAGTCCAGATGAGGTACACAGAGATGATCTGAGGGCTGGAACACCCCTTCCATGGAGACAGGCTGAGAGAGTTGGGGTTGTTCAGCCTGGAGAAAAGGCTCCAGGGAGACCTTAGAGGACCTTCCAGTACATGGGACTGCAGGAGAGCCAGAGAGGGACATTTCACAAAGGTATGTAATGATTGGACAACAGGTTATAGCTTCAAACTGAAAGTTCCTTCAAGGGCAGGCTGGATGGGGCTTTGAGCAACCTCATCCAGTGGAAGGTGTCCCTGCCTGTGGCAGGGGGATTGGAACTGGATAATCTTTAAGGGCCCTTCCAACCCCAACCATTCTATGAGTCTTTGATTCTTCATGGGCAACTGAACTTCCTGCACCATGGCCCAAGGACCTAATCTCACCTGGAGCCTCCAGGGTGGGCTCCCCTGTATGCTCAGTGTCCTCTTGTCTTTTGGCCCCTGTTAAATGGGGACAGTGAAAAAAAAATCAAACAGAATCATTATTAAAAGATTAAACGATGAGAGTATCAATGACAAAAATAGTTTCCTGGCTCAAAAAAAGAAGGTGTTTGTGGGCTGGGGAACTACTGAGTCAGGGCACACCTCCTCCTCAGTGCCCCTAGAGTGAGGGCCAAGGAGCTCCTACTGAAGGCAGTTTCACCCTCTGATGAATGCTCTTGGTAATGCTTTGGAAAGATTACAAAAGGCAGAAAGCTGACAGCTACTGAGTTTGGAATGGGAGGCTTTTTTCTTTTGTTTGTTTTTGTAAATTTTGAAAGGGTGATCAACACATCATTTATAAAAATATTGGACCAAATTCTGCCAGTATTTACTCTGTACAACCTCAATGACCTATATGGATTGACACTAGTAACCACAAATAGAACTTAAACATGTATTTTACTTTCTATTTCCACTGCAATAAAAGAAATTATTCCTTACAGTAGAAGAGCACAAAAGACAGGTTTCCCTGTCTATTTATTTCCGTCGACATCTTTTGAAATCTTCTTGCAATATATTTTTATTGACTACACGTATTAACTGATATTCGCTACAGATGAGCAAGAGAGAATCTGACATCAAATCCATAGCAGTCAGCTACACAGACCATGAGATGAGATTGCTGACATATCCTTTGACTGGACTGAATATGTCAACTGTGAAAAATGGTTGCTACCATTCGAAAATATAGATGACTGTTCTCCTTTTTTAGAATTATATCCTGCAGTCATCAGTATATTTTGAAAAGGCAGAACTGAGACAAAGCTAGAGTAAATTATCAAGTAATAAAACTATATTCCATTGGCCAATTCCTTGGTTTTACTAAAGAGTTTTCCTGATTTGAAATATTTATTAAAAATGAACCTTCTGATATGCATTCCTACAGAAAAAGAAACAAAACCCCTCATTAAAGAAATAAAGCCTCTTAAATGAAAAACTATGACAAAATTAAAAAACCTAACACTTTTAACTCTAATCTTAAAACATGATGTGTTTTAGGACACACATATAAACAAGCCAGATATTTTCTCCATCCAAAAATACTGTTCTCCATCTTAGCTTGGAAGAGTACCTGCACACCTAAAAGTTTCCTCAAGTCTTTCAACAGATCTCAGCTTCTAAACTTGGTATTTTAATCATCACCTCAGAAGTCCTGATCTCAAGAATTTTTGTCATCTACATGCAGAACTAACTTTTTTTTCTACCTTTGAGCCTCTTCTAAAACAGAGTACCTTTTTGTTTCTGTTCTAACATCACAGTTATTCTCATTTTCAATTCCACTTCCAAATCCTTTCTTGCTTTTAACATTTGCCAATGTTTTTAAATTCAGTTCTGAAGAAGGTCCTTCTGCTATCCTCTCAGCCAGGAATCACTCTTTTCTCGTCCACCTGAAGTTTCACAGAAAGTTGCTTCTTTAAATTCATTTATCTCAATATGAGAAAAGATTTCCTACTTCCTAGAAAAACCTGAACTTTGTCTACAATCATCTTGTATCACATCAGAGACTAGACCCAAATCTTATTGTCCTTTAAAGTCTCAGACAACCCAGAATAAAAACCAACTACATGGTTCTTAACACAAAGGGCAAGGCTTCAGATTGCAATGTTTGGCTCATACATCCTGAAATAGTTTTAGTGGAGATAAATGCCTAATCCAACCAAAACGGCATTCTGACTACTCACCAAATGTCAGATTTTGTGTTATATCCCTGGTGCTTCAGTACTTCTGGACTCATGTAGTATGGTGTCCCAGTAAAAGTAGTTGCAAGATCACACGAACCCATCAAAAGACAAGAAACTCCAAAGTCACCTAACAATATCAGTAGAAACAATAATCTATTAATATAAATATATATCTATTCACATAAACCTTTTTTGTTTATTGTTAGACATGATAAAATGACTGTACATCCAAAATATTATGCCAGTATTTTAAAAAAATGGGGAAAACTCTTTTCTATAATTCCTCAAAATAAAACGCCACAAAAAGATAACATTAGAGCAAAATGTGGGGTTGGAGAGGCTTCACAAGGTCATCTGATTCAAACCCCTGGCTCAAAACAAGTTAAATGGGGCTGCTCAGGTTCAGGTCCAGCTACGCTTGAAGCATCCTCAAGGCTGGAGATTTCACTGCCTCTTCTGTGTCTGGCTGTCAAACAAATGTTTGACCACAAATCAAAATGCTATTTCAGATATAATTTTCTTTAAATCTCCTTATTGACAAAATGTCTGCTGGACTGTTCTATCCCTTAAAGGTATATCTTTAAAAAATATGGAAATCTCACCAATTTTAAGAAGATTATCTTTCAAAAATATATTCTTGGCTTTCAAATCCCTGTGAAGTATCCGTCTGGAATAGAAAAGGAAATTCAGCCTCATCCAGCTGGAAGCATTCAGAGTAATATACTAAGTATTTCAGGTATTTAACTTCAGCCCTTTTCAGAAAGGCCAGCTCACCACTGCTAGAGTCTAACTCTGCAAGTGACAATCTACGGATGATGTCATTAACGAACTTCATATGCACACAGAGGTGCATTCACAGGCACCCACAAGCAGGGTGAGAGCCTAAGCAGGATAATAAAAATGTACCTGAGGATCCCAGCTTAAGAATGCAGATACAGACATAGCGTGAGCTGAAGAAGAAGGGAGAAAGGCAAGTCGGCCTGACTCGTCTTAAGAGCATTATATCTTATTTTCTGCCAGGAGAATGAGATTTCTCACAAGACAATGAGGGATGAGAGAAACAGCAACAAGAGCTTCTCAAAGCTAAGGAACACTCCTTCAGAGCAAAAGTATTATTTCAAAGACAAATATGTATCTAGCCTAAGCTAGTAGTTCAATTTTTTACAGTACCAGTGTGGAAGATGAAAGAACTTTTTATAAAGATGGAAAGGAAAAGAAAAAGAACAATTAGTTTTTGCAGATTTATTTTTCCATCAAAGTTTTAAACAACATCATAAGTGACACACAATGTAAGAATACACAGCATATTCTTAATTTCTATAAATCTTACATGTGTGACAGCAATTCTGCAGCCCCTTAGGAAAACAAAATATCTCTGCAGTATACAAAACCTATTCTCAATTAATTCTTGTTATTAACACTTCCAAAAGCATTGTTCCCTATAACCTCAACAAAATTAGAATTCATCCACTTTTGAAATGATTGCTAACACACAGGATTAGTCATTAGCTCTGCTCAGGAGGAGGTTAGAATAGCATTTGGCACATACTGGCTACAGAAACTGTATTTGCTAATTCAAATACAGTAGTCATTCAGCCATTTAGATCACGTAAAGAAAGAAACTGATGCTCTAAGATTCTTGAGACATGGGCAGAAAAAACAAATATAATTATCAATTTTAATTTTTTTGACCAATCTCCATGTATTATCTCAAATTTGAATTATTAAACCCTTATGCACTGATACAATGAAATTATTTCCAAAATAGTCTCTATATTAAGATCAGAAAACATGTATTCTACAGCACAATTTAAATACACGATTTAGACCACAACTCATTTGAAAATAATTTTTGCAAGAAGGGAAAAAAGTATTAAATTCAATATACTCCGTTCACAAATTGAAAAAAAACCATTAAAAAGTAATAGTAGATTTCATTGCAGTATGTACATAGACTGGGAATGAAAAAGAAACCTTTCTATTTTTATGGGTCAAGGAAAAGAGTTCTCTATGCTTCTTATAGCAATTTAATTTCACCTTTTATTTCTTCAATTTTTTGACCTGAAAGTAACGCCTGTAGAAAAAGGTTTGCACAGTAGGAAAAATGAAAGTTTTATTCAGTATACCTCCACCTGTGTTTATAAATTATTGTTTATAAATAATTTGTTCTCTATTTGACAGCTGTGAGCAATACACATACACTCATCATACATTACATCAGTAAGGGAATTAAATTAAGGTGGTATTTGTTATTCTTTCATAAGTGTATATATGTGTGTGTATATATATACACACACAGACAGAGATTTACAGAAATCTTGCTGTGTTAATTTAGATTGATAGAGACTTTCCTTACCATTCATCACACAGATCCTTTGAAAGAACTTGCTTTCACTGAGTTAAATTTTTCTTGCATATTGCTGCTGAGCATTGGTGCATTTTAACCTTCTTTTAATAGTAGTCCTTTTTAGAAATATACCAACAGAAGTTTTGAACCTAAAAGTTTGCTGAATATCTATGATTTTAGTAACAGGTATCTTGAAGTATAAAATGATCCAGAAAGCTTTCAGTAGTATATTATTCGAAAAGAAGATGAAAATAAGATGTTTGGGTCACATTAGTTTGAATTACAATGTAATGCTAATATAATCTTGCAACATATTGATGAAAATGTTATGTACTTTATTTGCATTACCATAATTATAAGATGCTTTCGTATATTAATATGACAAAGAAAAATCTGGGGTGATTTTTTTGAGCTTTCCATGATATCTCTCACTGCAATGCACCTTATTCTGCCATGATATGCCAGAAGATAAACAAGGTACAAGCTGAAACCTTAACTGAAAAGAATAGTACTAGTAAGAAATTATTTTCAAGCCTGCACTGTAAATCCAGTTTAAGAAAGAGAGGGAAAAACATTATTGTAGGGAAAGACAGACCTATAGAGGCAACACGAATTAACTGCCCTCCAGCAAAACTTTACTTGACGGACAGCGAAGTGGTTATTGAGTGGTTATTTTGGGTAGAAATTAACACTTCAGGACAGTTTCAAATTTGGGCTGTATCCATATTTATATCCATATCTGCGTTCTATAGAGTGCCTGCTTGCTGTCTCATAGCCATAAAAGAACAGGACAAGTCCTGAGAAGCAGGCATCTTCCTTGAATGAAGCTTTGCCTGCAACAGAACCAGCTGCAAGAGAACCTGAGGGAATATGAAGTATTTTACTGCTGTGAAATCATGAGCAATTAATTTCTCTTTCTTCTGTCTGAAGAACTCTGTAGAGGAGTAAGAGGTTCTGTGTAAGTCTGAACCCTGTGTTATCTGCTGTTTGCATAAAGAGTAACCTTATAAAAATCTGTGTTCATAAATTCTTCATAAAGATTAGCAAAGCAATGGGTAACATAATGGTCAGCGTTATCCAAATTGAGGTTAAATTAGTCAGTGGCCTCATTGCCTGATTGCTGTGGGATTGATTTTTTGCACTGACATGCACAAAATGTGTACTATGAGAGACTACAGGATGGTTTCATGCTAAAGGTCTCCATCTAGATAAGACCACTGAACTGTGTTGTCTCACTTCTCCTTTTGTTTAGATCAAAGACAGTTAAGGATTGAATCTGTTTCTTTCTAGATAATTTTGTTTTCACATTTTAAATTTTTTAAAAAATTAAGTTTCCAGCATAAGAGTTTTCAATAACTATAGAATTTCTACTAAAGTTGTGCAAGAAGGACAAACAAGTGACTATTCTATGTTTAAAACCACAAATAACAATTTTTACTGCTTGGAATAAAAACTCCCATCTACACATGCTGGGTTTTTTTAGGAATGGCATGGGGAAGGACCAAGCCTCAGGCTGTAAACACTTCAAGCTTCTAATTCTAAGGAAAAGTTTTCATTGCATTAGAACATAATTCAGATATATGTTACCACTTTCTTCCATATCAGTGGAGAAGAAATCATGCATGACTCCTCTATACAGAAATAGAAGGCTGTTATTATGTTTTAGTATTTCAAATTTCTGTAGGTAGTTTAAAAATCTCTTAAGCCTAACCTTTTCCATTTAAGCTATTGTTTGACTCTATAATAATAAGAAAAAATTTAAATTTTGTAATGTATATACAGCCAAATAACACAAAATACAAATAAATATATATAAATTAAAACTGTCAAGTTATTTGTAAGTGTCAGGAGAGGTATTATTAGCTACGACTGAAAAGGAGAAAACTAAATGCTGTTTGGAAAATCAAATTGCTTTAACTGGAGAATTAACTGACTTTTCAGGAAACCAAATTTAATATACATATTTACCAAATAAAGTTTATTTTCAGTATCTTATTTGATTTTAAAGATTTGTTTGACAACAACTAGAAGATAAGTAAAATAGAAGAATAGACAAAAGGGACGCATGGGAAAAGAAGAGATAAAAGAGGAATAAGGAATTACAGAAAATGAAAGACAAAAAGAATAACTCACATAATAAAATTAATTAGTTCAGTTGGAAGGAGTCTACAATGACCATCAATCCTAATGCAATGTTTTTATTATTATTCTGCATTATTCTGCACAACGCATCTTCTAAACACATATGTTAAAGAAAGGATTTCACCAAAAGGGGACTTTCCAGGTACCAAAACTTTTAATGATAAGTTATTAAATTCTAGTTCAAGAGAGAATTAAAAAAAACCCCAATCCACAATGACAATTTTCTGGATTTTTATTCCCATTTCCCTCTGTTTTTTTTTGTCCTGAGGTGAATGCTGGAGAGCACAGCATCCCAAGAGAGTTCTCTTCGTGTCCTCCCATCACTCGAAAGGCAGCATTTCATGTAAAAGCCCTACATAAATTGGCATTTAGGAACAAAAATGCTCTTGCATCTTGGACAGCAGTTCACTCTGCCCTTTTCCCTCTACAGTTTGACACTTGCAAAAACTCATTAGGCATCCATCCATTTAGGTCAAACATATCCCACACACTTAAACTTCAGCTCAACCCAGGAACAGTTGCTCTTGATGACAGGTGACCTCTCTTACTAGTGCTCAGCTGCACCTAAAATTCAGGCAAGCCCTGCAAAGAATGATGCAGAAGAGGGACCAGACAGATATTGTACATGTCCAGCACACTGGCAACAAGGGAAATATTTCCATCACTGCAGTCACACTACGGGCAAAAGCTACACTCATGGAGATGACCAGGTAGGTATTCCTCTATACACACTACCCCTGCTCCAACTATGTGTGATCTCTTCATATCACTATCTGGATGACCCTCAGTAATTTTTTAAGTTAATCTTTGATGTGCTGTTAAAAGTGATATCTGTTTTCAAAGAATAAAAATCAGTACATCCACCGATTTTACTGGGAGTCCATCAAACATATCTTGCTTCACATTAAATATGTGCAGGACATGCCTGTTGACTCCCTTTTAAAAAGATGGCTTTGTTTTAGCCTTTTAATCCATTTTCTTCTAACAATATTGAACTATTTCTACTGGGCTTCATTTTCCATTTGGCTCTTTAAAAAGGTATGTCTTATGCGGAAGACATCTGCCATTGTCCTGCTAAAAGACACAATGTACAGTGTTCCTGCAGGATAGATAATTAACGACACTTGAGGTATCTGACAGATACTAACTGCAACAGTTTGGTAAACAGAACTTTCATTTCTGTCTGAGTACCTCCAGCTAGTCAGTAAGTCCATTCACTCCCCTCCCACACTAAATGCTCTCATATCGAATGACCGTACCTTTCATGCATATAGTTGACTCCGAGTAACAACTGTATAAACCAATCTATTACTTGACTTTGAGTGAACATCTTCCCAGAATCTTTGTACTCTTGAATTTTAAAGTCTAGATCTCCACCCTGAAAAATATCACAACATATTCGTACATTTAAAGTAAGTTTTCAAAATGCTTTCTCTTTCATCATAGTCCAGGACCCCATTTCCTTAGACCTTCAGGCATCCTAGAATGTAGATCTGTAAAATCAACATATGCATGTGAATTCTGAACTCTCCCAGCATATACCAAAAGCTTACACAAGTGAGGATTAAAATGGTCTGGCTTCATAGTTTTCTCTTAGTGTTACACAAGATCATGAAAGTTTCCAACTGTTCTTACTTCATGTCACTCAACTTCAGCATCTGAGCTTATCACCCCAAACCTTTACAGTCAACACAAAGGAACACACACCTGTATAGTGCAATTATCTTTGTCATCTGCTTGCCTATCTGAGGAAGGGATGGATCATGTTGTAGAAACACTGTTTCTCTGCACAGATTTTTGATGAGGACCTACATTGCCTGGCTAATATATAGACACCTAAGCAAGTAAAATTAATCTACCCCGATCAGTCTAAATAAGTTAATAAATTTGAGAAAAGCATTTCCACTCCAGTCAAACACTGCACAATCAAAAGATGCTCATTTATTATGTTATAATAACCATGTCAGTATCAAAGAAACCATGCTGTTCTCTTCAGAATTAAAATACAGTTTCTTTAATTATGACACTTTGCCCTCTTTCAAACTCACTTTTGCCAGAAACAAAGCAGATTTAAAGCCTCAAGAATATGTAGCACATGTTATTGTGATTCTTCATTAAAACAACAATTGATCTTGAAGTAGCACTAGGAATGGATCAATATGACACATAATAGGGAGTGCCAATAAACCAGAAAATGTATCCAGTAAAAGACGGCTTGAAAACCGTAATCCAGATATTTGAAAATACCAATTGTACAACAACATAATGAAAGAAGATTTTGAGGAGAACTCCAGGAAAACCATTCTTTTTGCTCAAAAATACACAGATGGTTGTCAGTTTATAAAATAAATTCATTTTGTCTACAAGAATGCACACACACTAATGGTAAGCAATTGCTGAGGTTACTAACCCTAGATCAAAGGGAAAGTCTGATTACATTCTAGTGACTACCTTACATCAGGACAGCTTATTTGCCATAAATCATTACTTTTACATTATACAATCTATATAAAATCAGAAGTTTTATGTGCCATATACATATTTTGCCTGTACGACTGTACCAGTACCATCATTTCCCATCATAAGCCCTTTACTCCTCTGCACTCTTGACTCTCAATGTTTTAGGATGTTTTCAGCATTTCTTGTTTTTCTGTTCCCAACACCACAGTGCTTCATACTCCTGCTACAAAATAAGGAGATTCTGTTCTTGCAGATCTAAACATTCATGTGTCTCTGACATGAGTTTACAGTAATTTCTATGGCCTTTCTTGTTCTAAGTTACAACATTCAAAAGTTGAGTGTGTTAAAAACTAAGCAAATCTGTTTTGTCATCTAGCAAAAATGTGTTCCCTGACAATGTCCTGCATTTTTTTTTTAATTGAAATGTCTGAATCATCTCATTCACTAGGGAAGGGAATATGGGTTCAGCTCTCCATCTGCCACCCTGCTGTAGCCCAGAGAGCTGCTCTTCTGGGAACTTGGAACTTTCAGCAGCTGCTTCCCCTTTGCAACTCCAAATGTTCAGCAGATTCCCCCTGGTTCCTTGCAGCAGAGAAGAGGAAGGAAAGAAAAATTGTTGCTGGGTTCTCCATTGCATGGCAACCAAATGGGCTGTGCCTGAGTCTACTCACGCACCTCGAAAACAATGAGTCATTATTATAAAATAAAATGTTCCAGACAGATGCCCCAGACATCCAGAGCCAACTGTAACAATAGCCCAGGACTGAGGGGGCTCAAACATGTGTCAGCTGGCTGCTGGCCTCCAGGGACTGTGTACTATCCAGGTGAGGACAGATGAAGTGCAGCAGGCTCCAATCACCGTTTCTCCTTGTCCCAACGTGTCCCCTCTCACAAGAACATATTGCCATGAAAAATGCAAAGAAAAGTAAGTGCAGGACCTACAGAGTTAGGGCAGTGAATACTCTGAAGATGAGGGGAAATTCCTTCAAAAGGTCTAAGGAGAACAAAAGTAGTTGAATAATGCACTACATGCGCCCTCACATAACTGCATAGCTTTTTACCTTCGAGCAGGGAAGAGTGGTCTCAATGTCCTACAATTAATTTAACTTTGATTTTGTGTCTAAAGAAAGGAAAACAAAACCACAGCATAAAAGATTTGCTGAAACACTGCTGCTGTGCAACTCTGAAAAAATCTGTTAATCTAATTTTGCTTTTTGGAAGGTCAGTATAATGAAGTTCATAAGGAATTCAACAATTCAACAAATTAAGTACATATGAAGTTTCCAAGCTGCAGTTTCTATTTAAATATCAAGAGTATCCAACACACCAGTAAATTATTTAAAACAGCTTAGCATCTAGAGCTGATAACGTGAACTGGCACTGATTGCTTTAGTTACTCCTTTTGCTCAGATTTCCTTAGCATATGTGTACTCACATCACAGCTGAGACCACAGTCAAGAGACATAAATAATTGTCTGAGAGAGAGTACAGCCAGCTCTGCCTTATAATATACTAAAATGATGCAACTTTTAGAGTAACTGCTTTGTAAAAACTGTATTTTATTAAAGTCCAGTTTATACTACAAAAATAAATCCAAGGTTCATTAAGGCATTCTCGTTTGAAATCAGGCTTAGCTGATAATGTTTATATTATCTGTAAGATTGTGATTGTAAGAAGCTGAACAAGCAAGATCAAAACAGAACACATACATTTCTATAATTTTGATTGAATTCAGTTGTAATAAAAGATGTCAAGCTGAGCAATGGAGACGAATGTTCTCTGTTTTTCTTTCACCGGACAAGGTATAGCATGGGGCAGCTGCACTGGAGGCTCACTCTATGCTACTCATGCAAGAATGAACAAAGCACCGTGGCTAATGAATAAGTCACAGTGCTTTGGAGAAAACAGAATAAAGCTCAGGGGGGTAGTTCCGTTTCCATGCCAACTTAATGTGTGCTCTTTGTTTTGAGTCTGCCCAAGAGTACCAATTACTGCCAATCTGGTAATTATTCTATGCATGAGAAACTGAATGTACTATACTTCCAAACAAGGATCAGGTAGCACTACGTTTTTCTCATTCTCAATTTATGCATGATTTAAACAGGCATCTTTTAGATCAAAAGACCCAAATCCTACCACATACAAAAGCAGGTTATAGATAAGTAAATACAAAAGTATACCTTCTGGAAATACTCCCACTAAAATAGAAAAGAAACTTCATAGCACTGTGTGCAACCTTGCTTTGTACTTTTCCTTGTCTGAATATTCAATTAAATATATTGTAATGGCTTAAATGCAACAATACCACAGAACGAGTCCTTTTGGAAGAAGCCAGAAGCACATCCTATAGGACCAACTATCATCCTGATCTCATCTAGCAGACTTAAAAGTGAAAAGATTCAGTGCATAGCCAATGAATCCATTTCCTCCTCCTTCATTCCCCTTCCTCTGATATATTCTCACTTGTTTGAGGATGTGACTCCCAGATCCTAGGGTAACTCTGTACCAAAACATTTTCAAGCAGGGTAGTTTATATTGCCGGCATAAAAAAGCCCAAATCTTCCATGAGTGATGCTTGGGATTACTCTGCAATCATGTTCTTCCTTATTCACCTACAACTTTAAGTCAAATGAACAAAAAAAAAAAAAAAAAAACCAAAACAGTAAAAAGCAGTGGACAGACAGAAGACATTACAGTGCTGCTGAAATAGGCTCATTTTTCCCTCCTACATGCTTAACTGATCTGGTACTGGGCCACTTTGTACTGCGAGCAGAGACGAAATTATGAATGCATGGGAATAGATGGACTCTTAAAATAATCCTTCAGTTCTGAGCTCTGTATTTCCTCAAAGAGTTGACAATACTCTCAAACCCAGCTGTCAGACATTCAGGGAATGGCACAAAAAGCTTCTGCATGGGTGTTAAAATAATATGTGAACAAACATTCAGATTCTATCGCAGAATGGAGCATTTCAGATTTCATTTTTAAATATCCCAGCAATAAATATGCATTTAATTGTCATCGAAGAAAGCTTCTAAGGAAGAAACAACTGTCAGGAATGGTGCTTGTTTAATTACTCCCATGAAAGCTAAATTCTTGAAGAACTGTAATTAGTTAAGTCAAATTTTATTTGTGTACAGGTAAACCAGTAGTCTAAGATCATTATCTTCCAAAGCATTTCAGCATGTCTAGCAGAGCACAACTGAAGAGTTTGCTTCATGGTTTCATTAAAAGATCACTTTATGTATCTGTATGACAGATTTCTTTTTAAAAGACCACATCTATATTTAATACAAAGTAGGCATTTGTTTTATATAAACTCCTAAAAAACTGGCTTAAATATGTTTAAATTCTTATTTGAAAGCTTTAAGACAGATTTCAGCAATATGTTCATAAACCAAATGCTGGAGTCAAAGAATGCATGGTAACTATGCTGTAGTATATAAAGCATCCTGCTTTAATATTTGTTGTATCCACTACACTCTAGTCTTTGCCTCACACTGTTTTTCATTTTATAAAGCCAATGTTGCTGCCAAACTCATCATCCATGTAATCAGGCTTCAGCTTCTTGTAATTACCTGCAAATCACAAGTGAGTTTTCCCTTCCTCGTTTATATCAGATTTTATATTGTGCCCCTGTCGCTGTTGAGTGGCTAGCTGAGGACTGACCCAAGTTCTCAGACAAGGAAAGAGAGGAGAAGAGGAACTTTATTGTTTTGAATTCCATATATATAGAGTTTACAGAGGTGCCCCAGATTGGTCAGCCCGAGACCTCCCCCTAGGCCCAATTGGCCAAGCCCGAACTGACTCAATCCGGAGAAACTGTTTGCAAAACATCCAAACTTTATCTTGTTTATGAAATATAGCAAAATGTTCCCACGGGAAGAACCTGTGCTAGCCACATGCCCCCACACCCCCAATCTCATCCTCTCTCACCTCTCAGCAGCACACAAGTGGTACAATCTTTCTGAGTTCTCCCACAGATTTGGCAATGTGTCTGCATTTAAGCCTTTCTTGTAATACCTACTATAATACACCAAATGAACTTGTTCTTAAAATTATCTATTTCCTCTTCTGTGGTCTGTTCATCTATGAGTCTCACATGAGCAGGTAACAGTCCTTATCTGAAAGGAACACACCTAACACAGTAGCAGGTGATGCCACAAGCAGCAAATGAAGACTTAAATTCAAACTGAAACATTTTATAAAATGGCTTCTTAGAAGACACTATTTTAGTACACACATTCTGTCAAATTTCTTCAGTCTCACCTCACAATATTCAGTGATAATGCAGAAACTATCTTGCTCCACAAAGCTTGCATAAAATTTGACAATGGCTGGATGGTCTAATTTGGAGAGTAGTTGTGCTTCCAGACTTGCTTCAACTGTTTCATTAGGCTTTAGGTTTCCAACAGAGATTTCCTTTAGGACCTTTCTAGAGGAAAAAAGAAATCTTTATGTTAATAAAACCAGAAAAATATAAAAACATGTAACATTCAAAATCCCATCAAAATTTCCTTAAATGCAAAATAGTAACATTGACTAAACATTGGCAACATTAAACAATGAGGCAAATATGGGTAAACAAAGAGAATGCATTAAAAATCAAACAAATATGCTAGTTACTATATAGATTAAGCAATGTATTAAAACCACTGTTTTTAAATATTGCTCCCACTAATTCCCTACTGCACTGTTTTCTTTATAACATGTTTTCATTGCTATGGATTACTGCATAATAACAAACATAAATAAAAAATAAAATATAAGTGATTTCAAACCCACGCAGAGCATATGGTCAAGATTCATAAATGGAATAAGAAGTAGTAAGAAAACTGTATTTGCAGCTTCTGCCCAAGTCTCTCCATGGAGGCATGAGAAAAATCACACTGAGTAATATTCCTCTGGCTGTTTTTCTGGTGATAAACTCAGGCTGTCCCTTTTTTTTCCAAAGATCAGCCTGTCCTTCAGCTGAGCACATAAGTGAAAAGTACAGATCTAGATCTGGGGCTAGAATCCAATAATACTGTTTCATTGAGTTCTAATCTTTCAGTATTTAATGTTTGTTTAGGGACACCTTAAATCCCCCTGGAAAAGCATGGGAAAATGTAGGGATTTTTCATATTCTTCAACTTTAACACATGAATGTGCCATAGTTTCTAGTTCAGAATTAGCTCTATACAGAACCTGTAATAGGGCAGTTTACTATTAAACGGACCTGGAAAAAACCCCTCAGTGCAGGGCACTGTGAGAAAGCATATTTTGCCAAGATCTTCCTGATGAAATGTTTGAAAAAGACAACACAACACATTCCGTTTCCATTTAATTTACCACTCACTGAAGAATAGATCATTGGTCTTTTCTGAAGGAGAGATTGAAGTCTGTTAGAGAATACAATGTTTTTTTACTGAAATAAAGTGATGAATTTCCAAAAACTTTTGAATACATGAAAGGCAAGTTTCAGACTGAAGGGAGGCTTCCACAGTGCTTTCAGAAATTTCCCCATTCAATACAGCATGGTTGTAAAGTTACAGTAGTTAAACATGACAGTGATAAAATTACAGTAATTCACCTTATCTCAGGGGAAAAAAGAAAAGCTGTGTTTCTTCATAAGAAATTCTTTTCCTAAATCTGAACAATCAGTTTCTGACTAGCAATGTATGAATTTTCATATAAACTTGCCTAATCCCCATCAGGAACTGTGATGAAAAAGCATGCCCTTTGCTCTGTTTGGATCTGCACAGACAAGCTTCATGGAACACAGACAGGCAATACCTACAGCAATCGCCTCATCTTCAGCTGACAGGGGTCATTACTCCTTCCTCCATAAAACTTATGTCACAGAACTGACAAACAGGATGAGTCCTTGTTAAAGACCACTTAATACGAGTTTCTTGTATACCCAAGACAGCAATAAAAGCCTGATGCGTTGATGTGTAGGAATAGCTTGTCATCTTAGTCACTCAGTGATCTTAATGCTGTCATCAGCTGTCAGACAAAGTGACAGGTGTTTTTCTTATTTAAATTAATTCCCAGAAGGCGAAATCAAGAAAATATACTTTTTGTAAATAAGGTATTGGTTTTCTGCAGCACAATTCTAATTCATACCCACATCTGGAAACATTTGCCTCTAGAAAGAAAACTTTTGAATGCAATGGAGATTAGGCATATCTGCATGCCTCTGATATATGTGTGTACTGTGTCTGTATGCAGATAAGGTTTGATTTTACTGCATTAAATATGAAGAATGTAACTAGACTTCATACTTTCTGCAAAGCTTTACATAATATTTTATTAAATACATTTAAAAATTTAAAATATGTACTAAAAAACTCTGTGTTAATTAAGTATTGACAAAGAAGTTATGTCAGAATCTCAGAAGCCTCACAGAGGGAACGGAGAAGTCTCCAGATCTGAAGTGGCTCTTTTCTGACAACTTTAGAAGAAAAGCAAGGAAGATAAAAGTCTTCAGCCAGAAATTCATCTATATAAATTAACTATACTTTTCAATACATAAAACACCTAAAGAGGGGCTAAATTCACCCTACCCAGTTTCAATATTTACACAAGTAAATTCTACCCAAACCAGCAGCTAAAATGGACATGTTCTGTGATACAACTCCTACGACAACTCAAATCTGGCACCCCTGGTGATGTTAAATAGGCTTACAGATCCACAAATAAAAAGCTAATAATCAGAAGAAAACAAAAATCCTTTCTTAGCTAAACAATCCTTACTGCATTTCCTCTCTACCAATAAAACCCAGCTCTACATCTTGAAGGAGACAAAGTGTTTCTGCTTCTGTAATCCAACCTGCATTTTATGGTTGGCTTATAATAAAGAGTGAGCCACCATTGTTCATAATTCAGACATGGTACTTGTATAACATCTATCTGCTGGAAATCTGTCTGATTGTGTGACTTAACTATTTTTTGTAAGCTGTTTGAAGCATTTTAAACCTTTTGAAGAGTGTCACATGAACATTTATTGTGAATAACAGACTCTTTTGTTAAGGTTTTATCAAGACTCCATTGGAGTGTTCAGACCTACCTGAAAGTCAAGTTTTTTCAAAAAATGTGCCCCTATATTTTCTGCCACTTAGGTTCAAGCATTGATCAGGATTTAAAAGGTCTAAAGCTGTTTGCATGAAGTAAGAAATCTTAGATTTATTGCATGAACAAAGAAAAAAGAAATTTAGGTGGCATACACAGAAAACCAGGTAAACCCATTAAAACATGGATGTCCTCCAATACAATTCTTAACAACCCCTTCTGATATAATGCTAAATGAGATGTGCTAATTTGAATTTAAATATTATTATAAATTTGACTTAGTGCAGAATACAGATGCATAAGCAGGTCATAGAATTGTTTAGGTTGGAAATTACTATTTAGGTCATCCAGTCCTATCACAAACCTCACACTGCCAAGTGCACCGATAGATCATGTATTTAAAGGTAAGACAAAATGTCATTGAAAGCACAATTAGAAAACTTTATTATAGAAGTGCTAGCAGATATCTTAAATACGGAAAAACAGCCTCTGGATTGCAACTGTGTAGAAAAAACTTCAGCCTTGCAATTCAATCAATAATGGAAACACACTTTGAACTTTATCGTGAACTGACCACAACAGAAAGAGTCTTGTAGTGAAAGCATTCATATCTGAAGAGCAAAAAAATCCAACTGTCACTATGTTCATCTATCCTGGAGGAAGCTGAGTCTGGTGTAGGTAACAACATCCATCCCTTCAGGGTGGGAAAATAACATGAGAGATGAGCCCACTCCCACTCCCCCAAAATACAGAAAGCAATGTCCCAGCCTCTGCAGTGCCCACACCTCAGCAGGCTCACACACCTTCCCTGGGAACACTTTCTCTGGGAAAAGCTTCTGATTTTCATTAGCAAAACCTTGCTCGCTCTTGTTGAAAAGCACTTTGAAAAGCAGCCAAGCCAGTACATTGGGTCTGAAAGCACAGTAATAGGGAGCAAGTGGGGCTAAAGAGAGCTCCACTTAAGAGAGACATAAAGCAAGAGAAAAACAAACATGAAGGTGGAATCCTTCAGCACACGGGCACGCAGTGTGAATCCTTGTTCGAGATCTACTAGTGACTGACAATACACCACAGCAGTGTTTATCTCAGTCTATTTGCACTGATCTAAAACTGAATGTTTTACAACCCATCTGGTATTTGTTTACACCAATGACATACTTTATTATTATATAATTTGGTTTATTGGATCAGATGCAGTTCTTAAAAGGCAGTGTTTCTCAAAATGCACTCTGTTTATTGAGTAAACTGCAAAATGAATTATTGTCTAGGTACATTTGCTTGCTGAGAGGAAGTAAAAGAAATAGAACTCTTTTAATGTCAAGAATAAATAGGTCTGAAAAAATAAGAGAAAAATTGTGATCTAGGAATATATGATCAAAAGCTAAGCTTTTAATTAAACAGAAACTTCATTTTACACAGGTAGTTTTTTCAGTTAACTGCAGTTAATTTTAATTTCATTCAGGTTTTGAGTTGCCAGTATGGAGAGTTGTAGCATAACCCATAACTGTGTGCTGTACTTCTATCCATGCTGACATTTGCAGGACCTACCACTTCACCCTGGTAACTCCTCAGCTCAAGGGCCAGGTGCAATTCTGTAAAAATGCATCACCTCTTACTGGGTCTGTAACTGGGCCTGAAATTGGTCACAAAAAATAAAATTAAAGGAATGCCTTTTATGTCTAATTAATAAAGTCTTCAGTTCTACTTAGCAAATGGCAAACAGAGAGGGTACAGCACTACCAATGGGGACCAAAATGAAGAAGAGGGCAACCTTAATGCAGAAAGTTTGCACAAAGCTTCCACACTATTGAAACTGCTTGGGAATTTGGTAAAAAATTTTCCTACAGACAGGTTGAAGTCACCCACCATTACTGTTTCTTCTTTCCTGCAGTTTACAGCTTAGCAACAAAAATTCAAATAATCACTCTTTACATTTTATCCATTTTATTTGGAACACCACTGTCTGCATGGTCAGATAATTTAAAGACATTCATCTACCTGTTAGAGAAAGATGATGCTGGTGAAACCATTAAATACAAAAAGTCAGCATACAAAAATCAGTCCCACCTAGAAGAATATTTTGTTTTAGCTAAGGAAAGAAACACAGTAAATTAGGAGCACTTGATTTCCATGGGAAAATCAAGATTACCACACTTCCAGTGAAAAGCAAACAATCAGTGCTGTTTGGTATTCCTCCTTCCATATACATACTTACTCATTATTCAAAGCATTTCAGGCCTAAGTATTACTACGTAATTTCTAAAATCAAATCTTGGGTTCCCAAGCCCACTATGGATTTATGAGTCAAGCCATAACCCCTTTCAATTCTAAGTATCGCTGTATAGCTTCTTAAATCAAATGCTGAACTTCTTTTGTTGTCCCCCTGGACATTATTGACTTACTAGTAATACCATAACAGTTGTGAGCAACTGATCTTCTCTGTTCTCCAAAACAGCCTATTCACACTGTTCATGAATACTCACTGAGAACTAATCCCTGAGTTAACCACATTGAATTCAATCACTCTGTGAACACTGTAATATCTGCAGATGGATTAAATATAATTTCATTTTCTGAATAAGTACTTTAACTAATTTAACCTCGCTTTAATATCTTTGAATGGCAATGAGATTTCTTAAATTTGCAAGTGAAATGGATGATTCACTTTCCATTTTCATCAGCAAGTCACAATTACAGCACTTACAAATATTTTTCAAGATGCCAAATTTTCAAATGCTCTAACATAATCACTAACACTGAACAGGCCAGCTCATGGTAAAAACAGTTTATGGTTATTTGAAAATTAACAGTTTTTAATTAGTACCCAAAGAATGTAGAATTTATTTTCTGGAACATGAAACAGAATACTGTTGAAATAAGTTAGCTCCAAGGAATACAGCTTATAACATTTTCTTCTGCACTGAGAAAACTCTCATATGTACAAAGGAGCATAATTTAAATTATTTTTGGTCAACCATATGTGTCCATTTTGGAAAAAATCAGTAATTATGAAGCAAAGCAGAACAATTGTGTTATCTTCCACAGAACTGAACAAGTGATTAAATGAAATTATTTATTTGGAAATTAAAATGTATTTATTGTGAATAATTCTTTGGGACATTTTGGATTATCATCTATATTGATTAAAAATGACAGAACAAAGTGGATATTGATTAATAAAGGATTAATTTTCCTCTAAAGCCACATTTTTGAAACCTAGAATATTTTTTCATAGAGAAATGTAAAAATGAAATGTAAATACATTTATAGTCTAGTCACATGTTTCAGCTCTAAATCAAATACTAATAGACTGTGATTGAACTGAAGACATTTGTGTCTTAACAGGAAACTTACTAAAAATTGTGATGAGATACTGACTAATACCTGTGAATGTACTTATATTTAGCAATACTTTATCGTTACATGTTGCATTATCTCCCTCTACTGTTCACTCAACCTTTTTCCTACAACCCAGTCCTGCTTAAGAATGCACTTAAGCATCATGCTGCCCCTAACCTAAATGGAATTTTTGGGAAATACAACAAGGACTAAATAATTTGTTTATTCTCTATATCTTTGAAGACTTCCATCAAACAACAAATCTTCTAAACCAGGCATTTCTCCAGTGTGATTTCATTACACAGACTTAATATACTTTAAAATTAACTGCTCTGTGCTAATTAACATTCCCTTCCAAGCAAGAGGAGACACCATTACAGAACTAAATAGTGAATGCAGCATTTTGTCTTCAAGATTTTTAACATAATTAAACATCTTGTAATTGCCATGTTATAACTCTTCAGCTTGCAGCCTTGGGCTAAAGCATCTGGCAAAAAGAGTTTTCCTTATGTGGGAACTAGTTTGAATTTTGAAATTAGTTGCAATTAGAAATTTTGAAGAAAGACCTTCATATCACTTGATCTATATTCATCAGTTGACAGAAAACAAACTATTTTGAACAACAGGGGTAGTGAAGGGAAACCAGACACACTAAAAGTTGCTGTAAGAATGCAGAATACATTCCATAGAAATTCAACTAAAAAACTTGTTAATGCAAAATTTAATTGGTTCTCTTCTGAATTTAAATGTATTTGTAAGCAGAATTATATTCATTTCACTGTTGCAAGAATATTTATGTCAACAGTATTGTCCCTTCAGTGGAACTAATTTCCAGAAGTAATTTAAACAGCAATCGCTTCAACTTTAATGAATTCACTATTCCTACATGTCTCTTTCCATCAGGCTTCTCCTTCAGTGTTTATTTCTGATATGCATTCAAGTATCAACAGTACCCATAAAACAAAAAAAAAAAAAAAAAGAGTGTTGAAAAATAATCAAAGGCAAAGGGAATCAATACTGAGGAAATTAATTGCATATAACATCCATTGTTAGATAAAAATCTTTTCATACTTTTCAGCTCTCCTGAGTATGATACTGTCATCTTAACAATCAGTGAAACACATGAAATTCAAAAATTATGGACTAACTACCCAGCAACATTGAAAAGTTGTTTTAGAAAACATGAAGGGCACACTGTGGATGTAAAAGAAATGAAAAATTAGGAATTATATTTACTAGTAAGTCACATAGGCACAACAACAAAACAAAACAGAAAAAACATAGGATGAAGTACACTGACTGTCCAGCAAATCCAGAATTTATTCCACTCTCTGCAGCGGTTTTCTCATTACAATGTATTGAATGCAACAAAAAACTGGAGGCTCATTCTGCATGGAAGATGTTAAAACATCCCTGATGCAGACTTTAGAGGAAACACCTTGCCATCAAGGATAACCCATAAGAAGATATAGTAGACAGGCATATTCCAATATTTCAAACACCTGTGGTACCTTTGAGGCAGGTGGCCACAGTTCAACCTAAAGTAATAATACTGCACTTCTCCCCATTTTCTTACTACAGCTAGCTTACAAATGCATGAAAACTAAACATCAGTTTCAGCAAAATGAATGAGACAGCAGTGATCTCAAGGCATTTGCTTAATCACAAAATCACTTGATTCCGTCTCTACCATGCGCCTCAGAGAAAGGTAATTCACCAGTAATGCCTTAAGCACAGCTCTCCGTCCAGTGGTGAAAATGTTACTTGTAAGCAATTCTCGAAACAATGAACTCAACCAGCAGCACTGCTCACTGCCTGCTCATAAGATCAGGATGTGGTGAGTGCTGCAGCACTGAGCTCCTGGGAACTCAGCTCACTGGGGGATGAGATTTATTGTAAACCCAAGTAGTATTTCCTTTAAGGCATGCTGTCTCCCACTTACATATGTTAAAGACCTAGTTAGAATCCTACCCAGTAAAATGGACAAATCCCATTGAAAAGGAAAAAGTAGGCTACTCAGTCTAAGAAAGGTATATTCAAAGGAGAGTGGTAAAAAAAGAAAAAAGAACCAATAACAATACCACTAAAGCTCATAAAGGTGACTAAGCAGATGTAAAAGTTGTATCAAACAATGAAGGATTTCACAGACACCTGTGTTACACAAGCCGAACAAAGGGTCTCAACATGATCCAGTGTGGATCTTTTGATTCCAAAGAAGTCACAGAATGTCAGGTTTTATGCTTTTTGATTATGAGGGAACTAGAAATTTTAACACAGTAATTGCCTGTGCAAAGGACTACAGCATGGCTGTGACTTTAAATTGGCAAATCCATCATCACGGGCAGCATGGGCAGGGTAAAATCCTACATCTGTGCTCCAATGCCAAGCTGCTCTGCAGCCTCCACAAGAGCCTTATCCAGCACAGGAACTTTCTAAACTTTCCTACACTGAGCTGGAGGAGCCCTGCTGTGCCATGCTGGGCTGCAGGAAAAGCTGGGGCATTGACAGGGATGCAGGAGGTAGGGACATAAGCACCTTCCCACACAGTCTCCAGTGAGATCTGCTTTGGATGAGTCCAGGGTTTTCAAACTTGTCTTTGAACCAGTATTGTATTGGCCTGCACTAGAAACTATCTGGAACAATTGTGGCCATAGCAAGATCTGCCTCCCAAACTTGAAACAAAACATGTACAGTTTCACTCCCTGGCAACTTCCATTGCAGGTGTACTCTTAACTAAAGCACAAGAGCATCAGCCACTCTTTCAGCACGGAAATTGGTTGGATATTTAGCTCTGGGTCTTGACTCCTGTAGCATTGCTCACAGAATATGAAACTCATGCTTGGCCACTCAAGTGAAAAGCTCATGAAGACTCACTTCTCAAACTGCTCTAGCTAAATCCACAAGGTCAATGTTTTTATGGTCTCTTATTTGGGCCAAGCATGACACTGTACTCCTCAGCAGCCACGGCACAGTAGCTGAGCCTTACATGAAGAAGCAGAGGCACACACAAGCAAACCAAGCCAAAAATGGTTCTTAAGAAAAACTCATTTAAAAATAAGCCTCAGTCAGGAAAATCCTACAGGAAATGCACCTTTGATCAGTTTTCAAGGAGATCCTGAATGTCTGTTCACAAATCTAAAATGTCCAGTTTTAATTTCTAGTTTTTAGTATTAAATGAAGGAGAAGAATAAAGGAAAGCAGTGTAATTAGATGAATATGCAGACAACAACTGACAGGGAGTAATTTGTTACTGTTTTAATCAATTCAGCATCAAATGACCATTCCCTTAGAATACCTTCAGAGAAGCAAACAGGCAGTAAACACAGGGATTTGACAACAGCAGTCTGCTGATTGTCACTTGGATATTAATAAGTTACAAATCTCTTCTACCTTTAGATTTTATATCATTTGTTATAAGAAATCATAAATAATTGAAAGTCACATGATAAATTATTCAGCTAAGTGCACAGTTTCCAAGGAATCATAGCATGAGTCTGGATTAAAGCTATAATGCAAGTCAGATGCAGAAGCTGAGCTGACACCCCACAGTTACCACACAGTGGAGCAGTCCAGGGAGTTTGGCACTTGTCAGAGTGTCCTTTCCACCACAGGGACACATAAATACCTTGTGAATATTTATGAACTAGAAGTCCCTATTGCCAACTGTGTACTTCAGCTGCTTGGCTATACATGGTTATGAATCAGCAACACTTAACCCAGAGCTTCCCTTGGCACAATTGATTGGGACATTAATTTTCTTTAAGTGATGGCACTGTCCCTTAAGACTACTGCTGAACTTAAATCTCTGCTGTAAAAGACTTTGTCTTTAACCATAATTACCCTTTATAATTAGCTGATATGGTACTCAGGGTGACTAGCACAGAAGTGACTGCAGCAATATTACTGTTAGTTGTAAAAATACTGGTATAGTCCTGCTACTTTCTTTATACAAACCAAGTCATCTCACTGTTTTGGGTAAGTCTAAGTCCATAATGTCCAGAAACAAATAAGTATCAAGTAATCCACAAACCAAGACAGCCTGTGTAAACTGGAACTAAGAAGCTTGCTTTTGTACAGATGTGTCTCTTGTGCTTAACTGACTTTAGGGTCTAAGATATGAATTCTGACAAATAGTTTCTTCCAAAAGAAGGGGGAAAATTAATAATCTCTTTCCCATATAGATGGTTTAGTACATGAGAAACTTTGTTCCTAGTGAAGAACCTCCCAGGTTCTGACTTTTCTCTCTATGAGGGCATTCCTTTTGTTCTCTACTCTGCTGCTTTCACATAAGTTGCAGGGACTCCTATCTGAGATATTTAACCCTCTGTCATACTCGGTGAGAATCACCCAACAGGATCAAAAGTTCTTGCACCAGAAAATACAATTTACAAAAAAATACCAGTTAGGAAGTTAAAGCAGTAGGCAAGGAACATGTTATACAATGCAACATTTAAGAGGGACTTAGCATGAGGGACCTACATAAATAACTATACTTGTGGTACTTCATAACCTTCTTGTTTATAGAGTATGCAAGTGAAACATATCACACTCGATGTTGCTGATCTAGTACAGTCTCAGGTAGTCAGTAATCCTGATCCCATCCATTCAAAGAACTGGAGAGAAGCATGAAGCTGGCATGTACTTCTTAGAAAGGCAGGCACTGCTAGCCTGAGCAGCCCTGACAGTTTTACATGAAATAAGTCTGTTAATTTGAGGCAGGGCTCAAATAATCAACCCTCTCTTCTTCCCAGCTGAAGCAACTCTGTGCATAATACTTCACTCACTACAGGTATGATCTTTAAGAGGTAACAAAATACAAGGCACAACCTAAAACTGTTTCTAGAATCATGCAAAAGCTTTACTGAGCATACTTGAAATCACATTATAACCATTGTTAGTCACTGCATTAACTCATTCTGTAGACATTGCATTAATGGAAAATCAAAAAAGATATCCCTGAACAGCTTCTGTACCAACATGTCACTTTTCTTGGGAATTTGTATTTTTATTATTTATTCCTATGCTTTTTCACAGTGCCTTAGACTATAGCAATTTTCAGGAAATTATCTGTGGCTGAGTTTACTCTGTACATCATATTTGTCTCAGCATGTTCTAGACCATCTCTGAAACAATAAATATAGAATTCTAATTCTGCTGAGGTCACTGTTGTATTGCTTGGGGACTTTTTCCGTCAAAGGACTTTGAGAGCTGTATTAAGATCATTCTTTTCAAAGAGGAAGAACCATAACCAGCTACATTTTATTCAAAAGCGCATATAAACATAAGCAGCAACCAGTACAGTTCCATATATGATTATTTGAAAGCAGCATTGAGAATGTGACTTCCAGCACATTTTACCACCATAAGAAACCAGTGTTTCTAAATAGAAGTGTCTACACTCTGTATTATTATGCCACCTGCATTTCCATCTTCGACTGAGATGGTATTTTTGTCATATTTATCTAGCACATAAGTGATAGGAATTTGGGGGGATCGGCTCATCAATTTAGGCTTGAGGCATGGAAGGAATGAACAACTGTGATAGGCGAGCACCCCCTTGTGATTGGAAGGCTTAAATACAGCACGACACATCAGCTGGTTAAATAAATACTGTTGTATTTGTATTGTAATGTGGTCACAGAAAGAAACTGATAAAAAAAAGTCAAAAATTGTTTTTAAAAGTAGTTTGATACTCGATGTCTGTCCTGAAGATAGCTCTGCACAAAACACAGCCGTGAAATGCTGCAGGTAGTGAATGTTTGTTCAATACAGTCACTCAGAATTCTTAAGAAAAAAAATAAAAATAGCCACTTAAAAACTTGTGTTCCTTGGTTTTGAGGTTTGGCAGGTTGTGCTATAGCAGCAAATGTGTGAAGACTCACATTTCACTATACTGTTAATAGTCTAAGGATGAGTTCAGTAATAGCCAAATTCTGAAGTATCTTAGAAGCTCAGGTAGTTCCTGTCACCTCATTTGTATGATAGACAACCTTAACATAAAAATAAAATGAAAAATATTTTTATTGGTTTTAATGTAACGTTTCATTAAACTTTTTTGAGAAAGCCATAGCTAAGGCTATGAGAGAGTCCAACTCTTAAACCATCTGGAAAAAGCTAAGACCTTAGTGAAAGGACCTTAATCGAAGGACCTGAGAAGCTGTACACTGATGTAGAAGGAAAACAATTGACAGAATTATGTCTTGGCTGCACACTTACTAAAGCAATATTGCCAATAACGTGTTGCTATAAGTAGCAAAAGTGAGGCATAAATGAATCAGAAAAAGCTCTTTAACCATGTAAGTGCTCATTAATGTGTCCATCAATAAGAACCAACAGACACCCCTATTTAAATGAATTATGTATTTCTGGCTGAAAAGCACATTGATTAGATGTTGCAGATTTTAGACAAAGAGCCTTAAAAAATTTTTTTGGATAAAACAAAAATATTTATAGTCAAATTTCACTTGGTGTAAGTATTAAGATAGACAAACACAGTTCTACACAACACCAAGTCTAGCGACAAACCCAACATCAAACCCACATACAGAAATGTCAACACTCTGAAAATGTTATTTTGTCATTGAGGCTGCAGAATCCCAAAAGGTTTATCAATCAAACAGATGAGACTTGTCCAAATTCAGGCAGGTTAATAGAGAAAAAAATAAATTTGCTGGCCATTTAAAAAAAAATAAAATCAAACCTTCTGCCAGTTAAACCTTCTGCCATACAGCAAATAGAAAGGTGTTACTGGAATTTCTGTAACTATTCCTTCTCAGGTTTCATTTAGAACACTCAGTTATAAAAAATAGGTCATCAATATTGTACAGGTTCTCCAACCATCTGAGTCCTTACAGTGACATAGAACCAATTCCTGAAGGCATCCAATTCAGCGTTATCAAAAAAAGTCTGCTCCTACCTTACATCCTCACTCAAGTCAGACAGTTAAGGCTGCAATATAACACCAAACTGAGAGATGAGACACAAACACTAAGAAAATACCTACAATGCAAGAAATATGTTCCCAACATTTTTATTTAAAGCATGTGAAGGGTTTACTTACAGTTCTTCTCCTCGTTTTGCTTTTCTGTCAGTAACCAAATACACACTTCCAAAGCTTCCATTGCCAAGTTTCCTCTGAATAGTGTATCTTCTTGCAATCACAGCATCTGAGCAAGCAGAATTAAATCTGGCAACAGTGACATGCTTAGCAGTTTCTTGAAATTTCAGCATTTCTCTGTGAAACAAAAACTACACAAATTTCTCTAGGATGTAGCTTTGAAATCCTTTTATTCTTCCATGGATGTTCCCAGAAATCACTTGAAACAGAAAAAAATTAATTTGTCAATGTATTATCTTTATTAAACTTTTCATTTAATTCTGTGGCAGTGCTTACAGAACTCAGCTTGCAGCAAAGCACAAATTAAATGGAATTATTAGCCACTAAACTGCAGGCAGCAGACTTGATGAACAAACTCCAGTTAATGTAGATGTGACATAGTCAGTCTTCCTCTAAACCAACCTTAAATTAATGCACTGAACTGATAACACAGTTGCCCTAGATATGCCACTCTTCTTCCCCACCTGTCTTTATACCACGACAGTACCTGATACCAAAAATATCTGCATTTCAGGATACAAGTTTCAAGATTTTTGTATATACTGAAGCATAACCTCCACCCATAATTTGAGTTCTCTCCCACCAACAACTACAAAGCTGTTTTCTCTGCTCTTTCATTTACCCCTCAGATTTCACCATCTGTTCCAGTGCTGACCTCACAGGTTCTCCATGACTCACTGCTAGTATCTTCTGCAAATTAATTTCACAGCAAGTCTACAAGACTTTCAAGAAAACCCAATTTTTCCAAAAGTTCATTTCTCCTTAGCTGTGTCCCTTCATGACTCACGCTTCCAACAGTTAAGCTTTGGTTTGGAATTCTTGTCTGAGATCCTAATTTTGCAAACATAAGGACTGTAAAGGCCAAGCTCTAGGATTTCTATGGTTTTCAATGGCTCAACATGAGTTTGGGGTACTTTGTTTACTCAGCCTTCTTCATTCCAAATGAAAAAAGGTAGGTGTTTCACTGCACATAATAAAACAACATTGCTTTCATTATCTTGCCTTTATATAATGGTAATTGCATAATTTTGCTTGAAGATCCTTTGGAGCAAGCAAAGGTCTTGCAAGATCAGTGCCACTATTCCTACCATCCATTGCAGTGCAGCAGACCCACACCAGCCTTTCTCACCACATCATTTTAAGGTCAAGGCAAGCACATAAATAGACTTCTTATTGTTGTAGTGGTGGTTTTGGAAGAGCGAAAACAAATTGCTTCATTTTAAAAGCTGTACAACTTTAGGTTCCAAGTCACTGGCTTCTCTTCCAAATAAATGCAGAAACTAAATTAAGATTACAGGTTTGTATTTTGCAATTACAAACTCTGTGTGTGTGTGTGTGTGTATAGGCACAAGAACCTATTTTCATACCCATCTGCTGAGCTGCTGTCACACTGCACCAAAAAGCCTGACATTGCACTGTCACCATGTTATAAAACACAGATAAACTTTAATTACAAAAAGACATCTAAATAATACAAATCCTGTATGTTTTTTAAACTATAGCACTCCTAATATGGTTTCTTTATTCACTTTCAGCAGCACTGACAAAAATTTTGAAATGCAAATGCTAAGGAAAGAATGTCATCTGGAAAATTATTTATCTGGTACTCCAAATCTGAAGGAGTCTAAAACGATCATGAGGTGTGGAGGAGGGGGGAGCAGAAAGATGAACTCCATAAAATATTATATTGCCAATTCTAGAAAGTTTACATAATTTTCATTTACTGTTCTATTCTCCTAATTGCTGTTTTATGCATGCCTTCATAAATTCCTTTAGAAATAAGTGCACTTAGAAAAACTGCTGAGCTATCTATACCTTTTCTTCTTCTTGAAGTCACTTAACACAGCACACCTTCAAATTTTCATAATTACTTGGGCCCTAGGAACATATCACAATCCTTCACCCCACAAAATCATGCTTAAGATCAAGTAGCTCATTGAGTTTAACTTCTGTGCGTTATTTCTGATAATGCCTCTCACCTTTTACTCTCCAAGCTTCAAGTTCCCTTTCTATATAATAATAGTAATAATTATCATGCAACTCTGTGAAATGCTTTAGTATCTACTGCTGAACAGTGTTATAATGCAGGGCCCAGTGATTGCCACTGTGGCATCACAGGTGCATTTTTATGGCACAGAAGAGCTGGATTGCTGAGCACTGCATCGGAAAGAAATGCCCTGTAAGCGCCAATAGACCTTAAAGACTGACTCAGCCAGAACACTGATGGATTCTTCAAGTACATGTACAACAGCCTCTTCTACCTCACTCAAACTTTAGCCTTATGTTCCTTTCCTACCAGCGTCTGTCTCCCACTGAGCAGGTATTTCCCAAGCAGCAGCATCAATTGTTTCATTAAAGTTCAGAACAACTAGAGATAACACAAAGCAATCAAGTCTCCAGCTTTCTTTTCCTAAAAAAACCTCAGTGTGCCCTATCCAATAACTTTGGTAAAGAGTTTCCTTGTCTCACCCACTACTCCCAAGTCCCAGCCAGAGACAGGCAGACTGCTGATGACAACCAAATGAATGCAATTATAAAGTCTGGATCACTTTTTAAAAAAATATTTTCTTCCTTGGCTGGAGCTCCGTTTTGTGCTGCAAACTAAAGGAAACCTACTGGTTAGGTTAGGTTCTTTAGCATCAGCTAACATACTCTGACACTTTCTGCTTCCAAGACAATCCCTTCTTTGCCAATCAAGGCCATTTTCCAATGCTATCAGGTTTTGGTTTACTCCTTAAGAACCATTGTGCTATGTTAACATTTGCCACCCCCTAGCACAAATTCCACAGTCTTTATATTTAAGCTCTAAACATCCTCAGTATTTACAACCTTGATTTTTTTTCCCACCGATGACTTCGCTGGCCTGCTCCTTTAGATGTTTTGAAAATTCAAAAAATGAGATTTTCCTTGTTTTTTCCTTCATGAAAAGAAAAATAAAATTGACATTTTAACGCTGGGTCCATTATTATTATTTTCCGCAACATCTTTACAAACTTACCCACGGCTAAACTGACATCATCTCACTTAGCTCAGTTTTTTACTACTCCTAGAGAACTGACTAGGGAAAAAAATCTCCTAGAAATCTAGAAATCTCCTAGAGAAATAAGATTTTATTATTAGTTCTGGTAGCAAAGGAGCTTGAGGGTGATAGCAAAACAGGGTCAAATGTTCACGGACTATGAAATTTAGCATCTCCCCGACGCACACAGGGGAGGCCGAGATCCCCTAGCATAACCTCAGGGATGTTATTACCTGGTCACAAGACCGTGTTAGACTCAGAACACAAGTTAGCACCCAGATCCCCTCACAGCGAGGGGTGGAGCGGGATCCCCGTTCCTCACCCCTCCCCGCCGCTTCCCGCCGCTCCAGCGCCAGTGACGGCGGGGCTGCGGTGCCTCAGGATCCCCCGTGTCCGCTCGGGAGGGCCGGGGCAAGCCGGGCACAGCGGGCAGGGCGGGAGCGGCCGCAGCTCGCAGCGCTCCCGGCCCGGAGAGCGCTGTTTACTCCTCCGTCGCCAGGAGACGGCGGGCGGGAGGAGCGAAAGGAAGCGGATCCGGGATGGCAGCGCCGCGCTCGTCACTGCCGGCGCTGGTTCCGGCGCCATGGGCGTTCAGGGGCTGACGGGCTTCGTGGAGGAGCGCGGGGTGTTCTTCACCGAGCTGCGGGTGCGGGACACCAAGCTGGTCATCGACGGCAGCAGCCTCTACCACCGCCTCTGCTTCGCCCCCGACGCCGACTTCCGACGCGGCGGCGACTACGGCGCCTTCGCCGCGGCCGTGCGCGACTTCTTCGGCGTGCTGCGGGCCTGCGGCGTCGCGCCCTTCGTGGTGCTGGACGGCGGGCGCGGCGCCGAGGACAGGAAGCTGCCCACGCTGCGGGGCCGCGCCGCCGAGCAGCTGCGGGCTGCCCACGGGCTCTCCCGCGGCGCCGGCGGCTGCCTGGTCCCGCTGCTGACCCGCGAGGCCTTCGTGCAGGCGCTGGGCCGGCTCGGCGTGCCCTTCGTGCAGTGCTTCGCCGAGGCCGACCGGGAGATCGCCGGGCTGGCCAACCGCTGGGGCTGCCCCGTCCTCTCGCTCGACAGCGACTTCTGCGTGTTCGACCTGGCGGGCGGCTACTGCCCGCTGTCGCACTTCCAGTGGCAGAGCGTGCGCGCCGCCGCGCCGCAGGGATGCTACGTGCCCGCGCGGTGCTTCTCCGCCGAGAGGTTCTGCAGGCACTTCGGGCAGCTGCGCAAGGGGCTGCTCCCGCTCTTCGCCGTCATGACCGGGAACGACTACATCGGCCTGGAAGCGCTGGAGGCGTTCTTCAGCAAGGTGCGCCTGCCGAGGGGCTGCGCGGCGGGGAAGGGCGGGAAGCACCTGCGCCTCCAGGGACTGCTGAACTGGCTGGCGCAGTTCGCGGAGCCCGCCGAGGCCGTCGACAATGTGCTGAAATACCTTAAGAAACACCAGAGGGAAGAAATAAGGGAGCTTCTGTGCACTTCGATGGAGGATTACGCTCCGTCAGACGTGAATCTGGAGGACTTCTTCCAGAATGGAAGGTATGAATGCGAGGCTGCCAGGAAAGCAGACGTACCAGAGTGGGTGGTTGATGCTTTCACAAAAGGTAAGCTGGCCCCATTCATCATCAATGCCCTGATACTTAGAAGTACCTTCCTTCGCGTTCAGGTGGAGAACATGCAAAGACCCAGTGCTCACAGCACAGCTCTGCCCATCCGACAAGTTATCTATGGACTGCTTCTGAGAGCATCTCAAAATACCAAAGTTGCTTCTCCAAGTAAGCAGACCAACGAGCTGCCCACTGTATATGAATTTGACAGATGCCAAAAGACAGTTAAAAAAACATTTGTTCAAGCAGCAAGCCTACCCACAGATTTTTGTGATGATCGTTTTCCTTTGGACAAGTTATTGGAGGTAAATGGTTGTCACCACAGTTAACAGTGTTTCACGAGTGACAAAAATATTTGGGACTCACTTTTGCCAGCTGGCCGCTAAATGTGATGTCTGAACTAAGCCACCTCAGTAAGTAACTACTTAATACAGAGGTACCTGTGGTATTTAAGAAGCTACATAGGTTGTCTTTATCTTCTTTCCCTCCTGCCCTCCTCCGAGTGTACCAAGACAAATTATATGAGGTGTTGTGTGAATATGCAGTAATCCCTACATTTTCTATTCAAAGCCTTTATTTCATCCTGTGCATTTAGTTACACTAATACTTGACTTGTATGGGAAGGAAATCAGTTTCATGTAATTTAGGAAAGTCCACATCAACACTAGAAAACCTAATTTGTATTTGATCAAGCTATGGATGTTTCAGAGCAATGTTCTGAAACAAAATCCGACCCATGTTTTTTTACTAAAAATCGTCTTTATTTCTTGTGTGACTGTTGTAGCTGCCCAGCAATTTTTGCCTGCCCCAAGTATGCTCCTGCTAACGTGAACCTCTGCTGCTTGCCAGACAGAGCAGAACAGCACCTGAAAAACAGCTTGTAATCACAGGAAAGTTGTACTAGGTTAGTTCCAGTCACCATTGCAGCAATTCTGTGTAAATTCTAATGATTTAGACTGTAACTCTTGCCATAATGGGAAGTAATCTCCCATTCTTGAAGTTGCAAAATGGAGATTTTGTATGCAGTAATTTCTGCAACATCTAGAAATACAATCCATGTCTTTTAATTTTGCATTTTTAAGGCACATGCGCCATCCATTCTGGCGTTCAGATCAACTTGTAACACATCGCTGTGTGTGGGCAGTGCTGAATATTTTTTATCACTTGCTGGTGGCTACTTTTCAAAGGAATCTAGACTATCACTGCTGCGCGCATTAAATTCTACAGATAGGTATGGATCCAAAGTACAAGCTACTTTACATAGGTTATTAGTACAGGTCTTTTAAACAATACGCAACACTAAACAGTTTGAAAAATCATGTTTTGGATTTTTAAGAGACATTAATGATAATGATACCTTACTTCAGCCTTGGTGTATCTGCTGTTTGTTTAGTGAATTTGAGCTTCTCTACTACAACTTTCCTTAGTAAACATATGGGAATTATCAGCTGAACAAAAGATTAGAAGAAACGTTGTTACGCATTTAAAGTGCTCTAGGCAAAACTGACTTCAGTTTCTCTTCTGTTATGGGGGTGTCTGCCTAACAATCCAGCAAAACAATCCTAATCAAGGTTTATGAAGCACTCAAACTGCAGTTGAACAGCCTGCTTCAATTCTGCTGCATGCATGAAGTTATGGGCAAAGTCTATAGCACTGGAAGTTTATTTCCTGGAAGTTAAATGGCACAGCAAAGAGGGAACATGTGCTAGGAATTAATTACTTCTATCTTTCTACCTGACATTTAACTGTGTTGTTTTTTAAAGTTTTAAGTAGTATTTAAAAAAATATTTCCTGTTCAGAATATCTATGAAACTTAAGTAATTTTTTATCAAAAACCCGAAATGCTAACTAGTTTAACCAGGAACTTACTTGCCTTTTAGAAATTGCTCACAAAAAATCAAGTCTCTTATCTCTACTTTATTTTCAGGTGCCCATGTCATGCCGTCAGATGCTTTTGCTGGAGACTCTGGGAGTGAAAATGAGTTTCCTAGAATCTATCCCAAGTCACTTACAACTCCCTATTGCGGTAACATGTTACTGGATACGTTGTTCAGAACCAAAAGTTAAGCTGAACCAATTAAAGGCTCTACTTCTAATGATAGTGTCTGGAGAACTGCAGAGGATAACTGATGATCCAGGTATGTGTCCAAAGAATAAAATTTTAGGTGTTCAGCTGCTACAAAAATCTATACCATAATTCGTTTTTGTGCATTTATGGTGAGTTGTTCAAATTTAGAGGAATTATAGCATTGATTTGCACTAAATCCTGAGGTGTCACACTCTTTGCATTGATATGCACAAAGAAACAGTGCTAACCATCAAATTAACACTTTATATAGGTAAAACAGTAATTTACCACCTTTTAAAACATTAATGTGCATAATGTGCTTTTTTTTAGGACTGAAATATTAATTTAGATCTAAAAGTTACAAAAAATAACCTTAACATACTCAAGCATTAAAAAACCATTATTGAAGGATTCCTTTTTTTTTTTTGCTTTTGAGTTTTTCTAAAATCATTTGTATTTAAAAATGCTGAGTTGCCCAGGCACACCTTTTCTGCCTATGCATTGCAAATTTTAAAACATTAAATAATCATAGAAATTGCTTCAGTAATATTTGTACCTGTTACAGTTATAGTGGCATTTCCTCCAAGAGTCCTTCCTTTGATGGCCAAGATGATACGTGCCAGGGTTATACAATTTCTTTAGGTTCTGGTTTATAGAAAACAGCCTGACAAGGTTTCCTTGTGGGTTGAAGCAAGATGGAAAGCTTGTTTGGATTTGATCACACAAAATCAATTAGATTAGAAAAGCCCTCTGAGATCGTTAAGTCCAACCCATGACCAAACAGTACCGTGTCAAGCAGACCATGGCACTGAGTGCCACATCCAGTCTTCCCTTGAACACCCCCCAGGACAGTGATTCCACCACCTACCTGGGCAGCCTGTTCCAATAGCTAATCACCCTTTTGGTGAAGAAATTCCTCCTAATAGCCAACCTAAACCTTCCCTGGTGCAACTTAAGGCCATTTCTCCTTGCCCTGTCGATCGTTATCAGAAGAGACCACCCCACCTGGCTAGATCCTCCTTTGGGGTAGAACTAGGGGGTTGAAGACTACATTGCAGATACCTCTTGTATTGTTCACACCAGAACATTTATTTCCATGTTATTTTTTATTTATAATCTAGATCCCACAGTTCTACATGTGGAAGATGACAGCATTGCATATAAGGAATTTCTAAAATGGAAGGAAAAGATGTTACAAAATAACGACTTTGATTTAGATGCTGCACACAGTTTTTGCCAGTGGCAGTGCTGTCTTCAGATGGGATTGTACCTCAACCAGCTACTTGGCACTCCTCTCTGTGAACCAGACCTAAGTAGGTAAGGTTATTTCAGAGATCTGCTTTCCACATGAGCCCCTGTGTTCACAATTTCATTTTCTCTGTCAAACTCCTTTGGCCAATACAACATTAGAACTCACTTTTTTAAAGGAATTAAATGCAGAGAAAAATACTCTTAGCATAGGTATCCCTTAGGAGTTGAATGTTGGATACTCTGTGTTTTTTGCACTAAACAACATGTTTCTGTATATGTCCTGTTGAGGTGCAATTCTAAAGGAAGATTCTCTCCTTCTTTTGAGCAGGCTTTTCACTGGGACCCTTGTGCACAGACTGTATCAAGAGCTTAAATCAGCACCTTCAGTGGAAAACCTGTTTATTTTATCTCCAAAAATGGCTCAGCTTTATCTGGTTTTGTTAAATACAGTGGAGTCAACTGCATCTCCAGACTTCTTTCAGAAGATGACCAAGACCAGATCAGAGTCCTGCAAAAAGAGGAAAGCATCTAAAAAGAAAAAAACAGCCATCCGGTGTGCTGTGCCAGAAACTCAGCATTTATGCAATGTTAATAGGTTTGCATCACTGGAAGTGGATGACTGAAAGCATTATTCTTGAAATAACTTCTAATGCCACGAGGACAAAAGAAGTAACATTAAAATATGTGACTGTATTGGAATTTGCTCAGCTGTTTTCATACAAGTTCCTGATTCAATCTTTACCAAAAATTTTGCTTCAGGGAATGTTTTTAATTTACCTTTTTGTAATTTACATTTATATAAAAGAAATGCTCTATAAAAATTGTGTTGTTTTGGTTTTCTTTAAAGGTATCAGTCTAATTGAAAATGAGAGCAAAGTTGTTCAGCATTTCTAAGTATGACTATTTTAGAGGAATTCTTTTCCTGAGCATTTATAGTTTGCTCTGCCTCATCTCCCTGTACACTTGTCATTTCCAAAAAACTCAATTTTAGAGTTTGGGTTTGAGGAACACAGTGGTCACAGTGTAACAGTTGAGATTAAAATGAAAATTGACAAGTTTAAAAATACTGTAAAATCAATCTTTACTGGTAGAGTATTTGTACTTGCAGGGAGAGGTAGCTTTACTGAGTGACAACTGCATAAGTTGTGCTTGCACTATTACAGGTTCTGTCAATATTCAGGGAAAAACCAGATTTAATTTCTCCCCCTTCCCCCTGTGATGTGTTTAAAGAGAGTTACATGCACACACAAACCTGTCACATGGGAGCAAGTTTCTACAAGTGTGCCAATTCTGAGTAATTGTCACACTAATTGTGTACAATCCTCTGCTAGTAACAAGTTGCTGTCACTCTCACAAAGGCTATACTAAAAACCAGACCTGTTTTGACTTCTCATATGTACACTAATTACTTGAGAAACCCTTGCTATCAACAGTATTGGTAATACTGAAAACCAATTTGTAATTAAAAAAAAAAAACCTACATCATCAGTATTTCTCAGTGCTTTGCATTAGCAAACTTTCCAGCATAATTAGTCAATTTACATAGATACTTTTCTAATGAAGCTCTTGGTTTTCCAGTGTCTTCCCCATGTAAAATATGACGGTTTGAGTTTTTACATTTGGGTTTATACATTAGACATCTAGGTTTTTTTCTTCTCAAGAATCCACACACCTTTTCTTGCATTTAGGAAAATCATGATTGCCATCTCTTACTACCAAAGTTTTCCCCAAAACTTAGCAGAATTCAAGCTTGATTCCTGCATTGTGTGCCCAAGTTTTCAGTCCTGCTTATGCTCCCTCTGTTCCCATGAAAGTAACTCACCATATCTTGGGATTTAGAGGAAAGGTCTCCTTTACCATACAGCTGGAGTCTTGATACTACCCTAATATAGTCAATGAAAAAAGAATAGATCTATAAGATGTCACATTAATGAGAAAATTAGTTGTGAGATACAGCCTGTCATTGCAAGATTTAACTTTTTTTCCAGTATAAAAGCTGCTACTTACCGAACTACCAGCAGATGGCACAAACCCCCAACCATGCTGACGGTCTCCAGACCTTAACCAATTTCTCAATAGGTTTCTATGTACAGCAGCCTGCAGCATCACATTTCCATCAGATGACTTTTATTTAAAAGTTGAAAGGGATTAAAGGTCGTGATTATACTAAGTAAAACTGAAAGCCTTAACTGTCCAGATTATCCTCTTCTCCATTATGATCCTGTATGTTTTATTTTACCAAGCTTGTAATTCCTCAGAGTTTTTAATCAGAAATAGTCACATGTAAAATAAGTCTTAAATATAAAAATGCAGGCATGTTTGATTCCACTTCGTTAGTGCTGCAAGAAGAGAGATTTAATTTACTATGAATCCAACATCAGAAAACTGCTGGAGATTGTAAAAACTCTTGACACTTGATGAGAAGTGGTATCTTCAATTACATAGTTCAGAAGACTGGAATAAGATCAAATATTACTCTTTCGGATAAAACACTGCTATGACCACACAGCATTTTGAGAATACCTTTGGGAACACTGACTTAATGGTTAGTAATTACTGTAGTGGAAATACATTCTCAATGCAGGATTCAGCTGTTCTTAATTGCTGATGAAATGACACACACCTCACTACAAAACCCAATCCCGCAGGCTGAAGAAAATACTGAGTCTAGAGTTACCATGCAGAATTTAAGTGTCACAATTTTCCTTTTTGTCTCATTATAGGTCTTCCATTTTCTTTGTAGGAAAATTAATAAATAAAGGACCTTTACATACTAAAACTGAAACATTCTTTAGTCCATGCTTTAATAAAAAAAAGTAAATTCCTCAGTTGTTGCCTATTTCCACCCCATAATAAATGCCTTTTAATTTTTGTGGAACGTTCCCACTATTGATTCAATTGCTCTGGAGAAAAATCTCTCAATTCTCTGGTAATGAATCACAAGTGGAGCCAAAATAATGGCAATGGAATTCAGTTCAAGCATTTTTTATATATAATGACATTGAAATTAGATTTATTACTTGTTAGTATTTTGTCTTCCATTGGAAAACACAACACCAAAACTTCTGGCAAATTTAAAGTGAGCTACATTCGATTAAGTCCACCCTGCAATAAAGCAAAATTGTCCTTAAGAGACTGAAATTTTGTTTCTTGTCTAGAATGACATACCTTATTTAGAAAGTGGGGTTTGTGCTGATAAAGGGGACTTGATAACATTTATTTAAAGACTTGGCAATGACATTTCCAAGCTAAGACAAGAATTTAGCATTTATCTGTACTTACCTAGATTTCTCGGACTCCAAGACCAAGAGCAGAGCACAAAGCTCAAAGCCCATGGAAGAACGTCAACCACAAATTAAGACTTGCTATGCAAAAGGTATAGAGTTACCGTCCTTTCTCTAAATCAAAGTTTGTTCAAGAATTCTTCATCAGCATGCACTGTCAGCTTTTACACTCTGACTTCACTGATGAATACCAAGGATTTTATTAATAAAGTCTTCTGAAATTGTATTGAAATACTGAACACACTACAATATTGAACAGCTACAGCCCCACTTGCCAAAGACAGTAATTGTTCAACTGTCAAATTTGTTCGACATCTGAAAGGCAGAATTGCTGAAGATAAGAAGCCTTTACTTGTAGATACGAGCGCATTTCTGTAAGAGGTCATGTTGTTTGGGGCTTCCCAGCTCAGTGGTTAACAACCCCAGGAAGAGATGAGGGCCAAAGGCAGCAGGGTCTTTGTCTTTACACAATCACATCTCAAGCACATCGGTGGTACAAGTATTATGGGCATATTTAGGGTCAGGCAGAGCCATGGATGAATTGCATGTATAAAGCAGACTCAACATGCACTCATGCCCTGTCTACTGCCTCATTTCCTGGCAAAGTCTAGGAATCCCAGAGGCTAAAAGAAGAAAACAATCCAAGTAACATTAGCAGAGAAATTCATAGGCATTGTGGAGCATGGCAGGTGGGGCAAGTCACAATGGCAAGTGCAGAAATTGCCTGTTTATGACAATTCCTCATCAACTGACAGGATGACCCCTGTGGCAGCACGGGCCAGAGCCAGTGCCACTGCCACACTTTCAGGTACAGTGAGGAAAGATGCACATGGTTACAAGTGAAAGATACCACTGTGTCTTTGACTTCCCCCAGAGATCTTAACACGTCCTTTTTTCAAGATTCTTTAGGTGATAGTTTCTTGCATTTCCTGAAAGGATGATGAGTTCTTCTCTGATGAGATGACACTGATGACAACAGAGCAAGACTATTTTGAGGAATAACACTATTTCCAATTAATGAATATCAGAGTATTCAGCCATTGCAATATATTAAAAATACTTTTAACATATCAAGACACAAATCTATTATAACGCTTTTCTAGCCCCAAAAGTTATTCTGTAGGTTAAAATTTAAAGTTACCCTACCAATAAAAAGGGGTTTTTTATTAACAGGAAGGAAGGAAGGAAGAAGGAAGGAAAATTAAGCTTCTTTGAGAGAGGGATGGGGGTTTTTTGCCATTAGAGGATTATTGCATTAATCTTCTAATTCAGTACACTATAAATAATTTCCATAACTACTGTCTTATAATCACTCAAGTGATCTAACAGTCATAAGCTAAAGTAAATATGGAACAAGACATGAAACAAAGCCTGTATCTACAATTATATCAAAACAAGCTCATACATCTGGTGTAAATGCCAGCTTCTTTTAAAACAAAGAGGCGACACACTTATAAGAAAAGCAAACATTTACTTCAAATTGCAGTATAGGCTTTTCAATCACAGAAAAAGAAAAGAAAAACAGTGATCCGACAGCGGTCACATCCTGTGCAAAAAAAAACCAAACTTGGGATACAAAAAACCTGTAGCACAAGGTACTTGAGCCGCTTACACATTGCAGGATAGAGTAAATAAATACAGTAGCTAGAATATGGCACTCTTGTGACAGACTCTAAACCCAGTGGAATGCCTCTGAAATATTTTTATCCTTGTATTAGTAGCAAAGTCCCACCACCATAAAAGTAGAATAGTACAATGCTTTAAATAAAAACAAACTGAAATATTTATATCTAAGAGAAGGATTTTACACAGTTATATCTTTTAAGTGCAGAAAATGGGACTTGGGCTTAGATCTTTCTTTAAATTAAACCCTGCCCCCTCCCCCCCACAATACAATTCAATCTTAAAAGTAAATTTATGTTTGAGGAAAAATGTTACCAAAGTTGCATAATTTCATTTGTTACTTCCACAGCTGGAAGTTAAATTCTAAACAGTCTTGAAACATGAAGTTCGTCATTAGCCAGTGAAACAAAGGGCTTGTCAAAAGCCCTCAGATTTCTTTATCCTCCAAATATTGTTTTGCTTTCTCCAACATCTTTAGACAGCAATCGCTAAGTTTGCAAACACAAGAATGCAATATGCATCATACATCAAGAAAAGACGAAGTTGATGAAGAAGAACTTCCACGTTTCTGGATCTTTTCCTTGCTTCTTTCAAACTTCTTTATTAGCTCAGTCACTATGCACACAGAGGAAGTGAGTCCCAGAAGAAACAGTAAATCTGGAAGAGATAATTAGACTTCTTTAAAATTGCTATTTAAGGCTGAGGAGAGACAAAAGAACAAGACTTACAAGACTTTCAAATTTTCTCCCAGTCATTGGAAAAGTTCAGGAGAAATGAAGCAAGATTCAATTTTTTGCAGGACCAGAAGATTGATGTGCATAGTTTATGCACAATCCATAAGTACAAGTAAAATATTAAAAGCTTTTAAACTATTTCAAACCTTATTTTCAGCAACATAATTGACTTAATTCTGAAAAAATATTAATATAATCAGAAATTAAGCTACAATAAATACATGTATTTCATTTCAGTAATTTAACTCCAGAAAACCACAAAAGTAATAAACTTAAGTCTTAATGAGGCCAATAGCATTGTGTATCTATAGCTTTTTTAAATCCTCATGTTTATTTACCCTATGACAATGCAATCAATATTAAGGATCAGGATGTCTAAATAAGGTGTTTAAATTCAGAGAAAAAAACTTATGAAACAGCTAAATTAATAGTGCTCACAAACCTACAAAGTCAATAATTTTGCCTGCAACAAAATTTATATTAATAACCCCCAAACAAATAAGCACCTAAAATTTTAAGAATGCACTGATCAGCTGTGTACCATACACATTTGAATGACCCCCAAAGAAAACATCTAAAAGGATTTAAAAAAATCAAAAGCCAAACCAATGAAACACACAAAACCCCGAACAAACCCTACCCACAAAACAAAAAGGATCAGCATGCTTTGTATTCCTGTTGTATGCCAACAGCCAGAAAGTGCTCTTACACAGCCATCACTTAACACATTTATAAATTAATCCCTAATGCACATTTTTTAACAGGGAATTGTTCTTACCCAAGACACTCAGGCTCTCTGTTTGGAAAACCTTCTGAAGTGGAGGAAAGTAAATGACCAATAACTGCCCCATTATAGATCCGAGGACAGCATAGCAGAACATTTTGTTACTGCAAAGTCCAATCTCAAACACAGATTTTGTCTGTAAAAGAAAGTAGTATGTTACACTGTACATGTTAATTATCTACAAAAGCATAATTATGAACTTTATAATGTAAAATATTACTTATTGACCTCTCAGATGATCCAGAACAAGTTCTTGAACAGGCCAATTATATTTTCTCCCTGGTAAACAGACTACAAGTCTTGTCTTCATAGTCAACACCTTGCATATTGAGCTCACTTTTCCACAAGTACAGTGCATCAGAAAAAGATTCCCCCAAACTATTCCATATAAGAAAATAGACTGCAAATTAGAGTAAATGTAGTCATGTATACTATCACAAAATTTCAGACTTGATTCCTCGAAATGAAAAAAAATATAGACAGATAAAAAAATATAGAACAGTTTCAGAAATTTTCCTTGGACTATGGGTTTAAGGATTACAAAATATATAAAAGCTAAGGCCCTCAAGAAATTTCACATTCTGGTAAGGCTGCTGAACTGACAGAATTTCCAGGAAGGAAAATATCAAGCAAGTGTACACAGCAATATGAAGGACCATCACTCTTCAGCTCTTAATAACAACTTTCTTGCTTTTGTCAGGACACCACCATATAAACAAATTAAGTAATCTAATTTATCTGTAAATTAAGAAATCCTACGTAGTAAATACATGAAACTCTGAGCTTAATGGCAGATGTGAAGTAGATCTGCAGGAAAACACTTGAAACAAACACAGTAAGAACTTCCCTCAAAGAAAACTCTGATTATTGTGTTAAAACTGTGTAAATAGACAATATGAATTGCTCACCTGAGATCTAGAACTCAAAGCATTGAACATATCAAAAAATACAAAACAGGTGAAAGTCATGGTTGTATCTCGAGGTGTTATTACATTGTCTCTTAACTGCCAACAAAAGAAAGTGAAATGGCTTTAGCATGCTTTAAACCCTCCACAGTTAAAAAAAGTCAATTTCACAAAACAGTAACAATAATTCTACAATAAGTTTTACTAGCTAGGAAATGAAAGCAAAAGTAACTTGTTTGCCCCATGCTGATTTAATAAATCTTACAGCAAAAATTACACACCTGTAACTTATAACAATTTCTAATTCCAAGCTATGAATAAATGAAGCCTCCTGACCAACATTCATGCAAGCACATGGAATTACAGGAATTCTGTGATGCACTACCAAATGTTCAAAGAACATTTTTCTTACTGGGAAACAAAGTCAAATGGCTGTTTCATAATAATCTGGCTAGAAGATTTGCATAATTATTTTCTATGGGCCAAAGTTTCCAAAGCAGATTTGGAACCTGAAAAAGTTTGTGTTAAAAGACTGTGTTAAGTCTGTTTGTACATAAAAGTCTGTGTTCTTCTCATTTCAACAACTGTTTAGAAAATCTTCCTCTCTACTCTGTGAGTTTTAAATAAGGATGGCCAAAACTCACAACTAAGTTCATATTAATTCCGAATTACAACTGCTGGTAATAAAAAGGATTTCTTTTAACTTAGGTTGTTACTGCTCTGATTTTTGCACTTCTGTCATACCTCTCTCCAGAAGACGAACAGTGTTCCACACACAATAATTATTGATGAAACCAGTATTTTAACAATCAGGTTTTTGGTCAGAATGCTGTCCTTCAGATTTCTTGGAGGTTTTCGAATAATATCTTTATCCACAGGCTCCACCCCAAGGCTTACAATTAAAAAGAACATCTTACATTTTTATCATCATAAAAGTAATTCACTGCTTCCAACTTAAGGATTAGATCTCTTGAGTTGAAAGAAAAAGGATTTAATGCTAGTTCCTCACCATCTCTCCCTCCACCTGCAGTGAAGAGGGTCAGAGGAAGAACACAGAGGGAAGCCAGAACCCTGCATGCAAGTTTCATGGGCTTATCCATGGATCTTTAGGTATCCTTGCGGCCCCCATATCATTAGATACTAAAGCAAACTAAATAGAATTAACATAGAATCATACTGCAAGCACTGAAATTCAAAGAGAAAGTTTGCAATTTCAGAAACATTTCACTGAAGTTTAACACTTCACAGTTTCATTTATGAGCAACCATTTTCCTTCTTGAAATAAAAGGACTACAGAATCTAATAGAGTTAAAAGTAAAGGTAAGTATACCTTTGAGCTGGAGGTCCATCCATAATAATATTGATCCATAAGATCTGCATGGCATTGAGAGGATTAGGAAAGTTCATTAATGTAGCCAGTGAGATTAAAGTCAGTGCTGCTATACTCCTGTTGAAAGAATCCATTTTTACAACTGTCAGCATGGAACATTTCTGAAGATCCACTGCTAACTGCTTTGTAATCAACACTTCAACTGTTTAAGAGTAGATACAGATTTTGACAGGGTGAATCATGACTGATGTAAGTCGAACTTTAAAGGCAGAGCATGAAATCCTTTAGAATACTCATTCTGACACAGTCCATATTTAAAACACCATTGTTTTGGCAATAAAAAGGCAGAAAATTTGCATTTAAAAACCTCCCAAACTCTTAAATAACATTTCAGAATTATCACTCACCTTCACCCAACTGATTTATGAGAAACTGGATCCTACATTTGTGCCAAAAGCTGAATTTCTAAATATGGTTTTGCAAAATTGCTTTTTCAATTCTGATGTAAACAAACTCACTCTCTGCACTTGTCACTGGTTTGCCTGCTCAGTCAAGGCAAGGTACTACTCAAGCTCCCTAAAAATACCTACAGCACTCCTCATTACTAGCAAGATGAGAAGGCCAGGCCAAAGACTGAAAAACAGGTTAGCTGGCTGCAAGCTCGGCATTAGAAACATCTGTAAACATGTATGCACTAATTGCTCTCAGTGCAAGACTAAGTGGTTTCATAACCAAGAAGAGAGCAAGGCTTATAATATTTCCAAATTTAGCACTGTACTGAACCCTATTATGCTCTCCCTGCAAAGAGGGACAGAAAAAACCAAAGGGTAACTGATTCATCAAAAACCTGAGGCTACCATTTTCAGGGCTAACAGGCAAGCACACTTTTCCCAGAACATCTGCACCTAGTTATTTCTGAGCAGCAGATTTCTAGTCTAGTCTTACAGCAGTCCAGGACACTTGGTAAGACTGAAAGTATGTGGCACTTCTTACAATGTTTATGCAGGTAAACAAGTTGGTCTTTTCTGGGTTTTGTTGTGTTGGGAGTTTTTGTTGAGAATGTGTTTTGTTTTGTTTAGGAGGGGAGTTAGGGTGGTATTTGTTGTTTGTGGGTTGGGGTTTTTATGGGGTTTTTTTGGGTGTGTTTTATTTGAGGTTTTAGGTTTGGTTTTGTTTTTTTTTTTAGTTTCTGCAAATTTCAGACCACTCTGAAATGTCATGAAGGCTTCGGAAAAGTAGATGAACATGGTGAAGAGAAAAAACATGTCCCTGAATCCAGATCCAATAAGATAAACTCACAAAAATTTTGAAACTAAGGCTTAATAAACTCCTGCCTTCTTGTCTTACATACACATTGTATAGCTAGCACATGAATCCCTATATGCAAGAAAAGGAAGTCAGCTTCGTGCAGCTAATTCATTCCACAAGCCAGTACATGGATTTCAGAAAAACTAACCTCCTGATTCCCTGGTTTTCTCCATTTGAGTACATGTTCTGGTTAAGGAGGGACTGACTACACACTTCTCATTTAAACAGAGACCCAAAGGCAGCTATGCTGTTTCTCTCTAGCCTTTCAGTAATCGACTTTACACATCTTAACAGGAAGAACTGTGACAGTTACATGTCTGTTTCTTTACCTTCTGATTCTTTAAAAATAAAACAAGCCACCAAAACAAATTACTGAAAACTCAAAAGCACAGCACACCAGCATCCTATGTGAAATTTACAGTATTGACAAGAATCTATGCATCTGCTTCATGCTTTGATTCATTCACAAGAAACTTCTGATACTGACAACTTTTCAAACTTACGTGCTCAGTTGAAATCTAACAAAATTTTTTATGTTATTATAAATTCCTTTACCCTCTTCAATTGCAGACCTGCAATAAAAAACAAAGATTATATTACTAGACAAATGAATCTACTGCCAAGAAAAGCTCAACACAAATCAAAAAAAGCTATTAATTTAAGCAGCAATAAAAATAGCAAGAAACAAATGGAGTTGAGGTTCTTCTAACTTTGGCAGTCATTGCTTTTCAACTTGACTATAAGAACCCAAACTATTCTGTGAGTGTGAATAATCACAAGTTATTTTTCCAGTTGCTTAACTTTCAAAATGAAATGTTATTAGTAAAATCTCCTCTTTGTTCAAAATTCACCACCATCCTTGAGAAGTTTTCAATTCAAATCAGATAAAAAAACCAAAAACAACAGAAAAACCAAAGAGCCAACAAACCTGACACACACATACTTTTAAAACACTCAGAAATACAGCATAACTTTAGAGGACCATGTATTCTTCCTATACCAGAATGAAATATGCACAGACCATCTTCAGAACCCCCAGCACTTGTCACAACTTGCCTACCAAATTATCACAACTACTGCAGTGAGAAAGGATTTTCTAATACCCAAATCAAGCCTACTTTTCTGCAAATAAAACGGATTTCTTTCTTCCCTTCCCCCAACAATTAAACAGCATTCCTTCTGTAACTTAAAAAATTAAAAGGGCAGGAAAAAGATGTAAAACTATGGAAGTTCATTCTTCTTTTTTTCCTTAGCATTCACCACTCTTCTCTCTCCTCTACTGAGAGCTTTCCAGATGAAGTGAGCAAAATTGGATTAAGCATTCCAGCAAAAGCCTCACCAAGCCCATGTAAAGTACTTACTACAGATGTCCTTCCTATGTACTCTTCTGACTATGTTAAAATTACTCCCTTCTCTGTTTTGTTTTTGCATAACAGCACATTTCTGTTGGGTGTATTAGTGTGACAACCTCAGATCATCCTCTGACATACTGCTACATAGGTAGATGTTCTTATACTGTACTTCTTCATCTCACTTCTTCCCAAGGGTTAAGTGTCATACTTTGGAACTGAAGTGTTCTGAGATTGATGCATAATTTCAAAATGAAGGCTATTTCGCCAGACAGCAGTTCAGCTCTGTCAACAATCACTACCTTCAAAAGTCAGATGAATTAAAGTCAAAATAGGGTAAGTTTAGCCAAGCTCTTTTTGAAATACATCAACCAAAAAAATGGACAAGTACAAACAGCTGGTTACCAGAAGCTAATAACTTGTTTTCACCTGTGATATCTAAATAGCTTATATTTTCTTTCATTTTCTGAAACCACCACATTTAAGAGTTGAAAACAAATGGAGAATTATGTAAATTTTTTAAATCGTGAGTGGAATGCTCTGTCATTTTTTCATTAGTTTTGTACTTCTGAAGTAAGAAATTGAATGAAATCTACTAACGACTAATAGACTCACAATTTCACCTCAGTTATGTTTCCAAATATGCTAGTACTCCTGACTGAGCAGAAAACTCCATTTACAGTTGCTACACTTACAAGTTCAGGGAATTTCTATTGTTTTTAACCCAGGCAACATCTCATTAAAGTTATATAGTACAAGGTATGTATATAAAGTCTACCTACATTATTGTCTGAAAATCATCATCCACGAGGATCATATCTGCTGCCTCTTTACAAACATCTGTTCCAGTTTGTCCCATTGCTACACCAATATCTGCAGCCTTCAGAGCAACAGCATCATTCACTCCATCTCCTGTCATAGCTACTACAGCACCATTATTTTGCAGGGACTAAAGAGAGGGAAAAGAACTTAAATCAGGGATTGAAATAACCCATTCTATAAAATTTTTCTAGATACAAGGTTTGTGTCATTGCCTCCCCTCCCCTCCCCCATTTCTTATAATTGCATTGTAATGTCCTAAAGAAAAAAAGCAGCTGTTTCTGTTCTACATAATTTTTATATAAGATTTTAAGTTAAACTTCAGTTCATATGATCAGACAGCCTAAATTTTAAAGCTAGGGTATATAAAATTTGCCTTTAGGAGAAAGGAAAAACTCTAGAGAAAGACAGAAGATATTGTACTTTCATATTACCATTATCACCTTCTTGCATGCATCCCTACAGTCTCAGTCTTTTGACTTCTCCTTATTGTAACTTTGATGATTGTTCCAATTGTTACACTGACTAGGTCCCTCTTTGCTACCTTCTTTTGTTAACTTCTGAATAGAGGCATTGCCACAGACATGGCTTGAAATTCATTCCCTTTTATCTCATCTGACAAGTATCAGAAATATGGTTCTTTCAAGTTCCTAGTCAATTCAAGTGCAATGTGACACAAAATCTCAATCAATCCCCAGGTCTCTACATAGAAAAAAGCACAGTGTTACCTACCTATTCCTTGTGGGCACCAGGCATTTTTCTAGATAATGTTTTCAAGTGCACCTCACTGTCAAATCAGATGCATTTCTGATTTCATCTTGACACACTGTAGCACATTATAGTTTAAGTAAAGGCAGCACAGGCAATACCCACAGCAACAGTCCAGCATTTGAGCCTCTGTAAGACATACCTTTATAATTTTCAATTTATGTCGGGGACTGGCTCTGTAGAATACTGCAACCTATTAAAAGAACAACGAAGCAGTGATGAAAAATTCAAAACTGTGAAGAATTGCACTGGATTCTATTCAGGTAGAGGTTAAAAAATCCAATCAAAGGCCAACCATATTCTTGTTAGCTCTTAAGCTGAAGCACCAGTGAGCTGTGTATTTAATTGAGTGAAATCATTAATTCCAGGGAAGATTCAAAGTGTTTTCTGGTAAACAAAGTTATTGCTGCTTATTTTAAGATAGAATATGCAATTTAAAAGCCTTCTAAAATAATGAAGCAGTTAAGCTATAACAGCTTGCTGCTGGCCTTCCTGACTAAATTCATACAGGCAATTGCCATGCTGACTCTACAATCAATGTCCTTTTTCCTTGTCAGCACTAGTGACAAATTACTCAGGATATTTCAATTTTACTAGTTTATGTAGAATATTATTAACAATTGACCTTTTAAAGCTAATTAAAAATTATTACTTGGAAGAAACAATTTTCAGATTTGTTTTGGTCTCTGGACTTCTCTGTAAATTAAAATTTGAGCACATGGAATTTTGTTTTCCATAATGTCCATATAGTTAGCATTCTTCCCCTTTAAGAAGCCTGAAAGAAAGTTAGATTTCTCAACAATCACTTTAGACTGTACACAGGTATCAATCTTATTGGTTGATTTTAATTAATTCCTAATAAAATTTTAAGCAAACACCTAGAAAAGCAATTGGGTCTCAGGTCAAACAGATATAAGTAAATTTGTAGCTATTTCAGTTATTTAATGTGGACAATCTTTAGGAAGAAGTATTACCAAATAAACCAAAAATTACTATTTGCCACACAATTCTTTTTCTTAGTTTCTGTGAGTCACTAAGAAAAAGCAGAAAGCAGACATTTCTTGATTGCAATATTGGCTTTTGGCTTGCTTACACCAGATTCAAGCATGCTGCAGTCTAATTTTGCAGTCCTTGGCAAACAGAGCAGCATTTTGATGCACAGATTTTGCAACCTTGCTAAACCTGCACCTCTATTGCATTTGATTATGTCTTCAGATTTACAACTTTGACATTGGTTAATCCATTTAGTCATTTACTAACTAAAAAGTAGTAAGCAGTAACTTAATAGACTCTTTCAAAATTCCCAACCAATGACCTCAGCTCAATTAAAATCATTAAAAACACAGACAAGTCCTCTTACAAATTACAAAACAATGGACTGTCTGAACATGCAGACTGTAAGGTTATATATTTGAACTGAATTACTCAGAAATAAAATGGCCTAATAATACAAAAAGGTGATATTCATTGAGAGGTGGCAAAATGAAAGTTAAAGGTAAAAAACAAACTGAATCATTAAAAGAGACAGAAGCAATAAACTCAATAAAAAGATAATTGTGTAAGTTGAAAGACATAAATTTTCATATTGATCATACATCAGCCCAAAAGATAGTTATAAGAACAATATTATTTGTATCTCAGAAATTACATTTTAGCTTGCCACAGAAAAAAAGCATTTCTCAATATGTAAAAGTATCCTTTGCCACATTTCAGTAAGTAGTACATCAAAACAAACCTTTGGCGTTATTTGAGAAAGCTGCTGAATATCCAAATCATCTATCTCTTCTCCAGAGATTGCCTGTGAATTTTTGGAATACAATCCTAGTCGACTAGCTGTAAAAAAGTAATAAAAAAACCTTATTGTAATAATTTACCCTTTTAAGACTTTAAGTACCCAATTATTTTCTTTTAATACTAATATTTTCGGCAGCATATCAGATTTGAAATACCCAGAGCAGAACATCTTACTACATTATTGATTCAGTATGTTGGAGTAATTTATCTAAACTCTTGAGTAACAACAACATGCTACAAAGTCTATCCTAATCAGATATTTATTTGCTTAGTCTTTTTAGGTCTAAAGGTCTGTAGCTGATTCTGTCAGGTGTCATATAAACAAACAGAGGAGTTCAGTCCTCTCAAAGAATTCACAGTTCAAAAATAACATGACAGAAAATGAAAAATAACATGAAGGACACAAGGGGGAAAAGAAACCACTGATAAAATAGTCTGAGTTTGGGGGTATAGTTTTCATGTGCACATTCAACTGTTCATCATCCTGTTTGTAAAGAATTCATATTCCAGCTAAAGTGCTCATACTTTAATGTATTATATTGTAAAAAGAGGTTGAATAGCTTGTTTAAAATATTTATTAATAATACTTAAGCTTCAAACTTAGTTGTATGGACAAAACTGTACTGGACAGCACTGAAGTGTCATACATCATTACTCCCTGTCACTGGCTATTTTACTTCATCCCTATTGTCATGAGAAATACATCCAAAGCTGAGGGTAGGGAGGGTGGTGGTGGTGGTGATATAACAGTAAGAATCAGAAATCAAGCATATGCAATAAGACAACATCAGAAAGAAATACAGTTTCAAACAGCCAAAGTCATATATTAACCAAATGAGAAAAACTTCTGTTCAAGCTGAAACCAAAGTATCACTTCAGGCTAGGGTCACGGGGGTTTTGGGTCTTTTTTCCTGCAAATTCCACTGGGGCATGCATTAGCCCAAAACAGAGAACTCACAAAAATTAAAGACTTAATACCCACACATTGTAATAATTAGCTAAGCAGAAAAGAAGAAAATATGAAAGGAAGTGAACTATTCATACCAATTGCAACTGCAGTTTCCTGTGAATCTCCAGTAACCATTTTTATTGCAACTCCTGAGGTGATAAGTGTAGTAACAGCTTCTTTTACACCAGTCCGCGGAGGATCAATTATTCCCACAAGTCCCAAAAAAGTCAGCTGTCCTAACTCAGGACCAGAAGCTAAGGCCAGAACTTTAAAGACAAAGAAAAAAAAAAAGTTAAGATTTGAAATTAACATTTACATCAGCATTTAAAACAACTGTTTCAAACTAATAGGCCAGCATAAAGCAAAGGGCAGAAATTGATATTTTCCTTTTTCTAAAGCCTTGGCAGTAGCAAGGCTGAGCATTCACAATAGCCCACTTATGTACACTCTTCTCAAGAATTTCTTACCAGTCATATTCCAGTTTTTAAAGATAACTTTCCTATTTATTCTCATCTGAAAGTATTTATACTTTCATTGTGTGGAAAGAGAACCACATCTAGCTTTGTTATTTCTCTGTGCATTTCTTTTATGCAAGAGGATGAAAGTGAGGATCAGTTAACATATTTATTTTCTGCTTTGTTTCGTTTTTTCTTTTTGAGAAGTAGATTTCATTGAGTACATGCTGAATATTTTCTGGAATGTCTTTTAAAGCAGGATTCTTAATCCAAATATATTTAAATGTCATTAGAGTTGAAAGGGAAAGGCAAGTTTGCTTTTTCGAAGTATTACCTTTAATTTTTTTGTTTGACAGACAGAATGAATGAGTGTTCAAATAAAACAGCAAAGATATCACTCCTAGGATATCCTCTCAGCTTCTAACAATTTGCATCTTAGGAATTTCCTAAACCACAGAGTACCCCTCCCTTCAAAAAGTAATAATAAACAAAAAATTAAAAAGCTGTACATGGACTTAACAGCCTAGAGATCTCTTTACAGAGGCCAAAGAAAGCCAATCATGTTTAATGCTGGCCCTAATCAACTCCTGTCAATCATCTTGTGAAAAATTGTTTTTTCTAAAATTCTACACAGCTTGTTAACACAGAAGATAATTCTAATGACATCTCCTGACCTGCAATCAGTTGTGCTAGCCTGACTCCTGAAGGTGGCAGGAGCCAAAGTCATGGACAAATAAACACATTCACATTAAAAAAAACCCCATAGGCACCTGTAATAAGGTATGGAAGCTATTAAGTAGCAATCTACTGTTCAGTTATGGTCACATGAAAGAGACAACAGGAAGCAACAGTGCCCTTTCTCAACCTTTGCAATTTAATCATGCTATTATACAGGCCTAAAAGCTAAACAACACAGTGGTACTAACTGAACAAAAAAACCCAACCACCAAACAAAAAATAGATCCAAGTGCTTTGGGCTGCTCTTGTTTCTTGTTGTTGTTTTTGGGGTTTTTTTTTTAAACAAGTAGCACCGTTTAAATAAAATTGTTATTTTGACAGACTGAAACAGCCTTACCCCTCAGTCCTGCAGAACCCATAGACATCTTCTCTTGCTGGTATTGCTCTCTCTGTTGCTGAACCAGAGGTAGGCTTTGTCCCTTACAGTTATATGATGTACAGTACCGAATGACTTGTTCATAAGCACCTTTCATAAAGCAAATTTCAGGTTTGTCCTAAAAGAAAAAAGAGCTGTTGTGTACATGTGTATGTATGCATAATTACACATACACAAGTACATACACACACGGACACATAATAATGACAGATGTGTACTTTTTTAAGAATCTTAAGAACATAACGCAAATCAAACTTGCCTTTCAAACATAAGAATCTGCTCTTTTGAGTATCTTTAGACAGTGTACGTTCAAGAGTGGTAAAATCAAAAGAGCCAAGCTAATAATCAATATCTAATTTCAGTAGACATCAGACAGAGACACCACAAGTCACAGTTTATACACTAAAGGAGCCATGCAAAGAACAGAAATTCAACCCACTCAGACCATTAGGCCTAGAACACCTTAAGCTTATCACCAGACTAGCTGCACAGGTCATTAAACATTCCCTCTGTCCTTGTACAAGGCCTAATAACTCTAATATTTTCCAGACAGCCATCTAGCCTTGATATGATGATATCACAGGACTGAAAATCCACCACCTACCTCAAACACTTGACATTTACTCCAATGCTAAATGAACTCATTCCTTCCCTTCCCCCCTTTCCATTAAGAACTGCTGCCTCAGCTCAATTTCCAATCACTGATCACTCATTTTTTCTCCAGTTGAACTAAAAAGCTCTTTTTTAATACATCTATTTTCTTCCTGTGAAGTTATTTATATGCACAGCAGTCAAGTTACCTCAATCTTTCATGATAGGCTTAACTGATGAGAGTTTCAAGTTTCCAAATCCACTGTATTTTCTTAGTCTTCAAATAATTTATGCCCCCTCTAAATCTATTATCAAATTTCCAACATTTTTTTAAAATTTCTGATTCAGAAACACAGACATAGTAAGTCTTTACATGGATTAAAATGTTATCCTAATTTCTGCTCACCGTTCTTTATGCAGATATGGATAATCAACAATATAATCCACATAGCTAAAAGGAGTCAAATGCTTTCTTTCCAAAGCACAGCTTTTACTGTGATACTAGAACACTGTCAGCAAGTCTGGTTTTGGTCTGAAGTACTAGAAGATTTTTCATACATCCAATATAAGGCCTGTTGTTGCACATACTGTCTAGAAGGCTCCAGTTATCAGACTGGCAGTGATTATGTCAATACTTGTAATAAAAACATTCAAACGGATCTAAACAAAACAAGAATGCAAACATATATGTGAAAGTACCAGAAGACAGAAAAAGAGGCTGAAGAGTTGTTTTTATTGATAATCCATGCCAGTGTCGACATCAATAAAATTTGTCAACACTGGGGATGTGATGTCTGCATCAAAACCAGAAAGCCCATGCTTTCAAACAGAAGAAATTTTACTATTGAACATCAATGCATATTCCTGTCCTTAATTCATTATGTAACTATGCAGCACTAGAACAGCAGAAGATTGGCAGAATTCCTTTATATGTTTGAAAAGGGAGAAGAAGGAAGAAAAGACAGACAAGTATACATTCAAAGTCTCAGCTTTCAAAATACTTAAAATAATTTCCCAGGACAGCTTTCATGGAAATTATTTCTTGTGATTCCTTTTCTCTACTTTAGAGCTTGAAACTAAACCTGTGGCTACTTATCGAACTATATTTCTAGGACTGCACTTTACTGCCAGCCTTCCAAAACTCCTGAAGCGAAAAATGAAGATATTAAACAAGGTAGATAACCATTCTACAGAGCCAGTGCTCAAAGAAACACCGATTGAAGTTTACCTGCTGGGTTCTGTGAATGCATTTAACAGCCATCCATTTTTGTTCTGAGCTGAAGGGATATTCAGCCTTCCTTATGTAGTCTTCCTGGACTCCATCTAAACCCATCTGTAGAAAACAGAAGTACCACCACAATTTCAGGACCTTTTCTTTTCAAATAGTTATGAAATTTGTTGACTTGTTGAAACACCTTAGTTAGCAAACATCACTTAATTAAAGAACAATTTCATCTCCAAAGTTGCTTTTGAGCACACTGCACCAATTTAAATAGGCTTCTGACAAACTAGCACTGAAAGCGCCTAGAAACTTCTTTCAGGCTTCAGCATGAGCCTTGCTACATTTCTCAGTAGCTGTAATGGGTGTGCCACAGCATTTTACAAAAAAAACCAACAATCCCCTCCCTCCCCAAAAGAAAAAACCCCAAACACTTCAGCACAGTGTCCACCATTCAAAAGCCCTGCACTTTAAAGGCAGTATAAATGCTGCAGTCACCAATACGTCAGTTATCAACTTCCCACTGCTACTGATGTGAACTGGGAAAGAGACAGCACAGTCAATATTCAACAGGTAAATTAGTTTGTGGCAGGTAAAAAGACAGTACTAAGTGCAAAAAGATGAAAATAGAGATTTTACTTCACTCGTAAATATTTTTTTTCTGATCCTTCAGAACGCCCAAGATTTACAAGAAAGAAACATAGGAGATGAGCAGTTGCAATACAAATCTAGGAGATCCAAAAGAGAAGAAAATGAGAAAAGCAAAGCCACAACTTATTTCTACACATTTCCCACCTGCCATGAATCCAAAAAGCACCATCAAGTACACACCTTCATAGCAAGTGCAATTAAAGCCCCTTCTGTTGGCTTCCCCATCAATGTGTCGTTTCTAATCAAGGCATCATTGCACACACAACCAGCCTAAAAGATGAGGAAGGAAAGGGAGAAAACAGAACACAAAGTTAATGCCATACAAAGCTCTCCTGCTACATCATCAGTTAAAACTCACCTTTCTTTGCCAAGATCTTACCTCCACAATTTTGCTAATGGATGGGTTGTTATAACCATGAATAACTTCACCATCAAGCATCACTTCTCCAAACCTGTTATAACCTACTCCAGTAACCTGCAAGAGAAGTAGCCAAAGGCAGCATGCAATGTAGTATTCACCAGGTTAACTGCTCTCAGCTTTCTACTGCAAACTACAGAAGAATTTTAAAAGGCCATTCATAATGGCTGGTTTTACTCAGTGTGCTTGGATTCTTCTTACTCAGCTTCTAATGCAGCAACACTCTGAATTCAATAAAATATATTAGAGACTAATTTCTTTAACAAGTATCAGTTTTATTCCTTACCATAAATAAATGTAGTGTATGTTGTTTCCTTACAGTATCAGGCATGCTTTCTTTTTTCTTCTTTTGCTTTCTAACTTTTTCCTTCTATTTGTCTTTACCCTGATTAATAATGCATACCCCCTGCAGGGGAATGGAAGTACAGAGCAGAGTCCTACTTCCACCCAGTTATTAAAAAAAAAAAATGAAACAGTCTCAGTTTAGACCTCAAAAAGGTGTTAAAACCAGTAAAATTGTATTTTTAGTGCAGAAAAATCAGGCATCCCACTAGGAGCCTAAAAAAGTCTTCATATCTACAGAATTAACAGCTAATGTTTTTCACAGCCTTTTTAAGTTCTCTTTCCATTAGGAAAAAGGAGCTGATTTGACCTAGATGCAATTGTGCTAGTAGCAATATTCACATAGAATTCTAACAATAAAAAAACAAGTATCAGGATATATAAGAACAATAGGTAAATAATAGGAAACAATAAGAAAAAATGCCAGTATTTTTGCTCACAGAACAAAATTACAAGACCATCTATTGTGGATACAAAACCCGATGAAGGAGTTTGAGAATTTAAGAACTTGTTTAAAACACTCCTATGAACCCACATCCAGTTCCACACCAAACTGCTTTTCCATTCCTGTTGCTTTTGCTTCTCTTTTGTGCATTTACATCAGTCTTTCCAGCAACTCCCTAATCTCAACAATCATGTTTCATGTCCTGCTCCTACTTGCAAGTCCATCCATTATAAAAAAGCAAGAATGACAGTACAAATGCAGTATTAGCAGTTCACACAATAAACTGTCTTTTAGCCAAAAAGTTGATCATCTGCATTTTAAATGTTTGTAACACATGAATTTTGGAGAGGTTTTTTTGCACCTGAAACAGCAAAATTGCCTCAACTTTCTGTACTAATGAAAAACACAATCTCTCAACTTGTCTGTGTATCTTAGCATTTGTCTCTTATTGTGTGTGACCTGCAGTCACCAAAAGTTTTAAGAACTTAACATATTATATAAAAAAATTCTTCTGTAACCAGAGAAGGTTTGGATAACACAGCTCAAAGGCTGCATACTAAATGAATTGAGGGGCAGGAGCTTGGTGCAACAAATTCATGCTTTCTTAACTGATGCTTTACCCGCAGTATAGTTCAGCATGCTTCAACTGATACACACAACAAGGTAAAAAAGGTAAATTTAAGTGTGTCACAGTACATACCTCAGCATGCTGCCCATCAGAAGTAAAAATATGGGTAACAGTCATTTCATTCTTTGTCAGAGTTCCAGTTTTATCTGAACAAATGACGTTGCAACAACCTGCAATAACCAATTAACATTTACAAGACAATTCTTGTTAAGAACAATGTAACTAACAAAGACAAAAGTATTCAAGCTGAGCAAATTTCTAGAAATACTGCAGCTGTCTGTAAATAAAAACAAGTGACATTTAACAAAACACAGCAAATTTTCAACTACTAATGAATAATTGTACAAGTTTCTTTGCAAGTTTGTCCAATAAATAAAAAAAACCCCAAACTAATTAAAATCCAAAATTCACAACTTATCCAAAATGCATCCACTGACCACCCCTCCTTTATTTTATTCTGCTGTACCTCAAACTACATTACTGAAATCTCAATTGTGATTGCTGGTGAGGAGAAAAACTAATAGCCTTCTTTACAGAAGTCATTCTTCTTTATTAAAAAGTACAACATGTATCTAACACTAGCCACAACATTTCTCTGCTAATATTTCACACAAGTGTTATATTAGCAAGTCACAAGTGTGACTTACTAATAAATCTTCAAATTTTAATAAGCTTGAAAAGATTACAAAATGTGACATTTGTATATGTCTTTTTAACTCTGGAATGGAGATTCTGAGAGTGCTGCAGCATCTTGACATTTCTGGACTAGACAGCAGGAACTGTACAAGCAACAAAAAACCTTGCATCACTAATGAAACTCTGCTAGAGGCATTGGAAAAAAATTTTCCCAATCTTCAAATGCAAAAAAGGAATTCAGATGCAGCAGAATTATTTAACTTAGTATTTCTGGTTTTTTCCATGTTCTGTGCTTTACATGTTTTATGATTCAACCTGCATACAGAATGTCTTCGAGCTTTAAAATTTTTAATTCTTTTAAATTCTAATACGAACAGCATAACATCCTGAAGGTGCACTATGATTACAAAGCTTTCGCTAATACTTGAATCCGGATTTGTTTTTCATTGTCAGTATCATTCCCAAATTTACAATAAAAACATTTTGTAAGTCTTACTTAACAAGAACATCTTACAGCAAACAAGCATAAAGACTATATATCCAGTCACTTAGTTTAGTGTATTGCTACTGTGGCATACTATTAACTGGCAGACTCTTTATTTAATTTCAAAAAAAGTAGTTAGAAGGCCCACAGAAACACCTACCTAAATTGCTCCTGTGTAAAACACATTCAATTCAGGAACTTCTTAAAGATGCCACCACACTGCTAGCAAAATAAGAATACCTGCTTTGTTTTCCTCATTAGTCATCAATATTTCTGTGGATTTCCCAACATTTGCATCAAAAACACTATCTCTAAGTTAGTCTAGTCATACCTAAAGTTTCAACAATAGGCAGCTTTTTTACAATAGCCCGTTTCTTCACCATTCTCATCACACCAAGGGCCAGTGTCACTGTTACCACAATTGGGAGTCCTTCAGGGATTGCAGCTACAGCCAAACTGTAATGAAAGTAAATACATAAACCTTGTGGAATATCATACAGGAATACACAGTAACAATGAATTTACAGTTCAGAACATTGTTTTGGTAGCTGACTGGTCATTGAGATTAAAACTGAAAGGAAGGAGCTGCCATGTGATTCTAGCTATATAGCATTCATTTTAAGAAACCCACTGAAGACAGCAACAGACCAAATAAATTAGATCATTTCTACTCATTATTTATGCAAAAGTATGAAGAAATGTTGGGGGGAGGGAGAAATCAATTGTACATCTGTTTTGCCTACACAAAACACTAATTAGGGCTGCACAAAACAGCCCAGATTGTGAAGAGTAAGTGTAGTCAGCACCAAATAGAACTGAGAAATGCCACCACTGATCCACAATTGCTACTGCCAGATCATGATGTGGCAGAAAATTAAGTCAGGGAATGGCACTGAAGGTCATTTAAAAAACAAACAAATAAAAAACTTGATGACAGTGTAAACAAGATTGCAACTCACTAGGCAATGCTCAAAGATGCCGTTCCTGAGTTTCTTTTCTCCCCTCCACAAATGCGTAATTCTCCAGAGTCTGATCCTGTCACTTAAAGAAATCTTTCTGCCTTATGTACTGTCCATGTAACTCAACAACTCTTCTAGGAGTATGGAGTTAGACCATCTAAATTCAGTGCTGTTCTCAGCAAACACACTGGGATTAAGTTTGCATAATATAGTGGAAGGTGAGTTATTGAACTACATGACACAGCTTGCAGTAACTTAGTTTTCTCATATGTCTTATAAAATTACAGCAACGTTATTTACCCAACAACAAAAATTCAAACTGTACAACTCTATTGCCTGTTTGCAGATGTTCCACAAGACATTCAGAAATCACCATATGAATGTAAAGTTTGAGAGACTGACAAGAATATACTGCATTATTAAAAATATGTATGAATTTGCTTTCTATTTTCATTTTGAATTACTTACATGAAGTTAAGAGCAGTGTGTGCAAGCATATTATAAAAGAGATCACTAGCTTTCAAACTCTTGCTGTAATGCATGATCTACACTAGTTAAAAACATAAATCTTACCTCACACCAATTGTGAACATATCAAGGATATGCTTTCCTTGCAACCAACCAACTAGCATAATAACTCCTATAAAGAAAACAGTTTAGGGAATAAATGTAAAACCATCATGTACTGCAGCCTCACAGAGACAAGAAAAAATTCAAACAGCCACAACAAAGCTTAACAATGTGCTACCTATAAAGTCTATTATTTATTTCACTGTCAAAGCATGATTCCATTAGTATGGCAAAGATTAAGAAAGCATCAGCCAGTCAAGTTGCCCAATCGTATCTCTAAGTGAGGTACTCACTTTTGCACACCTTGAATCAGAAAACCAGGACACAATGCAATTTAAAAGGAATCATTTAGAGGACAAAAAGTCAGTAAAGTACATTTGCACGAACAAGTAAACACTCTTATGATTAGAGTTATGTCATATTATGTAATTTTCAGATGACTAGTAACATGAACTCAAAGTGACCAATGAAATCAGGAGCCAAAAGATTTTTAAAGAGATTAAGTCTTCCACTTCCCAGGCCTACACACTAGTTTCCATTAGATAATAATTTGCAATTATTTTACATAAATGGTCTTACCTATTATACCAAAGGAATACAGGGAAAGCTGTTTTCCCAAAAGATCCATGCTCTTCTGCAGAGGTGTCTTTGGAGCCTTGATGAATGGCAAACATGAAGTAGTTAACAAATGGAGTCCATTATGTTTTACTTCACAGATGCACAATTCAAGACAGTCAGTATAAGATGCAGTTATACCCTATTTTTCCATACATTTATTTTAGAAAACAGACTATTCTTTCATAGAATTCAATGAAATTCAAAAATACCTCATTGAAATAAAATATTTATTAGAAATATTCTTCAGGAGGTTTATGATATCTGGAACAAATCTAATATAAAAGGTTTTATCAAAAATTTCATTTAAAAAAAAAAACATCATGCCAACTACAAGCCACCACACTTCCCCCAAGACCAAAAAGCTCTTGGTAGCAAGAATAAAACTGATTTTCAAAAGAGAGGCATTAGAGTCCTGGAAGGCCAATTATATCTCAAAAGGAATGTTTTTAATCATCTACAGAAAATTCAACTTAGCAAAACAGAAAGCTGTGTAAATATTTAGACAGGTTCAGAGTATTATTTTCACAGTTAGTATCTTTAGCTCAGCTGCGGCTATCTTGTTGCACTGCATTCAATTCCTTTCATGTCCAAGAGCTAAGATTTGCTTCACTAGAGGAAAGGGAAATATTGAAAGCAATGCATGATTAACTAAGTCCCTATGGAATAAATACAAACTTTTAATGAATGAAATACACACTTTCAAACTAAGTCTTTGCTTCTAAATATTTTCTCTTACCTCTTCTGCTTGCATCATTTTGAAAACCTCCCCAAATTCAGAATTTTCTCCTGTTCCAATAACTATTCCCTAAAAAACCAAAAAACAACACAAAGAGAAAGCCAATTCAAATATAAAGTTTTAATGTTAGTGGTTGCTATTAACAGCTTTGACTCCAATTGAGGGCAAATGCCATTTAGCCAAATAAAATTTTTAACTTGGTTTATAAAATTAGTTCTTGTCACAAGTAGGGAATACTTTCTAAAAACCCTTTTGCCTCAGTAAAACAAATTGCTATTCTGTGCAATGCTGAAGTACTTACTAACTACCAGTAACAAGATTCAAATTGGTAGCACCTAACACAAGGCAGAACTGTATTTTCTGTTACACATTTTCAATCACGTGAATGCAGCTCTAGAAGCAAAACACCACATCCTAGAGACAGGAGTTTCACATCATCTGCTACCCATAAATTTGAGCTCTCATGGCCATAGTTTTGTTATTAAACTAGTGTCTGAAAAAACACCAGTGAGAAAAGCTCTGCAAAGTATCACACTAATCACTGAGAGGTAAACTTTAAAAGTAAGAACTGCTTTCAAATAGTTGAAACATGGAACATATTCTTCTCTATCAATAATGTTTTTACCTTTGCTTTTCCACATCTGACCAATGTCCCCATGAAAGCAATATTGCTCCTAGAAGTAAGGTCTCCATTAGTTGCTGCTGGCTGAGGAGCTGTAGATTTAGAGCAAGGAGCTGTCTCCCCTGTGAGACTGGATTCATCAATAGAAAGGTCCACAGCCTTTGGAAACAAAATAGGTAAAAAGCGTGACAATATTTTCTAAGTAGCTGGAAGTGTAAACATAGATTTCAGAATTTTGACCATTAAAATATGGTAAGGAGCCATACTTTAAGGATCAACAAAGCAACAAGCACTCCTACAAGGCCCTCGCTTACAAGAGTCAAAGGTGGAAGATGAAGATGCCACTTTGCTATCGTTTAAATTTAGCCATGAGCTCTGAAATATTTATCACCACGACCAAAACGAATTGTGGTTTAAGTCTACACTGTTATATTTATGTTAGTTTTTGATTCAATACCCTGACTTTAGAGAAGATGATCAGAAAACTTGATGAACCTAGGCCAGAAAAGATCTGCAAATTCATTTTGAAAAACAAGATTGTCCCCACAAAATCAAGCCAGTGAAGAAAAATTTTCATGTATACAAATGCCTTCACAAAGTAGATAGTGCCTAGTTATACTACTACTGTTTTCTAGGACAGCATCAATGAGAACATGCAGAAGAGATCTGTTTTTTTCTCTGAAAATATGATCTCCATATAATTTCTTTTTAAAACCCACCACCTTGTAGCAATGCCCAGTAGACACAAGATGAAAATAAGATCACATGCTCTTATTTTCAAATTATGTGCAAGAATAGTTTACAATGGAAGAAATTCTCATCTAGTGAAAGGCTGCAGACAGCTAAGAAACTTCTAAATCCATTTCTGTTTTCCTTTGTAAGAGGACTGAAAGTGCTGCTATCATACCATGGTATCACATATAAGCAAGAAAGTAGGTGCTGCTGCTATGAAACACCTACATTGTTATGAAACAGCAGTTTCATAACAATGCAGGAACTATACAATTGCCAAGGCAAGCAGAGAGTGTTTGCAGTCATAAAAAATAAACCCACTCAAGTACTAACTACACCACAGGGGCTAACAACACAATCCAAACAAATCAGTCAAGAGTGCCACAAATTTGACTCAGAAACTAGTTAATTTAGAATTTGTCTACTGAAAGGAACACTGATTAATCCATGATCAACCATGGATAACCTGGACATACAGATTTTTATATCCAGAAACTACTTTAATGTGATAGATAGCCCAGACACTAGGCAAACTGAGGATGCCCAATCTGATAGAAAAGTAACATTATTCAACCAAAACCATCAAAATATGACTGATTAATATATATATACTTTCCACTTCATTTTTAGAGAATGTTCAAGCACTGCGGTAGTGCAATTGCTTCAACTCAAGCAATTCCAGCAGTGTTAATACCACAAATTAAGTATTTAGTAAACGAGAAGATAAAACAACACACACTGATGAAAAAGCATCAGAGAGAAAAGATTACACCTGCACAATTTCACAAATTTTTTCTAATATTTCACTACCAGAGAACAGTGGAACTACACCCTAAAATTTAATGTAAATAAAGATTGAAAACCACCTGCAACCAGATGCCAAAATATCTTAGCATTCAGACTGAAAACAATGTTTTTACAACATGCTTAACACTGAGGGGAAAAAGAAAAAAGTTTCAAGAATACTTTACTACATAAAATTGAAAAATTCTTTCTTCTCATGTCCTACATGTAGTAAGAAACTACATTCATTGGTTAAGAACGCATGTGACATTTGGAAAGTAATTATTTCAAATTTTCTTTCAAGATAGTTGTGAACTCCAAACAGGAACACTTAACTGCAGTATTCGGTGGCTGTCTTCCCTTCCCCTCTGTCCCACAAGAAGTAAAGTATAAAATACTAAATATACCTCAAATAATCGTAGATCGGCTGGGACTCTGTCTCCAACCGACAGGCAGACTGTATCACCTGGCACTAAATCTCTTGCAAGTGTGTGCTCCACCCGACCTTCTCGCACACTGTGGGCACAAAGAGCAACAAGAGTGACTGCTCTGGCATTTTGGCTGAGAAAAGCATTCACACTGTTGACTACATTGCAGTGTTACACATTTCAGCAAAATATTTCTACTTTGCTGCTTGTTTCTTAGAGGTTACACATCAGTAACATCATGGCCTCTCTGAACCCTTCCAACCACATAGTGGAGTTTTTTATGCTCATAAAACAATATTTAAAATGCGCAAAAGCAAAGTACGTTCTATGTCAGCATAAGAACTTGATTCAAAGGAACTAAGTTTAGTAAAATCTTCCCCATTTATTCAATTCAGATTAAACTTCTTGTGATTTACTTTAGGACTCAAAGGACAAAACTACATACCAATGGCATTCTGGAGGCACTAGTTTACTAAGCTCTTCAAGAGATTTTTCTGATCTGTACTCCTGCAGAGATATTTTTTTTAAAATGAAGCAGATAACAGTTTTAGAACAGGAAAAACTCACACAACATTAAATACAGCTACTGAAATCTATTTCATTAATAAGTTGTATTAAGTAATATTCCAAACAATCAGATAAGAGATTACATTCAACAGTTCTATATTAGATGCATTAAAAAGGAAATATGGTCCAAACACTGAAAAATTTGCCTACATGTGTTTCTTCTGAAAAAAATAGCAGAGGTCCTTTGCCATATCTTCTGGTCTTTGTAATGCTTGCTGTTATGCTTCTAAACTCAGCGATCAGATACATTATTGAATGCTACAGTTTAACAAATTAGTCCCAAAAACACTGTGTTCATGCCCTTAAACCCTGGAGAACTAAGGTAACACAACTCATCTTTAACTTGATAAACAGATTACAAAATTAAGGTAATTAAAATATAAAGCACAAACACACAAAGCAATTTTGGTTCAGGCAGACCCTGACTAAAGCTGTGCATTTACAGAACAAATGAAACTTTTTTATGACTTGGGAAACTAAGACAATCTTTTTTTCCATTTCTTCACAAAATTAAAGCAAGAGCTACATTTTCAAAATCTTTTATATTAAGTTAGATATTTAAGTACTTCTACACTGTTTGTGATAAGGGCTTCCTTACAAGTAAGTACTCTTACTGCTGAATATAATACTGATACAGATGAATTAACGTTAACATGACTAAAGCAGTACAAACTGTGCACTTTAGAAAAGGCAAAGACTTGGATGAAAGCACACTACTCAAGCATTCACAGCACAATGCATCAAGACAACTACTTCAGTCTTCTTAATAAAGGAGTTTACATAAAAGCAATAATCTTATTTGGACAACAGCTGTCTTACCTGAACGAAGGCAACTGTAACAACAATGAGTATTGCCTGCAAGAGAACGGTAGTGGGTGAGATAAAAGAATCCCAAATGACCGTGAAAGTAAGCAATGCTATCTGGTTTTGCTCAGTCATAGTTGTTACTACATATTAACAAGATGATTTGGAAACAAACTAGTTTTCTCATGCTCAAAATCATTCAGTATCTCTCAGGTCTGTCACAAAAGCAATGCCATTATCTCTTTGCACCTGCTCCAGTGATGTCCAGGAATGCAGTAACCTGATTTTACTAAGGATAAGATTAACAGCTAGATAGCAAACTTGAAAAACTTCCTCTGCTTCCTGTTTCTAAACAGTGAGTCCGAGGCAACAGTGGAAAGAGAACCATGACACAAATAGAAAAACTGACATGTGCTCTCCGTGAACAGAACAAAGGTGTGTTAACTGCTGCAGGGCATCACAGATGTGTTTTCAGTTAAATACCCAAATAACAGAAAGACTAGGAATCAACTGAAGATTAGATAAGAGGCAGCAAGCTGAAGAACTAGTCTGGAGCCATAAAACACCCTAGCAAGAACAAGAGGTGGATGAAGTTTAGAAACTCTGCCCAAGACACACATGGAATAAAACAGGACACTGGGCACAACCCAAACAGACAAGATGCCAGAGATCAAAAAACCAAAAAACAAAACAAACAAACAAAAAAACACCCTAAAAAATTGTTCATTAGGAAAAGCCCAAGATAAGTACTCAGACCTCAAGAACAGCTTTTATAGTCCCCTATATCACATACAATTCTGGTCATAACACTTCAACATAAACATCATGGGGCTTCTAACCATGTGATGTGAAAGTGAGCAAACGAAATAAATCCATTCCAGGAAACAACAAAGATCAGTTTTTTGTAAAGCAAGTCTCATCTTCTCCTTCACTACACTCTCAAATTGAGTTTTGCCACATTAACTGAATTTGTTACCCAAGCTGAGTTGCTATACTGATTTCTCACAGAACCATAATATTCATTAATTCAGCCTTTAAAGTACACACAGCAACTACTAAAAATAAACAAGATATTACCATTTTGCAAGTGAAAAACCCACTTGAACTCTTAAATATATCCACATAAATCCAACTTATTTGTGATACTGACTTTAGCCTCACCAACTGAATACGAGGAAATAACTATATGTATTCCATCTTTCCATGGAGTATTTCCATCACAGCTACACAGTTTTTCTGGAGACAATATTATTATATTCTACCGACTATGCCACCTGAAAAGGCTTTGCATTCCTAGCCTCACAGCAGTCTCTCAGCTTGTGACTGTGTGTAATGGCTTGCATCAAGAAGCCAATATCCTCCAAATGGAAAGCATTTAATGCTATTTTATTTTTCTTTTAATCTTCATCAGTTCCCAGTCCAGATCAAGAAGTTTTACAATAAGTTTGTACCAGCAGAGCTGAAAGGATGGCAAAAGCAGCTCAAGACAGCAGTGCCACCAAAAGTAATATATGTCATTGATCTTTAGTAGCAAATTAGTTTTGTTGCCAAGGCTCTGAGCACAAATGTATAGTCATAGAAAAATTGCACTATCATCTGAAAATCAAGTAAAACCAATATTCACTTGGTGATAAAGTAGGCATTATTGATAATAACAAGACTAAATGGTACAAGTAAGTCAGAAGTTAGACAAAACCACACAACTGAGAACTTTAACTCAATCACATATTTTAAAATACTTCTACCAATGTTCACAAGGATATTAAAAGATTTCTTCCCAGGCTGTAACACAGAATGCAGAAATTACTGCTCTCTTACACTAACTGCCTTGATCTTCTCTCATTGCCTTGCTCAAGAGGGTTAAGAAATAGAATTAAGGGCACTAACCAGAGGGAAAAACCATGAAATAATTCAACTTTCAGCCACAATAATTTAATACATTTCATAATACAACAATTTACCTACATCCAACTTGGGAACACAACAAGGTATTCCAAACTAACACTACACTCAAATTCAAAATTGCAAGTTTTTTCTTTAAGAAGCCACATAGTTCATCTTTCAAAGACAACTATTCTTTATAAAAAATTAGACGGGTTAGGAGGAAACCTCCAGTTACCCTGAGTTATGCACAAAAGTGAAGTCAACACAGAAGGTGCAGAGGTAAGACAAAACAAGAAAAAAAAAAAACAGCTAGAACTTGCCTTTTGTCATACACAAATCATGATTTGCAGTCACCACCTATCACCCCTAAAAGGTTAAAGGGATTATAATTTTCTTCTCTGTGCCAATTGCAATGACAAGCAATTATGAGTACTATATTTGGCTCACTAGTTTAACATTCTATTTAACTGCAATCTTCTACAAAAAATTTATTATTTCAGCTTCTATTTTTCTTCTGTGATTTCTAGACAGTTCAGGTTTCATTTCTTTTTCATGTTTTAAAAGATTACATCTTTCAAGTGAATTCACAGAAGGCTTATGTTGGCTTCAATTTGAAATTAAAGCATCATTTCAGATTAAAATTACACAGAATACACCAAAAATTGCTTCCCTGGACAAATGCCTAAAGACAGGCATTTTAACCAATAGAAGAGTAAAGATGCAAGAAGCAGCCATAACATTATTCACTGATGTATTTTGATATGTGTTGCTGCTATCAATCAAAGAAAAGAAAAAATCCAAAATCCAGTCACAAACGAAATATATTTAATGATAACATACAAATCAAACTCATTAACTGTAATCAAGTGATCCCACCCCACACTGGCATTGACGTGATGCTGAACACACATGTGGTCACACATTCTCAGGTACTCCCAACAAAGACAGAAATTTAGTTCCTTACCACAGTGATACTGACAGCATCATCAAACTGATGCATTACAACACTGATGACTGCAGATGCCAGGAGAAGCATAATAAGGGGGTTTTTAAACTGAAATGAAACAGAAGAGTAATTGAGCCACACTCTTGACAGAAAGGCCATTTTATCTACCCCTCAAAGAACATCAGATCTATTTTTGAAACATATTATTCTATTACTAAAATATTTATAACCTGCGAGTGCAAAGAAAATCTAACTCTAGAGTTCAGATGCTTACTTGAGGCGTTTTCTTTTAAATATCAAAGACCTTGAATAGACTGTATTCAATATGTAACAGGAAGAAAATGTTTCTTACATTGCTTGATTCACATTTTAAATGCAAAAAGAATAATCTCCTATAACTGTTTATACTGTATTTAAATATACAAAAAGAAGCCTGAAATACATTCAAAATGTCTTTGAGGTAAATGACTGATCCTGTTCCAGCAACTGACCACTATTAAGGCAGCAATATATTTCTTAACTTTCTATTAATGATTTCTTATTTTACAAGATAAAAGTTTTCCTTTTAGGTCATACAATTTCCTCAGATTTTTAAGGCTAAAACAATAAAGGCTCTTGCTTCTGTGACAGCTGGTTGCTAACATGGTGATTTTTTTGAGAAACCCCATAAAAAAAGAACATTCCTACAATTCAATTGAAGAACATTCTAAAAGCAGATCTGATAAGCACACTCAAAGCAAGCATGCATCTTAATAAATCCCATCTAAAATAGGCCTGGATAATATCCTTTAGAAATGCTCTGATGTATCTAACTAACTGACCCTGCACATGGGAAAATAAAGCATTAATGCCAGAGTACAGCCAGTATGGGACGTGTTCCCACTGCTGCCATCAGCAGAGCACTGAATGTCTTCTTAGTCACTCCCAAGGAACACAGGTTCTTTAGAGCCAGCCATCTGTTACTTCAGGGTTGCACTGCTGCACAGCCAAGGTGCAGGAAACACTGACCAAAATGTTTAACATTACAAACTCATTAGAAAAATCTTCTGTGTTAAAATCTTGTATAGCTGGGGGTGGGAGGGGTAGGCAGGAGAAAGTAGTGACACTTTCATACCAGATTTGTATATATGCATTTGAGATATATCACACTGATAAGAAACAAATTCACACTTGACTCTTGCCAGTTCTGCTCAACACCAGAATCACGGCTAGTCCCACCTCCACCCCCAGTTCAAAGACAGTGGTTTTGCTTTTTAAAATTTCCTATCAAGTTATTCATATTTCATATTCCCTTTAAATATTTACCAATAGTCATATGCATTGCTCTTTGACGTTAGTATAATTCAGGACCAAGTCTGACTACAGGGAAGTTTACACTGCTTTTCTAGTCTTCAGGCTAGTTATGCATGGCACCCTTTGGATAGCTATGAACACACATTTAAGAACAAATCACAATCAAAGCATTGGTATATGCCTAAATAGAAGTTTTTCAATAGGTAAATTAGACATAACTTATACAAGTTGTAGTTTCCCAGTCTAGTAGACTTTTCCCAGCTTTATCAAAATATGTTCATGTACACAAAAGCTAAGTAAAATAAAATACAGAGCAGAACTACTGGGAAGTATTAAAAGCAAAAAGCAGAAAGGACAAAAATCTTCACCTGGGATATATATTTTTTCCACAGTGGTTCATCTTCACTAATATCAAATTCATTCCATCCATGGAATGCCCGTCTATGACAAACTTCACAGTTTTTTAAGCCATTCTGAAGATTAGCCTATTAAAATATGCAAAGAATAAAACAGTCAGCAATTACACTGAAAAGCTAGTGTAAATTCCCACACCCAAACATATAGTCTTAGATTATACAAATTGGGGCAACATCAGAAAGATATGGCACTAATGTTTGTAGGACAATAAAGGCTAACTAACTACTATTTTAAAACTCTATTTGACAGTATTTAAGATATTCAAACAAAAATTCACAGAAGAACTACAGAAGCAGATGTTGCTTCACATCTCTAAACGACTGCTGATCTTCCCTGCAGAAAACACAACAAACCAAACTGTGAGCATCCTTCTGACTCTTGAGGGTTATGTCAGGAATTCAGTGACTCAGCCAAATGACAGCAATAGCTTCAAAATCTTGAGTTGTCAGTGACCAACATTTATCATGGTGTACTCCTCAAGCAATCAAGCATACAGAAAATGAAAAAAGACCATCTATCATGAAAATTAACCCAGATTGAATGGTTCATAAATCTGTCAATGGGTAGCTTTCTCAATCCTGTTTCTCCACTTAAAACAGAGGCTTCCAAAATAAATTAAGAACATTAAAGATTCCTTAGAGAAATGGAAGCAATGAAAAAAGAAAAAAACAGGACAGAATCTTACAGCAAGATTGACTCTAGGATTTTTATTAAAAAATTTCAATTTTCAAAGCAGACAGAAATCCAAACATTTTCAAGTTGAATCTCACTTCCCCCACCAAATGCACAGGTTTTGTTTATTTTAATATTAAGTGACAGAGTATTTCTTGTTACAATTTAAAAATCAACTTGCTTTTAGAAGCAGACAATAGCTAATATCAAACTGTGTGAAAATGCATCAGCTTTCAATTACAAGATCTGTCCTTAAGAAATATCAAAATTACTGTTTGGTAACATCAGTGCATTCTTTAGAGATTAAAAAGTTACTTACTTGCAGAATACTTGCTACTTCATCAACTGGCAATTCACTTGCTTTTTTTGAAGACAGAACGGGAATCATTGTCTCATTGTCACCATCAGGGATTTTTTGAAGACGTGCAACCTAGAAACAAAACCGAAGTCTGAGGGGAAGGAGAGTGCTAATGTCACATTTCAAGCAAAGCATGCCAGAGCAATTAAGTATTAATATCATTCAAAATCAGTTTTCTATAAACATTGCACTTAAATAATCTATAATTCAGCTTCTTTTCATGCAGTTACCACCTGCAATAATAAACCACTGGACATGCAAGTGAGAACACCAATTTCTATAATAATGTGTTTAGTGATGGCTAAGATCCTAACAGTAAAATAACTTAATAATCCTTTAGCTCATTGCCATCAATATCTAGTCAGAAAGTAATCACTCCAGATAAATTCCACTCCCTGCTCCTACTTTCTATTCATTAATGAAGGTGGTCTAAGCAGGCCTATTTACATTTTCTTGTCGATAAAGGAAGGAGAAATACTATTAAGAAAATCTCAAACAAGAATACAGATGCCAAGTAAAGCCACGAAACTTGACTACAGTGCAAAAGCTTCAAGTCAATGCTACAGAAAGTAATCTTTCTGTAATTTTAGGCAGCTAAAATTTTGTGAACTGCAGAAGAGTGCAATAGCAAACACTGATTGCACAGCTCAGCACTGCTTTGACATTTAATGAAACGTCAGAGTTTCTGATTTTTGTTTATTAAATGAGAAGCTGGAGTGATACTCTTTTTTCCTGCTGACTATCTCACTGCACCCACAATTAATACTTCATGCTGCACACACATCCCACCTCCATTAACTGGAAGAGACCTAACATGCAAACATGCAGACCACAGAAATGGCTTTCACATTATACTTGCACAGCATTTCAACTGGTGGGTTTATGCTTTAGAAAATAATTACTGTATCATATATATCTCCTCTATGGGTGAGGGGAACTAAAATACAAGTACCTAAAGCTAACAACATATTAAAAGATTCCAGCATTTTGTGCCCTAAAAAAGGCATGACAATCTTCACTTTCCATATTGCACACTGTTGGCCGTGAACTCTACTATTGTAGCTCATTTGCTCTGTAGCTACCAAACACCAGTTTAGGGCAGAAAACCATTAAGCCTAAGTGCTGCTCCAAAACAAGCCCACAAATACATGACTTTGACCAAGATGACTCCACATTCTCAACAAAAATGCTGAGCAACCATGCTTCCCCAGTAAGACCAGGCAGAAATGAACTGACAGCCTTTACAAATTTTAGTGCTGAGAAAAATCTTCTTCCCTGCAGCAACTGACATTGCTGCTAAACACAAACAACAATTCCAAAAAAGGATACAAAACTGGTCACTTTCCTAGTATTATCAATGAGGACTTCAGTAAGTCTAATAACATGGTTTTAAAGGCTATTTTAAGAATTTAAGTATCCTTAAACAGAAATATTAAGGTTCTCTCAGAGATCAGGTTTGTTTTCCAAATAAATCTTCATTAGCACAGAGCTACAGTGCAGCAGCAAAGCTTATTCTGACAATCTTTTTATGATGGACCCAAAAAAACAGTCATTTTGAATGTATTTCATTCATATTATCTCCCACTTTTATGTAGAGCACTGTATTGTATGCAGTGAAAAAAAAATCTACAGAGAAAAACTGATACAGGATCAGAAAGATAAAGGCTCAGTCTTTTCATAACCAGCACCTTTCACCACAGCAAAATTACACATTGTACAATAATTCTGGATGGATCCTCATCTAATTTCTAAAAGCCCTCTACACTCTTTGTAGATTAAATTACACTTGTAGTTCAGAAAAGAACAGCTTCAAATATCTGACACTGCCACAAATTAAATTTCAATTGCTAAGCCAATGAGAAACTGATCACTGTTCCCCTCACAAAATATAAAGTGGGTTTCACCAAGAGATTTAGGTCTGAAAAACAGCTGTGCTTGCTATCTGCTGGACCACAATAACTGCATCCAAGCAAATGATTTTGCCTTTAATATGCATTACTTCCACAAAATGAGAAAAGCTACTTGTTCAATACTGCTGGCAAGTGCTCTCTACAGTCCTTTGCACTGCTGCCCAGACCTGCACACCAGAGATCTGGGCCTCCGCAACACCTTTTAAGGATTCCAACAGAAGCTATTCCCAGAACCACAACAATCTGTACTAAAGGAGACAACCCACATACAGCAAGATTTCTTTCCAGCCTATGCTGCAATTAATTTTCCATCATTCATCAGTTGAGACCTTAAGATAGTTTGCTATTTCATTGCAGGCCACGTTTTTATATGGATAAAGAAAATGCAGGCTAAGAAATTATACTGGACAATGTCAGATATCAGATAGGCAGCACATACATGACCACTGAAGCTTCCATGTCTACAGCTTTCCATTCCCCACTTGCAGCTAATTCCATCAAGGAACAAAGCAGCAGGACGCTAACTAACAAAAATAAATCACTGCCTCAGGAAGGGCTTTTCTTGGACCACTTCCAAGGTACACACCACTATTTCTAGGCCAAGAAATATGCATCAATCATACAACCATGGAACTGTGACCAAAGTATGTTTATCAAAATTAATACAAATTCATCCGGAAGGCTTATAGTACCAGAAATTCAGAGTTCCCTTCTGTTTTCTCTGAAGAAAAAAATGTAGTTAACTAGTTAACAACCATGTGTTACTGTTTCTTCTTCCTCATAGGCTACAAGAGGTTGCCTAACTTCCTTCCACCGTGACAAATACCGCGTACCAGCAACTTACCTCTACCATTGCTTTTCTCAGCTTAGCAGGATGAGTCCATTATCCACCAGCAGGGCTCACTGACATCAATATACTTTATTTTTAAGGGGAAATTTTAGCTCTGCTTGCTCAGAGAATGCAAATAGTAGGACCCACATTCACAGAGAGCAATCTAAAAATTTAGAACACTCTCACAGCAAAATCTATTTTTAGACAAACTGATGACCAAAACACTTTGGCTAATTAGCTAATATAAAGCCCTGCAAATGTTACATAAAGCTTCTCAACTGACCTACAAGTATGAAATACAAAGGTAGTACAGAAACAAAACTGTAACAAGTGTATCTGTAATGGTAACTGTAAAAAGTGAAAAAAAACCCAAAAAACAAGATGTCCACAAAACAATGAGATTTAATTTGAGATACTGAGGGAAATTCTGATTCTTTCTTTGAGATTCTATCTTCTGAATCTTCAGGTCCATCTGAACAGCTCACTAAATCTGTCTGAGTCTATCCCATCAACCCCTAAAAAACTGAACCCCTTTCAAACCAATTCAAGTACTACAAAGACCTTTCAACTTGTTTGTAACGATCTGCCTGTAAGATCATTATTGTGTGAACAGTCAGTGATCCACATCCAGGTATGTGATTATCATGGATACCATGTGACCATTACTGAGTCATGCTGTGGCTAATCAATAGCACAATTAATGAATGTCCATGTAATCAATGTGTAACTAATCAATGTGCATTTAATTTTAAGTATATGTACAGTATGCTGTCTTTCTCACTTGTAATATTACATGCACCTTGCCCAGGAACTGCAGTTTCATTAATGAGGTGAGGATACTGGAGCACAACATCCACGGGACACTTCAAAGCCCTCATTCCAGACCCAACTGCTATCACCAATGGATGACTCTGTACTGTGAGTAAAACCCCACGACAATACTAATGAACAATGAGCAAACAAGATCTACAGTGTGCCATGCCCTGACCACAGATCTAGCCAAAGCTGTACTGTCTCAGGATTCCCAGCATCAGAAAGGACATCTGATTTTATACCTTGCTATTGCCTTTTCTGAGTTGTTAGTAGTGTTCATACCTTTCTTACTGGGATCCTAAAAAAATCAGAACTTCCTCACCCACTGTAAGAATTAGGTTTCATTTCTTATCTACCTTCCCCACGCTGAAAAAACCATTAGTGTTCAACAACATAATAAAAGGTATTTCACTGAACACCAAACACACTGAAACATACAGGCTTCCCATTTCCTGAATTTTCTGTATGATCAAACTATGTGTGATACACACTGAAAGGTTTAAAAAGCTCAGATTCTAAAAAGCATGTTCTCCTCTAAGTCTGTACAATTCAGAGCCAGGATTACAGGTGCACAGGGCAACACAGATCATCTTCTGTAGTTGTGCACACAGAAAAATAGCAAGTGCTTACCTCTTCTGCACTGTCTGGAATCATGAAAGCACACAGGATTAGAGACCAACCAGATGTCAGTGGGCACAGAGGTCTGAGTCTCCATGTGGATGCACACAGATTTTGGACACAGATCCTGCTAGGCAAAGACTCTTGGCTGTGAAAGGAATCTTTACTTCCAGAATGGAAGTAATCCCCTTTTCTGTCAGTTCCATCAGATATGAAGAAAAAGCGCTCATTAGGCTCTCCTGCTCATTAGGACATTGTGGCTATAGGTTTAGGAGGTGCAAATTTTTAACTATCTTACCTAAGGCATAACTATCTTATCTACCTTAAGCATCATCAAGCTCTCTATTTCAAATTAGATCATTGCTCAGTATCACAACTGTTATTCCACAGAGTCACTAGCTAACAGTGACCTTACAAGCATATATTTCACTAGATGTTTATGTTATCTTTCCCTCCCCCATTTATCTAGAAGACAAGGTGCTCCTGGAACCTCAATACAGGTCCCAGCCATAGAACTACATAGAACTACAGCCAAGTGATGACAAGACACAAAAAGCCAAGCACAAAGCCAAGCACACAGACAAAAAAAAAAAAAAAAAAAAAAAAAAAGGCATTAGGCAAAATTAATAGTTACAGTAAATCCTAGACCAACTGTATAGCCAAAAGCAAATCCCTGATGCATAGCAGGATTCCAAAAGTGGAGGTATGGCAGAGTAGAGCACACAAAGAGCCCTCAGACCATTTTAAAACCAGCAACACTTAACGTGGTTGTGACTATAACTGGATTTTATCTGTGAAATTCCACCAGATTTTAACAGGAATTAAATCTCCAGAGAAATTCACCAGTTATGCTAGCAGAAGAAGTAGGCAGAAGTAGCTGTGGCAAACAGAGATTTAATAAAATAAATAAAACCCAGTGCAATCAAGTTCACAAATTATAAATGCAGCCAAGCTACAAATTTACCTTAAGTAAACTCCAATTTTTAATGTCTTATTCTTGGCTTTTGAACTAATTTTTCTATATTTTAATTATGTGCATAAAATTGGAAGTTAGAGAGAAAGATTTCATCTTTACAGACTGCACTGATATAGCTGTGTGTACCTCATGTGATTAAATCACAAAGACCAATTGTGATTCTCAACTAGCAACTTCTCAAATGAGCCTCAAACCCCTGTAAGTTTAGATATGATAAATACTCAAGTACAGTGACTGACCAATAAAGCCTTGTCAGAGAAGGCTTGGAGGAGATGAGCAAGGGTGAAGCACCCATGAAGCTCAGGAAATAATGTAGGGTGTGACAAACCACAGCTGTTGCAAAGAGGCTGACTTGACCTCAACAGAGTGGGACTGGAGGGTGGCCTTTGCTTTGGATAAATACCTCAGTCAGATGAGTGGATCAACTAGAGGTGTGCATGTTTCTCCCCCATTTCATCAAAAGAATGCTAATGTCTGAGTTTGTATCCCCCGCATGGTGGTCAGGCTCACATTGCTCAGTGAATACGTGCACTGAACCACTGACAAAATTTCAAAGAGCACCATATGGGGTCTCAACCCACATGGTCCTTTCTGGCAATGAGGGATGCCCAGCGTTGCAATGGTGTAGATATTATAGAAACAGGAAATGGGTATCACATTGGTATTGTGATTGAACTGTGTAGTGCAATTTCTGTATTTTGCTAATTACAAACTATACTTATAAAATATACTGAAAACATAATATGAATGTGACATTCTGCTAAATCAAAAAACCCACATAACATCAAGTATCTTCAAGCACACACATCTGATATTACAGAATCAATTAGGCTGGAAAAGACCCCTGAGGTCAGGGCCCAACCTATGACTGTACATCACGTTGACTAGACCATGGCACTGAGTGCCATGTCCAGTCTTCCCCTGAACACCTCCAGGAATGGTGACTCCACCACCTGCCTGGGCAGTCCATTCCAATGTGTAATCATACTTTCTGTGAAGAAATTCCTCCTGATGTCCAACCTAAACCTCCCCTGGGTGCCACTTGAGGCTATGTCCTCTTGTCCTGTCACTTGTTGCCTGGGCAAAGAGACCAACCCACACCTGGCTACACCCTCCTTTCAGGCAGTTCTAGAGGGCAATAAGGTCTCCCCAGAGCCTCCTCTTCTCCAGGCTAAACAACCTCAGCTGCTTCTCACAGGACTTGTGCTTCAGCCCCTTCACCAGCTTTCTTGCCCTAATACTCAGTGTTGCACCCTCCATACGTGGATTGTCTACAAGAACCTGGTCAGAGAGCATTATGCTCTGACACATACTTCTATGGGAAATAATGCTGTGTTTTTCAGAACAAGAAATGCCAACACTTATTTAATACAAACATCCACGGCCAATTTGCAAAAAGAGTATTTTACTTGTCACTGCAAAGAGCTGTCCCTTCCCACCCCAGGAAAGATTGAAGTCTGTAAACTAATGAGCCACTTGTTTTCTACCAGGCACTGTTTTGCTCAGAAAAAGAAATACTTTTTGAAGGCTTTGAAGTTGCTGTCTGCTGTCTTTTTTGGAATGTACTTCTCTGGAAAAGTGTGATGATTTTTCACTGCTAGGGAAACAGCTGCAGCAACCCTGTATTCTAACAGTAAAAAAAAAAAAAAAAAAATTGTTCCTATTCAACAGTATTTTAACTAAAACATTTACCAGGAGCCCCCACATCAAAGGAAGTTCACACAGAAAAGTTCTGACTCTAAAAATGCCAGAAGGAAAGAGAAACACTGATTTGCATTAATAAGTTCTCCTTGCAGAGTAATTTTACCCTGAGAGGTCACATAGTTTCAGCCCCTTGCTATTGTGTATCATTTCATAATACCTAATAGAAAAAGGGCAATAGACACCACCCATTAACCAAAGAAATAGAAATACCCAAATTATGAGAACAACCTGCTAAACTGCCCTGTAAGCCTGAAAAAACCCTTGCCTCATATTCCTCAAGTACCATTTCAGCAGTGCTTAGGACTTTCACTATGGCCAACAAACAGTCAATAATGCATAATCATACTCCTTGATACATAACACTTGGGCATTTCTGATCAACTAAGGAACAGAAATCAAATACTGGCACTGACCATTTTAAATCTCAAGGTTTGTCCTACCAAAAGTCATAAAATATTTATGCAAGCTATCCACATCCCCATCTACTTCAGGCAGTGCAATAAAGACTAAAATGCTCCATTTAACATGCAATTTATTAACTCCACAATAGTCTATAAAGCTCAAGAACTATTTTCAAGTCCTAAAAATACTTTCCAAGAACATTCTCTGAGAAACATGTCTCCACAACCTGGAATACATTTTACTCTTTCAGGATGTTTCCCCACGTCTTCTTTAATTTAAAAAGCAGAAAGTAGGACATCTAGTTCAGCTGAGGCTACCAGCACAAGAGTAAAGGTGGGCAGTATGCTGTAATCATAGCATACACCATGTGGTTATCTCACAAACCTTGTGAGTGACAACTGCCTGCTCTCTAGCCAGAGAAAATATTTCAAGAAATAATCATACTTTAACCTGACTGCAGTGCTGGGGACTGCCAGTGTAATGGCAACAAAAAATCCAACTAAGCCTCCAACATCACTTTATCTTCCTTTAGCTTATTTAATGTAGAATACAGTGGAAACTTAAGAATGCCAAACACATATTTTCTATTTAATTTCTACAAAAGACTTACCATTTAGAGCATTTATGCATATTCTGGAGAATGTACTATGACGAGTTTAAAGCCTCATTGCTGAAAGCCTGGAGGTGGCATCAGCTTTACCAAGAAGGCATTGATAAACACATCAGACCCATCGATAGCTGGCTGGCCAAAATACTTAGTTACTTAGTTTTCCTGTTCAAAAAAAACTCCTCAAACACTGGGCAAGTCTGCTTGAACATTTCTTACATTTGTCATTACTTACTAATCAGAAGAACAAAAAGATAAACAATCCTAAGCACACACTAAATGGATGAAATCAATGCTAGTGCCCCAATGAAAGCAAAGTTTATGTGTAAGAGAACTGGATTAGCTCAGAAACTCATCACCCAAGGAAGAGAGCACTGCTGGCCACTGCTGGTTTGACTTTAAATAGCTCCTGCTTCAGCTTAAATCCTGATTCACGAGTAGCCCTTTAGAAGTTAAAAGCCAAAAAAATTTTGGGTCTAAGTATCAGTCATTTATCTTGTCAGAGAGTCACTAACTTTCTAAAAAAGAACATTTAAGGTTAGAAATAAGATCATATGGCTGCTCCCCCACAGTCTACTTGTATCTCATAACATTCTGAAGTGCTGAGCTTCTCTGAATCAAGGATGGCACTTGAATGGCAAACACTAAAATGAAGAACTTTACCACCCTGTGATATGCTACTAATGTATCCATGACATGCAGAATTTAATTGCCATATAATGGTATTAAGCAAAAACACCAATAAAACTATCTTCTCAGTAAAATAACAAAACTTCAAGAACCCATAGCTGATTATATCCTTGACAGCTATGCAGTCACTTCACAATGCAACAAAATAAATTTCTAAGTAAAAAAATACTGAACTTACTGGTTACAACAGTTCTCAGGACCAAGCTAGTGTCAGTGTCAATTTAAATGCAAATATAACTCACTGCATAATTACTCTGTTTATGGTAATAAGTGTTCTTATGATTATTATCAAGAACGCAGCAACACTTTATTCACAAAGCTTCCGTTTTTGTGAATAATGTATGCAGCAAGAAGTGCTGCAGAAAATTTATGACTTAAAAATATTTTAAAAGCCTTTCTAAAAGATTCTGTAGATGGCATCTGCTAACCCATTATCCATTTTATCCTTTCTAATTGTTTAGAGCATAATGTTTACAAAACAAATAACTAGAAACAGATGCTTGTCCCAAAATTATACCTTGATTACTGTATTTTATTTCCCCTCTCTTCCCTGCATTGTAACTTTATCATTCCTTCTAGCTTCTATAAGCCACACTTGTCAATTTTACCATCCAGTGTCAATTACGTATCATCTGAACTCTTTCACCAAATCAAAAGCAGCTCTCACCGCTAAAAATCTATTTATTAACTTATGCCACTCTTGCAAAATTCTGCCGTGGCCTGTGGGTGAATTGATATTGAATGGAAGCTATGATTACGTAATGAACTGAGTCAAGCTAACAGGTCTCACTCCTCTGTCCATCACCTTTTTCAACATTAACTGAACACTTCATGAACCCATTCTATTTTCCAACTCAACAGAAAGCTGCCCAACAGGGGCAGGGGAAAGGAAGGGCTGAGCTAAGATTCTGCCAAGCCTGCAAGCCAGAGAAACTCAACAACCATGAGAGTCAACACAACACTACTGCAGGAACACAGCTCAGAGCATGATCTTCTTTGAGCAATAAGGAAGCACTTTTATTCAGTCCTACAGAAAAGCACCCCAAGATACTCAAGATCGCTGCGTATTTGTCACTCTTCAACAAAAAAAACCCAAGCAAAAATGTTTGTTTCTCTTTTGTTGAATTAGCTGCGGTAAGAACTGTCTGCATTTTCCTTACAGCAATGCTTTTGACTCACCAGGAGACTATGCCATAGACTCTCCAAGTAAAGAAGTTACCAAGGAAGGAAGATAATTAAACATATGTTCTGCAACACCTGAACTCAAACTGACACAATGTAAAATCACTTCTAGATTATTATACATTAACATTTCTGAGTTACGTACAAGGGAAAACGGGGAAAGAAAAGGCTAAAACCATCTAATGCTCCATCAACCAAACAGATTGAAAGGTGACTGTTCATTTAAAAAGGAAATACATTTTTCTAATGCAAGACTGAGCTATATTAATTTAGCAGTTATTTAAGTTATCAAAGTATTGTTAAAATATAGGAAGGTATCTACCATAACTGGTCTTTAGTGAAGACTCTCACTACTTTTTTCAAAAAAAGAAAAATTATTTTCTCTCACTTTAACCTCTAAGTTAAAAAGATGTGACTTGTGCCAACGTAAGCGTAAAGCATTGGTTTCTAGCTTTCTGCAAGCTGTAGATAGTAAAAAACTGTAATCAATGAATATCAAAATTCTTGTTTCACCTATTCATTTGTTAAGAAATTATCTACATTCCAAAAGGAACTTGAACTGTTGTGATAACACCAAATCCATTTCAGAATCTCCAACATTTTCCATTGCCTATTTCAATCTGATTATTTTAGATATTACTTCATGAACAACTCATTGATGCCACTTTGGAACCATTTAATTTGTTTTCAAGCCACTGCTGCCGCAGGCATCCCTTCCCCCTCTGTTGTCTGTTGTATGAACACACGCTCCACCCCTTCGTTAGTACTTAGAGCTGCCTAATCCATGATGAGCCAAGCCAGGGTGCTAAAACTCACTGCCCCCAAAGCCCAAAGTCTATTCACTGATCTTCAATATGACAGTTTAGCAACGAAGCCCATTTTCATCATTAAAAAAAAAAAACACCAAAACCAAAAACCACCACCCATGAAACTCACTAGGAAAGTCAACTGCACTTCAAGCACAAGACAAACAGAAATTATTAGTCAGGCTTTTATTAAGTACTAAAGCATCTTTTTCTAAGAAATAAACAGTCTTCACTTATATCTCCCTATTCATCCAATCATCAAAATTATCCTGAAATTACTACAGACTATAGGCTGAAGTTAACCATCACCTTTGAAGACTAGCTAAAATTAACTAGGACTCAAAACAATGAGGATTAAGGAGGATTTCTGAATCACCACATGATGTTTTATTACATGCAGCAAGTCTAGTCTGAGTTTTTGTACCAACCTTCTGTATGATTTTGGGAAAACCTTTTTGGGGGAAAATGTTACTTTGACCTCTTCCATTGGGCCCTTAATGATATGGAAATACTACGTAAGGCCTTGATAACAAAACACTGTTCCTATTTAACCATTGGTATTTGTGGTCATAGTCTGACCTCAAAGAAGCTCGAAGTCTATGAAACCTAAACTGTGTTCTTCATTTTCCTACTAAAAGGCAGACTTCTACAAGACAATCCTCATTCAAACAAACAGCCCAAATCACAGTCTAAAAGATGTTGATAAGAGGAAGAAAAAAATTTAAGCCTACACTACACAAAATTACTTCAAATGGCCCAGAGATACCAAAGGACAGATCCAAAAATTACAAAATTATGTTTTGCCTATCCAAGTTTTCCTAACTGCCTACAGTTTAAGAAAAAGCTCCTTTTACGGAAAGAAGTCACAAAATTCCACCTTTCCAAATGGAAATATAAACATTATTCGTCTAAATCATAGTTTTATGATTAACCACAATTCTTCCTATGATGGGGAATTCTCTCTTCCTCATTACCACGAGAAACACGAATTTTTGCAGAAGTTCAATCAACCCAACACACGAAACAGGAACCACAAAGTCTCAGGACAAAACATGAACTAGCCTGGACATAAACACACAATAATGCTTATGAGTACTGAATTAACACAGGAAAACATCAGTTTTCCAAACCATCTTATCACTTCCCAATCTTGAATATTCATTCAAATACAGGAAGGGAAAAAAAAAAACCCCAATCTGCCATCTCTTGCTCAATATCCAAACCTAAGAGACCTTTCAAACACATACTTGAGGGGGAAAAAAAAAGGTTTAAAAATATTCTAAATGCAATCTTTGTTCTACAAGATTACAAAGATTATTCAGCTGTTGCCAGGAGAAAATATATTAAGGAACTTCAAGAGTGCTGAAAAGTTCCAATACAAAAGCTGTTGGTGTCTAGCTGCCTCAAAATGTCAAACTGAAAGAAAAAGAAGGGCTCAGAAATACCAAGAACACCAAAACAGACAAAACATATTGTAAATATCCATGCCCATCTGGAGACTCAATTAATTATGAGATGGAGGGGTGTGGGAGCAGAAATAGTGGAGAAGAAGTAATTCATGTGTTCAGAGAACCACTTCAGTCTTTTCATGATACATCATTTTCTCCTATCCCCATAAGCCTACCCCGTTTTGAAAACCCTCAATAAAACACAGCCTTTATTTCTGCCTTTGAAATATGCATCTGATCATATTCAAAGTATTTTCCCCTAGATAAAGCTTTTTTAGTATTATTTCTATCATACAAATATTACTAATTTTTATGCCTAGTTCATTTATTCCATAAGAAATGCCATCTTTGTGCATTTGCAAGAATAGAATGAGCCACAATATCACACACAACTTGACTATACACTACATCTATGATATGCTATTTATTTGGTAACAGAACTATAAGGCATTAAAAGTCTTTCTGCCATTTGGGTTTTGGCACACAGATTTTTTTTTTTTCTCCTAAGTGTAATTCTATTCAATGGTATTATCCCAGCTTGCCTTCCCCCACCCCCGGGGCGTTGCCCATTCAAAACCCTTTTACTTACAACAGTGACTGAAATGCAAAGGCACTGACCCCACTTCTATCAGCTATCCAGCCTCCAAAAACAAAGACTAATCTTCTAGAGGTGATCTCTGCACTTCAAAATTCCAGCTACCTAACAAGATCCGTGCTCTTTTTTACAAATATTCATTTCAGAGGCATGATCAATAGAATTTTAAATATTCTAACATGATTTTTAGATTAGAAAACAGTTCTGAAATGCCAGATGAGAGCGACCTACATAGTCTTTGACACGGGTTGGACTTCATAATTACCACATTATTACCACAACTTTCCAGTCATCCATGACAGAATAGAACAATATCCAACCATAAAAAATAACTTAAATCAACCCCACAATCTCAATTCAGTTCTTCATTCAAGACAAACTATTAAAAAAGCAGCCCTCTTTTCAGACGGGTGGGAGGAAAAGGAGCACCCAGCATCTCATGTAACAGCCTATAGCAAAGGAAACCCAATAGCCACCTAAACCCACACCTATTTTCAAAGAATAGTGATGACATAATGGGAGGGTATCAATAATTCTTATATATATATAGCAATAAAAATAATAAATTTCAGAGATTTTCAACATACAGAGTGAAATAGAAAGAGAAACAAACAAAGAAAAAAAAAAAATCAATGAAGTTCACAATCACTGTCATAACGCAAAGGGGCTTTCAATGTTCCCAGAGCATAAACTGAAGGCTGACAGGAAAAATCTGAAATAATTCTCCAGGTTAAGTAATTTCCAAATGAGACAATAAGGAGAATGCATAATAGAGCAACTTCTTTCAGTACTCGAAACTTCAGTGTTACTTTTTAATTAAATACTGTCCAAGAGAGCAAATTTGAGTCATTTTCAAGAACATAAAAATATACTAAGTATTTAGAAATAAAATGCAACTAATGCTTCTCAATTTCACCGTGAAATATAAATTTAAGAGAATCACATAATCTAAGCAAATACGAAGCAACTAATGCTAAGAAGCTTCTGTCTAAATAAAATATTTCTATTCCAAACACACAGAGCACTAGAACGCACAATAGATGTTTTTAATATCTGCCGAGAGAATAAAATCTGTCTGACAATTAGTTCAACAAGCAGCAGCACACATAAGAAAAACGATGATGCTACAAATCTCAACCGTGAAAATGCAGATCAAAATCCCTACCACAAGATTAACACACGAGAGCAACCCTGCGAACCCCTGGAACGGTAAAACATACACACGCACCAGTAGGAGTTGTCACCAAATTGCATGCAAAAATCCTCTTAGCTCCAATGAAGTCAGTGACTCTGATGAGACCTTTACCTTCATTTTCCATCGAAATTGTACTTGAGTCGATAGTTACAAAAGTCTTTAGCAACAGCAGCGCTGGAGCGGGAGCGGAAAGGTGGAGAGAGAAATGCCCCAAGATCCCAGGCAATCACACTGCTCCCTTTGCCCCCACCTGCAGCAACATCTGCAAGAGAAACCAACGCTAGAAGAAAAAAAAAATAAAAAAAATAAAATAAAATAAACCCGTGGAGGCTGCCCAGCGCAGAGCAGCACAGGCACACACGGGGAGCCCGCAGAGCTGTCAGAGCCCACCGAGGACGAGGATTAGGATTAGCCGCCCAGCAGCTACAGCAGCACGGAGGAGCAGCGCCGCCGCTTCCCCCTCGCCACCAGCACCTCCAGCAGCCTCGTCCCGCCCGGGGAGGGGCGTTCGCTCCTAAAAATAAACCCTCACCCCGAGTAACCCCCTTCCCCGCTCTGCCCGCACCCTCGGCGCCAGGCGGGAGAAAGGGAAGCGGCGAAGGGAAGCGCTGGCTGCCCGAAGCGACCCCCGCCCGCAGCCCCGGGCCGGCCCGGCCGCGCCCGCCCTGTAGCGCAGGCCGCGGGGCAGCGCGGGGAGCGGCTGTGGCAGCGCAGAGAGGCGCAAGAGCAGCTCCGGCCCGGCCGCCTCCCCGGCCCCGCCGCCCGGCCGCGCCTCTCTCTCACCTCGCTGTACCGGGGCGGCGCGGCCGCATCCCCGCTCCGCTCACTTCCGCGGGCAGAGGCGGCGGACGGGGCGGGGCGCCGCGGCGGAAGGGCGGGCGGAGCCCACACTCCGGGCGCCCGCGCCCCCGCCCCCAGTGCCCGCTCGCCGCGGGCAGCCGCAGGGTATCGGTCCCGCGTTCCGCCGCAGGGCCGAGTGGGTTCGGCCGCAGACCGGGCCAGCTCCGCAGGGTGCGGGAGCCGAGCCGCGCCGCGGTTGGAAATGAACGCGTGTGAACGCCCAGCCCCTGCAGGGAGCTATGGAGGCGGCCGCCTGGTGCTCACCTCACCTCACCTGGGCCCGGGCAGCAGCCGCACGGTGCCGCGAGAAGGCGATCCGGAGCGGCGTTGAGCGGCCGGCGCGGGGAGCGGGGAGCGCCGCGCTACGCTCAGGGCCTGGCCCGTGCCCTCGGCCCGCCGGGCTGGGCGCCAAGGCCGGCGGCCAAACCCGGCCCTCCTGGCGTGGGAAAACAGCCCTGTCCTTCCCGCTCGCCCCAGTGCTGCCGTGCTGCCCTCCCAGCAAAACCGGGGTCACAGCATGGAGCAGAATGAGAATCACCGAGACTGGCAGAGACCCTTAAGATCACCCAGTCCAACTGCGCACCCAGCACTAGCACTGAAACCCCTAAACCACTGAACTGTAGCGCTCAGTGCCAAATCAGCCACCTCTTCAACACTTCCAGGGATGGTAATCCGCCACATCCCTTGGCAGCCTATTCCAATGCCTAATCACCCCAACAGTGAAAAATTTTTTTCTAATTATGGGAATCTCCCCAGTGTCAGCTTTAGGCCTTAGGCAGTGCCTATTAGAGTTACAGTGCAGCCAGGCTGGGTTGGTAGCTCTGGTTGGTTTTGCACTGCTAGATTATCATATTCTTGTAAATGTTAGCAGAAAATAAAAATCGACTCTATGCAAAATCTTAAACACATCAGGTAACTACTTTTGAAGGTAAGTTTTAGCTACCAATCATGGAACCACCAACCCTAATCACTAGTTGATTCCTGGGGGGAAAAAATGCTTTATCAACTCATGTTGACATCAAAGAAATTTTATTTGAAATGACAGTTGCAATGCTGAGCTCTTCAGCTGGGAAAGTTTTTAAGTAAAAGTAACTTCTACTGAGATGATTCATTTTAATTTAAGGTATGATGTACGCTACCAGTAAGAACAAAATGCCTTTCAACTTTCAAGGTCAAAATCTAATGAAGACATGCTAATTGTAGGCTTTGCAACACATTTCTAAAGGAGCAGTGACAACACGGTCTGAAAAAAGCACTTGCATTGACATCTCGTGATTAACGACCTGTCACCTTGGCTTTGTTTTTCTTAAGCAGCTGAAGAAACCAAACTCTGTCAGTTCATAAGCAGCATTTAACAGAATTTTAACATTTCAAATAAATCTCACAACTCATAATAGTATGCCTCTTGAACCTAAAGAGCATCCTTGCTTCTTTTGAAGATAACTTTGAGTGCTGTTATAGATTTGTCAATATATTTTGAGAGGTAAAGAAGAGTTGGAAGTGTTGCCCTAAAGTAAAGCCTCCAGAGATTTGCATTCGGGAAATTAAGATGACAAGAAACAGGTTAATAGTTTGAGATTATCTGGTACCTAATTTCTGGCCTGACCTGTATAGTTGTCATGTTACTTATGTATCTCCGTGAAGTATCCCACTACAAGTAGCAGTGACTCTCCTCCAAGATATTGCTTTTGTTAACTTGTGTGTAAGGCAAGCTAGGAACAATTCCAAGATAATCATGACACACTCACAGTTACAATGCCACAATTTCAACACAAAACTGATGCACTCAACAAGAAAAACATTTAGTACTTTGTTAAAACAGGTAGCTCTTGCTTTCAATATCATGTTGTTATTCAATATTAAAAACTTAGGTAAATATTTCATGAAGAAAAAAACAAAAGCCTGGAGGTCCTAATACTGTTTACATCCACAACATGTTTGGACTTCTTTACATCGTGAAAAGTTTGGGGGAGAAGACTGGGAGTTCCTGGACATTACTGAGCTTGTTCACAATTGAGACCTAAATATCTGTGACAAAGTCATATGATACTAAGAAACATTCTGTGCTCATATATCTCAAAAGAAGGGCAAAGCAAATCCTGCTCTATAGCAACAACTAAAAAATTTCATCTTTGAGGCTTAATCTCTTTCACATTATGTACATCTGCCAATTTTACAGCCTGTGATACTGCCTGTCAGCTGGAAAGCACCTCTTCAGCATTATCCAAGGACTATATCTATCCTTGAAAATTATATTAGGGTTTCTGCCATATTCCACACCTGCAAACAGTGGCTGCTTAATAAACAATGCTTAAAGTTTTTTATTTCCAACTGCTGCTAAACATTGTTTCTTAAAAAATGTTGTCCTTAATGTGAGCTTGAAACACAAGAGTATTAGGACAGTCTTAATATCTTCAGGAAGCCTCATAAAGTCTGTGGCAAAGGCATTATCTGGCAAACTAAAGAACATTATTAAAATATGATTGTAGAGAAAAATCTGAAATTTTTAAAAAAGGCTTTGCTTACAGTAGTCTGTTATAGCTAGTTGTACTCACAAATTACAATAATATTTGTTTTACTTCTTTTAATATTGAAAAAAACTCTTGCAACAAAATGCTTCTCTGAATTTCCAATGAGCAAATGTGTCCAGCCCAAACAAAATAATTCCAGTGAAAATACATATACAACCCAGAAAAATGTACACAAACAGTCCTTAAACATCACAGTTAGAATATATTAAAAAAAAAAAAAAAAAACCAAAAAGAAAAAAACCCAGTACTTGAAAGGATGTGCAATACTGATAGGTTTTGGGACAAAAAAGACCGAACACTGGTGGTTGTTAGCTCAGCATTTTCTCTTTCTAGTTCATGGTCCTGAAAATACTTCATAAAAGCAAGCAAACCTTCTGGAAATAGGTTTGCACTCAGGAGAGCAGAGTTTCATGAGCATTCAATGACAACTTAAGCAGCCCCCTTCCCCAGGCATTCTCCTTCTCTTGCTGTGTTGCCAGGTTTCAATGCCACACAGCACCACCTCAGTGTTCTGCATCAACAAAAAAGATCCTGTCACCCAACCACCACCACCACCCCATCCCCTCCCTGTCCTTTTCCCCACAGAATTCTCATAATTTACCTCCTATCGACAGCCAAGTCCAACTTTGCCTTCTGTGAGTGACTGTCATCAGCAGGCAGCCACTAGATTATTTCAGACCCACAACCCCAAACTGATCCACACCTAAGTTCATGTGGGAACTGATTCATGTCTGGAATAACCCAGCACATGAGTGAATACAGACTTCTCTAGTTAAATCAGAAGTGGCTGTTCAGGCACAGTCAAGAGGGTGGAACAGGTATGGGGTGCAGGAATAGATACTGTTGCTTTCAGTACTTTCTCTGCTGCCTTAGGCTTTCAGGGCTAAGAACTAATGATTTGATAAAAGGAATTGGTTGTCTAGGTTTTGTTTACTTGTTGGGTTCTTTAATAGGCAACTGTAAAAAAGCATACATAGCTTCTGTATGAATCGAGAAGCAACCCAAAACACTGGTTTTAGCTGCCTTTCTATTTCTTCATAAGAATTAAAGGCCTCTGGAAAGCTTGGAAAAATTAAATAGTAGTAAATACATTACATTCCGGGAAGTGCCATTGATCAGTTGGAAGCAAAGAAGGGAGAATTCAGTCTAATGGCATCCAACAGATAGGCCTTAACCTGCAGCATGTTTATACACAAGCTGAACTTCAAGTTTGGTTTAGTCCTAGGGATCTCAATCAATTCAGCTTCATCTCAATGACTCCCTTGTGCTACAGCACTACCAGAAGCAGTAAAATGTGTTTTAAACATAACAAGGATACTTATAACTCCATGGTTCACAGATTAGAGATGTATTACACAGAATTCTCTTGAAGTCACTTTTCAGACCATAACAGCACTTGAAATACTTGCTGCTCTGAAGTGAGCTTCCAGATCCTTTTAAAGTATCCTTTCACAGTATCCTTCTAAAGTTATATTTGTTTAAAGTCTGTCAGTGTTGAGTATTGCTACTGAAATCTATTACGAGTTTTATTAATCTCATGAGAATTTATTTATACATTATGATGAGAGACTTTTTCTGAGTCATAGCATTGATAGTATTTTAATATGGACAAAGCTTTCTATAGCACTTCTGTTTGGATCAGAAAGGGTTAATATATGATCCTTCTGTCAAAACAGGCTTCTCCACTGTTGGCTTACTTTGCTTTAGGTGTAATTCAAACAGCCCTCAATACACTGAGCATAAATTAGCTCTCATGGAAGGAAAAAAATTAGTTTCTGGTAAGATGGACTTTCATTTGATTTCATCTCATTTTTTGTTGTCTTTCATCTGGAAGTCCAAAACGCACTAGTGCTTTTACAGTCCTCTACAGAGTACTTGTATGACTGGAGTCAGGACAAGTGAGGGATGATACTGGAGCTTCCCATTTACACGCTTTAAATGGCACATCATTGCTAAAGCCTGTGTTGCAAATTTCATCACCACATCCTTTCCATCCGTGCTGTTCAACGGATAGCAGATAGAAGCAATCACCTCATCTCCAAATAGAATTCTCCAGAGGAAAACCCAAGGCAGTTCCACCTAAAGTTCAAATGTTTTTATATCTGTGTTTCTCTGTGTGTGTGTGTGTGTGTGTGTGTGTCTGTATGTGTATGAAATCAGTTCAAGTTTAAAAGAAGAAAAATGACACATTTTTCCCAGAGGAAAAGAGTGCTCATTTACTTTTATAATTCTGAGTATGTTAAGATGTAAGAAACATAACTACATTTCCAAATTACCTTAGCTCAGCCCTGTCTTGACACTGCAATTATGCTAATTAAGGAGCTTTGGTTTATGGCAGTCTTAAATTATATTTCACTGATTTTTAAAACACTTGAATTTAACCCTGGCATCCCATCCCTAAGCAGCACCCCTACCAGTATTATACAGTCAGAGAAGAGGTGCAGCACCACAGCAGTTCAAGTTGACGTAAAACCAGGATTCTGTGATTGCCCTTTTGCTGGTGCCAAGTTCTGCCCTGACACCCTCCTCTCTTGGTAGCCCAGCTCAGGAGGACTGATCCAGCCAAGAAGAAGGCCTACCTCAAAAAAGGCTCTACTGCTGAACTCCCAGAACTAGTACAGGAAGGCAGTGTGGAGCAATGGCATGACTAAAACCTGTAATCAGTTTGGACTGTTGTGAACAAATACTCAGAGCATTCAAGGTTTAATCTGTCCTTCATGGAAAAACTAAATTAATTCATTTTCTGACCACAGCACTCAACTTATCTCAAACCTGTATTTCATCTTATTTTTCTTCTCCAATACTTTCCATCTCACGCACATATTCAATACTCACCTGCTATTTTCTTCCTTCAGCTGCACTATTTTGAAATAGTTAAAAATGTTAATTCCACATTTGCCAGAGATGTTTCCCTTCCCTTTATTTAGGACACACAGAACTCTTCAGCTGTTTCCGTTCTACCCTCAGTGACTGTTCTCAAAGCTCACTACTCCAGTAAAAGTTTCACTACTAAAGTGGAAGCTCTCACAAGTGCCGCTATCCTATCTACTGGAGGCTTCACATTTCCACAGACATTTTGTGAAGTAAAGATCTAATTTCACATTGCCTGTAAAAGACAGCCAAGAAACATGTGCTCTATAATTAGAATATGCTGTGAAGCAAGTTACTATTGGAAGTCTTGGCTGAGGCAGGCAAAATGCCTTCTTAGGATGTCTGCTATGGGACAAAGACTCCACTCCTCTACATTGCCAGCTGCAGCTACCATAATGTTGTTGCCTGAATACAGCAGAAGGTGGAAAGCTCTTCCCTAGTAAAGGTTTATGTCTTTCTGAAAGATTACTGCAGTTTATTATATGGCAAAGGTACCCCATTTAGCTTAAAATTATTTCAGTTATAACAAGATGTCTGTGGTGCAGAATAAAGACATTTCAACAATGAAACTATATAAACAGTTAAAAAACCCCAGCAATAGCAAAGTACTTTCATTTGAATTGATTCAAGGCTAATGTGCCAAGAATTTCAGGAATGCTGCATATATTACAGACAAGCAAGCTTGCCAAGTCTCTCTTGGAAATTCTTCTTCAAGACTATTGGTGATAGCAAAACAGGGTAAAGGTAATACTTCATAAGGAACTGGCAGTTAATAAACAGATGTTTACATATTTATAGGATTTCAGCTCCTGGCAAGAATAAGATGACTTGTTTGATAACACACTTAAGCATAATATGTTGGGCTGTGAAATTTTATTCAGACTCAGAGCCAAAAATGTTATCAAGTGAAAGCATGTGGCAGCTTTTCAGGTTGGGAGGAATTCATTGCAAACTTTTGTTTTACAGGAGAGCCCATATACCTTATTATTTTCAGAATTACTACAATGCGTATGTACATGGAAGTCAAGTATACAGAGGATCTTTTCCTCCCTTATGTCTTAAAAAGAGTGGTCTGGGGTCACATTTTTAAAGCTGGTAAAGGTTACAGATAAAAACAATTAATGTAGCATGCTTCTATTGCAACCATGTGCTCCAGCATAAAGACCCCTAATTTTAAGGTAGGCCCAACTGGTGAATTGAGACTAAATCTGTATTCAGATGCTTTCTTAGTCAAGGTCAACAATAAGGCTGCAGGGGGAGGAATAAAACCTGCACACACAGGTTATGTAACATTTAAAAATTTAGTAAAGTACATTTAGAAAAATACTCAAATTTAACAAGGTTGTTCTGACCTCATTCCCTATCCAACTACACCAGCTCATGCTAGGCCAAAGTGGAGGTGGGGGCAAGTGCTCAGAAGTGTTTCCAGACCACTGCTGATGAATATCAAACTTCAGCACAAGGGAATCAAAAAAACCCCACACATTTCACAGAAGGCTCCTGTCTGCCTTGAAAATAGGTGCTAAAATATTATCCAGCAACATCACCATCTTTAGTAGCCTAACTGTAAGTAGTGTATCACATATTCAGTCCATGCATCACCAAAGGTTGGATACAGCCCCAGCTGAAAGTGACAGGAGTGGATAAGGGAGGGACAAACCCTACAGCAATATCATACAAATTGGGAGAGTATATTCTAGCAGCATGTCACAATGGGAAGGTTAAAAGGGCCCTGAGGTGCCCCCTCTGTCTCCCAGTAATTCAGCAGCTAACGTCAGCTGCATTTGGTGCATCTGCAGCAAGCCAAGAAGCAGCAGAGGAGGATTTAATTTAAAAAAAGTCAAAACTCGTATCGTAGTCCCTCCTCCCCACCATCTGGCTAGTGGTGACATTCGGTACAATTCAGTATGACAACTGCCTATTCAGAAGGAGGGAAAAGAAACCAGTTTCTCATTCAGAAAAAAGATTAGGCAGTTCCTATTCCATCTTTGAAGGCCTCCAGCCTAATCCAGATCTGTTGAGGAGTTCTGAGGATACAACTCTATAATTACAGTACAGAAACCGGTAGTGATAAATCAGCAAAAATCTTGTTTCCTATTTGAACTTCAGCTTAAAGTAAATTTTAACCCTAAATTTCCTAGATACAATTTAAAACTTGACTGGAATATACTCTAATGAGGGACATGATTTCTATCCTGTATCTTTCATATTTCATATAATATATTTAAGGTCAGAAGATTATCTTGTTTTAAGATATTGTTATGAGAACATATTTACCACATCACACCAAATATGTTTTACCTTTTCTATTTCTATGATTCCTATTATATCTATGATTTATTTAATCATAGATCTGTTTATCATTAGTTTATCTATTATTAGGTTAAATCAAATAATATATATATATATCCAGCCATATATCTATGACTTATTTAATATGCTGAAATCAAAAAAGATACGAAGATGTAAATGTTTCTGATTCATCAGTAATTCACCTGTGGAAAATCATCCATCCAGGGAAAAAACAAAACAAAACAAAACAATAATTGAAAGCCTCTGATGTTGTAGTAACAGCATGGATTAATCAGAAATTACTTACATGTGTATGCACTGAGAACCAAAGTCTTGATTTTGCTTCTCTTGAAGTTGCAAAACAGGACTCCTGGAGTATTTTCTTCAGTAGGTACAGACTTCAGCAAACCAGGTGCTTTTTAAGAATTCATCTTTCATGTCTCCCACAGTTTTCACTCCAAATTGTTCTGCCTTTTTGAAAGTTGATCTTTGGTTGTTTACAGCCTCACATTCAACATTTAAGTACAATGTGATGCTGTTTTTCACTTCCAGGGACAGATTATAAAGGATGTAGAATAAACTACCCTTAGTGTTACAGTTTTTCCTTTGATAAAGTCTGTTTTATCCTAAACCATAGTCTCACTGCAATACCTAAAGAGAGAGAGCTGGGTTTGAATAAATTAAGCTTTGCAGCAATTAAGCTGTTGCATCCTACAGAGTGTAATCAAGATACTGCTCCTAGGGTCAAAGCATAAACAATGCAGAACTGTAGTAGAGAAACTGAAAATTGGTGAGGAAAAATAAAGTCCATTTTCAGACTTGCCAAAACCTCTAAAACATCATTTGCTTTTGCAGTTTGTGGTAAAATGAATACCACCATTTCCCCTACCAAGCCCTGGGCCACTTAAAGAAGTGCATCCACACTGAAGAAAAGAACAAGTGACTTCATTCTTTCAATCCTGCACACTATGGCCTCTGATCCCAATGAGAACATTTTAGCAAATATTTCCTGATGAGTTTCAGATTTAGTGCATGTATGCAAGCTTCACAAGTACTTCTCTTTAAACAGAACTCTTTTTTTTTTTTTTTAATATGTAAATGCTTTTGAAGCAGCCTAGTCATGGTGACAGTAATTCCAAGCAAACTTTTAAAAGAGCTGTGGTGTGGCATCCTGTCCTTTCATGTAAAATTAGCCCTGCTCAAACACTGAGCCTCTTGCAGCACTGTAACTGAAGGTGCAGCTACATGAAATTTGTTCAGGTTTAAAAGTTTCTAGCAGCATTGCCAGCACTTCTGAGTCCTCAATACAGGATGGTTGCAAATATTGTTTTTATTTTAGCCCTCAGTGAAAATGTCACGAGTTACTCTGAAAGATGACCACTACTATTAAGATTGCTTTTACTAATTCAGGTTCCCAGCTTTGTCCTCAGGGCTGGGTTTGGGCTGTAGCTGCCTATAACCAACTTCCTGTGGATGTAAAGCAAATACCATAAAGAGGCTTGGCATGGCATGAATGCCAGAGGAAGGTTGCAACCCAAAGCCTGATGCCTATAACACTGCTGTGTTTAAGCTTTTGTAGTTCCTGTGCTTTAATATCGTATTGTTTGACATTACAAGCTGGTTTGTGCAATGGTGCCATTATATCAAAGAAGCCTGCCTATGCTGGAAAAAAGCTTCTAATCCTTTTAGTTGTATAGAAAATCTGGAAAGCATGAACCTGAAAACTTGAATAGAAAGGTCAAATGAAATTTCTCCAAAAAGAAATCAGAATTTGAAAGGCTAAATCATCTTTGTAATTGTTGTGATTGACCATCCTGGAACTTCCAACATTCAAAAGCATTTTCACCTAGTCTTTTTCTAAGCCTCTTGAGCAGTTTCTGCTCTAATTATTTTTAAAATATGGTTTAAAAGTAGTTCTGCTATATTTCTGTCTAATTTCCCGGGGAGAAATGTAGATAAATACATGTGTTACTGAGCGCACATGAGCACGGTACCTCTTTACTGTGGCACGTTTGATACATCTGACGGTGCAAGAATATAATTTGACAGGGCATAGCTGAGGAAATTCAGTTAAGAAAACAGAAATCAAGCATCTGTTTTGTTTGACTGTCTCAGAACTTTAAATGCTCCCTAAGATTTGTTGGTTTCCTTGTCTGTCCATGACATTAGAAATGGTAACATGAAGGCTCCAAAAATTAAAACAAATTCATCTGTATCTGGAAGATATGTTATATGAAAAAGTGAGGAAACAGTGAGATAAGACAGAATTTTTTTTTAGTTAAAAATAATTTGTTTAATTTGTACTCAAATGAAGCTTCAGTAATTGAACATATCTTAGTTTTCTAATCTTTTTTCTTGGCTTTCAATCCTTGACATATTTGTATTTACATGCACTATTCTGCCAGTTATTTAAATAAAGCTGTAAAAATTGAGCTTAAGGATTAAAGAGAGAATAAGCTTTCTGCTGCACAGCCTATGAAATGAAAACCTGCTAAGGTTTTCATTTCACTAGATTTTAGCAGTGGCAGTCAGCCTGCCCCACTCCCCTCCCTTCCCAAGCAACAGCTGTCAGCAGCAGCCATTCAGTCATGATACTGGCCTAAGTGAAGAACAGTCAAAACACAGAATTGTTTGTGTTGGAAGGGACCTTTTCTATCATCTCGTGCCAACCTCCATGCCATGGGCAGAGACACTTTCCACTAGACCAAGTTGCTCAGAGCTCCATCCAACCTGGCCATATCTGATTGATGTGATATCTGTGTCACAAAAAGTGCCTAAATGAAAAACAGTATTTCAGGAGATGTAATATAATCCTATTTAAAATGTCAGTGGTGTAATGTTTCTTCAGAAGATCATCTTAGACTCCAAAAATAAATAAGAATTGACCATTTAGATAAATTAATTTTCAACATATTAAAATAAGAATTTGAGTAAGCCTTTAGACAAGAGCTGCCACAGTCCATAAGCAGCTAGATAAACTCTATGATTTCTGTTTGGAAAACAGCTCCTTTTTGCTATTGTGAAAAAGGCAGAAGCTCAGTGCTTTAAGATTAGGATCCTTGCTTAGCCTAGTAGTTCCTTCAAGTGGTTTGTATGAGTTGCTGGTTTCTTATGGCAACACCAAAACTTGCTGATCTTAAAATGTGTCTATATAGATGACATAGCATATGCTTGAAAAATTGTCTGACACAAAGCAGGGGAGACCAGCCTATGGTGGAAATGTAAGATGGTAATTTAACAAAGATGTTTATCTGAAGAGGCAAAACATTCAAGCTTTGACATCATTGATCATAATTCAAGCAGAAAATCTACTTTGGGTAAAAAAAAGAAGAATCTACACATCCTTGGAAAACTTCATACCATCCTGACAGGAATTTATATATGAGCACAGGAGAAAGTCTAGCACAAAGCCAAATCGGACCAAGTAGGGATTTGTTCTGATGCAGTCTCTCAAATATTGATCTAAATGAATTTAGGAGAAACTAATGTGACACAGAAGATACCTGAGTCACCCATCTCTATCAGAATATTTGGAGTTTTCCAAATGAATTTGTGAGCTGCAAGAAGCTCTTAGATCATAGGAATTGTTTTGACACAATAGATTTAAGCATAAAATATTAAACAACATAATACCCATCAGCCTCAGAGAACTGAAGTGTTTTAGATTCTGGACATACAGCATCCCAGGCATACACAGCACTCAGAGCTTTTTATGCTTCCAAACACAAATAAGAGAAATGAGGGAAAATGTTTCATTAGAGAAATGAGTCAAGCCTGTGTTTAACCACAAAAATCAGAGTGCCTTAGTCATTCAAAGCAAGTAGCATTTTTAAAGTATCTCAAATTTAACATATACATTAGTTTTTACACACCAAAAAGTAAAAATACCACTGTTATTAAACAAACTTAACTTGACATGATCAAGCTTGATAATGAACTTTTCATTAATATATATACAGATTTCTTAGCTGTCCTAGTAGAGAAGTGCTACGTCATCTGTAATACCCGTGTATTTTGTAGACAATTTACACTGTAAACTGGAGGCACCTACACCAAATGTATCTTTAGATATAGAAATCTTCAGAAAAGCAAAACAAAGCCAAAGTGCTTCTCTCTTCTTTTCCTTTTTTATTGTAAGCCAGTAGTAGCACTTGAACAATCACAGCCATAATACAAAAATCATCACTGTTACAACACTAGCAACCACAGATCCCTTCTATCCTAAGAGAGACACTTCTCCACACTAAGAGACAGCATCACTTCCAGCTAGAGGTTAACCTGTGTGCAATGGGAGGCATTGTTCATCTCAGAGCAGAGATCAAGCGCCAGCTATTTCAGCAAAAGCTGCCAGATCTTCTACTGGATAAAGTCATGCCTTGTTCAGACCCTGGAGTTGCATCCTCAGTATCTCATCTCCAGGCTAACTAACTAGATGTCTGAAGCCTTTCCCACTTGGAAGAGCTGATTCTTGCAAAAATCTTAGGTTGTCACTGGAGGATATGAAAGGTGTACTTTAAAACGCATGTAGTCCTGTAATTTCAGGAACTGTGTGTCAAACATATGTCAGATTCAGTTACACTAATGTTGCTTGGCTTACAACAACTACCTTTACAGACAAAGTTCAACAGTGCCATTTTGATTCAACTAATGTAGATTTTACAGGTGTAAGGAATTATTTCTTTATTCCACTCTGACTATAGATGTACCGGAGAACTACCACCTGTAAGCTGTGCACAAGGACTATGACCTCTACTTCATCTGTATAAAGTCTTTTATAAGCCCTTCTAACCACAGTTGCAGAGTATGGGCTGACAACAGAGAAATTATTCCAGATGTTAAATACAGACCAAAAGATGGTACCTTATATCCTATTTGCATGCAGCCTGTGAGCTTTTTTTCTCCTTGATTAAAGACCCATTCTTTGTGAGCACCATCTTCCTCAAAGACAGTGTTAAATCCTCAGTTATTTTGAGATAAGACCTTGACTAGAACAGAGTTTCCATTTTTGAGGAAAACTAGAGATAAGACAAAAGAACAATGCACTAAAGAAGCAAGCACCTGATAACCTCTGTTAGGAGAGCATCCTCACAAGAGGATCTGTACTCTGTTCCTACTCAGACCTTAGAGGGGCCTTCAAATCCCACCCATCACAGTTAGAGCAGAGATTTGAAGGAAAGATAGCTTAATGCAACTCAGCATAGATGCTATTATCCAACTCTATTCAAAATTCAATCACTGCTTTCTAAATTAATTTGATTAGTGAATGTGAGAAAGACAAATATGTTTTAATGGCAATAGCTTTCTCATGAATAGAGGAATGTGCTGCCTAGTCTCCAGCAGTCTGGGGTCCTCTGGTTGACTGATTTGTAAACTGACTGAGCTGCAGCAATCAACCACTTCCAGGGATACAAGTCAAGGATGTTCTCAGATATGTTCTCCAGGACAGGCTTTGGGATTTTTCCTTTTGAATACTTGAGAGGTACAAACACTGACGGCAGCTTTTCCAGTGCATGAGGTACTGATGATTGTTCTCCCCTTTGTGATCTCTTTGATGTAATGTTGCTCTTAAAGGTAGTTTTAATGGGGTGCCTCCCCTCTTACCAACCAGCCTCATTTTCATTAAGTGTGTGGGTGTTTCACGTCTTTGAGACTCTCTATCCGTGAGTTCTGCAGTTACTGGGGGAAAGGGATGGATACAGCTTACTTCCTTCAGAAAAGAGTCTAAAAAGGGTTCTGCCAAAGCAGCTGTGTTAATTGTTAAAGACACATGTCGCTGTTGAGCTGCTAGCAGAGAAAAAACCCAGGTTCTCAGTGAGGCAAGAAAAAAAGTGCGTTTATTATTTTGATTTCCATATATATAGACTTTTCAGAGGTCACCCAGATTGGTCAGCCAGAAACCTCCCCCTAGGCCTAATTGGCCAGGCCTGAACTGTCCAAATCTCGAGACACTGTTTGCAAAACATCCAAACTTTATCTTTGTTTATGAAACACAGCAGAATGTTCTCACGAGAAAGACCTGTGCTAGCCACAGACACATACTCTCAATGCCAAGCACAATGTACAAATCACTCTGCACTGCCTCAGTTCTGAACTCCCAAAGCTCATTTGGTGGTTTCCCTAAAGGACAAAGCCCCATCTGTTAATTCTCCTGTATAGAACCTCATTGATGGTATCACCCTTATGCATGAACTATTAGCTAGAGAAATTATTTTAACATTCATCTTGTAGCTGGTATGTAGCTGAGAAATAATTCTAAAGAAGCATTGGCTGGAAAGGATGTAAGAAATGTCTATTTACTGCTGGGATTCAGGAGGAAAGATGGTGGTTTCTCAGTACAAAGTGATGGTTCCTCCATTTCCTTTAGCATTGGTCACATGCCCTTTGGAAACCGATTGTGAATGAGAAAAGCATCCTGTGGTTTCTTCCAGGAAAAAAATATGTCTGGGTCCAGCTGGAATTTTCAACAGGAAGTCTAAGTTTTATGGCCATGTTTTGGAAAGAAGTACCTTTACAATACTCTTGAAAAGTAATTTCCTCAAATGTTATTGAGATATACTCTTACAACAAAGGCAAAAAAAACCAAAATCATTTCTTGCTTTGCCAAATGAATTGAAAAATTACTTCAAGGAAAGGAGATAATCCTGCCAGCATAAACACCATTAAATAAGCCACATACATGCCATCTATTGTTTTTTATCTAAGCAGAGAGGCCTCTTAAACATGTTGAAATAATAGGCCTTCCATGTTTGACAAGAAAATAAGCGGCATGTTTCATTTCCTTACTCAGACTGAATTAATGTCAAAAACCTCATACCTTCCAAGAACTTAATCATAACCATTTTAATGGAAAAATTCAATGTATAGAATTAGATACGAATTACTCTTAAAAAAATATATTCCCCTAAGAAATAGCTACAGAGGTCTAGATAAAAGCCTCATTTAGCCAGCGTTACCTCCTGAACTCAACTAAGCTGTTAAAATGTCACTTGTTCTCCAAGAAACTCTACCATGTAGCCACAAAACACATATTCATACATTTCTATAAGGCTTGTTAAAAAGCTTTCAGATTTTTGTGCTTTAAAACATTCAAGTTTGCATTAAAAATACAAGGAAAATCTCAAAGCTCATAAATAATTCCATTATTGGATCATACTGATACTCCCTGAAGTCCATGCTCCTGGGCCTTGTGTGTTCAGTAAGAAATTATTCCAGAAGGTGATCCAAGAAAGGAAACATTTAATATACTGCCAGTATTTAAATAGTCTTCTTAAACCATATTGTATTCCTAAAGCAAGCAAGTTTATCCTACCTAGTATGTCTGGATGTTCTTATCTATACACGTCCTTCTTACGTTGTGTTTATATCTTGGACTTCATGAAAACCCATGGTAATTTCCAGAATCTATCATTTCTGAACAATACAGATTTATTTCCCAGCTTTAGTTTTTACTGAAATATTTGATGTCTAATGCTCTTACTGATGATCAGTTTCTAAGCAACTGGTAAACAGGATTTTTTAGTTGTCAGTTTCCAGAGGAAATTGCAACTCATTAAAGTGAGCATGCAAAGCTAACTTCAGATTGTAGCCATTACACTTGTTTTAATGTTGTATTTCATTTAAAATGTTTGATCAGAGAACAAGTCTCCTAGGATGCATAACTTTTCTGGAACATCATAGTGAACAGCAGTTCTTCCACAAGCCTCATTACATTCAGTGCACAATATCAAGCAATGTAAAGAGAATGAATAGTAGCACCACATTCAGTTCATTTTATATTGATAAAGCTTTGTGTCTCGGGACTAACATGCTAATAACCACATCAATGCTTGTTGTGATTAAATGGATTTCTTCCAGCAGTGGAAGCAGCAGTGCCAGAAGTATATTGCACTAAGGGTATTCACATCCTTATGCAAGCGGAATGATTAAATTTAGCATCAAGTTACAGGTTGCTTTCTAATTCAATCTCTAATTTTCTCATTCAGTTCCACCAACGAAGGTTTAAGTTACAACTGGCTTGTGCATCCTCTGAAGTTCAGCTGTCAGGACAAATCTTGAACAACTCAAAAATTATTAGCCAACTAGCCCTGCATGCATTCTTTTCTTGTGGTTTTTGCCTCTGTGACTGGACAAACATCACTATGTGCATCAGACAAAAATCTATCAGAGCAGAACATGACAATAGCACAGTTAGCATGTGCTAAGATCTCTGGAGCTTTAATTTAATGCCTACTGAGATCAGTAAAGGATGAATTGTGAGAAAACAACAAAAAGCCTTGAAAAAAAAGCATTTATCTACTGATAACATTTATTAAAAGACACTGAGTCAGTATTAAGCAAACCAAGTCAGTATTAAGCAAACCATCCCAAGGACTTACCCTGCTAAATAAAAGAATGTGATCCTCAGAAATAAAGAGCTTATTTTCAGCACCATGCAGGGCAGCCTCCAGAGCAAAACTGCACTCTGTGTTTGTAGAGTCAAAGCAGCAAGTGTTACTATGTGGTGAGTATCAGCCCTGCCAACATCTGACAAACCCAAGGAGAATGAACACGATGTTTCTTTAAGCCTGTAGTGCTTGAGCTGCTAGCCATTGTAAAAACATTAGGAGCAAGAAAGCAAATAATGAACATTACTGTACCAAAAGAGGAAAAGCAGATTTCCCTCCTACCCACCCACCCCCCATCAGTTACAGCCCTGGTACTTTTTTTTTCCAAAATATATCATGGCAAAGGAATGTGCCTGTCTTTGCCGGATGACCTCTGATTTGGAGAAGTATGCTATTCAACATCATTTAGCACACAGAGAACAAAGAAGCTTAACTGTTTCAAAGGAATGTAGAATTTCAGCTCTTGTTATAGAGTTCTTCCAAATGCTCATCACACAGCTTAATATCCAACACATATTAGATGAAAAGGAACTCATCAGATTGCCTCATTCCAGAGTCACCCCTTCTCCCCCCATCCATGCTAAACAGCTTCCATTTCCTTGTGAAACAGCAACTGCTTCAGACTACAATTCAGTTCTCCTAAGGATATTCATGTTGCATTTAAGTCAAGAAATCATGATCTACCCAAACATTTAAGAAATCAGGTTACAAGCCCTACTGCCAAGAGTGCAACCTTTTATTTAACACAGATTTACATGACAAAGGGCCCAAATACTGACTAGTGCCAACACCTGATCTTAGAAGAATGAAAATCTTTTAGCAAAGGTAAAGCCTTTAGAGATCAGAGAACAGCACAGCAAAAAGCTTATGGCTAAGAGAAGAATTAAAAGACGGAAAGTCTTGTTTATTTTATATACCCATTTAGGAATTAATTTTGTCAAACGTACCCCCCTTAGCATAACAAGCATATTCAAGACTATCAAAAGTAAAAGGAAGTTTAACAGTTTTTTTCCCCAGCTAATATGGAGATGAATGGTTCAAGATGAACTGGAATTACACTGAAAACAACTCATGACAGCAGTGAAATATGGACTTTTGTCCACTACCTGGTCCTCAAGAACCAGGTAATGACTATTTAAAGCTTCATGGTCTCAGACCCCAACTGCTTGAAGTGCCCTGTAATTTCCTTAGAATCAAAAATTATTTGTTCTCAGAGTAAATTTTTTCAAATTCACAGTGCTCTCAGAAAATCTTAAACAGAACCATTACTCACAGATACATTTAGAAAACAGTGCAGCTAAACTTCTGATCCTCCTCTTTAAGATATAGCTAGGTCACCCCCAGGATTACAACTGAAGTTGTATCTTATTTTAATTTGTTTTTACCTTTTCTTGAATCCCCTTGGCTTTCACTGTTGATACAAGTTTCCAAATTGCATGGATAGGAAGCTTTATAAAACAGGAGAAGACAGATTTATGCAGCAGATTATCCATAATTTAGGTAATTTTTCTTACTGTTTCCCTGTCTGGAGCTCAAGATCTGAATGCATGTTTTCTGCCTCTTCCCAAAGACTCGTAGTCCTCGACTGTTGCACAATCCTTTTCTGCAGAGCAACTGGTGAAAATCAAAACATCAAATGCAGAGCCTCCAACAAATGACTAGTGTTAAAGTGCCACAAGGGCAGCACGAGCTGCAAGAACTGAGGGGCAGTTCTACCAAATGCAAATCATTTCCCTGGCAGCCTGCTCGAGCAGCTCTGCGTCTGGTAAAAACATTCTGCTGCAAAAATCAAATAACAGTAACTAGGTCCTGATTTTTCCTACCCTTCCTAATGCCTAATGCCTCTTAAAGCTTGTTCAGCTGCAGTAAAGAGGTTAGAAAACTGCTGTTTCCAGCATATTCACCCCTCCTCCTCAAGCTGTATTTCACTGACTGCACTGTCTGATTTCACTTTTGTTTCGCACACAATCCTGTTATGTGGATTTCAGCCAGATTAATGCTTTCTTTCATTCTCCACTTTCTAAACTGGAACTGCAAGGCACCAGTTACAAAGCATAACAGTGCAAGCTCAGATAAAGCTTAACTTGCAACTGGGAGCTTTGCCTTGAGTCTTACCTGTAGACTCATTTCCTTTCACGTCATTACCTTTGTCTTTATGACCCCTTCTCTGCTTTGCACCTTTGATCAGCAGACAAGTAGTAAGTATTTGTCTGGCCTTTGTGGTGGATGGAAAAGCAGCAAAGCACATTTCCATCAATTGTCATCCTAAATTCTTGAGTTTCAGTTATGGAAGTTTGGGTGGGTGGCTGTCTCCCTCTCTCCTTTGTTGTTGCTGACCTTTTCAGCAGAAAAGACACAGATCTGGGTTCTTATTACAGTGGAGCAATTCAGTCCTCACTACAACTCCATAGCCATTAACTCCAAGTCTTTTAAGTCTTTCCTAAGGTATGTTTCTCTGCATAATAAGTTATTTCAAGGTCACTTCCAATCCAGGCTATTCCATTCTTCTATTTTTAATTATTCTATTATTATTTAATACTATAAAGTTTATCCTGAAGCTATTACGTACAGGGGCTAAAGACTAACTAGCCGAGAATGTCATGTGCCTCCTGCACATCAGCATTTGTGGGAGGCAAAAGAAATAATTTCTTTACCTTGACAGCACAGTTTGTAGAAAGTGATCCACATGGTAGGGAAATAATACTGCTTTGCAGGACTCTTGTCCCACTCCTCCTTTCTCGGTCTCACAGCTGCAAAAAAAAATCTTTCAATGGATTCAGGAAAGAATCCAAGACAGATTTGCATGTTTGTTTTCAGTGTTAACTCATCCCACACTACTTGCACATATCCCTCCCTTCAGGTTTGAATGCTTGACACAGGCAACCATTCTGACATTTCATGCTTGGAAATGTGCCTTTAACAAATCCTTTTTGTGTTCCTAAATGACTGGCTGCTTATACTTCAGCCCATCTGTTTGGATGGCACCAGGCCTGCTTACAAGGTGATCTTCCTGTTTCACTTCCTATTGAGAGATGCCAGCCAATTTTGGGCTCTCGGCACAATACCTCTCCTGCCCTTGCTTTGGTACGAAGCCCTGCTGAGTCAGAAATACTGTTCCTGTGCTTTATAAAATTTTTTGACACTTATGTGGCTCCGACCACCTGAGCAGCAGAGGAAGAAAACTGGAGTTGTCAGCACCGTAAATTGCCCAGTACACTTGTTACTGGGAAGCCAGGGGGATGCTAGGAAGATCAGTGACACATCGTAGCATGGGAATTTTAATTGCGCTGTGAAGCCAGGATCACCACAAGGAGGACAAGAATAGTAAAACCAAAACCACAAGCCATAGGCATAAAAGAGTCAAGCAGGGGAAAACATTGAGGTCCACTTTGCTGTAGTGGTTCCTTTAAAATGACATATACTAGGGGCATATTTGCTTCATGTAACCTCAGACTTTTACCTAAAATCACAGTATAATCATTTATGCCATTCACTGCAAAATCATACCAGGCTGAAGATGCTTTTTTGCAAAGTTCTGAAGTGCATGACCAAGTTCTTCCAGAGGAATGGAGCACCATAGGCTTGTTTCAGACTGGCCTAACAACAGTGTTTCAGCAGGCACTCGTACACCCACCCCTTCTATGCTGCATATGGATACTTAGGGAGCACAAAGGGAGACATCTGCAGTAATCCAGATGGCTGGATTCTCAGAAGTGAAGGACAACATCACCTGGTTGCTCCATAACTTGGCCTTGACCAATATCAGAATTCTTTATTAGCACCTAAATTCTTTATTGAAACAGAGATAAAGATTTCTTAACTAGGAAAACCTTGCACTGTCAAGAGTAAGTCTGTGGTACATATCACTGATGTTCTCCCTCCCTCCACCCCCGTGTAAGAAGGCAGTAACAAGCCAAGGAAAGCAAAGACAAGCTTTCAACATACAGTATCAGCTGTCAGAATGTTTTAGTTTAAGGGTTTTAGTGAAAAAGTCTCCTTTCTCTGGTGTAAAATAATGTGACAAAATTTCCAAACATGCGTTCTGACACCAGAAAGAACAGTTTCTTGTTGTGCCCTGTGTTTTTCTTAAAGAAATCCCCTCACTTCTCATGTCATGATATGCTTAAAAGAAAATGAAAGAAATTTAAACATTTTAACTCTACCTAGGAATTAATCAAATTTATACTAAAATAATGATCCATTATGTGCTCAGAAAACAGCAAACGATAGGCACTAAAATCCTCAGCTCTGGCCTGGCAACTATCCAGTATCAACAAGAACAGCACTAACCTGTTTTTTCAACTTATTCTTGTAGTATCTGTCAAGGTCGATTGAGCATCTCCCACACAGCACTTAGACAACCCCTGCCATGTATTATAAGCTTCTCTAATGACAGTGATAAAATATATCACTAGCAGCCAAAATCCACAAACATCCAGATTCTGTGTAGAAGAAGCAAATAATTCTCTTTTCACTGAGTGAAAAAAAAAAACAAACCACCAAACCAGAGATATGTATGTATCTACATAGGTATATGTGTATAGCTATATAGATGCAGGTACTGTGTGGCTAGCACAGGTTCTTCCCGTGGGAACATTTTGCTATATTTCATAAACAAGATAAAGTTTGGATGTTTTGCAAACAGTTTCTCCGGATTGAGTCAGCTCGGGCTTGGCCAATTGGGCCCAGGGGGAGGTCTCGGGCTGACCAATCTGGGGCACTTCTGTTGACTCTATATATATGGAATTCAAAAACAATAAAGTCCCTTTTCTCCTCTCTTCACTTGTCTGAGAACTTGGGTCAGTCCTCAGCTAGCCGCTCAACAGCGACAGTACTGCATATATACACAATGGCCCCACCCTGAAAACACATTTAAGGAGCTGATCAATAAACAGAGACTTTGTCCTACTACTCAGTGCAAGCTGGCATCAGGACAGGTAGCAATGTCTAATTCTTGTTAATTGTGAGCTGTTTAATTGTCTTCTCCTACCATCTTGGCATCTCAGCCAGAGACCTTCACCTTCTAAAACCTTTCATTGCAAAGTTCCTTTATCCCAAGGAAGCCATGGCATCTGGGTCCTTGAAGCATATCCTATATGCATAAAGCAAGTATTGCATTTTGGCTTTGTGTACTGTCAGAGTAAGAAATTGCTTCTTCCCCCATCTCCCCCCACCTCATTGCTTTGATAAAAAACAGTAACTCCAGCAGAGCTGTTAGTCTAACATTTTCCACTAATTTAAATTTCCGTATTTTTGAGCAGGATTTATTAGTTCAATTCTAGTTAAAATTTGATCCAGTTCCTTTTTTTTTATTTTGAATGATGCAATCTATCTTTGATATGCATTACTAATTAAGATTTTCTAAGATTTTAATACTTCAATTTTAGTTCCATATCCAGTCACAGTCTCCCTAGTCCAAAAAAGACATGATTATACTGGAGCATATCCAGAAAAGAGCCATGAAGATAATTAAGGGACTGGAATATCTATTATGGGAGGAGAAACTGAGAGAGCTGGGACTGTTTAGTCTGGAGAAGGGCAGGCTCAGGGGGTCTTCTTAATATGCATAAATACCTGAGAGGCTGAAATGAAGGAGGAGGAGCCAAACTTCCCAGCAGTGCTCTGTGAAGGGACAGGGGGAAATGGGCAGAAACTGAAATGCAGGAAGTTCCATCTAAATATAATTGTTTGTTTATTAAACCACTGTTATAGTGATGAAGCATTGAAACCTGCTGCTAAAAAGGTTGTGGAGTCATCAACTTTGGGCATGTTGAAAGCCTTGCAATCAGTCCTGAGTAGTCTGCTCTTTTTGACTTTGCTTTGATTGCAGTACAGCACTACATGATCTCCAAGGAGTCCCTTCCAACCTCAGCTATTCTATAATTCTGTGGAATTATAAGCTGTTACTATAAAAAACCCCTAAGGATATGCAAATGGCATCATTAATTTTATGTAAAAGTAAGTGCTTTTTAAAGAAAGAAGATATGGTTAAAGAAATGTTACCAGTAAACTGATTCCCAAATATAAAGATTCATTGCTGGTGAAGTGCCAAAATATATTATTTCATTTTATTGCAAGAAAATTTGCCTGAGTTTCCAGTTCTGGAGCCTTCTTCTCAAACTTAATACAGCACTCTTGTGTAGAGGCATTTACACAGGCATCAAATAATTACATATACTACAAGTTTGGCTACCAATAGCTTACTTGAAACTGTTGGACCAGATAACTGGTCCATAACTGCTCCTAGATACTGAAGTCATTTTTGACTTTTATCTACCTCTCCCAGACAACCATGAAACTGTTTGCTTCCACCTTTTCTTCCTTATTTCCCAAGAATACAAAGCCATGGGAAGTAACTGGCTGCAATGATACTTCTGCTTTGCAGGGCTTCAATCTAGACGAAGTCACTCTTAGAAAAGAGAAACCCCAGCCCATTTCTCAAAACTGCCTTCCTTGGATATGCTATTCATGTTGACCTGATTTACCCTGCCCAGTCAAAAGATAACATCAAATATTCAGTTTTGCAGGAACAGGAAAACAGGTTGATAATATGGGAGACAGAGGCTGAGACTTCTATGCTTGAATCCTGCTACATTTTCCTTGACCAAAGCAACTTCTTCCCATTGCATTGTGCCAAGTAAAGGAATGCATCAGAAGTCAATGGATTATATGCAGAATGTGTGATCAGGTGCTGCATGGCTGAAAGGTGGGCTGGCAGTGGAACACACAGTGCTCATGTGCCTCTCAGAGGCTGTGTACATAGATCTATCAGCTCAGCATTGCTTTCAGAAACTCAATTCCTTTACCGTCTAACCTTGAGTTCACAATTAAAAAGTTAATTTCACATGGATAACAGGCTGAAGCTTTATGCCTGTATTGCCACACTAGAAACACAGAATAGATATTCTTATGGCCACTGTCCTACAAATAACCTACCTTTTACTCTCTCTACAGTCAGGAAAGCTATTTGTCTTTTTAAAGCTCCATGGTACTGGGATTTGGGCCCCATTTGTTTCCCACTCTCCTAGTTCTTCGCGTTAATGAGCTCTAATCAGCAGCCTTCCATTTTATAAAGTGTCACCCTCTAGTGCATTGTTCAAATTTATCTAAATTAAAATCTCACCCTATTTAAAATTTGCCTCTTGCTCTAAAATCTCTTGATCAATCATTCTGTAGCTTCAGCCTAGGCTCTACAAATTTGATCAATGTGTGCTTCATTTTGTCTTCCAGATTGTTTAATAGAAACCTTAATTAGTGCTTTCATTAATTAATACCAGACCTAATACTGATTCAGAGATATCCCATTTGATAGGTCCCTCACTACTGGTGTTTCATTGTTAATTATCCTGACATTGTAGCCCAGACATTTCTGTATTCATGTTACAGGTTTATGAAGCAGCGAAGGGTTTATTTTCCTACCGATTGTTCTTGAAGGAGCTTCCCACACATAGCAACAAGAAACCACGGCAAAGTTAGATAAAAAAAACCCCACTGTGTTTTCACTTGTCTACTACACACATAATATATTGCAGCTTATAAACTTTGTCTGAATAAAAAAGTTCAGCTAATTATTCACATATATCTCAAAGGAGAATGAAAACCTCTTCATTGCACTGATGGACTGTGGGTTAGTTTTAGGGTGCTTGATAGAGCAGTAGGGCTAGAAAGACTGGATTGAAATTCGCTGCTTGTGAATCTGGCAGCCGGCTGAGCTTTCTCTCACCTCTATCAAACTCTTTCATCCAAGGTTCAACCCATTACATCATCACAGTCTCATCTGTCTAGCACAATTAGTCTTCCTACAGTGTTGTTGCACAATAACTATCTTCAAGTTTGTCTTCAAACACAGGAAATCAGGTAGCCCATCCAAAAACCCACAAAGCTCCTAGGCAGCAGAAAATGCCTGAAGGGTGGAAGAAGGAGGTGTTCGCTCATTAGTTTTCCTTTTTTCAGACACTCAACTCTTCCAACTCCAAAGAGGACTCATCTGAACATTTTCTGTATCTTATTCAGAAGAGCCCTAAGCAAAAGCACTTCCCCTGGAGGTTTGCCTCAGGTGGAGAACACTTAGAGTACAGTCCAGGTCCTAAACAAGTGCACTTGTTTAAGGCATAATCAGAGACACACAAGGTCAGCTTATTGAGAAAACCCTTTTATTCAAGTACAAGCTTTATAGAAATTACATCCTGGACACCAAGGACTAGATCTGCAGGTGTACTTAGGGATACAAGACTCGTACTTGCTAGGAGCCCCGTAAGAGTCTGTAGGAAAACAGGAAAGTCTTTCTCAAACTGAGTCTGATTCACCTTTAAACACTTAGCATTAGCTTTTCAAAATATTCCCCTCATAAGACTAGGGAGAGATAATAGGGAAATTCAACATGCATTCTGTCAAGTTTGGCATACAACTTTCTCCTTGAAATTAAGGACTCTCTTCACTATAGTGAAAGTAGCCCCTTCTACCAATTTAACTTTACTCCTCAAACTTGTTGCACTATATATTCTGCTATATTTTCTTAAGTCTTTATACCTATGCAAAACCTTTTTTCTTTCTAAATGTAGCTACCATTCTCAAAATAATTCAGTATCTGAGAAATAAAAATAACTGACCTTTTTTACCATCTTCTCATGACCTGTAATTCTTTTCCTTTTCCAAGGTCCTTCCAAATGTTCCCCTAGGAACATTCCTCTTATATGAATACTACACACCACAGAAGAAAGGGGTTGCAATACTGGCTTTATAAGAGCTCACCTTATGTTCCCTTCCTCTCACTTAAAGAGACCTAGCCTAGTATATGATTTAAGGAGAGCATTGCTACGTAATTCTAGATTTTTTCCTCTTGTCTCTGTGAAGATCTCAGATTTGAGGCACAAGAGTTAAGCAAGCAAGGAGAGATGTTGTGAGTGCATGAAACGTGACTTATCCTGCAATAGAGAATGGGAATCCTGCTACTAACAGGGTGTAAAGAATCTCATTGAACGCATATCTACCATTTGAAAGCTGGTGGAGAGTAAGGACCAAGTGCTGAGCACCTGAGACTCCAGGTGCAATTAATAATTCAGCTGCTTAGCATCTGCTGAAAAAACCCCATGCCCTATTTTATAAGAGATTCCATTTTTAAAATGTCTATCTCTCAGGGCAGTTCATTTATCTATTGATCAGATTAAAAGAAGAATGTGTTGGAAACCTACATACAACTAAAAGGAAGAATCAGCATGATAGTCTAGAATAAAAGCTTGCCCAATAGGCTCTGAATTTCATGATGTAAATTGGCAAACATCTGTTGTGGTGGATAATACCACCTCAGGAACTGCTGGGGAGCCGAGTGGTTCCAGTACAGCAGGGCTTCACTGGTGGGAGACATCCTAGTCCCCCCCCCCTGGAGAACACGATGGTCCCTCCCCAAATTATGTAAATCCCCCCAGCTGTAACTTAACCCCTGATCCCATCCCTTCCTTCTCCCCATTGGTTGTGATGTTCCCCCCGCCTCCTCTTCCCTGACCCTCCAGCTATCCCTATAAATATAGACAACGAGGGTCTCTCTTCCTCTTTCATCCTGGACCCCTTCGGAATAAACTTCTGGAATATCCAGCTGACTGAGCGCTCTGAGTTCTTTGTCTCTGGTGACGCACGAGCTATCCAACTCTGTGGGTGAGTGAGCATATGTGCCATACACCGGCACGGGTGTGAGAAGGGTCGTTCTGTACAGCACCAGGCAGTGCTGGCTGGAGTGATCTCTCAATAGCCTTAGAGACACTTTCGGTAAACGCAGAGGCCTGGTTCCACCCCCTCCTCCCCCCTCTGCTCCAAACATCTGACTTGACAAATGGTATTTGAAAGTAAAAAATATCCAGAAAATGGATTCTGAAAAATTATGTCTGGTTTAGATTTTATCTGTTTATATATCAAAGGACACTCTTCCTAGTGGCTACGTGTCAATCTCTTCTTTCTGCCTTGTACACACTCCAAAAACTATTTTAGGATTGAATTATCTGTCAGTTTTGGATAGCCTGGATCTCTAGTCCAGAGGATATAGTCACTTTAAAGACATCAAGAAGAAGCTAATGCTCACATTATGCACGGATGATCAAAAATGTGGGACTAGAGAGTAAGAGAGGACTATATCATTTTCTGTTTTACAAACTAAAGATGTGTCTAACTGAGAGCACCCATAGCCAGATGTATCATCATCTCACAAAAACCAGCTGCAGGAGTGCAAAGACATGAGACAGACAATGGTCATGAATAGTCTTACAAAAGCTTTTATATGAAGAAGGACTGAAAAGATGCAAACTGTTTAGAGCTAGCAGGAGACAGACATGAAAGACAGTATGGAAGAACAAGGTACAGCACATCTGAAACACAGGAAGTCAGTTTTTTAAATAGATTTTCTTTTGAATAAAATAGGAAGTGATTAAAATGTGGAATTTTTTTCTGCATGTCATCTCAGAGGTCAAATGTTACTCAGATTCAAAGGAAGATTGAAGAAGTATATAATGGGAACATTCACTAGAAAGGGTACAGGCTGGGATATCAAACTATATGCTTCAGGGCAAAGGTCCCTCATCAACTCTAAGGAGTTAGAAACCAGATTTTTACAAGCAGTTATTCTGGCAGGCAGGGAAAGAATTGTTAATTCATTTATAATGCCTTTGACCTAAAACACAAGGGGAGGATACAGATGCAAAAAGAAAATAGAAACAAAATTAGTAAACATACAAATGAATCAACATGTAGTGACTTAGAAAGAAAATCCCCAACTTACCCTTTAGAAAAAGGAAAGAGATGAAACATCAGTTAATCAGCCGGAGAGAAACAGAGCAAGGTTCTGAGGTTAGGCTCGATGAGTTAGAACTGTGAAAAGACAGGAAAGGTGCTCCCAATGTTTGAATAAAAGAGCATCACAGTTACAGAGAGGGTGAAACAGAAATGTGATATGTGGACGAGATGAATAAACCGATTTTTTGTTAAAACAAAAGTTACGTTGAACCAAATCACAGAGTAGATGCAATATTAAATGTTTAAAAGTTTTGTTAATAGAAGGTGATGCTTTACCAAGAAAGAAACTTGTCTAGATTATTTGCTATGTGTACTTTCTCATCCTGAGCCTGAACATGGTTCAATTCTAGCAGATGTGGAAGGTAACATAGAAATTATCATTCCCCAACAGACTGAAACTTGTTGACAGGAAAGGGTGATGAAACCTGAATTATGTGTTTTGTGCACAGAAATGATAATTTGTCAGGGCTGTTTGACACTGGCTTCCTTTGCCAATGGATTCTCAAGGAAGGAAGGCAGGAAGAGAAAACCTGCAACTGATTTTTTGTCTTATGAGGCAAATTAGATGAACAGATTCCAGTTGCAGATTTTGCTGTGTTATTAGCTTTTCTCAACTTTGAACACTGCCTGTGTTGATATACAACCTGTTGGTAGCTGGAGTGATCTTCATTATCCTAGCTTATGACTACAAGTGAGCCATAAGCCGTGTTTTAGCCCAAGCCATTTTATTATCTTTGTTTGGAGTCAAAAGGATCCCCTGACAAACTTCTAGCAGTCAAAACATGTCTGAGTCACTTTACAACTATTACTATTACTCATTGAGCAGCCATGCCCCTAAATACCCTTAACCTTGGTGTTTAACACGGTAACCTTCAACCTTGTAAATTCTTGTAAGAGAATCTCTATAAAGATGTAACTGAATTACAAGAACCATGGTGCTGTGTGATCACACATATTACTGTCAGACCTGTTACTTTTTCTCCCACTGTGTGGGACCACATGTGCTAGATTCACATGACAAAAAGCAAGCAGGCAGGCAGTGAGGTGTGTGACAGCTGGAGGGTATGCCTGTGCCCCACAGCTAAATGTGCATGAAACCCAGAGTTCAACAAAACACCAACATTTCATCACCTGCAATGGATCACCCATTGGGTCAACAACCTGGTCATGGCACCCCAGAGTGGGCTACTGGTGTGGCACTGGACACTGGTGTGGCACTGGACACTGGTGTGGCATGGCAAAGCAGTGAGCTCTCAAGGTATGAGGTTTGTAGCTGTGAGCCACAGGGGATCTGTGAGTTGGGAAGGCATGGCTCCACCAGCCAGGACTCATCCCACTGCCCTCACAGAGGGAGCAGGGCAAGCTGGAAGGGGGCAGCCAGGTGCAGCAAGTCTATGGGTTGTGAGGTAGGTCTGGGGTCAGGCTGGGAAGGGCTAGTCCATCAGAAGGGTCCACAGCCAAGTGTAGGCATGGCAATAATGCAGCTGCAATGTAGAGTGGTTGGGACTCGAGAAGCCAGAGCCTGAGCTTAAAACCATGTTCTGGGTGAATGGCAGGTGAGGAGCCTCACCTCACTGAGTCCTACCAACTCTCTCCCTAAGACCAGCAGCTGCGTCACAGGGCATTAGACTGGCCCTGAGCCCTGGCAGTCAAGCCTCTGGGAGGGGTAGAGGGTGCCCTCAGGGCCAGGACATGAGGTGAGAGACTATCCTCACCCATTTCTGCCAAATAGGAGTATTCTTGTTTTCTTGAACCACAAGGTACAGTTCTGGGGGTTCTCTTTGCAGGTCTCAGCATTTGCCTGAAGTGGTTCACAAGAGCAGCCGTGTAGTCAGAGGATGTGTCCCCTGAGACCTGCTTCCTGCAAGGGCTTTTAGCAGATGCACACACAACTGACTTGAGAGCACAGCAGGCACACAGCATTGCTTTCCCCAGGTACTTTCGTCAGCTTCCAGCAATCTCCAGGTCCCAGAGTTCCTGCATCAGGACGGGTGTGTTTAGGTGTGACAGCCCAAATTAATTTTTTGTGCATGAGTTTCTGTAATACCTCTAGGAGCCCATAAAAATGCTGGTGCCCACAGCATCCTGTAGCAATGAGATCCCCTTCTTATCATTCCTCTGGCTGTCGAATTCCTTTATGAATCACTCTCTAAAGCAGAAACTATAAATTTGTGTAGCTAAATTACTGCTGTATTCTTACCGGTAACTGCAAACAGACCTTGATTTGGGGTAGCTCTAGAAGTATCAGTTGCTTTGAATTATTTGATACTACTGTGCTCACATGCAAATATAAAATTTTGGGCTTAGAGATATTAGGAAAACTACTCTTGGGAAGAAATTATACAGTGTAAAATTTTACTTATATAAAATCTGGCAGTCAAAATGTTGAGCAGATTAAAAAAAGGAAAGTAAGGGGCATGTTAGTTAAAAATTTATTGCATAGAGACACCTCCAGAGACTACAAGAGCAGAGCAATCACAGTGTCAGTGCCATTTATCACCAAGAGAAGACTCTGCATTCCCACTGTAACCTTGTGTTTCCATGGAGAACACCTTCTCTTGGCTTTCTTCCCGTTAAAATCAATACAATACACCAAATATGCTCAAATGCTGTTTCCAGACTCAGTCAAGGTTTCATGACAGAGAAACAGTACACAATTTGTCAGTCAGGAAACAAAATTACTTTACAGTTACTGTATTTGGGATATTCAGTGCAGCATATCACTGGGAAATGCTCACTAACTCTACGGATTTTGGGGAAATTTGAAAAATAACACTGCAGAGCTGGGACAGATAAAGACATCAGCAGAATGCTATGACCCACTGATGGTGTCAAACACAGGGACTTTTCTCCATGTCTCTGCAATGGGAATGTGCAATGGCATGAGCATGCTCTGCTATTATACCTTACATGCATTGCCTTTGGAATGCAGGAAACCTTGTAACACCAAGAAAAAATATTCAAGGATGGAGCGTGAGAGCTTGTTGGCAAAGTTAGCTGGGAGTAAATGCCGCAAGGCCCAGCTGAAGGCATCACATACTATGCATTCCCAGCCTAGCCCAGGCTGCTCAAAGCACCTTCAGGTTGTTGCTGCTCCCCAACAGCAGGTTATCTTGTAAGAGATGATACCCACTTCCCTACCTGATGGAGAAAGCCAATGTCAGGTGCTCTGCTAGCTTTAAAAAACTAAAGAAAAAGGAAGCCTCAATTTTCCTCATGATTCCATCCCACTCCCTGGCAAGAGTCAGCTTGAGGTCTTCCTGTACACAGAACTTTGCTCTTGAGTTTTTGAGCTGTTACGGTTTTTGAGTAGGAGAATGAAGAGTTGCATTTCATACTCTCAGGAGATGCTTTCAAGACAGGGTTTCTAGTGGAGTTAGGGGTGTCACAACTGCAGTAAGCAGGGCATCTTTACCCATTTTTCTATTTAAAACCGATCTTCAGCACATGGGTCACTCAATTTGCCTATAGATGCTTATGGTGCATGTGTAAAATATTGCTATTCTCCTTCCATTTGTTTTTCCATGGCATTCCATGAACTAACATGATGCCATTACCCTGGGATTTACTACTGTTCTGTTTTGCTTCTCATATCTCTCTGTTCCAGAGCCTAGGAAGCTAACCTCCTGCTCTGTTGTCTCAATGCAATTTCCCTTATCACCTCATGGGATATCTTCTTTGTAAGCCTTGGACTCTGCTTTAAATAACAGTCTTCAGACTGACTTTACAAAAAGCACACTGTACTCCCTGCTGTCAATGCAATGATAGATTCTGTAAATAAATGTATTATGACACAAATCACAAAAAAATTATCAACAGTGCCAGAAAATAACATTTGTACAGACTGTCAATTAACCACCTAGGAAGCCTGCATATAGGAAACATCTGCATTTATTTTTACTGTATCAGAATTTCATTCAACAGTAAGGGGTTGTTTCATTCCCTTGATGAAACGAGTGCACAGAGTGCCTATTAATGGAAATAAAATAAATGTACTGCATGAGATAGGAGAAGATTGTGTGGATAGAAACAAGCACTTTTGGGGAAAAGGAAAGCAGCATTTGTATCTGGGGTTTTTTTGCCTAAGATAAAGTATTTGTGCATAATTTATCTGATGCATTTGCCAGGAGCTGTCTACTCATGAGATATAAATCTCAGGCAGCTGGAAATACAGTCCAAATCTCACTCAAGGGTAAGAGGTTCTTTAAGTCCCAGTACCCAGTCGGGCTCATCATGGCCACTGTGATGAAATGAACATTGGTGCTCTGTAAAGTAGATTTTGTCACCACTGATTCATTGCATAGTGATGATGGAACAGTCATATAAAAAAACGCTTTCTGCCCACTGCCCTAGATTCCAGATTTTAACTATGAAAGGTAACTGAGCTGCAAAATTACCTCATGTATTTTGTCCAGTGATGGTCATGTACATACAGGTCACATATAAGTGGCATAGAAATAGAAATACCGGCAACATAAGAAGTGTTTACCACATGTGTTTTCTGAAAAAAGCTTGAAAGCCAAGCCTTACTTCCATTATTAGATTTAGCTGTGATCCTTTCTACCAAATGCTGAAGGGACACTAGAAGGCAAAACAGGTATTTTACAAGAGCATGGCACATGTTACATCTTGGCTGCGAATAAAAGGCTTTAGTTTCTACAGGTCCTGCACACAGCACAACACAAACCTCCCAACGTTACAAGCTCACCCGCACACCTCTCCTGCAAGCTCAGCAAATTGTTTGTGCAGCATACCTTGGATAAGGAAGACTCCCTGCAGCAGACCCAGCCTTTCCCTGAGGCAGGAGGAAAGCTCACTTACTGTGGGATGCAGTCACCACCTCCAGCACACCCCGCTGGGAGGTATTTGGTAAGCAGGATAACAAAGAGGCACGGAAAGACAGATGTGCCCATGGTACCAGTTTGCCTTCTCCTCGCCATGGCACCCTGCTCCAGTCCTCTCCTCAGCAAGAGACACGTCAGCTGCTGTGGGCACCTACAACCTCTCCTGGGGCAGTGGAAAGGGAGCAGCTGGCCCAGGGCAAAGCCTTCAGCTCTTGAGATAACTGCCTAGATGGAAAAAGCAGTTCTCACTTCACCTGCAACCCCACTGGTTGTGAGTCGGGATTTCCATGTGGAGCAGCTGAGCCATTGATATAAATTAGCAAATCACAAAAATCATCCCAGCATTAGAAGAGGGGTCTCATTTCCAGTGAAATGAGTTGCCTTCTAATTTCATACCAGATGGTGGGACAAGGTCAGACCTCCTACCACTTGTGTAACTGCTCCTGAATTAGTCCATCTTCTCAAACTCTCTGACTAATTTAAAGCATTAACCTTCCAGTAGGCAAGAGAATGGATAGGTTGGGCAAACCAATTTCAGCATGTGTCATGAATTCCCCTGAGGGCTTTATCAGCTTTTTGTTAATGGTTGAGGAAAAGGTTGATAAAAACAGCTGTGCAGAAAGATTAAATATATTTCCCATGTTGACATTCATTCTGACTCCCAAGTTCACAAACATCTCATAAAGTATTAGTTGTAAGGCAGCATGTATCAAGGCTGTTTTTAAAAGCAATTACACTGAATTTATCAATCAGAACCTTTCATCAGAAATAAAACAGGAAGAAGCAAATGAGAATTTATAGACAAACCCCTTGCCTCAAAATTTGCTTTTACAAACATTACACATAGCTACTACAAGAAAGGTCACTGAAATAATGACATTTGGATGAACAGGCTGCAGACAGCAGCAGTAAACATTTCTGTTTGCCCTGGTAGCTTAACAGTGTAAACAGAGCAAGGAAATGCAGGGGAAGGATTTGCATCCTCACTCTTATTGCTCAGAAGTGAATGGTGAAAGTCGGGTGCCAAGGAACAATTACTTGCAAACGACTACATATCAAAGAGTTGTAGAGCAAATGGATAGAAAGGACCTGTAGAAGTTTCCTAGTTGAGTGCTTTTCAACAGTTTTTCACCAGTGTCTCATCATATCTTAGATGGCACATTTTCCAAACAATTTAAAATCCCATAGCATTTGTGAAATATACAGCTAAATATAACCAAACAAATGAATAAAAATGACAGTATAAAAAATGAAAGCATGAATGGTCCCATTTCAATGCACTTGTTGTTTTGTTATACAAGAAAACAATTACGACGAAACCAAGTAAGATAAATCTTTGCTTAAATTTTGCCTTGCTCTTCAACTAGTGAAGGCTGAGAAACAGACATAGACTATTGCTCAGTTCTAAATTTTGTGTGTATTCTTCATTGTGCTTGTTTGCTCTGTAACCGAAGACTTTCAGGAATGGAAATTATACTGATTCCCTGTGATTCATTCATCCTGCAATTTCTTAAGAAAATGAAAATGAGAATGTTGTCAAAATGAGCTGTGAAGTTCTTGGCTGCAGGTATCTGGGTTTGAACAGAGGCTGGGGAGAGGCATGATCAGAGAAGATTCCTCCTTCTGGAATTCATTCTTCCTTCCCTTCTAACACAGTCCTGGTGCTTTGATTGAAACACAAGTTAAAGATAGATTGTATCAGGATAGTTTTGAAATATGTTTGTTCAATCTGTGCACATGAATTTGTATTAATAATAATTTAACATTAATTTAATGCTTCCGATTAAACTAATGCAATCTTCAGATTTTTTTACTCAAAGTTTCTCTGTATGTAGGTTAGGACCAACTCACTCTTCCTTTTGTATAAAAAAGGAAGATAATTTTCCTCAGTTTAGCTTACATGATAAGGAAGATAATCAAATAGCTAGTAATTAGGATAATTAAGAGGCAAATTATTAGATGTGAAAAACATTTTTTCAAATAATCCTCTGGAACACCCTTCAGTGCAACTCTTCAAGGCCTAACTAAAAGTTGCTCTACATCCTATATAACCTTGGCTAGTGAACCTCAATTAATCAAATATCCTTCTTAAACAAACAGTTTAATGTCCCTAGATGCTGATTAATTATATTGGAAATTCCTTCAAGGATCAAATCACTTGGTTATCTGAAATTGTTCTTCTTTGCCATTTTCTGCATACAGGTTATCAAGAGTATGATACAGTACAGATGTCAGCTTGTTATTTTACCTAGTAACTCCAGAAATGAGCACTAAATTGGAAGGAATACTGTAGCGCAGTTATCTAACATTATAAAGTGAACAGAATTTCTATTTTCAAGACCTTGCAGCTCGTAATGATGGTTTTAAATTATTCCTTACTCCTCATGAGAAACGTCTGGCCTGCAGTGTTATCATGTTAGACTTGATACCATGGGGTAATTAGATGTTAAGCATAACAGCTCAAAAAGGAAAAAAGCCTTCTCCCAACATTAATTCTTAAGAGGATCATTTGAAGAATTTGTATGGCAAACTGTTCCTATGCAGGGTGCACAGAAGCCAGAGAAACACCAGTACTGCAGATAATTTCCATTCAGCAAGAGAGCCAAGCACTGTGGAAATCAGGACTCTGCCAAAGCCTGGACTGCAATGATCATGTGTCTCTTTTAGAGAAACACCTGTGTCAAACAGCAATCCTCAGGGACCATGACCACTCTCTTGATTTAGCTGAGAAACGTAATCTTCCATGTCCCAGGAGATGCTGGTGTGAAGCCACTTCTCTGCTTGCTTTTCTGAAAAGCAACTACAAAGTCCTTCTCTTAGCTATTGCTCAGGTTTCTTTTTCTTTTTTTTAAATCAGGGTTATGTTATTTGTATACAATCACTGGTATAGAAAAAGAACTTTCAACAAGAACATCTCCATGGATGCTAATTTAGCACAATTATACTTAATGATAGTGAAACTGCTTAACAGGGATATATTCATTCAGTGATAGAGCAAAGAAGTATTACAAGCTCTTAAACCAGTGTGAAATGCCGAACTTCCATCACAAACAGAGATCCCAGTCATAATAAGGAAATAAATACCAAAGACAAATGAAACGCTGTGAGCAATCTTGTTATTGCTGCAGTTTTACTTTGATGGTTACTTTATGTCATGGCAAGTCTTTTCAGAAGCATTTTTGTGTCTCTTTATCAGGATAACTGTTTAATTGAGATGGCTGTCTACCAGTTCAGAGGATCCTACTGAATTAGCACTCAGATTTGTTTAACTTGAGCTAATCAGATGTGCAGGTGTGATGTTCCTGCAGGTCTTTCAGTAAGTTTATGCATTGAAGAGTACAGGTTAGAGCAATGAAGATGTGTTGCAGATATTATATGTTCCCTAGGGTACCAGACTGCTTTTCTTCCTTTTATATTTTATATAATTATTACAAAACACTATTGGAATAAATCTATGTTTTGTTTACAGTAAATAATTATGTATTTATAAACTGTGTGTTTAGATTAAGAACACAAAAACATGAAATTAAGAAGTCCAAAATAAATAAGATAAAAGTGGCTAAATCACTATTAAAATTGCCTAGCAGCTAGGATGGCTGTTCTTTCCAGTGACACACCACCACTCCAAATCACTCTAGAAATAAGGGCACAAACTCAATTTCCATCTAGCCCTGCAGGTTATCTGCCACAAAAACCAGAGGAAGATATGTCTATTGAAAGGGGGGAAATAAAGTAAGAAGAATAAATTACTTCCAGAAAGGAATTAATGAATATTTAATGATTGCTTTACTTTCAGCAGCCCACGTCCAATTTCAAGACCTAAAGCCAAAGTTGGCTGTTCCTGTGAAGATTGGGGTGTGCAAGAACAGGATGGTCTTCATCTTTCTTGAAACACCTGCATCTGCCCCAGGGCACTCAGAACCCTAGATCTTGTACTGGAAGGTTGAGGAGAGTTTCTGCTCTTACAGCCAAAGGTTAAGTGGCCATTGTGCAAGAGAACCCTGACTGTGTCATCCTCCCCTGTTTCCATGTCCACCCTCCCCATGCTCACTACAGCACCAAGAAAAAGGCACAGACACGAACCCTCTCCTGCCAAGTTTTCTCCCCTGCCTCAGCAATGCTCTGCTTTCTCCACTGCTCCATTCAGCAGGGATCTGTGCTATGTACTCTACCATGCACACTCTTGGCCAGCCCAGGACAACAAATAACAAAGAGAACACATTAGCAGTAGGGTTTTATGCAGGAAAAGAAACATCACTAGCAAAGCTTCCAATTTGTGAAGGTATATTTCAGATAACAAAAAGGATTGGGAGAAAGGAGTACGCCATCTGTTTTGTGCTTCTTGAACTTTAGAATTCTTCTCTTCCTTCATTATAGATTTTTTGGTTCCTTCTTTTTTGTCCATGAAACTCTTGCAGTGAGAATATGGAATTTCCTTCCTACACAGGAACATTTGGCATTTTTGGGAGTAAACATACAGGCCCAGCTCCGCATCGCTTAGTGAGGCTTCTAAGGTACCACTGTCTTCATCAGATAACAGCCTGTTATTGTTGGCTACATCATAGAAATAATTTTTTGAAGCATGTCAAGGCTAGAAAGTAACCAGCTTTAGCTACAAAGACATATTTCTGTGTGTTACTCTCTTCAGGGGAGGAATAGGATTATTTTGTGGTTTAGGAGTTGTCTGTATGCTCTTTGCACCTTTTGTCTTTCTTCCCTTGTTTTGTCATGGCTTCTTTAGGACCCATGTTGAGCAAGACTGCTTCTGAGAAGAAATTTGCTCCTTGGCACATCATCTCCAGAAGCTGTAAAAATGTAACAGCATTGCTGGTAATTTCTCTCTTTCTGAAGTACACAGCAAACGGTAGGCAATACTTGAGTAAAAAAGATTCCAGCCTTCCTGTAGAGGTAGGACATGGGGCAACGGTTTTAAACTGAAAGAGGGCAGATTTAGATTGCATACAAGGAAGGCATCTTTAATGATGAGGATGGCGAGGCACTGAAAAATTTCCGAGAAACTCTCACTTTCTGAGAGAAGTTGTGGATGCCTCATCATTGGAAATGCTCAAGGCCATGTTGGATGGGCTCCGAACAACCTGGTTTGATGAAAGGTGTCCTTGTCTATGGCAGAGGGTTGGACTAGATGATCTTTAAATGTCTCTTCCAACAAGACAATCACAACAAGTGATTCTTGTCACTCAAACCATATTTCAGAATACTTGCAGTGTGGAAATGCCCCAAGAAGCAGAAGACCATAACTTTCCTGTCTAATACAAAATCAAGTAAATTTGCTAGTAAAATAGGAAGGCTATGTACAAAAGATCAGCCTGGAATCTTTATGTAAACTATATAGGATCTCCTGAATATTTTGTTTGCTGAGTTTCTGAACTCTGCCAAGCTGTTAATAATGTAAGGGATCTCAAATGATGAACATGGTTCATGCTGTTTGCAGAAAGAAAAAGTGATTTATTATTTACAAGAAGATCTATCAAGTAAGATGTCAAATCACAGGTGGCTTTGTCCATACTGACAGGCTGCTGAGTGTATATACACCAGTTTCATACTTCATTTTATCCTGATTCAATTCCATTCATAATTGACAACTGCATTTGCCTTTTTATATTTGCAATAAAATATCGTGCAAACAAAATTTGTGAGTATACGCGCAGCAAATCTTGTATCAACACTGACTGGCTTCCAGATTTGGAATCAATTCACTGATTAGTTTGAGAATGATTAATGTGAGTGCTTAATTTAAACTACTGATTTAAAAACATTTATGGAAAGAGAATTGACAGCCTAAATAGCACTTCTAAGTGCTACAACTGTTCCTTCCATGGATTCTGCTTTTGTGAAGTGTGGGGGTAATGTTTTGCTCAGGTAAAACATGCCATGAGGTGATGATGTTCAGATGCCAAATTTTTCAGCCCTTCTTGCAATAAGAAATTATAATTGCTAACAGGTTTTCTGAAGAAAAACTGGAAGAAAATCCACTTTTTTCTTTCAACTGAAAGGAACACTAAGCAATGGCTGAATAGGGTACTAGGGTTAAATATTTCATGATACCCACACTTGGAATTTCAGCCTGTTTTATGTACTCCCAGCTAGGACATGACAAGTATAATTGAATTTTGGGTTTAGATAATAAAGCAAGTCTCCGTAGAGAGTACAACGGTTTCCTGGTGCAAATACTAATTCATCTAGAAGCTTTTCTCAGCACTGTCATGTCAGACCTGGTGCTTTTCTTCTCTGAATAGTTCTGTCCTATGTGGATGGGAAACCCACAGTCCAGGTCCATGGTTTTCCTGGCTGGTCCTGACTGCTGTGCAGTTTTCCAGGAGCAGTGCACAAAGGATCTGATGTAATGAACATGCCAATAGCCAGTTGTCAGGGCTGACACTGGGAAAGAGGGATTCTTGACACTAGCCCTAGTTTTGAAAGACATTATGTGAAAAAGAAGACTTAACATCAAAAAATGCTCTCTTGGATAGATTATGAAGAAACGGCCCTGGAAGATCAAATACATTCAATTATTTCTTTTTACTAGGACACAGCTGCATGCTCCCTGTTGAACAAACCGAATACATTTCCTCTTGCATCTTTGAACTCTTCCAGTTTTGGTTGTTTGCCATGAGATACTGCCTTCCAATCCTTCTAAGTCTCTTCCTTTCTCAAAGTCAAAATCACAGCAACATTTTAATAGCTAAAATAAATTACTAAACACTTTCATAACTTAATTTATGTACATATACAATCATTGTTTAGTTGATCCTTTCATCTGTTTAAATCTGCCTGGACATGGTGGAAGCAGAAGATTTCAATGGGAAATGAGAAATGTGCCCAACTGCATTATAGATTTTTCCCTTCTCCAGCTCCTTTTGGGAATATTTATTAGTTAAACCCAACATACGTGTAACATTGTCTACTAAGACCCAACATTACTGTTTTGCCCAGGCAGAATTCCCAGGTATTTGGACGGTACACAGTTCAGAACTGATGTTTTCCTTGGCAACATTATTTTTGTGAATTACTTTTGCAGCCTATAATAAATTCCCTTCTATTTTTTATGGGCTTATGCAACATGAGTAAAGTACAAATTTGTTGTGCTGCTCTGCCTATACCTGCCTAGGTAAGAAAATAAAATTGCCTTATTCCTATTCACTACTTCAGGCTGCCAATAAAAATGAAAAATGAGAGTAATCACCCACCATGATTAGAAGAGATTTTCATTGTTTTATTGCAGTTAAGCAACACAAAGCTGGCCTAAAGTGGTCAACATTGACATGGATTATATTCAAATTAAAAAGTGATGGGAGAAATCCTCCAGACCTCATCAGTTCTTCCAAAGCAGCTCCACTTTATTTTTGAGTGAATTGAACCCTATGGAGTTGGTATGTAGAATCAGGGGGAATGGATTCTGGCCCTTTATTGCCTTCTGCCAATGGGACAAAATATTACAATATTAATACTTGACTAGTACGCACACACAATAGTGCAATTTTCTTGAACTTGTTCAGAGTTCTTCAAGATCACATAAAGCACGGGTTCTTTTTCCAAGAGGACAAAAAAGGGAAAAAAGAGAGAAATTGCTCTGCAAAAACTTTTTCTTCATCTTTTGAAATAAGCTCATGGCAATCTATCTTTATTTAAACTGTAAGGGATCTGGCTTGGGTCCTGGAATAGACTCTGGTTCCTTTTAAAACAGGGAAATAGCTTCTAAATACATTGAGCTGCTTTTTAGAATATATGAAGTAGAACACAAATCTAAGAGCTGGCAGCATTTAGTGGTAATGAGGCAATTCTTACATTAGAGAGTTCATTACAGGATCAGCTCATGTTATTTTCCAGCAGCTGGAAAACAGAATCTTTTGCAGACTGAGAATGAAAAATCTCACTTTAAAATTATCTTGTGGATACCCTAATACACAATTAGCATAAGATGGAAGAATAGCAGAATTCATCCTGCTGCTCTAATGCAATGGGCTTTTTACTGAAGGAAGAATGGGTGTAATACTGAAGGAAGAAAAGATGTTTCCCTTGTACTGTGCTGTTGTACCAGCTGACCAGCAGCACGTGGTGGAGAGTGGGTCTTGGCTGCGCTTTGCTCCTCTGCAAATGTTTTGAGAGGATCAATGTTGCTCTTGTATGAGGCAGAACCTATCCCCGTAGTCAAAAAGCACAAAGACAAGGAGAGTGTCTGGCTCTGTGGTGCAAAGAAGAGGCATTTCCTTTCACAGGCACATTTCTTAATAATCTGCCACAACCCTCCAAGTGGTCTTTCCTACTGTATTTTTGTCATCAGATGGCTTAACAGCAGAAGCATGGCCCAAAAAGAGCTGGAGGTCTCTTCCAAGTCTCAGAGCTGGAGCAAATTTGCCAGCACTTAGCCATGTAGACGCAATTCTTACCCACCAACTCACTCTTACTGCTCTTTCACTACTCAGATTTTAACCAGGATGAGTTGCAATAATGCTGTTTTCTGAAAGTGACTGTATTGGTCAGCTAGTGGATGCTACTACAGTAAAACAACCCAGCTGTTTAGCTCCTTATTTTGCTTTCTCTTCTTTTTTTCTGATGGTCTGCAGTGTGCACGCTGAGAGATTCTCTAAACGACCAAGGGCTGCAAACACAATCACCACAAAATAGGAAATATTTGCCCTCTAAATTGCACTCTGCTGCTCTTCAGAGTATTTTCAAAAGATGTTAAGATGATTATTTCACTTCACTTGCTATCCCCAAGTGCTCCCAAGTTTAAAAGATACTTAAATCTGTTGAGAAAAACAGGACAAGAAAATATCCCACTCAACTTTTTGAAAGGCTGCAGAAGCCCAGAGAACAGCTGGAACTTAAGAGGAATCCAGTCATCCCAAGTCAGCTGCAGTTCCTCACCAGTTACTGAGCTGGCTCCCACATCAGTGCTGGTGCAGAAGGGGATGGTGGAGACCAAGGACAAAAACTGCTTCCCCAGCACTCAGTTCCCCAGTCAGCTGAGGCAGCTGGCTGTCATCACTATTTCCCTCCTCCCCAGTCCAGCATTATGCAAGGCACAAACATGCCTTAGGAATGAGGCCACAGAAAACACAGTTAGGGAACCGGGAGGGGCTGGGGAAAGGATGAAGATGGACTGAAACCTATGAGGATTTTTAGAAGAAGGGCATCTGTAAGAAGCTTATTTTCTTGCAGAGGCTTGCAAACCTTACATTAGCAGCCTGACTGAAGTCAACAGATAGGCAAGCTGGGCATAAACAGCAGTGTGAGTCAACACCAGCAGTTATCACAGTAGTTCTTTGTCTAGGAAAAAAAAAATGAATTATAGAGAACTACACAAGTTAGGTAATAAGCAGTATTTTTAAAAAACATATGGATTGCAGTGGCAAAAGTCAAGGAAGCTTGAAAACTCTTGACTGGAGTGCTGAGAAATCACGAAGTGCAAAGTTAGACTGCTGAACCAAGATAATTTTTTGCTTCAGACAGAAGATGCAAAAACAGAAACCAAAAACAACAGAAAAAACATAACACTAAAAAAAAAAACAAACCCTGGCAGAAAAAGAACCAGGTATCTCAGCTGCAAATAAGGCCAAACTGTGAGCTAGAAACAGATTGCTAAAGGAAGATACCCAAGCAAGTCAGCCAACTATTTACTTTGATTTATACCAATGCTTGGCCCAAAGCCCCAGACACTTTAAAATATACTACTAGAACAGTAAGAGCATAAGTGAAGTTGCAACTTCAGCTTCAGATTAATTTTATAGCAACTTAAAATTATTGTCGACCTTTAAAGAGCAACTACTAATGGTTTGAATTTCTGAGACAAGTGAATAAGCTCTGAATGAAACATGAGAGAGAGAGAGACAGAGATAAAATACACTCCAATAAACCAATACCAGTAGCTTTCCTGGTAAGAATTTTTTGTTATTGAGACAAAGAGGCTGAAATTCTTGGCCTACAGCTCACACAAGATCTATAGATTTGCAGCAAGTTTCTGACTGAATTTTTGCCTCTCTCTACAAGAATTCAAACTAGCTGGTAGTAGCCATTTCTGTCCTGAAATCCAATCTATAGCTCTAAGAGACTATCGTGTTGTCATGGCTCAGTGAGACCCAAAAAGAATTTCACTGTTGTTTGCAAACAGATTGATATGGCTGAAAGTCAGGGTATGCTCTTCTGTTCTGGAGAAGACATAATTTAAAACTCTTGGACACAATTTTACCCTAATTATAGGCAACTGAGAACTTTGCCATGAAGTCAGTGGGCAGAAATCAGACCTCTTACTGTAGGCTGACAAATAAATAACAATCTGCTACATAGGAGAATGTGATTTACCCTGCATGCTAAAAAATTATTTTTAAATAGCTCTATAATATCAGGGATTCTTTAAATAGAGAGCCAGTGGATTAAGATGCATAAATGACAATGCACTGACATGAAAAGAGCCAAGATCGTTTGGTGAACACCCTCCTACTTCTGGATGCATAAGAAATGCATTTCTTGAAGCAGTGGAGAGAACAGCATGAAGGAATAAAGCCTGAAAATGGGGGAAAAGAAGCAGGAGAAGGAAGTTCTCCAAAGATTAATCTGCTATTATATTTTTGAGACCCCTTTGTTACCATCATCTTAATTATAACTGGATTTGCCTCGCTTTTTTTTACTGTCTTGCTGTAGCCAGAACTGGCAGCAACACTGCAATCCTTGAAGTAAGTGCTGATAAAAGGAAAATCCACAGGGAAGCCCAGCGCATTGCTTTCCAGGCGCTTTGCGTGCAAGGAGTGAAGCCGTGGTTAATTACCTGCCTCCAGCCACTCCTTAAAAGCTGAAGAGCTTTTCTTTGTGTGGCTACAGTAGCCATGGCAGCTGCTCATTTATCAGTTGCAGCGCATATTAGAGCAGGCTGGGTAACAAGACTGTGTGCAAGGTGAAGATGGCGTGCAATTTTCTATTAAAAAAGAGGCCAACAATCTGTTTACTGAGAGCAGGTAATGGAGGTGCCAATCAAAACCTGAAACTGTCATGCATTTCGCCATTAGGGAAGAATGACTAACAACTGAATATTGAACTGATGTACGTAATTATGTTCTGATCTGTCTAACTACCCCAGCATCTGATAATAGATTCTTCACTAAAGATGGGCCTGAGTCCATCATTCTTCTCTCAAATTTGAAAAACAAAAATCTTAGACAATATTAGTTGTATTCAGATGAAGATTTAGAGCTAAACACAATCTGACTGCAGCAACACAGAGACTCTAGTAGTGAAATTCCCTGATATTTTACTGTTTCAGTGGGGAAGGGTAAGAGTGAAGAAAAAGGGCACTGTTTGATATCATAATATAAACATTACTGCTTCTGTCTCTGCCAGAAAGTTGTCAGTGAAAGAAAAAGATGCCACTATTTTTAATGTTGTAAGTCCACATGAGATCATGAAGAGCAATGATTCTGTTCTCAGTCCTTTCTCCTGGGGCCAAACCCGGTATCACAGTGGTTGCTCTCACACATGGGCCTGAAGGGCAATAATACTCAGTTATGGGACTGACCATAACTATTTCACTGTCCTCTCTCGAACACCACTGGCCAGCCAGATATTCCCAGCCCTGCATCACCTCCCCAGATGTAGCTATTCCAATTCTTCTGTCAGCTGTGTGCCAGGCAGGCTTAACACCTGAGTTTTCTCAGTAGGCTTTCTCCAAAGTGTACCTGTTTCCAAAGAGCTCACTCTCACATCATCTCTCTTGCACGGGAGGAATCGCTTTTAATTTCATCCCGATTTCACAGCAACTAGCACCTGCTTGCTGTTTTTTGCTGGGAAATTTTATGTTCAACCCCAGTTCTGTGCTATCTTTTGCCTCTACAATTCCAGCAAATGAGGACATGCATTTGCAACATGATACTCAGCCTTTTGTCAGCAGATGCTTTGAACAGTCTCCTCTATGTCTTACTAAAATTACTTCCTACTGAGACAGGAACAAGTGGGGCACGGGAAACCAAAGCCCTGGAAATGGTGAGCTATAATCATTTCAGGAAAGCATTCGCTTTCCATAAAACCTGTCTATCTAAAACATGTTTCCAAAATGTGCTGGCCACTCCGTTAGACCCTCCCAAACTCTCATCAGCATACAAGATAAACAGTAGAAACACACAAACCTCTCAGCTTCCAGCAGAGGCCTGCTTCCTTGGAAACACTTGGCATTTCTGAGGGGTTACAGCCAAGACCAAGTCCAGATCTGGCGGAGAGCAGCTCATTTAGCACGGGGCTGGTACCTTTATTGAAGAACATGTTAAATCTGTGCCTAAGAGCACAGTTTGGGATTTGTATCCAGATTTCAAAGAAAGACTAAATAGTCACTGTATAAAATCAAATTAAATTAAATAAAATTAAATAATCAAATAAAATTAACCAAACAAAATAATAATAAACAAAAGAAAATAAAATATAATAAATTAAAAATTAAATTAAATTAATTCAATATATAAAGTGTTTGGCATTGGAGCTTAGGCTAAACTAAACTAAAATACAAGACAATAAAAAGCATGAAGTGTTTGGCACTAGAGCTGACTTAGTCCAATAAAAGATGACCATTAGCTGACTTGTGGCTAATACAGAAGAGCCATTTCTGAGTCTCAGGCAGAGGAATCAAATGCAGGAGAGGGGAAATTTACTCAGTCTAGTTCCTGAGATTAAAGAGTTACCCAAATTTCATTTGAAGCTCAAAACAGAGAAACATTGAATTTCTCAGTGAATTTCCATACCTCTGTAAAAGAAAAAAAGCAAAGCATTCTTCCTGCTCCATTCTCCCTGCAAGGGAGTGGTTATAAGAACTATCCACAGCTTGCAGGTATGTTTAAGGCTTAGGTTTTTAAGGTATGCAATAGAACTTGCCTCTACAATCTCCAGGTTTTTCTTTTCAATTCTCAAACTTAAAAGTAGCTGCAGACACAGAAGAAAACTGCACCAGTATAACCTAATGATGGGCATGTGTGCTAGTGCAATTTAACTTACTGTATGGCAGAAATACTAAACTTAGTCTGAATGAAACATTAATAGAAGATTGTGTATGAAAGTATCACACATGACTGGATGCTTCTGAGTGCATGGTGTGGGAGTGCAAGGGACTGACATATACAACACAATATGATAGTGACTGAAATCAATTTTGTTTAAAATAAATACCATTTTCCCCTTCCATATGGTCTCTTGCTGAGTTTCATGAAATTAATTTTGTACATGCTGCTTTGGTAGCAGGATCCTAGAGCAAGTGATTCTCATTCCAAAACAATTAGCACATGACTAGGTAACAAATCTGTCAGTACACCAGTCTGGAAACTAAACTTGAGGCAGTTCTCCTGCCTTAGGTACTTTTAAAGAAAGTATTTTATAAACCATTTCTCTCACCCATTTAAGTCCCTGGGATCACTGCCATATTGCATGCAGTGAAGTCTTGCTAAATCAGCAGGACAGACTGTCACAAGATGTGATAGCACAGAATGGTGCTGCAGAATGTTTTAAAATGTACACACATACTAATCAGGGGTGATATGGACAGATCTTGAATCCCTTTGCAAATTAGTAACTAAAAAAGCATCATTCCTAGAATCCCTTTGCAAATTAGTAATTTAAAAAGCATCATTCCTAGAAAGCCAACTGACATATTAATGAGCCATTTTTAAAGCAAAAACTTGCCCAAAATGCTGGCATAGAGAATCACAAGAAACTAAAACCTTCCAAGCTCTTTTCAGTAAAACATACAAATTTGAGCATTTCAGAAGCTTTGTTCTTATTCTGAGATGCTTTAGATTGAAGACTCATTAAATCTCTTCTTTCAAAGCAGTTTTGGTTTCACACAACACAAATATTTCCATAAGCCCTGGAATGAATGAATAGGGATAAATTCTTTTTACTGGGGAAGGAGCATTAGAGATCCATAGGACACACCACTGAGCACAGTTTCCAGGCTATTTTCAGTCCTCATCCATGATTTAAAGGCAACTTCTGATATGACAATGCTCTTTGCTTTTCTGTTTCTAAGCTCAGCTCTACAGAAGCAGCAGAGTTCTGACATTTTCAAGAAATGATGAAAGGCAAAGCATTTGCATAGATACCCGAGGATGTTTGACTTAGAAGAGAAACAGATTTGGGAGACAAAGAAAAAGATGACAACATATTCAGCAGCTTATATAATTTCTGTTAACTTCAGCATGGTCAACAGCCACCACTAAGTGTCTCTTCGTACTTCTGGTATACTTCTGAATACATGCTGACCAAAGATGCCACAGTGAAATGACAAGTTTTCCTTTCCATTTTTGATTTGGAGGAGCATCTAAACAGTATATGACCTAGGAAGAGGAGTTGAAGAAAGAGAGCATATACATGATTCACTCTTTTTTTCCATTCTATTGCTCTGAAGCCACAAATGCACCTTCTCTATTTGTTGTGGTCAGTTTAGCTTAACTCCAATTACAGAGCATGAAAATGTGCTGCTGTATCTCTCTCAGCAGCTGTGCCCACTCACACTGTATGCCTGGCAGTACTGTGGAGGCTGTCACCCTGACACATGTGGCTGAAAAACTGGCTTGAAGTATGACTCTAGCACAGCATAACTGTGTGCACAGGCAATAAATGTCTTAGCTCAGAGACAGCAGCTAACAGCTCAGCTCGGAGCAAAGTCTGCCTGTGGCAGCTACAAAGAGCCCTGGCTATGAAAAAGCCCTACCCTCTTTTGGAAACAGAACCTACCTCCTATGACCACAGGCAGAAGAGCACAGCTAAGCTGCAGGGGTTGACAAGTGCAACTGAGGAAATCTTTCTCCTTTAAATCCATTTACTTTTTCCACTAGAGAGAGCAACACCTATGTAACTGTTTTGCAGACAAGTCCATAGAGATTTTCTGATTACCCTTTTAGTAACTTACAAGGCAATCAACATCCAACTTAGCCACAGACTTTTAGCAGCCACTCAGCATTCTCCTTACACAGCTTTCTTTACCCATGTTATACCCTAAAGAGAGGGAATGAAGTTTTAGGTGATTAGGAGCGATCAGAACAGAGTATCATTACTTTACTGTTGGTTTCAAAGTCAAAAAGGCAGCACCAGAGTCACCACTCCACATTCCCTTCCCTACCCACTACGACAGGAGCTAAACAGTGCTGTTTACAGTGTTACAGCACGAAGCCAACCTGCTAAGCTTCTAGCAGTGCAGAAAATGGACTTATTTGCCTTCTCTTCCAAATTCATCTGGGCAGCACTTGATGTCTACTCTGCCTGCCATCCAGGTAAATGTCTTGTGAGTGGAAGTTATGTACAGATCATGGGATCAAAAGGGAAAAAACAGCATGACAGTTATGACCATAGAAGCAACTGTGCCTAGGCACCAGACTACTGCCTGAAGGTTCCCTACTTCTCACTCTCTTCACCCTGATCCTAGCCTGAATCATAACCCTAGGCCTGGGCTAAGACTTCTGCCCTGGGACAGCCTGACTCTCCAGGTGTCCACTGCTGGTGGGAGAGTCCTGGTGGCAAGAAGCCCTCACTAGCACAACCCAAAACACTTTGAAGACTGCATGATTAAGTGACCTCACACATGGCTGGTGGCAATCTTGTTTTAAGGAAAGTTTTGAGTATACAAGCACTGGTCTATGATCCAACTATCACATCTTTAGTAATCCATCACAGGTAGCAAATAAAGTACATGGCAAAGGGAAAAAGCAAAGGGAAGGATGAACAAACAGGGCTCCTCCTTGCTCTCAAGCACTTTCAGATTAAACCGTGAGAAAGAATGATTTTTCTTTGCCATAAAAAGCCTTTTCCTTGTATTTGCGATGTACCAAACCCCGTCAGGACAAACCTAGTCGTGAAGCCACCTGAAAATGCCTTCCCCTTACAGGCACCCAGTGCTAAGCACCAGGAGAAGGAAGCATGGCAGCTATTCTCCTGTTTGCTGAGAGAAGGTCCTGACTGACGCTCCTGAGGCTCGTTCCACCAGCACCCCCACCTTCCGACCCGCACTGCCTGAGCTGGCTCAACACCAGGCTCACACGAGACGCTGCTCTTCCCACAGCTCTGCCCTGACATGGCTAAACAAACAGACGAAAACAACTTAGAGATGGCCCGTATCATCACTTAAACGCTACCGCCCTATCCTCTTCTCACTGCAGAAGAAGAAACCCTTCCAAGGAAAGCAGCCGGGGAACAGAAAAGAACCCATAGTTGATCAGGAGGCCACGAGGGCAGGTGGCGGCGCGAGCCGGAACGGTGTCACGGCGCAGCACCACCGCGGGCTGCCGGGGACAGCCCCGTCCCGCCGGCCGGCCGCAGGATGTGAGCTCACGGCACCGCCCCTTCCCCGCCCGCCCCGCCGTGCCGGTTCCGCCGCCCCGAGTCCCGCCTCGCTCCCTCTCGCCGCCTCCGGGGCCGGGGGTCCCGGCTCCGCCTGGGCCGGTGAGTGCTGGGGGGGACCCGCTCCCTTGGGGCCGGCCCGGGCGGCGGGGCCTGGGCGGCGGCGGCGGTCGGGCCCGCTCGGGGCGGGGAGCGCGGCCCGCGGCCCGGACAGCGGGGCGGACCCGGGGCTGCGTGACATCCGCGCCGTGTTTGTCCGCAGGCAGACGCGGGAGAGCCCCGGCGCCGTGCCCGCGGCCGGAGGAGGGAGCCATGGGGAACCAGCTGGCCGGCATCGCCCCCTCGCAGATCCTCTCGGTGGACAGCTACTTCTCGGACATCCACGACTTCGAGTACGACAAGAGTTTGGGCAGCACCCGCTTCTTCAAGGTGGCCCGAGCCAAGCACCGGGAGGGGCTGGTGGTCGTGAAGGTGTTTGCCATTCAGGATCCCACCTTACCCCTGACGAGCTACAAGCAGGAGCTGGAGGAGCTGAAGATAAGGTTACACTCGGCACAGAACTGCCTCCCCTTCCAGAAAGCCACCCTGTCCGAGAAGGCCGCCATGCTCTTCAGACAGTACGTACGGGACAACCTTTATGACCGAATTAGCACCAGGCCATTCCTGAACAACATCGAGAAAAGGTGGATCGCTTTCCAGATCCTCACTGCGGTGGACCAAGCGCACAAATCTGGAGTCCGCCATGGGGATATTAAAACAGAGAATATCATGGTGACCAGCTGGAACTGGGTTCTTCTCACTGACTTTGCCAGTTTTAAACCAACTTACCTCCCTGAAGACAATCCCGCTGACTTCAATTATTTCTTTGACACATCCCGGAGGAGAACATGTTACATCGCTCCCGAGCGCTTTGTCGATGGCAGCATGTTTGCCACGGAGCTGGAAAACATGCGGGACCCTTCGACTCCTTTGGTGGACTTGGCAAATAGCAATCAGCGAACAAGAGGGGAGTTAAAACGTGCAATGGATATCTTTTCTGCAGGTACTTGGAGCTATCAGGAGAGACCAGTATGTTGTTTCTGACTGCAATGCAGTGCAGAAATGCTTGATTGGGTTTTTTGGTTCCCTTTTTATCTTTTTACAGCAGGCTCGTAGAACAGCATGTTAAAAAACTTGCTTATTTTAAGCATAAGACCCAAACCTTTTTCATTCACAGAAAAATACAGACACAGCACAGTAGGCTACATAAGTTAAATGTATCACTGTTATCTGAGGAGGGAAATCAAAAGCTCTTCTGTTATGGCTCAACTATGCTCTGGGAAAGAGGTGGTTCTGCAAGGCACAGATCATCATCTTCTTATGGCAGAGAGGCATGTGCCTCATGGAGCCTGAGAGGAGGAACCAGTCAGTGGTCCAGTTCTGGCGGGACTGAGATGGCTTTCAGGGTAATTTGGCAATATTGGCTCTAGAAGCCCCATCTCATTTCATTTTCCCCACAGGCAGGAAGTGGGAGCAAATTCCTGTCATGGTCCCACTCACAAAAACTTGAGTTTGACTGTGGGAAACTGTCTTGAGTCTTGGCCTTGTTTTGGGCAGTTTGAAAGCCACAAGTTTAGCCCTTGCTTTTTTGGTCTTTTTTCCCCTTAAAGTGATTGAAAATATGAATTTAAAGGAAATGGTTACTTCATTTTACAAGTTGCTCTAATGGCCAAACTTCCAGGACACTCCACAGATAAAGCAAACTAGTGGGAGCAAACTGCAGAAGCAGGTTCTTTGAAGAGGACTTGTGTCACGTACACAGCACAGGGGTCTGTGTTTGGCAGTCATGTGTGAGTGAATATATGCTGTCTCCCAGCATCAGCTGTGGGAGCAGAAGTTATTTCTATACCTTCTGTAAAAGGGCTGCTTAATTTTGACCTACTGCCCGATGCATACAGACTTACCACACTTTTCTTCCACATGACCGTGATGTGGGTTCCTTTTCTAGTGATGGATTTTCCAGCTGACAGGTGGCTGAAGTCTCTGCCTCCTGTTTCCTAATTGCAGACTCCTCTGCTGTTAATATGCTTGAAATGAATTACTTGGGACATATTTCGGGGATCAAGTATAAAAGCCAGGTTTTGGAGCTTGAGATGTTATCTCCTTCCTGTAAATTAATTTGGCAACTCATTTGCCTTATTTTTAATCGAGCGAAGAGTTGTTTAGGGTTTGTTCTTGTTTGCATATAGAAAACAAAGTTTCTGTTTATAATCCTCTGACATCTTTAACCCCTTTTTTTCTTTTTGTCCCAGGCTGTGTAATAGCAGAGCTCTTCACAGAAGGTGTACCCTTGTTTGATTTATCTCAGCTTTTGGCTTACAGAAATGGCCTCTTTTCCCCTGATCAAGTTCTAAACAAAATTGAAGACCACAGTATCAGAGAACTGGTAAGGATGGACTACAGAATTAGAACCATCTGTGTGTTTTGTTTGTAGTTTATTTCACCTACTTCGGTGACAGATTGCTTATTGTTTGGGTTTGGGTTTTGGGTTTTTTTGTATTACAAATGTCTAAACCTTTAATCTTTCTCTCCCACTCCCTCCTACTTCTGCCTTTCTCAAGGTCACTCAGATGATCCATCGAGAGCCAGATAAACGTTCAGCAGCTGAAGATTATTTGAAACAGCAACGTAACAATGCATTTCCCGAAATATTTTACACTTTCCTTCAGCCTTACATGGCCCAGTTTGCCAAGGAAACGTTTGTGTCAGCAGATGAGCGTATATTGGTCATACGTAAAGATCTGGACAACATCATTCACAATCTCTGTGGGCACGATCGCACAGAGAAGGCCGAGGGAGAGACAAAAGAGAATGGGCTGGTTATTCTAGTGTCTATGATAACTTCCTGTTTACAGACTCTCAAATACTGTGATTCGAAACTGGCTGCTTTGGAGCTGATTCTTCATTTAGCACCAAGATTAAGTGTAGAGATTCTTCTGGATCGTATTACTCCTTATCTGTTACATTTCAGCAACGACTCTGTGCCCAGGGTGAGGGCAGAATCTGTGAGGACACTAACTAAAGTTCTTGCTCTCGTCAAAGAGGTGCCACGCAATGATATTAACATTTACCCAGAATACATTCTGCCAGGCATTGCACACTTGGCCCAGGATGAAGCCACCATCGTTAGACTTGCATACGCTGGTAAGAGAGCGTTAAAACTCCAGTTAAAACTCCAAGTCTTGAGCTTTTCTGTATTTCCTTAACTGTTTCTGTCAGTAAAACTCACCAGAAGTCTCAGATGTGACTGCAGGTGAAGACACCTGTATTCACACTTCATCAGCTCTGATTGTTTGCCTAAAATGTCCTGGTGAAACTGAATAAATACAAAACTAACTTAAAATACCAGTGTGTTGCTGGGCTGCAGAGTTGTTTTGCCACAAAATGAAATTTGATATGCAGGAGCTGAAATTAGATTATTTGCTGTGTAATAGACTGGCTTCTACCACACCAGATGTATTCTTTATATGTTATTCAGATATATGAGTTCTGCCTGTTCAGGAAGAAGCTTTGTAGTCATGCATATTTGCTGTTTACTATGCACCCTTATTTGCTATAACTAGCACATTTTCAGGTGTGTTGTTTTAGTTTTGGGTTTTCAGTTTTTTTAGTTATAAATATAGATTTCAGTAGAAAATGTCTCAGGTGATGCTTTTCTTTTGTTTACTAAGTAAACTGATAAAACTAGTTATTGAAGACTTTGTATACTTAATGAATAGAACCAATTGCTCGTGGTCACCGTGATCAATTTAAATTTCAAATACATCGATGTATTTAAAGGTAGTCTGAGTTAACTTCTGTTACTATAGTACAGTTTTGGAAGTGGTCAGACCAATGACTTTAAGAGGATTTGGTCTGGGCTGTGGACAGGCTCCATTGGCATGTTGCTGTTGTTTTGGATGACACTCAGAAAAGCTGCTTAAGTGGGGCTTCTCTGCCTGGCTGTTATTGTTCCTGTGCCAGCAGTGGCCTGACCCATATAACGCAGCCTGAGTTGCTTCAGCAGCTTCCAAATGGTGCAGAACGGTGCCAAATCGTCTGGATAGATAGTGTGACAGACGTTCTAAAAGTGGATTCCAGTGTAACAAGTTGTTATTCCCTAGGATACATGTCCTGGTCTGGTGCTTTGTTGTTATTTTGTTGCAGTCTACCGTGTGACAATGTTAGTTAATTCAGTCTGTTTGGCCTTTAAATTCTATCAAGTTATTTAGTAACTAAACTGAGATTAAGTGACATTCAGGGCTAGTTCTAGAAGAATTAAATTAGTCTTTGTTACGCCTAATATCATTAGGATTTTTCCACTTGTTTATATGACAAAAGTACTGTGTGATTTGATGTACTTGGTAGCTTTGCTGGAGGTCAAGAGAAGTGGGTTGACCAGAGCATGCTGTGTAATTTCAGTCCTGTTTGCCCATCATGACTGATGTTGTCTGTGGCTATAACCTCACTTCAGGGGGATCATCAGACTGATGTAAGTTGGCAAAGTAAAACAACTCTTAACCAAACTGTTTTCCTTTGCAGAAAACATAGCATTGTTGGCAGAAACAGCTCTGAGATTTCTGGAGTTAGTACAGCTGAAAAATCTGAATATGGAAAATGAGCCAAATGGTGAAGAAACGGATGAAACATCTCACCCTAGTGATAACTATGACACAGGTAATGTCACTTTCTGCCTGCTTGTAATAGCAGATCATGGGCCAAAGCTCCTAGGTATCACTGATCTATCTCATCTCTCAAAGCTTAGCTTTCCTATTAAGTGGGAGGAATCTTTTGCCTTGACTAGTGTCCTAGTGTGTGTTACAACTTCATGCAAAGACAGGCACCTCTGTTCTGAATGTTGCGAGAGACAAAAAAGTGTATAAATGAGCATATTTTTCTTCCCCAGAGGTCTTCAAGGTATTTGACTGTGATGGTGGCTGCCTGGTTGCATATCCAGCTTCACTTCCAGCTTGTCTCATAAACAAGTCAGCTGCAAAAACATGCCTGTGTTCCAAATACTGCTTCTGTTGGAGTGGGAAGCAGCTTTAGCTTTGGAAAACCTGTCAAATTCTAGCATGGTCATAATACTGTATTTTTCAGGCATTCTTCCTTTTCTGTCCCTATGCCTCTCAATTTTTGCCTGGCAAAACTAAATGTGTGGCTGCCATTTGGTAGTAACATTACTTTAACTTTGTATTATAACTAGCGAAGAGAATGATTTAAAATCTTACGGATGGATTTCCTTTTTCTTTCCCTACAGAAGGACAGATGGTAATAAGTGACCTGTGTGTCATCTCCAGAGCCTTTTACTGTTGCATAAATTCCCAGAAGAATGCTGGGCAAGTCTTCTAAGCTGGGAAGAGTTTGTGGTTAAAAACTGTCATTTCTCTTCTGGGCTAAGTAGATCAATCTGTGACTAATCAGAGCTGGTAAACATCCTGCACATATTCCATTTGGGGAAAAGCCAATTATTTCTTAATTGGTTGCAGGATGATACTTTAAAATAAAACAGCAATGAACCTACTAAAACCAAATATGAAAGATCCTCTTCAGGTTCCTTCAAGGCGTGGGGTGTTCAGAATTGCTGAGGAGTGAGAGAGAAAGCTCCATCATATGGGCTGTATTTCTAAGAAATGCTGTCCCTTATCCCTTGAGATAGCTTGGAGATGAAGGAAGTACACAAGGAAGAAAGAAGCTTGAGTAGTTCTGGTTTTTTCACCCTTTTAGAAACCAAGCAGTAGAAATTTTAACCCAGGAGGCAGATTTTTCATGTGACTGATAGACAGTATCATGATAGAAAGCAAATTAGCTGGATTTCTGACTGCAGGCAGATGATAATCACCCGTCAAAACTGGTGCAGCAGTAGCTGAAATTTTGTGTTATGTGTTTGAGATCCTGCCTTGTACAGTTTTCAATAATAGCCAGTGCATTAATAATCTGTTATTTCCATTTAATAGAAATATTTTTTTAATTGTGTCATGGAGTAGAAGCCATAGGCAAGGTCATTTTCAAATTTTTCATCACTATTGTTAGGATAACTGCAGAAATTTAATGAAATTGGAGGCACTCACTTTTTCAAGTGTTCTTATATTTTTCTCTGTATGCTTAATGAAGTGAATCTCTCTATCTAACTAATAACATACTCTTGATCTGTTGTCAGTTCAAAAATTTTGGAACTCCTAGTCAAATAAACATATGAAACCAAAATTGCCTCAAATCATTGTGCTTACTGTTGTAACATTGCTGCTGACTCACTCTGATGCTTCTTCACATGTGCATATCACCTATATGCATAAAATTAGCAGAACCATCTTAGTGGAACTTGCAACAAGTTTAGAATAAATTGATCTGGGTAAAAATGCCTCACATTTCTCTACTCTTTGGTTTTGTCATTACCTCATGCTTAGCCTGAAGTCTTTGGTAAGCCCTTGTTGGAGCTGTTGAGGTTCTGTTCTGTTGCCCATCTTACCAAGTTGGGCGTTCTTCAGAATGACCGGTCACTGTAATTCCTTTAGCAGCAGGTGGTACACATGCACACGCTGTTTCTCATCAGCTAAAATGTTCATCCTGTTGTCCCTTGCAGAGCTGCAAGCCTTGCATGAAATGGTCCAGCAGAAAGTTGTGACTTTGCTAAGTGACCCAGAGAATATTGTGAAACAAACACTGATGGAAAATGGAATAACACGTCTGTGTGTCTTCTTTGGACGTCAAAAAGCCAATGATGTTCTTCTGTCTCATATGATCACTTTCTTAAATGACAAGAATGACTGGCATCTTCGAGGAGCTTTCTTTGACAGCATTGTTGGTAAGTGTTTGGTTTCAGCCAAACAGAGTAGAAAGAAAATAATGTAAATAAATTAACAATTTCCAAGATACGGAAAACATAAGTCATATAAAAGTCCTTTCTTATCAAGATTTCTAGAATTTGTAAGAAAAGACTTTTCTGAATTATTGGGTGGAAATGTTTCTTTAGGGAGTGAAGATGAAACAATATAAATACAAATGTATACTTCTTTTAGTCCAAATATTTAATAGAAATGAGGTTGAAGCATTTAAGTCTGGGGTAGGTTAACATTAAAATTTGGGATTTAAATGCCTTTTTTTTTCTTTGAGTCTCTGCTATAGCCCTCTAACTTAAAAAGCTAAATTACGGCAAGTGAATACTAGGATTTCTGCAAGCTCTCTATTAGATGCATCACTTCACATGTGTTCATGGTGCCATTAACTTCAGTAGATCTGTTCATATGATGAAAACTATGCATTGGTATATGCTGAAGTTATAACTGAAAATGTTATTTTAGTGCCTTAAAACCTCACCTAAATGTTCCTGTCACTTCAGAAAACTTAATAACAATTTAAAAAATCTTACCAATAATGACATCAGCTGTTACATATATCTGAAGCTCCATGTATGTTGAGAATTATTCCACATGACTTGCTGGAGTCAGTGCTGAGGATTTGTGGGTCAAGAAAACTTGAGCAGTTGCAGTACCTGAGGGCAAAAATGGTACTTCAGGTTCGTGGCAAGAAAAACAATGACATTCTAGCAGAGCCAATATGGTGGGTATACATTCAGTTATGACTGGACCCACAAAATGCTGGCAAACCCTGCCAAGTGGTAATATTGATAATTTCTCAGAAATTGTTTAGAAGGAGCAATGGAGTAGCCAAAGCAAAGGTCAGAGTGTCCTGGCTTCTTGCAAAAGACAGAGAGAGAGATGTGAGGAAACTAAGTGTAAAAGTGAAGGCATGTAACCTGTGTTTTTAACTCCTCTCCCACTGTCTGTTCAAATCATCCACAGAAGAATTCAGATGACGTTCTAAACTTATATTTTTGCTTTACTTAAAGCTTTTACACATCTTTAAAACTGAGCTCTCTGATTCGTATTTAAGTAGGTGCAGGCACTGCTGCCTATGGCTGTGAGCAGCTGCCCTTATGTAACAGTGGCACTGAGGGGATTTCTCTTACCTGTGTTATTTCTCTCTTCTTCCTCCCTTCCTTTTAGCAACTGGTTGCAAAGTCCAGTATTAAGACATGAACAAGTATATTGATTATTACCTTATTAGATTAGGAGTGATAAAGTTCTTTTATGTTTACTCTCAGTTCTGATGGGAAGAGTGTTCTGGTGTTTATCAATCTGCTTTGGATTTTTATGTGTTCTTTTTATGTTTCAGGTGTTGCTGCTTACGTTGGCTGGCAAAGCTCATCAATACTCAAACCTCTGCTTCAGCAAGGTCTCAGTGATGCTGAAGAATTTGTCATTTATAAAGCCCTCAATGCTCTTACTTGTATGTGCCAGCTGGGGCTCTTGCAAAAGCCCCATATTTATGAGTTTGCTTGTGACATCGGTAAGCTGGAATACTGGAGAATACCCTGTCTTCCTAGTAAAGAAAAGAAATCTCAGTACTACATAAAGCTACATTGTCATCTTAGCTGTCCAGAATACAAACTTGTAGTACTCTTTTAGAATCTAAACAAAATTGTGGTGAGGAACTACTGCTAGTTGAACCATGTTGGTGGTCAGAACTCTAAAATAATAATTTTGGTAAAACAAATTTGAAGCATCTTCTCTGATTTTATATAGGGCAGCAGCAAAAAACACTCAGTTGAAAAACTTTCTGCCTTAAGATCTTTCCTTGTTCTGCATGCCAGCCTGCTATAAAGAAAAAATTCTGGTTGCTTCTGGTAGTCCATCAGGCACATAACTTGCTAACTCCTACACATCAGCCTTTGAAGATGAGAGAATTCAGACAATCATGATCCTTTCTTATCCTGTTTCTAGCACCATGAAGACCCATTCACTCAATACACCCTTGGCTGCAGAGTTGGTCTCTCCTCCCTTATCAGGCTCTTCAATTTAATTTACATGAGCCCAAGATTTAGCAGCTATTTATGGGGAAAAAAACCCAAATGAATGATCTTTTGAGATGTAGTCTGCTTCTTCTTAATATTACAGTTTTTCAAATGCACTCAGAATTTGGGGCAGATGATCTGAGGTTATGTCTCATGACTAGATACAGTGCCTTGACAACAACTTCTTAAAGCCCACATAATCGAGAGGGACTTCTGAGTCTCATAATTTGAGAATATCAGTAGTGACTCTTCAAGGAAGAGAGGGAAAACAGGAAGGAATAAAGTATTTACTTAAAAAGAAAAAAATGAATCACTGGTGTTAGGATTCTCTGTAATTGTCTAGAATATGGTTGAGATTTATTTTTGGATTAGTCTCCACTGCAAATCTGTAGCTGACAATTAGAGATTGAAATGAACAAATAGGGAAAATATGCTTTTTGGCAAGAGCAAGGAAGTTGAGCAGCATGAGCACAGTGAAATCCATGAAATAATTTCCTCTGTATGAATGTTTTAACCTTGGTACTCTGGAGGAGAGAAGGCTCAGTGTGGGAGTAATTCTAGCTGAAGGAAATTACATCACAGGCTGCCACATGCAGGATGATCTCTCTTCTATAGAAATGATGTATTCTAACAGCCTGTTTTTCTTTCAGCACCATTCCTGTGTCACCCTAATCTTTGGATATGTTATGGTGCAGTTGGATTTATCACTGTGGTAGCACAGTATTTGAATATTGCTGATGTCTACTGCAAGCTAATGCCGTATCTCCATCCTTTTATCACACAACCAATAATACAGGTAATACTTCAAATAATATTAATGGAAATATGTCTTGACTAGCCATGATTCTCAAGTTTGTCTTGGCCATGGTCTTGGCTATAAGAATATTCGATTACTTTTTTTTCAATTAGGTTATAGGCAATTACAGATTTTTGATCTCTGCTGACATTGATAGAACGGCCATTGCATTCCATGTTTTAAAGAATGTTGTCTCAAATTTGTTACAAAATGCAAAACATTTTACAAAGCCTAAAATCTACAGGTATGGTTTTGGTTCAAGCCTATTCTGCCTTGTTTACAATAAACTCTTGGAATATTGTGCTAGTTTATTAGTCTAAAAGGCATGAAAAGTTGGCTGTGAAACAAGTGAGTTTATGTTCTATCTTTATCTTCTATGTTTATGCCTTCATCTACAAGACCAGTCTGTTAGGTAGTGATTACTGTGTTTGTGATATTCCTAGCACCACTCCTGTGTTTCAGTGCTTTGCCAGGGGTCAGGGCATAATGCTCAGCATGAACAAATTAAGTAATTTCATATCAGTGCATGTCTGGGCATGACCTGCATGATGCTGGTAATATTATCATATAGGCATCTTTGCATACAACTTCAGGACCTGAAGACTGCACCTGTCAGGTGTTTAAATAGGTAAGAAGTAGTTGCAGTCCATACATTGAGAAATGCATCCTCTGTTTAACGTCTTGTTGTAAACCTTGCAGATGGGAACTTCACTATAATAACATTTTTCCTTGTTTACACGTTCTTTAGCTGTGTTTTAGGCATTGATTGATAAAATTGTCTTGTTCACTTCCTGTGTCATTTTAGTATATAAATCTTTTCTGCTTCATCTTAGTATATAAATCTTTTCTTTGTTATGCAACACTATATTTAGCAAGCAAGTAGTGGGTAACATTAAGTTAATAAAGTCCTTGCTTTGGACTCATTTTGAAGTTATTTTTCATGTAAACAGCAAGCTGTGAGAAGCACATTATAGGAAAGAGAGAAAGAGAATGGAGAAAGTCTGATATGACCAACACAGATCTTCTTTTTAAGAAAGGAGACAAGTTGAATCTAGATGATTTGTACAGTTTATATGGATATCATCATGTTGACTGGTCCGTTGTTTTGAATTGCAGGTAGACAAAGAAATAGTCCTATTAAGTGTACTTAAGGAGCCTGTCAGCCGTTCCATATTTGATTATGTCTTAAGATCAAAGGATATCACGAGTCTCTTCCGACACCTTCACTTGCGTCAAAAGAAGAGAAGTGGAGCTCTCTCTGAGTGCCCACCCCCAGAGGACCCTGCCATTGCTCAGCTGTTGAAGAAGCTTCTTTCACAAGTAATTGTTTTTTATTTGTACTTTAAAAGTCAGGCTTGAGATTCCTGGGCTCTGTACACCTCCACAAACCATGACCTTGCAGTTGCTGCTGTAAGGGACTCCTAGTCTGAGGTTCTGATCCTGCAAGCCATTAACTTCACGGATTTCAGTATATGCTTGTGGGACAAGTTGTTCAGAACTTAAGGATTTTTAAAAGATCTGCCAGATATGGGTCAAATACAACCTAAGTATTTAAAAAATGGCTGTAAGTCTCAAACTTCTGATGCATCTGTGATGTGGCAGCATTAGAGAGCATTGCTGGGTATTGTGCTGGATAAAGGAGCATGTATTTGTCAAAGTGCTCGCTAGACATGTGGTGCCAAAAGCAAATGGATGTGGAAGGTCTTGGGGCTTGTGTGTGAAGAGGGGAACATAAAGAATCACCCACCCAAAGAAGTGGGTGGAGAACTGGGAAGAGGACTGTAGCTGCATTGGGGCTTTTTCCCCCTATGGCTTGTGAGCTGTAAGCATGGTCTAGGTGTCAGCTAAGGAGATTGCACCAGGTAGTGATCCAGCATTAAATTCTGTTCTGCCCTTTCACTACTCCTAGCCCCATTCCTTAGGAGGAAAGATATTCTTACACTGCAGCAGCTCACCTTATGTTTTGTATGAGCAATGAGTTGAATTCTGGGGATGTGCTCCCTCCTGCCACTTCTGAGCCAGTCATTAATTTTACTGCTTCTTAAATCTTCGTGCCTTGATGCATGTTATTGTTAAAAGTGAGTAATATTACATTTTCTTTTATTCTGTAGGGGATGACTGAGGAGGAAGAAGACAAACTGTTAGCATTGAAGGACTTTATGTTAAAATCTAATAAAGCTAAAGCCAATATTGTGGATCAGAGCCACCTGCATGACAGCAGTCAGAAAGGGGTGATTGACTTGTCAGCTCTGGGAATAACTGGGAGACAAGTGGATCTTGTTAAAACAAAGCAGGAGTCTGATGACAAACGTGGTTAGTATATCTTGTGATCTATATAGATGAAGTATAGCCTTTCTCACAGGGTGTTCTCAGTAAATCAGCCTACATGACTATCACCGTCCTCATTGAGTTTGCAATAGGAAAATTACTGCTTCTGTTTGAAATGTGAGGTGGTGGAATGTTCTCTGATCATTGAAAGATGGGATTATTTTTTCTCCTGAGAATGTTTTAAATTATTTTGACTGCATGTGCAGTTGTTCAGCTGGTTGTGACAAACAGGACTCTAGTGATTCACGGCAACAGTGTAAATGTTAAAGGCTATATTTCTGCTCTCTCTGTTTGCTCTCAACAAGTGCTAAGCTCTTTAACTGTGAAAATCCTGGGTGTTTTCTTGAGGTAGCCTGGAAAAAGCTGAAAACTCTTCAGGCTGGCATTGAGAAGTTGCCAACTGTTGCTCACCAAGTACACATGTTTCAGTCTTAGGGTTCTTCAGCTTCTCATCCACTCCTGTTTTACTTTTTTACCTGCTCCTCCTTCAGCTCAAAAAAACCTGTTACGTTTCCTTGTTCAGAGTTGAAATCCATTCGTTGCTAACTATTCCAGTTCTCTGAGTCCTCAAAATTCTTCTTTACCAGACAGTTTCAGCTTCCTCTTTACTCTCTTAAGCTTGTAATTCCCTCCTCTATTACATCACTGGTAGATTCTGTGTTTTTACATATGAAAATACAGAAATATCTGTAAAGCCTATGGCTATTACCATCTTATTTCCAGAATTAGGGTGTTTTGCATATAATTTTAAAGGAAAGTACAGTAGTATAGGATTTTTCTTTTATCGGCATCCTTGAATCAGGAGTCAACATGATTTAAAACTTAGTGTATATGAAGTCTATATTTGGACTAATTTGTTTCACCCAAAACAGTTACCCTCAAAGTCTTCATGCCTTTAACTTTTCTTCACTGAGTTTGTCCAACTTTAATTTGTCCCATATTTTTATTTTTCTGTCTGTATTTTATTGTTCTAAGTGACTCTAAAGGAATGCTGAAAATAAATAAATTTCCTATTTAAAGAGATAACATACTTGAATATATAGCAGATGTTTCAATTGTGATGGAAAACTGATGGTATTTGACACTAGCAATGATTTGCATACTGTGCTGTTACAGATTTATTCTTGATGTCCCTGCTCATTGCAGGGTGGTTGGGCTAAACAACCTTTGAAGGTCCTTTCCAACCCAAACCCTTCTATGATTCTATAAGAAAAAATTATATGGTGGAGTCTAATCCTGCAGCTTTCTAGATGTAAGCTTTCCCTCTAGTAAAATGATTTATTGCATGAGTCAGCTGTAGGATTAAGAAGATGCAAACACACATGGCAGGTGCTTTGTTTCAGTTCCCTCATAAATGCCTGTCAGCTGACCTCAACAACATAGCAGTAGGGTTTTCTCTGTACATGAATAACAGTCTGGCATGTAAATGTTAGACTTCCATGTAGTCTTAAAGTAATGACAATCCCGAGTGAATGTTGTCATGATAATGTTGGGGAGTATTTTTTTTTCTTCTCCTCTCACCTCCTCCCTCTAAACTATTTATAGCTAGAAAGCATGTAAAGCAAGATTCAAATGTAAATGAAGAATGGAAAAGCATGTTTGGGTCTCTGGAACCAACGAACATCTCCCAGCCAATATCCAAAGGACATGGGCAAACTACTGATCCCGAAGCCATCCAAGCTGTGAAACCACTTCGTTCAGAGTCCTCAGCTGGCATTTGTGCCACTTTGTCATCCTCTCCACAGGTATACTTGAAAAATACTGTTTTCCTCTTAAACTGAAATGATTCAATTGTTTTAAAGTCAAGTGGGACTATAGGGATGTGATGTTCTTATTTTGCTTTGAGGTTATTTGACACTTGCCATACTATTGCCTGGTGTCTTCTTCAGCAGAGTTGCTGACTTCAAGTTCTTATTTCTAAAATAGAAACTGAGAGAGGATTGAAGGAAAATTAGTCCCTTGAACAGAAGAGCTTCACTAACAAATAGATACTTTGCACAATGAGATGGGACTTTGTGGATTAGACATTTATTAGATAAGCTTTTCTGGCAGGGAAGTCTTTTCCTCAAATTGCATGCTCTGATACTTGTTGTGAGGAAGAGATACCATTATTTTAACTTGGAAATCAGAGCTACATTTAGACATCCTTAATGTACCTTTAATACTTAGTACTGGCTAGAGGAGGATGGGCTGGGAGCTCTGCAGGCCATGGAGGCATCTCTTGACACTGAACACTGTTTTCTGTTTGGGTTCTAGTTGGAGATTAACTTCTGCTACCTTTAAATGAGTGTGTCTACTCTGAACTATGAGGGAAACACTTGACACTTTTGTTTTTAAAGCCCAATGTAAAGGAATTCAAGAGCTTACCTTTAATTCTGTCAGTCTTGAGAGCAATAACTGCCTGTGTTATAATCACATTAAGAGGGATGCACAGCACATTACAGTTCCTTCTGATAGAATACAGAACAGAGTAGGCAAACAGGATAGAATAAGAGAATGGTTAATCTTTTATATAAATAATAATTTTCACTTTTTTTGTCTTCATGCAAGCATGAATTTTTTAATGCTAATTTATTGCTAATTGACTCAATAAAAAAGATTTTTCCATTTTTATTCAGTGTGTGTGACCCTGAAATCTTAAGAGCCAGATTTATCTGTGTGTAAAATGTAAGGCATATATTTTTAAGTGCTGATCTCTTGCAGGCATCTGATGGAGCAGTTGTCCAGCCCAGGAAACCGACCCTGCAGGCCCTGGGCAGCACAGCATCCCCATCTGCACACCAACTGCGCATCACCACCTGCAAAACTGAGCTGCAGCAGCTCATCCAGCAGAAGAGAGAGCAGTGTAACGCAGAGAGACTTGCCAAACAGATGATGGAGAATGCTGAGTGGGAGAGCAAGCCCCCACCTCCAGGTACATCACAAACCACTGAGGTTATTAGATAAAAAATTACATATATATATAATTTGAGTCAAGATATCATCCTTTCATGGAAAAAATGCAAAGGATGCGGAAAAGAGGAAATTCCTAGTTTAGGAAATGTGTTTACTATGCAGAAGACCTATAACCTATTGTCTAATTTAGAATTGAGCAAGTAAGCTTTTGCCTTTAATATTTAAAATGCCTTAACGCTGTTTTCAGTGCTGTCTGTGCTTTGCAGCTATAATGACTGTATCCTGATATAGCTGTTAGTGGATGGATCTAGGAGGACTTGCATATTCCTAATTAGGTTGTGGTTTTTCTTTTCCCTGTAGGATGGCGTCCCAAAGGGTTGTTGGTAGCCCACCTTCATGAGCACAAGTCTGCAGTGAATCGCATTCGGGTCTCTGATGAGCACTCCATTTTTGCCACTTGCTCAAATGATGGTACGGTGAAGGTCTGGAACAGCCAAAAAATGGAAGGAAAAACCACTACAACAAGGTAGCTTTAAAATCTGTGGTATTTGGGGCTGTGGTTTTAGAGTGAAAAATAAAGTAGAGCAGGAAGCAAAATATGAATCACTTGTGGGTGTGCTGGAAATACCAATAAGGAAATATATTGGTGTTCCTCTTGGCTTGCATCTATAATATTAGATTGCTGTTTCAATTAGTTAATAAAAGAAAAAATGGAAAGGGACTGCTTTGTAGCCATAATAACTACAGGCTTTTTGATTTCATTTCTGTACATGTATAAATATATTCTGGTGTTGTTGTTTAAAGCCAATACTGACTTTGTTGCTTTCTGATCTTGGAACAGCTAGGAAATACTATTTTCAGAGCTCTCTCAAGAGCCATTGGTTTTAAGTAGGTGTTTAAGAGAAGTATTTTTTTTTCTTAAGTGCCACCAAAAATAACCTCTTTTTTTCTCTCCTCCTATTTCTCTCTGTCCTGTTTAGATCAATTTTGACGTATTCTCGGATTGGAGGACATGTAAAGACACTTACATTTTGCCAAGGCTCACATTACTTGGCTATAGCTTCTGATAATGGTGCCATCCAGCTTCTTGGTATTGAAGCCTCAAAGCTTCCTAAATCTCCTAAAATTCACCCAATACAAAGCAGGTATGTACTTAGAGCAGTTAAATCTCACCACACACAGAGCTCAAGCTGTTAGTATATTCCTTAGATAGATCCTTTAATTTTCTCTAGGCTTCCTGCTGGCTGAGCCCAGGCTGCACTGGAAGGCTGTAATCCATGTTCTTATGCTGCTTCATAAAGAAGGGTTTAAAGGCAACTGTGCAGAGCTGACCATTCTTAGCTGTAGGATATTTGTACCTCTTGTGTCACTGAAGTCATTATGATCTTGAAACAGCCATTCTGAATAGTTCTCAATTGTTTTATTGATGTACTGGGATTGGTTAGTTCCTTTGTTACAATCTTAATACTTACAAAGTAATTTTGAAAGTTCTTTGGCAGGTCATTAGATAAACCTTTGCAGATGTACAGCATGTGATTTGGCCTCAGACCTGCAATTTTTCCTCCCAGGCTCTTAATGGTGGTAGAGATATGGGTAATGGGATACTATTTAGGGGAGTCTTTAGGATTGGTTTAGCTATTCCTTACCTCCATATGAGCAGTGTTTGAGTATTTGGCACTGATGCTACAGCTTAATCTTCCAGTTTAAGTGAGAGATTTGTCCAGGCTTCAGAACGTACTCACAGTACTGCAGATGGGGTCTCACAAGAGTGGAGCAGAGGGGTAGAATCACCTCCCACAACCTGCTGCCTACCCTTTTGATTCTTCTATTGTGGGTGGCTTTTTTTGGCTGTGAGCACACATTGCTGGATCATGCTGAGCTTCTCGTCAACCAACACCCTCAAGTCTTTCTGCTCAGGGCTGTGCTCATTGTATTCTCAACCCAGCCTGTATTTGTGCCTGGGACTGCCCTGACCCAGGTGCAGGACTGAGAGGCCCAGAGCACAGACCTGTGTTTATGTTTGCAAAGAGTTGCTGACAGCCTTGCAGGTCCTATCAGCAGAGATTGGAGAGAGCATAAGCATCCATTGTACTAAAATCAGAAAGTTGTTTCTGGCAGATGCCTTGAGAAGTGACATGAAGAGGAAAAAGCCGCTCAGCATAAGCTATTGCAAGGGGCCTTAAACTTGAGAGGAGTCATACCTGTTTCTAAATTAGTTTATTCTTTTAACCCAGGTCGCTAGATCTGAAGGATGATGGCTGTGTGGTAGATATGCATCACTTCAATTCAGGAGCCCAGTCAGTACTGGCTTATGGTACAGTTAATGGATCTCTGGTTGGATGGGATTTGCGATCTAGCAGCAATGCCTGGACACTGAAACACGATTTGAAGTTAGGCCTCATAACTTCATTTGCTGTGGACATACACCAATGCTGGCTGTGTATTGGTAAGCCTGTATTGCATGTTAGTTTCTCTCTCTTCCCTGCCCCCCTCTTCCTTATGGTTTTCTCTAACAGTAACTATAGCTCAAGCTTTTGCTTGATCTGATTTTAGTAGCATATGTTCTTCTCAAACAAGAGGAGAGAAATACCTTCTCATCTATTTTTGGGAAGGATTTTGCCTGCTAAGTACTTGAGGCTGAAGGCCATCTCCCTAGGAACAGAGCACAAAGATATGGGCACAAACTCGTATATTTATCCCTCTGACTAAGGACAGCTTTTTCTTACCAGGAACGAGCAATGGTACCATGGCATGCTGGGACATGAGGTTTCAGTTACCTATCTCCAGCCACTCTCATCCTTCCAAGGCCCGAATCAGACGCCTGCTCATGCATCCTGTCTATCAGTCCTGGGTAATTGCAGGTAAAAGATGTCTTAAACTTATCTCATAATTGCCAGAGGTTGTGATTAAAGAAGCTTTTGTTTCAGCTTCTGCTTCAAGCCCTGGTAGGGAGTTGAAAAGAAAAAAAAGTAGCGTTTAGCCCTTGTGTAAATGACAGACAGCCTTTACAATTCTCATCTTCTGAGCATTGCAACTCTCATGAGGGGCCCCCCTGTGTGCTGTCTACCCCATCTCTTTTTAAGGACAAAATGTTGTAAAGAATAAAACTCATGACCTACATTGAAGTCATGACAGACATTGAAGTTGATGGGAAATCTGCCACCACCTTTTGTAGAGCAGAGATTGAAAGTTACCTCATTTCAATTCCCCCTTGAATCTAACCCAGCTGTGTCATGGGTTAGAACTTCTGGAAATCTCCAAGATTCCTCATCTGATATGCTCACAGCTGCTTTATCCTCACTGCATGTGGCACTGTCACAGACTTTTATATGTTTGTGTCAGGAACACATTCTAAAATGGACAAGTAGCTTAAACTAATTATACAATAACAAAATTTATTAAGTTGCTGTAAAATGAGACTAATTTGAGACTTGCTTATTAGGTTTCACTTCCTATATTGAGTTATTAACCACCTTGGGAGATAAAACAAATTTCTTGAAAAAACATACAAATAAAGCCAGCTTCACTGTGCTTTCCAGTTTGTTTCCTCCCTGCTAAAGACAAAATGAGTGACAAAGTTCATAATTTTGGACTATTATTAAAAAGTCCTCACTTGCTAGGTTGCTGCCAGACTTGTAAACAATCCCTTGAACAGAATTTTTTATCTGTCCACATGAGTGTGGAACTTCATTGTAGCTACTGAACTCTATAATTTTGGATTGTTTTCTCACCTGCATGTAAGTATTCTCCAAAGTCCCTAATGACTATGCTGATACAAACCATCTATCCTTCTCAAAGAAGGATGAGAAGTTATCTAGGGAGGAAAGTGAGTGTTTTATACATTTTAAAAAGTGTTGGGGGTTAAATCAGGTTTCCTTTAAACTCTTTTAAGTTAGGCATTTTTAATTACAGTGAAGCTGCTTCCAAGCAGTAAAACCAAACTGCTAAAGCAAGACTAACACGATGGAGGGAGCAAACAGAGAGTGTCTCTATGTCATATCCTCTATGTGATGTCAGTAGAGCAAATAATAAGAGCCAACCAACCTGTTTTGTACTTTTTGCATGGGCTTGATATTTCCCGTAGCTGTTCAAGGCAATAATGAAGTCTCCATGTGGGATATGGAAACTGGTGATCGACGCTTCACTCTGTGGGCCAGCAGTGCACCACCTCTTTCAGAACTGCAGGTCTGGTCTTTTTCTTTTCCAGTTTCTGTTGTGTAACCAGGGTTAGAACAATCTTAGACCCTATGCTGTGCATCAGTGTAGTTACCTGCCTCTATGGCTGGGCCACTTTGGCAAAAGGAACTTGCCCTGGGATTTATTTTGGCACCATAATTGTTTTACTTGTCAGAATTAAATCCCCTTTATAAAACAGCAGTATAGCCTGAATCTTCTTTGGTACCTTCCACTGTCTATGGAATGTACTTGTAACACTCACTTTTATACCCACTCGTGTTCTTAGAAAACTGGCGAGCTGGTCAAGCCTGTAAAGATTATGACAAAGCCAAAATTCATGGTGTGGCATCTTGTACTTAATTTTACTTGCTGTTCCTGGGACTATGCGTACTTCTGTAAGCATCTGGTCTTTTACACATTCTTTCTGTAATGTAATGCCACTACTACATTTAACTGCTAGTTTAAAGCATGAACTCGCTCTTCTTCGAGAGTTAATTGAGAAAGGAGCAGTCTGGAATATCATTCTTAAATCACAGATAGAGACAAAAATATCCACAGCTGTTCCTGTAAATGTTGTACATGCATACCTGGAATCTATGTAAACTTGAGTTTGTGCACGCTACAAAGATTGCAGGTTGACTTCATTTCAGTCATGCCCTTTTCATACAGGGAGCTCTGTGATCTAAGCTAGTTTTCTGTTGTGTATCTGTCCCTCAATGCCTTCATAGCCTAAAAATTGAGGCATCCATTTGCTTTTCAGTTGGATTTGACTGCCTGATTCTTTTAGAAATAATCTCTCTCATTTGACATCATTGAGAATGTAATTTTCAAGACGCAAAAAAAGGCATTATGGAGAGTTAAATCAATTGCATTGCAAAATTTAAGGAAACAATTTACATTAATATATTAAGATGTAGCCCATTAAAGTGACTTGGCATTTGCCAGAAAGATTTGGAAATTGGGTAGATGAATGTGGCAAGGAATGCATTCCTTTCTGAAGCTCTCGGTGATAAATTGTTTTTATATATCCCTTTTTCCTGCTAGCCTTCTCCTCATAGCATACATGGAATATACTGTAGTCCAGCTTCTGGTAACCCCATATTACTGACAGCAGGCTCAGACATGAAAATAAGGTAACAAAAAACTTTCTTGTTTGTAATCCTCCCCTCCACTGCTACTGGTGTAGTAAATTTTGCCAAACGTTGCCTAAGTAATCTCTGAGAAGCCAAAACAGTAATGTTGAACATGTGTTCATTAGTAAACATCAGTGAGCTGAGGAAATTCTTCTCAGCAAAAGTACTGCAGAGCTTGGTGCTTCTCTGAAACACAATGTGTATTCTTCTGTAAAATTCTTGATGGGCTGCTTGACAAAATACAAAACAGTAATTCAAGTGTGAACTTGATATGAGTGCAGATTTTTCTGTACCACTCTCTTCCACTAAGTGTAGGAAGCAGATAGTATTTGTGCCCACTCATTTTAATCATAAAAGCAAGACCACTTTTAAGCAGCTGTTTTATGCTGATAAAATTGAACATCTCACCTTGATTTTGTTTCTTCATGTTTAGGTTTTGGGATCTAGCCTACCCTGAGAGATCATATGTTGTTGCTGGAAGTTCTAATTGCCCGTCTGTTTCCTATTACAGGAAGATAATTGAGGGCACAGAGGTGGTTCAGGTATTCTGCTTTGTTTGATAGACACCTATTCTGCTTTCCTTTTGGATGCCCCTATGGATTATATTCATTGCATGATGTCTTTGATTATAACTCCCTCACTCTTAATGGATGGTGTCATCATTGCATTTTCAGGCAGTTGGGAAGAAGTTACTTTAAAAGAAAAACATCATTTGTTTTTGACAGAATCAGACTCATCAAACACTACTTACATGCAGAAGCCAGAGTCATATGTTTCTTTTGGGATATTGAAATCTAGAGTTCACTTTTGGCATTGATCAGTGTTTGGAATGTCTTTTGAGTAGGATCTTAGCAAGGCAATGTGAGATGTACTGGCACCAGGATAATACAGTAGCTGAATGCTGCATTTTATTACATCCTTCAGAGTGACTGTTGGAACTGGCAATGTTGCTAGTTGTGAAATAGCGCAATGGTTTGTTTCAGTTCGACAAATTGAGTGCTAATTTAGTCACCTTCAAAGGCGACTAAAAAAAGTCAGTAGGGGTCTACCTAATGCACTGTGGTATTTAGTGTTTCTTCTGAAAGTTCTTAAACAATTACATTTATGCTATTGAACCAGTTTTTATAAAATCCTTGGGGAGCCAAGATGTATGTGTTCCTTTAACTTTTTTTCCCCTGTATTGGAATATCAAATCTTAGCGTCATTGAAATAAATATCAGAAAAAAAACCCCATTGTTTCCTTAATCGAAGAGCTGTAATGTCAGTTCAGATTGACTTTGGTTGTGTTGACGAAAAGAAATGAATCAAGGAGTAATCCTGAGTTGTCAAAGGGTTTGAGGTTGTATGGTTGGGTATTTTTGATTGTTTGTTTGTTTGAAGAGGTTTTGCGGTCTTCTTACACTGACAGCCTAATACGGGTGACAGTTTCTCTTTGCTAATGCTCACTGTTCTGTAAATAGTATTTCTCGCTTTGCTTTTATGCAGGAAATTCAGAACAAGCAAAAGCTGGGGCCCACTGATGAGACCCCTCGGAAGGGTCCAGAGTCTCTCCCAGTTGGACATCATGATATTATCACAGACATCGCGACTTTCCAGACGACGCAAGGGTTTATAGTAACTGCATCAAGGGATGGGATTGTTAAAGTATGGAAATAAAAGTTGTACTAATATATAGTATGTAAATATTTGTAATAAAGAAATAGTGTTATTATGAAGTTTTCAAGGACTGTTTCCAGTTAATGGAATGGAATGAACTTTAAAAATTATAAAAGTGATGATAAAATCAGTTACCTGTATCCTACCACCCTGTTAGCACTTCCTAATCACTTCTTATATTAAAGCTTTGTGGTATCCAGAGCACTTCCTTGAGATACCAAGGAATCCATGAAGAAATCACTTAGCCTGGTTTTGATTACATTTACATTGTTCTTCAAGAATCTTTCAGAAAATTATTAAGGATGTCCCACATGACACATTCTAAATGTGCACAAAGCAAAGAGCTGGTGTCTAACTGCTCCTGTGTTGAATCTGAGAAATAAAATAAGAACCAGTGCACTAATGTCCCTGTACATTCTAATAACTATAATAAAGTCCACTTGAGCTTCCCTCTTTGGTACTTGGGTTTCTTTACATCCTTGGTTCCTCTGCAGTGATTCCACAGTCTTAGCTGCCAGAGCCCATGGGTTGTTAATTGTCATTTGAGATCAGCTTAGCCTTGTGTCAAATCCTCAACTGTCCTTTGACAGTTGTGCCCTTGATTCTCAACTGTGCCTTGCATCCAGCTTGCTTTAAACTTGAGTCTAAGGCCGAGATCTGCTGTCCTGGGAACCTAAAGCAGCACCACTGGGATGGTGTTTCCTGTCATTCAGTATGGATGTCAAAAATAGCCAAAACATGGCTTTCAGCAGGAAGTATTTTTTTGTTATGCAATGTTCATAACAAAAGAGGCAGTTCTAAATGTCAGACAGAGGAAGTAAACATTCTCACCACTCTTCCACTGTCTGATCCAGTTTTTCAGATTTCCGAATCCTTTTCAGTCTTAAGCTTTACTAACTTATTCCTTACTTGCAGTTCCATATTCTGCTGTTCCCCCTAAAACAAGTGATCCACCCATTCATCCCCTCTCCAGGACTCAGAAGGTCACTGATAACAAGCAACATTAATTTGACATGTTTTTCTTGGGTGTAGCTGGAAAAAAATGGAAGCCTACTTCTCTGCAGAGTATCTGATGGGAGCAGGGAACGCTCTTAACTGTGAACTGAGTTTTCTGACGAGACAACACATGAAATAATGACTTGTTTATAAAGCCTCAAAATTCACTGGAAAAAGAGTCTGCCTGCTTTTCATTAGAGTTCGTTACTTGGATAATTTAGTAGGTAGACATTGCCCCAAGTGTAACAAGTTCAAAAGAGGAAGCGAGCTCAAGAAAAGTGTGACATTTCTTTGTAGACTTACCACTTCTGCTCCCTGTTATGCTGGAAAGTCTTTTTTTTTTGCTTTGCATAGAGGAGCTGGTGCTGTCCCTTTATATATTGTATGAATTCAGGAATAAGGTAGGTTTTCTCAGTCCACTTGTATCACAGAGCAGCAAGGAAGAGGGTGGTAAAATGAGCTTGTTCTGCTGCTGTATCCATTTGGTGTGCAGTTCTTAACAGGTCCTTATACACCTGGTGAAGGAAATCACCTCTTTGGCTGCATTGCTTAGTTAATGGTTTTGCCCATCGACAAAGCAGTTTGATGGAAGAAGCATATTAGGTTTCATTTTCAGGCATTGTAATCCACTGACACCATATGAAGCTTATAAGACATTTTAAGTAGTATGAAACACACAGGACTCAAATGGTGTGTATAGTATTTAAAAGCATCTGCAATATAATCATAACTCCACAATGTTAAAGTAATTTCTAGTGATCATTAAAAGGTCATAAACCAGGCTAAGCAATGAACCATCATAACCCTTTAAGAATTGGTAGGAAGTTGTTAAAGGCATGACTTGCAAAAATTAAAAAACAAAAAACCTTATAAATGTCTTAATTTGCTGCACTTTAGGACTACAGTATTTAATGTGATATTCATGGTGGGATCTGGATTAAATATTATATTTAATGTGAAATAATGGTGTGTATTTCAACATTGATGGTGCTGAAATACACACCTCTTTCTTCTGTTAGGACCTTGCATGATTCACTTGAAAAAGTTTCTGGCAGCATGCTCACTGCATTGCCAATATTGTGTCCACTTGAGGATCTCTGGTAGTTCAGGTTTTTATGACCTCTGAAGTGTTTATTGCTGTTGCAGAACTCTGAGAACCAGATCAGACTGTGGACAGCCAAGGTGGAGGAGTCAACAATAAATGGCTCCTAACAGGAAGTAATTGTGTCTGATTTTGGTGACCTTGCTTATTACAATTATAATTTCTTTCATTATTTCAAATATTTGAGGTGTATATTATAATTATAATTTCTTTCATTATTTCAAATATTGGAGGTATGTCTTCTGAGTGAAAGTCCAAGGCAAACACCGTATCAGTGGGAGGCACAGGGCATGCTGGCACACCTGAACTGAGAGCAGAGAGTCACAAACCACAAGGATTAATAAAAGTAGGCATTTTTCTCACAAGCTTCATACCATTTTGATCCACAGACCTACATTAAACTGCACTGAGACCAATCACATGGAAAAATGTTGCTGGGTCACAGTCCAGGAAGAGAGTAAGGTCTTCTTTTGTGTTGCCTATAGTCCCAAACTTTTAAAATCAGAGCTGGATAATTTGAGCTCAGGAGCACTTTTCAGATAAGGGTAAGGAAAAGACAACCATGCTGTGCTGCTGCACTGTAGACAGATGCAAAAGGCAGGGGGAAGGAAAACAAAATTACATTCAATAATATTTATCAAAACTCTTACATCTTATAGAATACTACTCTATTAGTAACATGGATTTTTCACCTACTAACTCTCTGTTCCCTGTAACAAGGAAGGCTTCCAGGCTAAAGTGGAAGTGCTGATTTACCCCATAATTCAGGACCTGTCTTTAATTTTAATCTTTCTGAGAGTAGCAACATTGGTTCAGTCCTTGTTCTCCCTCTCAAACCTAGAGAAATAGCAGACAAAACTCAGCAGATTTCATCCATATTTCATCAAAAGCATCTGAGAGCTCAGGAACTTGGTGTTTCACTCACAGTTCAAAAAACATTTCAAGCAGCTAGCTAAACCAATCCCAAAGCCTGAAGTGCAAAACTGTCCTAGGAATTTTGCTCAAAGACATGGAACATTCTGACAGCAAAATAACCATGCTTAACTTAATAGAAGCAGTTAATGGCTTATTGAGGAAAGCAGCCTTGTTAGGTTATCATTGGTTCAGGAGTCTTGTCACATAGGCAAATACGTGAGCCAGAAAACTCCCACGGTCCAGATAAAGCAGAATGAGCCAGGTAAAACCTTTAAGCAGGTAAAGGGCAGTTTAACTGCAAAGGCAATGAGCTGGTGTCACCATCCTTAGGAGCAAAGTCGAAACAAAAAAACTCAAGACAGGTCTGGAAAACAAAAAGACAAACCAACCAAAATGAAGCAGGATTGAAGCAGGGAATGATGTAGGGAATGGTGATCCCTGCTGATAGCATTTGACAGGTGATAGCCAGGTTTGTAATGCCATGAAATAATAGAGGGTGGCTTGTCTAGTCACAGTGCAAACATAGAACCAAGTATCCAGATGGAGTCAGGAAATCTGGAGAAGGCCCAGTTGTTGAACCATTGTGTGGACAGGTATCACAGACAAAACAATGGGCAACATGTTATGGAGTAAAAAATTGAGCTTTTAACAAGGAAGTAAAGGGCCAGTACTGTCACAATATTGTTTTCCAAAATAGTTTTCCAGAATCACATACACTTCCAGAAAGAGACAATATCTGGCTGGGGCAATAGTGTACAGAGACAGAACTGAGATTCAGTGAGCACAGGGGAATCATTTGTAGCTCTTTCAGGAAATACAGTCTTAAACTAAAATTATACCACACCACTGACAGTTAAAACTAGACAAGTTTTGGTGAAATATTTAAAGAAAAAAAAAAGGGGAGTGGAGAATGGATGTAAAAGGACATGATATTTGCAGTGATGTTTACTCTGGGCTCATGTCAATAGAAGCTTTGTATCCTCAGATTGGGCCTGGAGCAGAGCTTGGCAAAACTCAAAAGGGAGGCTGAAACAGCAGAATCTCATCAAAAGAAGGCATAGATTTTCTTACAAGGACGGCAATTCCATCTGTGCTAGAGGAAATTACAGAGGCTGCAAAGGTGGAAAGCACAATCATGAAAGGCTCCATTTAACTGCTATGATGATGATGACATCCTACTGCTGTGTGACATTTAAATAAGGATAATATTTTCAGATAACACACTCACAGTAGCATACGGAAGACTATTACGAGGCAAAGGAAACCTTTCAAAAGTCATAAGTTACATTAAAATGGAAAACACAGAAAAATAAACTTTGGAAACCATATATAAAGTACAATATAGAAAGGCAAAATATATTCTCAGGAAAACAGTCTGCAAGACATAAAAACAAGTCATTAACTCCTTTCCAAATATATCAGGAATGAGAATCTGACAGTTTCTGTGGGGCAAATAATTGAGGAAGGTGTAAAAGAAGATTTCAAAAAAATCAAGGCCATGGCAGATAATTAGATGAGTACTTTGCCCCTGAGTTCACCATAGAGGAGTTTGGGGGAGGTTCCTGTGCTGGAATCCTTTCCCTTTCCTGCACATGTACATGATGTACCATGGGATCTCTCTGCCTGAAACATCTGCCAGGCTAGTAAGAGAGGTTTCAATCAGTAGTAAATTGCCAAGAGCAGAAAGTTCTCATGTAAAAGTTGATCTGTTTCAAAGGGCATCAGGGATGAAATAGCCAAAGTGCTAACTATGGTTTGGAGCCTCTTGCTTAAAACGGCTCTAGCATTAAAAAGGTTGAAAATGGCAGAATTCACAACAGATCTTAAAGAAAAATCCTGAGAGGTTTCAAAACCAGCCTGATGTATGCCATAGGCAAACTATTATGAATTATAAACAAAAGCAGAGTTGGTAAAGACATCAATAAATGTGCTTTTTTAAGGAAGAGCAAATGTTTAAGGTGGAGTCTCTTACAATTAAGCTTATCTTTGAAAAAAATTGCTAGCCATGTGAACAATACATGTCTGGCTGATTGTCTTGCTTTTCCAGAAGGCTTTTTACAATTTCCGCAATGAAAGCGCTCCAAAAATAATTAATGCTGTTATCTGATACAAAATATTCCCACCAATTAACATTGTTGAATATGTTTGTTAGATTAAATACTATTTAATACTAGTTAAAACACAGTATGTGGTGTCATGAATTGATCAATTTTCCCAGTGGAATAAAGCTATCAGTAGAGATGGATGATCTGTGTTCTCATAATGTTTATCAATGACTTAGAAAAGAGAAAGGAACAGCAATATGTATGAAGTGGCTGCAGACAGTAAGTTACTTGGGGCAGTAGGAATGAAAACTGTCTGCAAAAATTTTACATAAGGATTTCATTATGGTGGATGGCTGAGTGATCCCATGTAAAATTAAATTACTTGTAGGTAAAAATGGTGTACATGGGAAACATAGCCCTGCCTTAACTTTGTGTTTATACTGCGCAGTCCTGTATGAGGATTGGATATATAGTCCTATTCGGGGAAAAAACTCTTGGAGTTGGACAGTCCTAAAAAAAAAGTGGGGGGGAACTCAGTACTTGGTATTGATCCAGAAGTTAAAACAAATGTTAGACATTATAAGGGAATGAATAGGATAATACACCAGTGAACAAATCCATGGTGCCCTCTTACTGCGAATAATGTGTGCAGCCCTTCCCCTTAATAATGAAAATATGTATCATACGACTATGGGAGGCACAGAGAGGCCTATTGTGGGTAAAGAATGGTTCCCATATCAAGAACAGTTAACTAGACTCAGAGTCAGCATCTGGAAAACAGAAGCCTGAAGAAGGAGATAAGAGATCTCTAAATAAGCAATGGCAGGAAACAGTGAACAGGCAATAACTGTTTGCTCATGCTCATAATGCAAGAACTACAGAGTATCGCATAAAAGATGAGATAAACATGTACAAAAGAAGGTACTATTTAATAAAGCATGTAATTAAGAGATGAAACTCATTGTTTTGGGCTGTTGTGAGCACCAAGGTTTGCCTGTGTTCAAGTAATACTTAAGTAAATTCAGAGCAAAAAAAAAAATCTATGAAGGGCTACTAAACACAAACCTACTATATATAAAAATGACATATTAAAAATTAAAGTTGTGGTTTTGCAATAACTCTGGTAGGAAGTTTCTTACAGGGTGGCCTGCAAAAAAAAATTCTATTTGTGTGCACAAAGGTTTCTGTAAAATGGGAGAGGAATCTGTATTTTTATTTAAACAACTTCCTGAATGGAATTCAGTTTCCATTAAAAAGAAATGGTTTGACGTTAGCAAGACTGCTATTAATTACCTGAATGTTCTGATATTTTAAAAATCCAGCCAGGATCACAAATCGGCTTTCCTTCCAGCTTCAAACTCTCATGGGGCAGTATATCCTTGACCACAGAAAAAGCAAAGGCTTAGGTAATTTACTTCTTGTCAAAATTAGACCAGCTGCCAAAAGGCAGCAAAGTGCCATGGATTCTGGGAGGCAGAAAACTATTAGCACTACCAGTAAAGTAAAGCTGGCAACTGCTCTGAAAGTAGAAGGAAAAGTTCTATTTTTACCTGCGGAAATAACAGTCTAGGTTTTCTTCTTCAATAAGGAGTGGAGAAAGTAAAGTGTTAAAAATCACTGGTTTTCATCTTGCACTGTAATGAGCTTGTGCTGTGCTGGTTGGATCCTCCAAGAGACTCTTCTACTCCAGCTGACACCACTTTGGCAGTCATCCTTCAGAATGCAGGGTAGGGACAGCAACTGAAATGAAGCCAGTTTTCTCACCTTGTTATATCCATAGCTCAATGATTTCTTCAAAGTGTCAGCTTCAAAGGAGATAATTACACATAAAATCATCATCTACATATATCTGTAAAAACTAGGTTTTGAACAAGTGAATCAGAGACTAAAAGAAACTGAAATAGAATATTATTACAATACATTACATTGGTATTACATAGAAGTGAGTTGACAAGAAATACCAGGTATAGTCTCTTGGGAAAAGACTACATCACAAGAGACCTAGCTAGCATAATTAGGGAGGAAGTTAATATTCTTAGATGCGCAGAAAACAAAGGGACTGTCAAAGGAAGTGGTCTTTCAAGGATTTATGGAAAGCAAGGACAAGAGTATGTCTAAAAATCACAGGGGAGACAAAGACCTGAGAATTATGCAAGCAGGATGAGTAACAGCCACAACTTGCTCTCAAGTCCCAAATCAAAGATGTTACTGTTGCAGATGATCAGAAGGAGAATATCACATCTTTGAAGAAACCAGAGTCAGATGGACTAATTTGCAAATGAAATCGACTTCATCCATGTACACAGTGTATGAAAAGGTGACATTGCAAGAAGAAAACATCTTTTTATTATATACCTTATTAAAATAATCACCACTGAATCTGAAATGAATTGATAAATACACAAATCAACATGAGTTGCAGTAAATGGTAGAATTTGCCATATCCAGGAACGGTGATGGCAAGGACAAAACCACCTTCTGTTGTTTTCAGAATGTCAAAATTTTTCATTAAAAAATAGGAGCTTGGGCTTCACACTAATCTCTTAAAACTGAGATTTTTCCTTGGCAGTTCAGTGTAAATATCACATCTGCCTGTGAGATGCAGTTTAGAGGTCCACTTCCGGCACAATTTACATTTTCTCAGTGGAATCTCTGCTTGAGCCAAAGAAGGCAGAATGCTTAGGAAAAGTTTGGAAATGAAAGTCAAGCCATAACCATCTACTAGCAGCAGCCACCAGAATGCAGTTTATTCTTCTCTGCTTCACTCCCCTGAGTATATTACTAACCAGGTTTGGACATACCCTTTATTATTACTTCTTGCAATTTTGGGGTACATGAGTAAAGGCATCTATTTCAAGGATTTTTTAAATCCTTCTTTTTGATATCTTCTTTGTGCATGGTTTTAAAGGAATGACTTCTCAAATTAAAATTGCAAGAGTGCCTTAGTATCTGAAAAGGAAATAAAACCAAGAAAAAAAGAGTGGCAAAAGTGAAAGCAGAAATAAAGATAATGTGTAAAGTCAGAAAATTCTCCAGGATGCAAAACAAATTTTGAAAAGAATTTATTTCTTAATGCCAGCTGAGTTAACTATGCAGGGCAGAATGAAAAGGGTATTGCCAAGGGAGACAGAACACTTGACTTTTAAAATTCATAAATCCTCATCTTGCAATAAAAATGTAGCATGCATAAATGTATAGCTTTGTATTAACTAGCACAAGCCAGAATTTTAATCTCAGACTGAGGCTGGAAAAGGCCATTATATCTTAAGCCATAAAAAGATTGAGTGAAAGAAAAAGCCCCTGGCATTCAATGACAATTTTCCATCACACACAAGCCCAGTTCATTCCTCATACTGAAAAATAACATGTGCTTTGGAAGTCCATGCATATCAGTGTTTCATACTACAAGACAGGCTGTGCTGGAACACATCTTGTTTTTTCTGTTTAGTTTAGAGAAAATGAGCATTTTATGCTGTATTATATTTTGTGAAAGTTTTCTCAAAAAACTGAGAAAAAAGAATCAAAAAGCCAGAGTTAGTTAGTACAAACCAGCCACAGGAAATCATACAGTCATGAGTAGTGCTGTGGTTACCTTCACAGCAAGCACAAAGGACTCAGGATCCAGAGCCACAGGTTTAATCATGCATGGCAGAAATGATGAAATAAATTTCTGGGCCAGCTTTTACTGGACAGTTTGGTTGGAAAAGATTAGCTGGAAATCTACTTCTTGCTTCAACCCAGGTTTCATTTTCAGTTTAAAAATACAAGATCCTGTAAAATTCTTCACAATCTGATAACCTGGGCTAGTTTTAAAAAGAAAGTTTTTAAAAGCAAGTTTTCCATGTGTACAATGAAAATCTGGCCATTTAGAGAAGGAAGGGTGGAGTGTACCAACCCTGTTTTTCTACAGTTCTTTTCTAGACACTTTTCCAATGAAAATGAGGCTGATATTGTTACAGTGGCTGTCTGTTTATCTTGCCACAGCAGGATTGTGAATGCGTTGGCCAATTTCAACCAAAGGTGATAGAAATGTAGGGATCTCAAATTCGTGTAGTTCCTGCAGACTTTACAGAGATGGCCAGGAATACAGAGGTTAGAGACAAATTTTATGGTCTATTAAGAGGAAAAGCAGGGTGTGATCTCAGATGCAACCTGAGCTGTCCAGGAGAAACATCATGTACACCCAGCCATGGCAATGGATGATTCTATATATTCACTTCATTTCAGAGCTTCCTTACATTTGACAGTGCAATCATTACCAAGAAAGTCCAAGTACTTCTGTGCTAGACATGTTAAGACGTGTGAAGCAAGAATCAATGGTAAACTTCATAAAGATAGGAGCAGAGAGATTAAACAACTTCAGCTGCGTCACAGAATTAAGATGTCTCCAAGCAGTTTGATGGTTTTTTGTTTGGTTTTGTGAAATAGTTAAAATAGATGTGAATTTCTTACTATAAATGATAATTTTTTAAAAATACTTCGACAGTGGGAGAGACAAAAAAGGGATTTGAAAGAACAAGAATTGGTAGAACTATGAATGGATTTCAATGTTTAACTATGTTGTGAAAGAGCAAGGAGAGAGAAGAGGAAAGGTTGCTGAGAATACCCTTAAAATCAGGACAGCTGGAATGATGGCAGAGAGCAGAGTAGGAGAGCCCCACTTCTAATCCTTTTCCTCCTTATTTGCCCAGCCTGGTCCAAGGACACAACTGTTCCAATCAGAGTATTAACTGTTTCCCCCTGCCCCATTTGAATGAACAAATAACAAATACTTTGGAAAAGACTTCTTGAACTACAAAATGGAGAATGTGTAGTTTCCTTATTCCCCCAAACTCACCTTATAGCTTAATGAAGGAAACAGTAACCAATCCTTTATGAATATCCAGATCCAATTCTTCTTTTACATTAATGATATGAAAAAGAATCTCTTCTATAAAGTTCATGTTAGTCTCCTTCTGTAAAATAAGTTCAGTAGCTTATATTTAAGAGAAGTTTAGACCAGCAAGAACCCCAATGTTATATGATATAACTAAAACATTTTTACTGGCAATTCTGATAGTTATAATATTTTTTGTTTTGTAACACAATTCTTCCATGTCATATTGGATACATCAAAATTCCAAATTAAACAGTTTAATATGTGAAGTGGATGGTAATTTCAATGATATCAGAATTGATTCATCTATAAAAAGAAGCTGATATTCTATGTTGAATGTATCATAATTAACAAGGTATGAAGAGTTATAGCACATGCTCATTTCTTGCTGTTAATTTATTAAAATAACTATCTGAGGCTTCATGAAATGTGCAACCTTTGAGCAGTCAACATGTTTTTCATCTTTATGATGACTGGAAATTACATAACCCAAATGAAACCACAGTGTTTCATTCTGTTTTTCTGTATCAGAACTCCATTATGGCCCTGCCCTTCACAAGGTTTCTTGGAAGATAAAGAAAACTCTTTTTTTCCTTTCACTCTGTCCTTACATTTCCTAGATTCCTGTACTTTGGGGGTAGAATTCCATGTTGTGAGGTATAAATGAGGCTGTAAATGGCAAGGGGGATATACACATGCTATCTCAGAAATATGCCAAATTTAATTCTTACTTTGAAATTCTCTTTCATCTGAAAGAAATTTTCCTACGGATGATTTTTTTGCAGAATATTTTAATAAGGAAGGATATACATACTATAGCAGAGCCATCAGGATAAATGGAAATCCTGCAACGTAATTTAATAACAACAACAGCAAATCAAAATGTATAACATGAAGCTCATGGCACCTTGCAAATCAGATGGACAAACACTGTGGTAGGATGTAGCTTCTCAATAGTTTCATCTGTGCAATACAGAGGCTACATATTAACGTCAAAGCTCAAGTATATTTCCAGGTTTCTGAAAGCAATGGAGACATTTTATCTCTCTGAGGCATGAGGAACAGATACTATAATTTCGAAACACAGTAGATCGTTCTAGTGACCTTGGTCTTTGTAACTCTTGGAAACACACATCTCTCTGGAATGCAGTGTACTTCCAAAGTAAAATCATGAACTGCTTCTGCCTATCTTCAGGTTACTGTGTACCTTTTAAGGAGAGCACTTTCCTTCTCTCCTTCCCAGGCATGTGACAAGCAAAACAAACAAAACCATCTGCTTATGAAGACAGAAATTTATTTCTTTGGCTATTTCTCCCCATTTTCTGCACCCTCTTAGTTTTCAAGATACCAAATATTTTGTTGAGGGAATCTCTTCCCAGTTCACATGCTTGATTGAGCTTACAGATTTAGAGTGCTCCTGTAGGAGCCTGTGATGGAAATAGATGGGAATAAAACATCTCTTATCACTGTGGAGCACTGTAGTCCTGTCTTGAAGTGATGTTATGATAATCCTGTATTCCCTATCATTTGCTTGTATGCTTAGAGATGTGGTCCTGTAGCCTAGAGAAATTTGTCTCTAATCCGGGACAAGTCCCTAACAACGAAACATAACCCACTTTCTCCTCTTAAAGATGCATGAGAAAAGGAAAAATGAAAACATGAAAGATATGGAACCTGGAGAATCCAGGTACTCTACGTGTAATTAATTAACTATACTCTCTCTAAATCTCCATCTAATCTCCATCTGAAGGACCTTGAAATCCCTGCCTTCTGGTGTCATTTTTCTTAGCAGAACTGCTAAAAATGACTTCTCATCTACAAATTTTTAAAAGAGCCATCATCAGATCATGATTTCAGCAAACATTGCTGATGCATTCTGAAGGGACAACAGATAGGAGAAAATTGCAAGAAAAAGCCTTTTCATCTATTTATGGTACTGGCAATTTTCTTCTGATAACTTAGTAACTATGGCTGGAATTCATACTTTGGGAAAGGCATGAAAACTAGAAAGAATTCAGAATAAAAGTTACAAAGAATGTTTTAACATTTGATTGCAAACCCCAAAACCCATTCCCAGGAAATGCAATTCAAGAAAAAGCTAAGAATGATTTGTAGGACTTTTTCTTGAAGAAGATCCACTCCTTTTAGTTAAGCAGCTATTGACTATTCTGATACCTACTCTGCAGTTCAGTTTTTATTCACCTAAGTCTTGGAAACAGCATGGAGATGAGAGAAACCAAAACACAACCTTGTACTTTAAAAGGTTAGCTCACAGCAGGTGAGTGGAAAAGCATCAGGCTTTTTGTCCCCCTTAGAGAGGATTCACTCAGAAAAGGGATGGAGGTTTATGTGAATCATTCACTTGCAAATAGAGAAAGAGAAAAGTAATGAAAAGAACAGCTTGAAGCAGGGGCAAAACCAAAGCTGATTGATACAAATCAATAATAGTGCTATTATTAGCCATGATCCATTGTAATGTGAACTGCTGCTAGAGAAAGCTCAAACCAGTGTAACTGCAAATAAGAGATGGTGTTTCTAAACATAAGAAAACTGGAGCAAGAATTCTCAACCAGCTGCTCTAGCTATTCTCTCTCCAAGAGCAGGCTTTCAAAATCTTTGGGTTTGCTCATTATTATCACCATTTTTTCTTACGAAAGAATTCAAATTCTTTTCCAGGTTCATGCTGAAGCTGCTTTAACAAGTAACTGTACAATGGCAATGTGCCTGCCTGCATAACAGAGATCCTTCTATGCAGTAGTAACAGGAACCAGGAAAATGTTAGGAACTTTCACACTGTTCTTAGTTGTGCTTCCAGGGAAATAACCCCAAAGACAATGGCATGGAGACTTCATGTTTCATAATGCTTTCATCTTTTTTTTTACTGATCAGAACTCTGGCTTTGCAGTCACTTTGCAGCACTTTCCAGTGTGTATCCTAAAGGGCAGTTCCCTAGTGAATGTCTGCATTGAAAGTGAGCCCTTTGCACTTTGATTCAGTTTCAGAATCAACCAATGCCTTTGGCAAGAGGAATCACAAAACTGGCTCCCACCAGTGACTGATTTCCTCAGTTTTGACTCCTCTTTTTTCGTTGTGCTTATGCCTTCATGGAAGGCATAATCTCACAATAACAAAAAAAAAGTAGCATTTTAATATTAAAATGTTATGGCACTAGGAAATTTTCAGAAGGGTACAATGACTAGTTTAATGTGCCTGTAAAGGTGTATTTAAAACACAGAAATAACACAAGGGATGTCATTAATTCTGCACAACAATTTTAGACCTTTTAAAACATGGTATGATATCAATTTCTAATGTGTTTTTTATAGTCCAGTTCCACTCTTTCTCTTTGCAAATCAAACAGAATTTTACCAATCAAACAAAAAACTTGTTGAAAATATCCTATGAGGAGAGTGCTCTGAAAGCAAATCTCATCCACTATTAACCCCCAATGTCCAAATAATTATTTAATGGACTTACACAGCTCCTTTATTCTGAAAGTGTAGTCTATTACACTTTTCCTTGGGCTCTTCCAGTGTGTAGTTGTCCTCACCTGCTCAGAAAACAGTAATAAAATTCATTAGTTTTGTGGGATTTAGAAGATTCTGGCAAAGTTTTGCCCTTTATCCAAAAGGGCAAAAAGCAGCAAATTAAATTACTTCATTGATTGTATACACTTATAACAAACACCATATAGATATAAATGCTAGGGTGGTCAGACTGTGCACTCATCAACAGGAGAACTTGAATGAAAAAATAAGGGGCCTAAATAAATTTAGATGAATGTGAAGATTATATTTATACCTCACTTACTTATTTCCTTAGTAAGGTGTTCCAACTTTTAATTCAATGTCTTTTAATATGGTCTATATACACAATTTAACACACTTTGTAAAGGATACAGACAATCACTAAACTGTTCTCATTCTCATTTGACAGACAGAGTTTATATTTTTACAGTAGCAAAAAAATTACGTTAGAATGAATTCTGAACTCAGTCCCATTTGCATTCTCTGTACATAAACAACCCTGATGATGGGTGTATTTCCTCTCTAGCTATATGATGAATATATAATACATGATCAACAAAATATATTATCACAAATATTTGACAGGACAACTTTCAGGAGTTGCTCCAACAACTCTTCAGAATAAACAAAAGTAGGATTTTTGAGTTCACTGTCATATATACAGGGAATGTAATGACCAGAATATCACCTGTCTGGGCCAGAACCCCTGTGAGGCTGCCAGGTCATTTCTTAGAAGCCTTTTGGATCACTTTCACCCTTGCTTATGAACTTTGTCTCCAGACAACTGCTGTTTATCCTTATGGAAAGAACTGAAACAACACAACTAGTTCTGCTGTGCCCTGTCTGCCCTCACACCATTGTCTCTGCCCTAACAGATGCAGCTTGAAATGAACTTCCTCACATTTTTATAAAAGAAAGACAGTAAACTCCCTATCTGCCCAGGATGTGACACAGAGGAAGCAGCAGCAGTGATCACCAGACCCTTGTAGTCATTTTGCAAGGTGAAAAAAGTTTAAAACTGTGCTGGATGCCAGAATACACAAAACTTAAACAAACTACATAATCTTTTATTGTGGCATTTTAAAGCTTTTTTAAAAATTCATTGGTTTTAGAAACAAGTCATACCTTTTTGGATGAAGACAAAGAAGTGCTTTAGGAAATAAGTAAAACCTAGTGAATATGAAAGAAGTGGCAGGTCAGATCCTGCTGGACTTGCTCTCGTGAGGAGGCCTGAGGCATATGAACAAGAACAGAGATATTCGGTGAGCTTCAGTCTCTCATCTGTTAACCTCTAAGCTGAGCATGACACTGGAGGAAAAGGAAGAGGTTTCCATTTCAAATAACTCATCTGCAATAGAAACCACCAGAATGGGGCTAAATAATTCAATCTTAATGAGAAATACAGTACCCCATTGGGGTCTTTCACATGAGCTCCACTGCACTTAATATGGTCTTTTCATAGACTATGCATGACTTGGATGTCTTTCTCCCAGATAACGTTATTTATTTAATTATGCCAGTGAGAATGAAAACCTAATAGGCTAAAATAATCTTGGACATTGCTCCATGAGTTTCAATTGCATACTAGAGAAACACTACCTAATAAATTTTTGAAACAAGAGTTTTTCTTTATAATATATGGCAAAAAGGAAGAATACATCCTTCAAATTCATAAAATCCTTCCTATGTAGCAATATTATTATAATTTCTGCAAGGTCACATATTATTTTGGGTGAACATTAACAGAATCTAAATAAATAACTATTTTTTCTTAACTATCTTCATTCTTTCTTAAAAATCTTCCATGTCCTCCTTAAAATTATTTTTTCATATATCCTTTTATTCATTCTTAATCAGACAGAATAATAATTTACTCTCAACATAAAATTTATAGTTACTGTACATTCTTTCTTATATATTTTTTGCAGAAACACACCCTCATTCCACAACATGTTCTTTAATGCCAAGATATATGTTATTATATTTGGTCTTTTTGATCTAAAATGAAATTACATTATTTCCTAGGTTTTATTATATACAAATCACATTTTCCTGTAGGGCCACTTGGCAGTATTAAATGAACCACCACAGTTATGAACTTCTCTCTAACATTTTTTTTTTTTTACAGCATGTGACAAAAGTAAAAAAATCCTTTCAGAAAATAACCAGCAAAATAATAAAAAATAATCCATACTTTAGTGAATTTACAGCATGCAGCAATTTATTTTAGTAGTCGAGTAGAATTACTTAAAGTAATTCTACAAAATGCCCTATTAAGAGCAGCATGACTACTAATAATTTTGAGTTTTATTGCTTAAAATATAAGAAAAAAGTAGAAAACACCTCAGAAGATGTTTTCTATTTTCATTAGCTACTCTATGGGCACTATTGCTTCACCTCAAACTTTGCAAGAGAAACAGTTTGTTGGCTTGAGGATTTTGAAGTCATCAGTGATAAGGGCCATCTGCCTTAACAACATAACTAATTGAGTTTTTGCAACAATGGATGGGAGACCTTTGCAATGTGGACGATAACATCCAACTAAGTAGCCAGGCTGTTCAGCTGGACCACATCTTCCAGCTCCAAAGACTTGCGATGCTCATGCTGTTTCACAGTTTCTCTTTTGTGAAAACAGAGCACGAGCTGTGTCAGTCTCACTGCCTCACAGAGTGCCTTTTCCTGGTGTAAATTCCCTGCACTGTGCCCCTAGCGCAACATGGAAGAAGCCCAGTTTTCAGTCTTCATCCATTTTCTTTAAAAAGATGACAGAGAATGAGAAATAAGATCACAAGAGGAAAGCACATCAGGTGGCAAAGTGCTTCTCACATTTCTGAGAACTCATTTTGTAAAGTGAATCTGCATTCACTCATAGGTAAAAGTAGGTCAGACACATCTACATATGACAAGATGGCTCTGCACCAGAACAGACAAGTAAGAGGCATTTTGCAGTTTTTCTCATGAAGCAGAAGCTCCACAGCTATTCCTTCTTCATGCAGTCCCTCAAAACAAGAAACCTCATAATAACTACTGGAATGACTTCTACTGCACTCATCTCCACAACAGCTCTCCCTAACAGCTTGTTTAACAGAAGACGCATCTGTGGCTGGTCCATGGCTGTAAACCACAACTATTTTTCTTACTCTAGTGCCTTGTAGAGTTCTCCTGAAAACATTCATGAAAATAAATCTCATCACACATCCAGTCTCCTGTTCACTGGAGGATCTCTGGTGAGAAATATTTTGTAGTGCATTGAGTAGCTTATTATTTTTGTGAAACTCTGAGAAACAGATGAGGTGGTGGTGAACAGAGTTGCAGGAAACAAAAAACACCTCAAATTATTTTGCTCTCTTGCATCTCAGACACAGAGAGTAATGCACATAAAAACCATATAACATAACACTATATGACATCCCATACTGGATACAAGCACAAAGAAAAATGGGGAGCTAGAAAAAAATCTGCCCAATGCACACTGAAGTGAAGCACAGAAGAGTAAAAATTTCTTGCTTTTATGAAAAGGTTTAACCAAGTTATTTGAAAAATAGTGCTAAATTATATTAGCACTATTTACAGATTGATACACTGCAGCAGAGAAAAAAAATTGCTTTTCCAGCACCACCTAAGCACAGGACAACAATAGAGGTAGAAATGATCATGGGTTTTCTCCAGACTGTGGTGAGCCCATGTTCACCTGCACTCTGAACCTGTGGTATGCAAACCTGCTGTAGCCTCTGCTCCCTTGCTGTGTGCCTGCAGAGGAAGAACCTGCACTTCTGACCTCAGAGTGAGCTTGCATCGGTCTGCCTCGGTGAGCATTGCTATACCTTGAAGTTTCAGCAACAATATTCCCTTTTAAAGCTCCTCTGTAGCACAGTGTGGGTCTACACTAATTCAAGTACTGCTGTGTGGCTCAGATACTGATTTGATGCTATTATTACTGCTTTATTAGTAAGAGAACTGTTCAGGTTTTAAAATGAATGTGACATTTCTGTAGTAAAACACATTTCATCTTGTAATTACTCCAGCCATTATATTACATATAAAAGTAGAAATTGTGTTGAAGAAAATAATCTGCAGTGTCATGAGGAAAAATGTAATTTAAAAAAATCACAGGCTACAGCAGGCAGCATAACTACAGTAACAATAAGATCATTTATCTAGCACTCATGAAGGAAGGAGATTACTGACTCACCATTCCAGCCAAATTTAGTGTAGAACACGTGTTCCATTATAATTTCCTGTATGTAACTGGTACAGACATATTTGGGCATGGAACACACCAAGTACTGAGGGTAGTTAGGGAAAAAAAAACCCCACAAAGCAAACCAAAGGAGAGCAGTATTGAAATCAGAACAAATAAAGAGGAGAAAGTTTTAAATTAATAGGTGTGATAAAATTATCTGGCAGCTCAGTGTGAAGCAGTGGAGGAACTGGTGAGAGTGAAGTTAAAACAGAAAAGAAGGTCAGAGAAGGGACAAGGAGGACAATCTGCAGTGCTGAAGCTGCAAGACAATTAGAATTATGAAAGGTCAGAGAAGGATAATGCAAGCTGTATCTCTCAGGGACAAGTAGAAAGAAATAATAAAAAATAATAAAAAATAATAAGCACAGTAACATAGAGAATAGGGGGAAATGACAAAGGAGGAACTCATACTATTTTGGTATTGCCAGCAGTACTCTTACCAATGAGGTTAAATCAAATATCACCGAAACAAAGGATGCAAGGCTCTAAGAAGACCTGTAAACGTTTATTGTAAAGAGAAATTTTTGATATATAAAAGATTTGAAGAAACTACATGAAGTTTTAAATGTTCTTTTTCAGTTCATTTTCTCCTACCTACAAATGGATGAGCAAACTGAAGCTGAAGTTCAGTAAACACCTGATTCAACGAAGGATTTAAACACTTGTGAAGTAAAAAAACAGCTCGAAATGTTTGGTTAAATGGAGCCTAACTTTACATAGTCAAAGTAGTTCACAGCTTATCAGATCTCTGTTAGGTCAATTTGACAAATTAACAGTACCATAAGTATCAGTAACATAGGAGTAAGAAGTACTCACCATCCTAGAAAACTAAAGAAAGAGAAAAAGAAGGTTTAATTGAAAAATCTTTCATCTAAAGAGTTTTTAAAACAAAAGCTGAAATCACTGTTGGAACATACACAGAATTTATTTTCCATTGTTCTACAGATTTTAAGGCTTTCAATGACTTAAGATGCATTATTGTCTTCCACTACTATGTATGCTTGCTAAACACCTTTTAATTTTATTGGAGAATGGAGTAAAAGGACAAGCAGGACCTGGGCCTGCTCCACACCAAACATTTTCATTGAGAGGTTTCTCTCAGGGTTTTGAGATATAAGTATACTTCTGTTGTAGAAACTCACACCATTTGGCACAGTCACCTCCTAAGGAATTAGGATAGATAGACTAGGAAAAATAATGCAAACTTACCTCATGGTAATTGGAACAACTGAATACCAAGTCACTTACCATTTCTAATAAATTATGCTACAGTAATGTCAGTAAAATAAAGTCATCTAAACAAGCAAAAAATATTTTTGCATTCCCAGCCCTAACATCATTTTTCAAGCACCTACCTGCTAAGACTATAAATTCACTGGCATGCTGAACACAGAACCAATGTGATATTAATAAATCAGGGAAGGAAGCAAGTCACTACTCAGGTTTACAATGTGAAAACAGGATTGAATGCTTATAGCCATGTTTGCAGATGTAGGTAATGAGTTCACATGGCTGTGGACAAGAACAAAAGAGACATACATGAGCACATGACTACTTAGTGAGGTGGTGCATTGTGTGATTTTGTAACATGGACTTTGCTTGAGATATGTACAGGAAATCAGGCTTAACCATTCAGTCATTTAGTCCGTTAAAAAAAAAGAAACAGAAAAAATTTATAGTAATGTTCTTTTCACCTCACTTAATTACTCAGATACGTTACTAATCATGGGGGAAAAGAATCAACCAAACCCAAGGGCTAATTACATTACATATTTTTGTATATTTTATTTAATGTGTACTATGATTTGGGGATATTGAAATTCTACAGTAGAACTGAAGTTTCACCACCTGTTATCTGTTATTTTAATTATATATATTTATAGATAATTAAATATATTTATAGATATATACATGCACACACACGCATATACACATATATGTGTGTGTATATATATATGTGCATAAATGTGGCTAGCACAGGTTTTTCCCATGGGAACATTTTGCTATATTTCATAAACAAGATAAAGTTTGGATGTTTTGCAAACAGTTTCTCCGGATTGAGTGAGTTCGGGCTTGGCCAATTGTGCCTAGGGGGAGGTCTTGGGCTGACCAATCTGGAGCACTTCTGTAGACTCTATATATATGGAATTCAAAACAATAAAGTTCCTTTTTTCTCCTCTCTTTCCTTGTCTGAGAACTTGGGTCAGTCCTCAGCTAGCCGCTCAACAGCGACACATAAATGTTATTTTTGTTCCATTTAGGATGAAGAAATAGATGAGGCTTTGTTTGCAAGGACAGACCTCTAGTATTTACAGGAGTTTTTGAACATAATTCTTGCTATTCATTTCACCTTTAATCCTATTTTGAAGTTGTAAGAAATTCACAGTATATCATCTGTACAAAGATGTACAGGGAAAATACCACCTTAGCAAGAGCTGCAGACTTCTTAGGAATGGTGACAATTAATGAGAGAAAAATTAACCCAATCTGTCTTTTATAATGTGTTGAACTGGCAAAGCTGAAAGTCAAAGAGGAAATAAATATTTCTAAAGTGAGCCTCTTGCATTTGAGACTAAAGATACATACTGCTGAATTCCCACAATGGTACTTCTAAAGAGTTGGTTAGAAACATGTAATTGCAAAATTTACTGTGCTACTGACAACCAAAAATTACAGTAATCATTCTCCTTTGCATTAGGTAAAAGGAGAGGCTCAAAGTAGGAATCAGGTACACTTTCTCAACGTGCACAAATCATGCATTTAGATGGTGACTTCTGAAAAGTAGATTTATAGGTATATAATTAGCCACTTGCATTCAGAAGTACCTGATTTGTGCTTACATACACATGTATTCACAATCCTCTTTATTTAATAAAATTTTGAAGCTCACAGCATAACACAATCATACAATTTACAATATATGGGTAACACATCATTGGAAGTCCTCAGAATATTGCACATATAACCCATCCAGACCACCAGAATAGGAAGAAAATATTTTCCTATTCCTTATTTTCCCTTAAAAATTACAAAAAACCAAAGACAGTTTCCAGTAACATCTAAATATTTGGAGTCTAGGTCTTGCCCTGCATCCTGGAGATCCCTTGTCACTTCAACTGTCTTCCAGACCAGTTGGAATAGTCATATGAATAGTAGCATGTTACATATGTGGCATTCAAACAACGTACAGAGGCAATACAAAATTTTTATTTTCTATTGGGAATGAACAGATTTCTTTCCCTCTTCCCTTATTTGTTACATGCTTAAATTCCACTGAATTAATTGTAAATGAGAAGTAAGAAAGCATGCCAGGTCTGACACCATTTTCACATTTTCATTTTCTGACACCATAAGAGATTAACAACCTGGATGGATAACAAAATCACCAATCAAATTTCTTCTAGTAGTTTCTTCTACCAATTTTCTTCTAGTAGTTCAGCTCATTTTTGTTAACTGAGTTATTCATCCAATATGTTCAAAGTCCATTTAAAAATATAGTCCTTAAAATAAAATTAGCACATGCTTCAGCAGGAAGCAGCCAGCCCTTGTCAGCCCCTGTCATAGCATAGAACATCTGAAGTTACTATTCAACTGTGGAAAAGCTTGTGAAGAAAAAGGAGAAAAAAACACACAAGAAGCCAGAAAAATCAGGACAAAGAAGTAAATGAATAAAAGTGATCACCACATGCTCTTAAACCAGCTAATTTCTTCTAAAGCCTAAAAGTCAAGAAAGGCAAGTGAACTGGAACACATATAGGAGGATAGTTAGAGATGGTCATTGCTTCTGTTTAGTGTGACTTACACAGACAGAGCATTAATAGCTTTTGCAAATGAGAGACATAACATTTAAAAACCAATACAAGTGTGCAATCAGCACACATATAGGAGGAACCTATTAAAAAAATCCATTAAAGAATATAAATGATGAGTACTTGCTGTTCTGCCTCTATATCTTTTTAGCCCATGTTCTCCTGCATGTCCCTTGTCTTCAGTTTTACTCTAGTTAGTTGGAAAAAATGCAATTAAACTGTGACAATTTCTTCTGATAAAAATGAAAGCTTCTCAAGAAATTATGACAGCATTTTCCCTCTGAAATACAAGGATACGAAACACAAGAAATTAGTCATAGATTCATGTAAAAAACTCAAACCAAACTTGCACAATGACCAGTCAATGATTTCTTACTGGAGAAAAGGAAAATGAGATGCAGCTGTTACTTTACTGCAGCATCATAAGATAACAAAAGACTTGTAGCATCTTGTTTCGCACAACTGAAAGTACTCCTCCTTTTAATCTGCCACAACTATCCTGTTGACTGTGGTGTATTTTCTCCAAGTAATACTCTCTGTGGCAGAAGTGGGCTGCTTCCAAAATGTGATTTATCTACTTGTTTACTGAAGCATGTGCTGATTTCCCATGAGAACAGTGAAGAGCTGTCAGTTCCATTTATTTAACAAAACTTCTAATTGCTCCCTAATTGCTGTGTAAGTAAAAATATCGGAGAAAATATTAACAGGCAATTTCTGTACATAGAATGTTGAAAATGCCAAGTGATATCAACAAGAGCAAGCCTCTGGCAGATTTTCTACATGTGTGGGGGAATGTGCATCAGTCAGAAAACTGACATGTGAGAACATGAGGTACTCCTTACTCTTCCTTATTCCATACACAAATGACAACTTACCAGAAAGCTTTGGGTCAGGGATCTGCCCACAATGTCCCCAAGCCGTGGTGCTCAGCAGAGTGACCCTGCTTTTTCAATGGAGATAGCTCTGCATCCATGGAGAGCATAGATGTTAGCAGCCTTATTAGCTGAAGCCTAAGTGTAAAACCTATTTCAAAGCTAGGACCTATTTCTGCAATTTTCATTGTTTTGAGAACTGATTGAGGTTTCATACTTCCCATTCAGCCTGAAAAAAAGTTTCAATCTTTTGTCTGGCTAAATTATTCCTCTGGATTGTGAAAATCAGTCTATTAACTCTGCTTTTGAATTAGTATTAAACTACAATTATACAGAATATTTGAGAATGCAATGAAGGCTGTAGGAAGTGTGAGCATGAACAACAAAAAGGTAAATACACACCTACAAGATATCCAACTGCTCTTGAAAGCAAGTCCTTACAATAGCCCCCATGCAACAGCACTTGGAACAAGAGGTACACACAGAAAGGAGACTAAGGAGCAAAGGTAGAAAACCTCTCTAAGAAGGGTTTTCACTAATGAAAAAACTTAAAATTCCTAGGAACTAAAATTATGAAAATTATTACATTAATAGCATCAATTCATGCTTGATAGTTTCTGCATGACCAAATCTGTGACCTTTCTTCTTGTTTTCTGTCTTAGCTTACTGTAATAAAACTGTCAAGTCCTCTGTTGATAGCTTGTTAGAGATAACTACAGCAATGTATTAGGTATAATTGCAGAATTTATCACAGCTTGAAAAAAATACTGGTGCAAGAGAAGTGCCTTACACTATCACTTTTTTTCTGCATTATTTCCAGGAAGGTGGCATTATTAGAACTCTAATATTTAATTGGTAAGAATTAAGTTTTATGGATTTTTTTAATTGCTTTTTTCTCTTAGCAATATATATCTCATTTTCTGGTTAAAACCATGTACTGATAAGAAATTGAAAAATTTGTGTTATGAAAAACACTCAGACTTCAATTCTTCGCTGGTTACACATTCAGTACCTTACAATTAAACAACATGGCATGCTTTCCATATATTAATTACTGGAAGACTCTTACTCCTTGTTTTTCTGTACTTTTTCACCGTAAAAGTCAACATCTACAAAAGAGTTCAGTTAATACACACAAACCATTAATGCTGCATTTTTTCCTCTTCTGAATATTAAAAATGTTTTCCTTAGGTCGTTTGTATCCTTGTTTTCATTGCAAGCCATCATGACCTGGCTGTTCAAAATTGATCTGTTTCTAAATGACAACAAATCTTTGCCTTGTTAAGGCTTTTTTATGTGACCTCACAGTAACATGCTGGTATGCATTGTATCAAAGAGGATTAATTTTATTTTACATCTTCCTCCTATGTATAAAATACTTTACTGCATTTACAGATGTGAATGAAGACTCCAGACAATCTATCTAACCAGTCTGATTTCAACAGTTAACACTGCAGACACAGAAAGAACTAGCAATCAACACAGCAAAAACAATTCAGACAGTACTCCTGAAAACATGCAGTGGTACTGTTCTTGAAATAAAATCTTGTGTATGGATACTAAAAAATCATTTTATACTGTAATCACTGGGAAAGACTTGCTGAGCACAAGGCTTGGTGGTGGAAGCTGATACAAATAAATGAAAAAAGAAATTTTATGTATCTAACAATACTTAGATGCAAGCTATAAATTCCCAACACCTGCAGTTCTATCTGTGCAGTATTTGGGACACATACAGTTCTGTGTGTCCTTGAACACCTCTATAAGAACAGAAAAGGAAAATATTTTTTATCTGGAAGTGAGGTACCAAGCAGTTATTTTAGAGTACTGCACATATGTTAAAAATCACCTTCTGATAAAGACTACTATGACAATCTTGTCTGTTTATTCCCCTGTCCTACACTGGACCCGTTTACTGAATATATACCCTGTTTTCAAAACTACCCTTTGGCTATTCATCAGTAGTTTGCTCCTTTTCAGAAAAGCAAAAAGTATTTTAAGTTCTATAATATCTCTTGTGATAGAAATTCAAACAAAAATAAGTGCAAATAACTTCGTGGTAGAAAGTTGTGCCTTGTGCTTGAGAGTTTATTAAAGGCATTTCTCACAGGGACAGTTTCATGAAATAGCCATACTATTGTTCTTAAATCCAAACCCTGACCAATAAAAGATAACTAAGTGTTACTGATATCCAAAGTCACCCTTTTCTCCTTTCTTTCCAGGAACCCCAAGAGATCCCTTAGAGACAAAATATGTTATATTATTTCATTTTTACCACTCAGTAACTTTGAGGTCAAGAAGGCAAAAGAAAGAATATAATGTATCTCTTCTCCTCTAATTCCATCACTCCTATCTTTCCCATTGTTCCTGAAATAATGAAAATGTAGGTGATTTTTTTTTTACATAAACAAACTACCAACCAATCAGGGAAAGAAAAAAAGGAAGAAAAAACCCTAAACACAGGAATTAATGCTTGCACTTAGATTTCCCATGTGTTTCCTAGGCAAAACCACAAACTGGGCACTCTAGCAGATATCTGCATCCAGCTTACAAAAAAGCAATATTGACTTAACACTCACTGACATCTCAGCAAAACTCTCAAAATCTTCAATTACTGCCAGAGAGAACCCGAAAGAATACTGCATTCACATATTCAGATTGTCTAGCGTAATAAACAACAACAAAATACACAACTTTTCCCAACAAATCCTCACATATATGAAAGGAAAAATTATGGCAAAAGTTAGAAAAACATGTAGTAAAAACACTGAAGAATTATTCTAAATCACAATTAAGTAGTGTTTTCAGAATTTTTGTTTAATCTTCAAACCTCTTTTACCTGGATATCCTATGTTACCTTGTCTTCCTTTGGGTCCTGGTGGTTCTCCCTGAGCATCCTCTCTGAGGGAAGTGAAAAGAATGGTCACAGTCAGAAAGCTGAAGACCATGCATGTGTACCAGGAAGAGCCAGCTCTGTTGAAGTCCAGATGCATCCTGCTTCTCTTTTTCCAATTTGAAGGAAAGTGGAAAACACTTAACTAGCTGCCTATTAATCAAATTGTAACAATTTTTAAAAAAAGTGTTTTGAACAGTTATTAACCCTTAATAAATGGGTATGTTTGTGATTTCAGGAAGTTTGGGTATCTTATGTTGATATACCACTATTTTCCATAAGAAGTTTTCATCTTTTTTTTTTTCAATTAATATACAGTGAAAATCTTTTTACAAAATATTGAGTGGTGATTTTAGTTCAACTAATTTTAGTGGGAGCAACACTGCACTCTGAGGTTTGATTTATGTGAACTCGTTCTAGTTGAGAAGAATTCATTCCTATGAGTCCACTGATGACATAACACTTGCTGCAACAATACATTTATTTTGCAGGATTATTAGCATGTTATTTGCTAAATATATGTGCATAAAAATACATATATGTGTATTCAAGCAATTAGGAAACAATTGCCAGTGCAAACTACTGTAATGCAATATTTCTGGACGTAAAGCCACTAGCTCTTTTAAAACCTCATCAAGGCTACATCCAAGCACTTAATTTCCTCATGAGCTCAGTCTCTGCTGATCTAAGGACTCTGGAAGAGTCTACTTCACTCCATTACAGACACTGGGGGTAATTTAGGCACAGGTGAGATAGGGAAGCAGGACCAGAACAGGGATAAGATAACTGTAACATGGTCTTCCACTAATAGAATTTTTTTTTTTTTTTTTTTTTTTTTGCCAGTGCTGGCAGTTCTAAAACTTCAATTTTAGTAATTATGGAGTTGGCTCTTGATGGCCCTCCAGACATGCCCTTTCTTGGGACTGTGCCAGCCAGTACTGCCTTGCCTTGGGAGTTCTGTGACAACTCAGAAATTTCTTGTCACAGAAAGTGTAAAGATAAGACAATCTCAGAAAACTAATTAAAGAAGAGAAACTATATGGTATTTCCCCCTTAGATCCTGCAAGAGAACACTTGATGTTTTCCTTCACATCTGTGTTACAGTAAACCCTTGACCTCCCTTGCTGTAGACTGCAGTTAATTGATTTTTCCTGGTTTTTTTTTTTCTCAGCTATTTCTACAGGTTAGCAATAAATATCTGGAAAGGTGTAATACACAGCTTTCTCCTAACAAATGTTTTAATTTGAAGAACATATCAAGCAGTCCCCGGTTTTTACAATCAAATATCATATTTCTCAAATGAAACTGATATGATCTTCCGTTAGACATACTTGAGAGCAAACAATAAGATTTTTATTTTTCTTATTTATTTACTTTTTTTTTCAATAAGCGGGAATGGGATTCGGAAGTAAACAGATTTTCCTTAATGTCTTAAAAACTGCTGACAGCTGTCCCTGGAACATGAAACATGCACTCATCCAGAAAGAAAGCAATCTGGGCAGAAATGGGTCATACAAAATGCTTCACTACACTACGTGACTCCAGGAGACAGTGGATGTACGTGGCAAAGGTGACTATTTCCAGAAGGTGCATTCAGGTTTGATGTGAGTTGGACTCATGCCAGCTGCCTCTGAAATAATTTGCATTTTTTTGCTTCACATACATGAGAGACACAGTGATGCACACCTGCTAACAGGCTGTCCTGCAGAGTTGTTGGAGAGGAGCACTGCTATGCAAAAAAACTTGCCCCAGAGGTTCAGAGACTGTTTGGACACTTCTCCCTACTTTCATGTCATGAGAAGGAGCAGGTCCCAAGCGCAGAAGATGTACCATGTAGAAAAGAACACAAAAATAGTGTGGGAAGGTGAAACAGTTAGGGAACATTGACCTTGACAAAGCAAAGGTGATATTCATGAGCAGAAGGTATCACCTAGATGAACTTGTGTCTGCAGAGAAACCTCCTTTGACTAAAGATCCCAGAGTGGTGTTACTCTGTCAAATCAGTTTCTCAGCTCATGAAAATTTTTGGATTTGTCATTGATGGACACCCTGACACAACATTAAAACCACCTTCAGTGCTTGGACAGTGCCTTTACCCACCAGGCCTGACAGAGATCTGGACTGTGATTATCCAAGTATGAAATGATCAGCCTTTACAAAACTCTGTCAAAGACTGCTACCAGATTTCCACAGTAACTCAAGCTTTTCTCAGAGATTAGGCCTGGTCAAAGGGAAGAGGTGAGACAAGCAAGAATGGCTGATGAGAAATATAACATAATCCATCTACAGAATGGCAGTTTTATGTAGGGCTATAAAAAGGACACAGAGAATCTGTGTCTAGAAATAGACCAAAAATATTCTGTCTAGAAATAGACCAAAAATTTGAACATCTAGAAACTTGGTCCCTTGGAGAGAGGAGTCCATGTTGGCAGGACTGGTGACTCTGTAGGGGTCCCATGCTGGAGCAGACTCTTCCCAAAGGACTGCAATCTGTGGGAGGGATCCCATTCTGGAGCAGGAAAGAGTATGTGGAGTGGCTTTGGTGGGCAACTGGCATCCAGCTACAGTCAACCCACCACCCGGAGGGGTGTAGAATGTGCTGGTGTTTGTTGGCTGGGGCAAAGTTAATTTTCTTCACAGTAGCTGGTATGGAGGTCTGTTTTGGGTTCATGATGAAAACAGTGTTGATAATTTAGGGATGTATTCATTATTGCAGAGTAGTGCTTGCACACAGACAAGGCCTTTTCTGTTTCTAACCCCACACTGCCATCAAAAAGACTGGATAAGCTGGGAGGAGACACGGCTGGGACAGCTGACCCCCACTGACCTAAGGCATATTCCATACCACATGGTGTTGTGTTCAGCATATAAGCTGGAGGAAGAACAAAGCGGGAGATGTTGAGTGGTGTTTAATCTTCCCAAGTAACAGTTACACATGTGGTAGCTCTGCTTTACTGGGCACAGCTGCCTGCCCATGGAAAACGGTGAATGAATTCTTTGTTTTGCTTTCCTTGCATGCATGGCTTTTGCTTTACATATTAAACTGTTTTTGTCTCAACCCTTGATTTTTGTCCCTTGTACTTTTCTGACTCTCTTCCCCAGCTATGTGGGACTTAGTTGTCTGCTGGATTCAAAACACAACAGTCCTTTCTAGCTGCTGGGACCAGCAAAGAATGGGTTTGCCTTTGCCTGAGGTAGGAATAACCCATACAGTTTTCCTTAACATATTTTTAGTATTCACTACAGGAATTTTACCCTCTTCTACATTATGTAAAATTTTGATTGGTCAGGGCCAGTCCAACTGGTAGATTCCTCAGTGTTCACCAACCAAGTGTCCTTCATTAAATGCTAAATGCTAATGTTTGAAGGTTCCACCACCCATTGTTCTCAGTGTAGTCTTCAACAGTCCATTACACTGTTCAATCTTTTGGTTTTGGAAATGAGTTCCAGTGATTCAATTCTTTCTGGAATACTGTCTCACACTAAGTTTTGCTTTTCAAGGCCCAGGATAGTGTTCTGGGCAGTGGCACAGGGCAGAGGATATATTTTCAGCCGTCTGGTGGTTGCTTCTACTGTTGTAAGCACATGGCTCTTGCTGTCACGGGTTTGGGGGAGTGTGACATAGCCTGTGGCAAGCACAGACCTTTCCTGTGAGAAATTTCTCTCTTCTTCTTCCTGTGTTATCTTCAAACAAAGATGAAGTTTGGATTTTGTTGGAACAGTGTCTCAAGATATGGACTGTTCAAGCCGGCCAATCGGCCTGGGGGGAAGGTTTTGAACCGACCAATCTGAGTGACCTTTGAAAGTCTATATAAGTTGAAATAATTTAATAAAATGATTTTTTCCTGCCATACTGAAGACTGGTCTCCTTCCCTCTGCTAGCGGTTCAACAGCGACAATAGTCAATCTGCCATGCCTCCCTGTACTTATATTTCAGTCATTGTCCTTCATACCAAAGGTATTTTAACAGCCTGGCTTCCTCAATTGCTTAATTAAAATTTTACATCCATGGATAACTTGTGTAATAGCGTCTATGGCTAAGTCCACACCTCAGTCACAAGCCCACCTATCTGTTACATCTCTTCCTTAATGACATGAGGTGTCATGGGCCCACTGAGCCAGAAATAATTCACATTTACATTGCCAACCTAAGTCCACCTGAGCCACTTCAGTCTTGGCAGCTGCTGGTTGTTCTGGTGTTCTTCAGTGGCCCAAGACTCTTGGGTACATGAGCACCTATATGACATATCTGCACAACCAGATTCTCCACTCAGGCAGCAATATCTTGCCACAATGCAGCAGCCCAGATGTGTTTAGCCCTACGGTGACAGTTATTCTGCTTCCATTGCTGCAGCCAGGCCCACAGGGCATTTGCCAACATCCAGGAATCAGTATAAAATATTGAACATTTTTCTTATTCAACCATATCTAGAGCCAGTTAGATGGCTTTGACCTCTGCAAATTGGCTCAATTCACCTTCTCCTTCAGCAGTTTCTGTGATTTGTAGTCGGGGACTCCATACAGTGGCTTTCCATATCTGATGCCTTCCCACAGGATGGCAGGATCCATCAGTAAACAAGGGAAATTTCTTCTGTCATTTGGCTAATTTATTATATAGTGGGGCCTTTTCCACATGTGTTACCTCCTCCTCAGGTGACATTACAAAATCTTTGCTTTCTGGCCAGTCCATGATCACTTCCAAGATTCCTGGATGACTGGGGTTTCTTACTTGAACTCATTATGTGATCAGTGTGACCCACTTACTCCATGCCGCACCAGTTGCATGATGTGCAGAGGAAAGCCTCCCTTAGAACATCCAATCCAAGATGGGTAACCAGGATGCCAGGAGGAACACCTAAAAATCTGGATCTCCTGTGCAGGTCCCTTCACTCCACTTTGTTTTATGGCAAAACTGGCTTTTAAAAGGATTTGGACTATTTTCTTCCCTTTCTCAAAAACCTTTTCTGTTGTATTGCCCCACACTATGATGTCATCAATGTACTGCAGGTGTTCTGGACCTTCACCCTGTTCCAGTGCATTCTGGATCAGTCCATGGCAGTAGAGCTTTGTTTCCACCCCTGGGGCAGTTGATTTCATCCCTCCAAGTGAAATCAAAGTGTGGTCTGCACTCCACAGCCAAAAGGATTGAGAAAGATGCATGAGTAGTATCACTTGTGGCACAGCACTTGGCTGCCTTTGACTGCAGCTCGTATGGAAGTTCCAGCATGCCCAGTCCAGCAGCACTGAGCAGTGGCAAGACTTCATTCAGGCCACAACATACTGCTGCCAGCCTCCATCCTCTATTAAGTTTTCTCACTGGCAACATGGGGCTGTTAAGCGTGAGCAGGTCCTGCTGGTGTTAGCACCTTGCATGTGATGTTATTTCATTAAAACCTCTGAGGTACTGTTTTGTTTTATGCAGTTTATTCGGAAAGTGCACATTTTGGTATAAATGGAAGAAAGTTAATGCCTTTTAAACAATGCACTGTTGGCTAACAGAAGTTTCTCAATACTCAGCATGTTCGATCAATGGAGAAGAAGCCTAAATTTTATTTTCACAATTAAGTTACCAGATAATAACTTTATAATCAAGTATTTCTTTCAACTGAAATATGGGAGCTGAGTGGTTATGCAAAGCCTCCTCTTTGAAAGCCTTTTCTACATCAACCTGACAGTCTAACTGAAGAATGAAAGTAGTTTAAGTGTCTCTGCACTAGGAAGACTCTATACACAAGAAACCACATTCTTGTGTTTCAAATCTATTTTTATTGGCTCCACAGCCTCCATACCAGAACTGATTAAATATTTTCTGGTCTTTGTTGTAGTACCACTGCAAAATGTAATTCTGATATTCTCTGCTATCTTGGACAAGGTCATATGCATCTGGAAAAGCAAAATAAGAGACAGATTTAATGAAAGAAAGGTCCACCCATCTCAGCATTGGAAATTCAAGGAAAAGTAACATTCAGTGCAAACTGTCAGACAAAAGAAGCAGCCAGTGTTCAAGGTCTTACAAGGATTCACTAAGATTCATCTATAACCCCACAGTGCCAGCATGGTCTGAAGACCCTCTTTTCATGATTGCTTTACCCAGAAAGAATGTCTGAAAAAGGATTTGCAGTGCCATAAATAGAAGGAATGCTAAGAGGTGCTTAGTTTACTCGCATAAAATTTTAATTAAAATTTCTAACATAAAACTTCTATTAAAATTATTCTAAAACTACTATACCTGGTCCATAGGGACTAGGAGAATAAACCTTTTAATAATTCCCCTCTTCTTTATTCCAACTTCTTATACCGGTAACCATCAATAAAATTTCATATATGAATATACTTAGGTTGTTCAACCATCCATGGTAGTCTCTCAGCAAAATCCAAGAGTATTACCAATTCAAATTGCATAAGTTAACACAGTAGGTGAGAGAAGCATACTTTGCAGCAATCTGGTTTTCAGTAACAACAGATCTAATCATCTTTCATCAATGTAAATTCAGAGTTACCCAAAAGAAGAAAGAAAGGCATCTATAGACTTTGGTGTTGGTACAACATTAAAGAGGAAGAACTGAGAAATAAAGAAATATACTGATACAACTACCCAACTTAAAGATTTAGAATGACATAACCTTCTCCTAATCAACTGAAAAGCAAAAATCTCAAGCAAGAGATGAGCACAAAGTACATCTCTCAAAAGGCAAGTTCTGGAACTGGGCTACATGTTTTTAGAAGTAAACTGTTGGGTCACTAATTACAACACTGGATTGGGGAAGGCACTTCCTACATCTCTAATAAATGACTTAGATCACTCCTCACTTAAGAGCAGTGACCATAACTACTTCCTCAAAGGAAATACTTTATTTTATTTATATAGTATAAACAGTAACATATCTTCATGTTACTGATCCTCTCTAATGATCAATGAGGCTACCAGACATTTCCAGAATCATTCTTGAGTGGAGAGGGATGAAAAACAAAGCTGTAGAAATGAGCTACCACACCCAAAACTATGCAGACACCTTTTCATTTATTTTCACATAAATTCTCTGTAACTGTAGTTTAAACAATAAAAACACTCAGTAGTGTTAAAAGAACATTAGTGACAAATAACCTCACAATTACCTTCCCATACCTATATCTAATGGCAAACCTGCAATGAAAAATGAATCATTAGGAAGCAAAGTTAAAAACACAAAGAATATATATTTTGATACCTCTGCTGATGGATCCTGTTCTTCCTACACGAACAGACTGTAGCAGAGATATATTTAGTTCCTCCATGTTGAGCTAAATTAGCAGCAGGAGTAACTCACTAATTACAGTGCAACTCTGGGATTTTAAAATTATCAACTATTTTAGTAAGGGGGATTAGAACTTTATATGATATTATTACAAAAAGTTATAAATCAAAACTGAAGTTATAATGACACTTGTAGCTCAGTCTTTAACTACTATATATATTTGGACTGAATACAAACATATGGTGACTAAAAGCTATGGAAAAATGCAATTATTGGAAATTCTTCATCTTGTATAAGTATCCAACTGAGTCCTTCACAATTTAGTCTTTTCACTGAATTAAAAAGTATTTTCATATTCTAGAATCATACCATAATCATTACAGGCACCTCTAGTTTCTACTGTTCCCTCCAAGTTTTTCTTGTTCTTCTCCTGAGCTTTTCCACACTCTTGAGGCTTTTCCCTTTTAGCATCATCCTCTGTGAAAAACTCATTCCCCGCATAATCATCTCTCGTTTCTGGCATTGTATATACAGGTTCTTTGGCGTTCTCTTTCATACTCTTCATGACACTACTTTCATTTTTTGCCATGTCTTCTAAAACTTGACTGGAACCAGTCTCAGCCATTCCAGGAAAAGGTATCCTTCCAAGGAGAGGAAAAAAAAAAATTAAGCACCAATATGACCTTGAAAAATGTGGCTGGTTCATTCCATGTGAATAACATGAAAAAAATATTTGACCCTGATCCCATTTCTATTATAATTACTTTGAATGTAACCACTATCCCAAAGGGAGAAATCTTATGTTCAGAGGTACACACTCAAAAAATTAAACAGGCAATTCCCAACCTTTCAGTCATAGATGCTTCCTGTTGTATGTCTCCCCGATCTAAGTTTTCACACTCTTCTTGAAGTTCAGGTGAAGGATAACTGTTCATTTCCTCTGTGAGAAGGCAAAGATAACATGGGTGAGTTTTAATGTCCTCCAAACCCCACTATGGTTAACAAAAAATACTGCATGATTTTTTTTGTGAACTGGAGTTTGCATATTTCAATAAGGAACACACTGTATCCACAGTGACTGACACTATGTCCAGAAAAATGGAAATTACTATACAGATCAGCTAGATGAGAATGATTCCTAAATCAATCTATACTTTGCTTTTGCCTTGCTCTGTAATACACTATTTATCCTTCTATAGGAAATTTGACATCTCCAAGCATATTGTTCTGATAAAGATTTTAAATGTGACAATTTCCTTTTTGATATTCTCTTGTTTCCATCTAAGACCTGCTAACCTGCATGAAGGTGTCTTGAAAAATGAGTCCTCTCTCTGCTCTGTTGAGAGGTTAAGGTCAAATGTGCTAAATATTTATCTTCTACCTGTCCCAAAGCCTAAATAAGCATAAAAAGCTCAGTAAATCTGGACTTGACAATGGTCTGAAGAGAAACGTGGGCCTAAATCGGAATATGACTGTGCTCTCTTAGCTGAAAAATGGTCTATCTTTAGTGAAATTGGAGTCCACAAAGCCATACTTTAAACAAAAACTTAAGGGAAAAAGACTACTTAAGACAAGAATAAAATGCTGTTCTATCATTACTGGCACTTTCATTAATGTCCAGCATCTGGTATAAACCAATCATGAAAGATCAGCAGCTAAGTTATGACCAGGAACTGAATGATAGCACATATATACTGACTACCTTTTTCTACACAGCATTTGTCTTTCTTTCCATAACTTAAGCAAATGCCACTGCGTGATACTTACGTTGTACAAGATTTAGGAATGCCCGGCTAAACCTCTGAGCATACACCATCTCTGGTGTGGAAACCCTGCCCAGTGTCAGTAAGTGCTGATCTGTAGGGGAGCTTGACAGCTCCATCAGCTGATTGTCACTCACATCACTGCCAAGTGCAAGAGTGAACAAGGTGAATCCTTGGCATTTGGCTCCGAGTGAAATCTCTCTCAGCCTTTCTCTGTCCCATGTGCTTGTTTTGCTTCCAACTATTGTAAATATCACCCTGTGTTTTCTTTGTCTGGGGGCTTTGAAGAACACGTTTTCAACCGTCCATTGCAGAGCAGAAGCAATGGCTGATGGCCCTTCCAGTTGGTGAATAGACCCTTGGATGTGTTTCTTCATCAAATCTTTATTGCTGTATGTGACTAGATCAAACTCCAAGGCCACAGGGGTCTGGTTTCTGTCAGGCAGGAAGCCCCTGGGAGCCTGTTGGACCACTGCCACCCTGATGCCTCCATATGATTCGTTTGGCTGTGAGGAAATGACAAACTGATCCAGCATGTTGCTCACAAAGTCTTTGGCTCTCTGAAACTCTTCACTGCTGATGCCACGAGAGCTGTCCATGATGTAAGTGATATCCATATCCATCAGAACCGGGGGAGAAAAGGGCACCTCACAGTTGGTTCTTGGATTGCATTTATCTGGAGAGGAAGCGCCAATAGGCAGTGAACCATTTAGCAATACAACAAAAGCAATGATTTATAAAAAATTCACACAGTCCTGTAGATCTGTATTAGGTTTGTATGGCCAGGGTTTGGTAGCGGGACGGGTTTTACAGGAGTGGCTTCTGTAAGAAGTTGATGGAAGCTTCCTCCATGTCCAGCAGAGCCAATGCCAGCCAGCTCCAAGAGGGAAATGCCACTGACCAAAGCCAATTAGAAATGGTGAAAACACCCCTGTGATAACATATTCAGGAAGAAGAAGTTATTGAGCAGATTTAATTGTAGCCAGAGAAAAGCAGAGTGAAAATATGTGAGAGGAACAACTCTGCAGACACCAAGGTCAGTGGAGAAGGAGGGGGAGGAGCTGTTTCAGGCCGCAGAGTTGAGATTCCTTTGCAGTCCGTGTTGAAGATCATGGTGGAGCAGCTGTGCCCCTGCAGCCCATGGAGATGCATGGGGGTGCAGAGATCCACCTGCAGCCTGTGGATGAACCCCACACCAGATGCCTGAGAGGAGGCTGTGAAACTGTGAGAGACCCATGCTGGAATAGGCTCCTGGCAGGGACCTGCAGACCCGTGGAGAGAGGAGCCCATGCTGAGCAGGTTTTCTGACAAGACCCTGTGGCGGACCCACATTGGAGCAAGCTGTGCCTGAAGGACTGCTCCCCATGGAAGAGTGACCCATGCTGCAGCAGTTTGGGGAGGACTGTTGCCCATGGGATGGACTCACATTACAGCAGTTTGCGGAGAGCTGTTATTTGTGGGATGGATCCACATTGGAGAAGTTCATTAAGAACTATCTCCTATGGGAGGGACTCCACGCTCTCCCTGAGCAGTGGCAGAAACACTGTGTGATGAAATGACCGTAACCCCCATTCCCTGTCTCCCTGTGCTATTGGTGGGGAAGAGGTAGAGCTGGGAAGGAGGGAGTGGTGGGGGCAAGGTGGTTGGTTTTAAGGTTTTATTTTACTTCTCATTATCCTGTTCTGATATTTTTAGTAATAAATTCAATCAACCAACCAAAAAAAACCCCAAAAATTTTGGAGCTTGAAATCTTTTTCTTCTAGTGAGGAATAACAGATGAGTCTTGCTGAAGAAGGTTTTGAGATACCATGGGAAATTATTCATGCATGAGAGCAGAAAAATCTTCATAAGGTAAAATTTCACAGATAACAGTTCCCTTGAGAAATTTTCTTCTGTTGAAATCTAAACATTGTAAAGGACACAGAAACAAGCTCTGTTTTTTCATCTCTGATCATTGTTCAACATTCTGAAATATTATCATTTAGCAGCTTCTCCCCCTCGCACAGTGTAGAATTTACAGCAAATGAGCCTGGTTTCCTAAAATCATATTGCTATTTTAAGTGCATTTCTGTTAAAAAGGAAATGCTAAACACAGTAATTCATTTCACATGGTTGAGACAGAAATTAATTGAACAGCTTTTGTGGTTCTGAGGTTCTAATTCTTACCATCCACTGAAGAAGAAGTTAAAATTGTAACTCCTCAGCCATGGTATTCTGTAACCATGAAAATATCTGTCACAGAGGGCAAGAAGGCCCTGTTGCAGAAGGGGTTCAACTGGCTGCAAGCAGGAATGTCAGAGACAGAAAAGCTCGCTGTAAGGAAATGAAGTTTCTCTTTGAGATGACAAGAATCAGTGACAGCACTGTCTTGTAGCCATCCTGAAATGGGAACACTCAGAGACACCTATGGGCAGCAGAGCTGGGCTGAGCTCCATGCACCCATCCATGGGATTGGGGATGGTGCAAGTGCATATAAGGAATCGAGTCTTAACTCATCTCTACAAACTCCTTGTAGAATCATTTATGGCAGTAGGATTCTGACCAATGCCTTTTTCATTAATATTTTTCTTTTAGATTTTAGCACAGATGTTTCTAAGATGCACCATAAAAACTCCCCAACATCACATTGCAAAATAAAAGTTATAGAATTTGGTATTGAAATGGTAAATAGATCAATACAACAGATGCAAATTGTAAAATATCTTACCAAAGCAAAGTGTGCAATATGTGATGCCCTCCAAATTTTCATCCTGTTGTCTTTCCCAAACAAATAATTGAAATCTTCTAGTGTCATCAATCTATGGTTTAAAGCAGACACAAAAGTAACATCAAGACAGGGAAAATATATTAAGACTTTTTCTTTTTTTTTTCTTCTGACAGTGAAGGATTATCACTTTCCCTTTTCTTAACAGGGTGCTATTTTTCTACAGAAAAAAGGGCAAGACATCTCAGCTCTTTCTGGGACAAAGAGTGAAGATGATTTCTTGGGAGACAAAATTCTAGCTTTAGAAAGTTCTAGCATGAGAACAACCTGTGTGTTTCCTGTGATCTTCTGAAGAAAGATAATCTTTCACAGTAGAAGGTTTGACCACAGAAATGCCTGAGGAACTCTGAAGAAGCTCCAACATTCTATAATTTCACTGACCACCACCCAACCCATTCAAATGTGATCCAATGGAAAAGCATTCCTTTGTGGACTAAGATAAATAAAAATGGCTCTAAAATATTACACTACTACAGGAAATGAACATATATGGGTAAGCTATAATGGTGAGCAAATAAATAATTAATTCTTTGCATTAAACTTTGGCTTTGTGTGTTATACACAACAGAATTAAATTCTGATTAAGGTCTGTAAAGAATGTTACAGATAGAACTCTTCAAAAGAATTAAAATTGGCAATGACTGTGTGAGTTCTCTCTAAACAGAAGCTCCTAAAACAAAGTAAAGCCACTAAGTATCTGTAGCTACAGACTGATAGGATTATAAAGATCACACCATCTATCAACTGCAAGGGCAGAAGTCCATCTGAAAGGAAAAGGGGTATTTATCTGGGGGGTGGTGGTGAGGTTGGTTGCCTTGCCATCATTGTAAACTTAAAGGAGTGCTGGGTAGTGAATTTTTTTTCCTTTCCCCCTACTAAGCAGGTCTTTTAAACTTTTCTTCTCTGAAAACTGATTTATGTAAAGTCACCAGATGTCGTCACACACATTCAGAGTTGTAATCTGCTTATACTAAGTAAAGAAAATACTGATTCTTGCTCATATTTATCCTGTGGAGCAACCCAGGCAATAAACTAAGCTTCCTTCTTATATGTCAGCAGAAATGTTTTATTCTGCTAAATTATCATTCAGCCAGAAAAATACATTAATCAACCGACAAATATGAGGCTGCATGAGAATAAATATAATATGAATAATAAAGGGCTGACTTAGATGTTGCTAGATCAGAACTTAGACTCCAAGTTTTGCACTTTTTATTGTGTACAAGTAAACATATTTCCTTTTAGAAGGACAATTTTGAGGAAATAACAGCTGGAAATAATTTTGTTTAGAAAAAGTCAAAATTGAGCACAGATTATATTAAAACAAATTCAAAAGACAGAGAACATAAAATCTATATTATGAAACCTTAAATATATTTAGAATTGCTTTCCTTTTGTACCTTGTAAAATGGACTGTTTATTTTTATTTTCTATCTTTTAAATGAAGTAATATTTTAAAACAAAATTTCATCATTTTTTCCTGTACGAATGGCAATAAAGATATGAAAAGGGGCTTTGCTAATTTGATTTTCTTTTGAAAAAAACTAGTGTGCTTGAAGCCTTCTACTAATTTTTCTAGAAACTAGGCCACAGTTTGTTAGTTAGAGAGTTATTACATGTCACAACTTCAGAAGTATAATGGCATAGGTAAATAAGTGAAATTAACACAACCTTATGGAAATTCTCTGATTTGCCCTAAAAGCACAAGTGATTAATAATTCATGTGCAGAAAGAGGTCAGATGGTGATCATTATGGTCAAGTGAATCACTGTTTCTTTTTTAAAATAATAACCTTTAATGTACCCATTTCTAATAAGGGATTGGACAGTTCCTGTAGAACTTACTGGCTTGAGAGCAGGATTCACTCAAATACTAGCAGATACTCAGCAAATGGGTGACTGACTTAGTTTTCTATAGGCTGTCTACTTACAGAGAAGGCACGTCTGACATTTGGCACTTCACTGAAGGCAATAACCACTGGAGTGATATCCAAGGCACTCAACTCAAGCACAGCTGTGCTGATGGCAACTTCATCCTGCGATGGACCATTGGCAAAAAATAGAGCAACTTTTCTTGTGAGGATGCCCTGACGAACACGTTTGAAGACATTTCTTGCAACAAATCTCATGGCTGCCCCAATATTTCGTTTTCCGGTGGATCTCTCTAGTGGGATTCTCTGGATTGCTTGCAGCAGCAAGTCGCTTTTTTGGAATTCTGAGAATCGGACGAGGTAACGCATATTGGTGTTGAAAGAAACAACAGAGACACGAGCGCCTGTCGGGCAATTGCTTTCACTGATCTTAATGGTTTTCAGCAATGACATAACAATGTTCCTCATTCTTTCAAATGCAGCTGGTGTAACATCGACAGACATATCCAAGGCAAATACCACTTCAGTTGGATAAGCTGGACATGTGTCTGTATATCGAAGCAGAAAAGTTGTCTGAGAATCTTTCTGCAACGCAAACATTGTTAATTTTTTCTTCAAGTCTATAAAAGAATGGATGTGCAGAGACCAGTTGGGCTTACCTGATGAGCATGCTGGAAGGAAGAGGGGAAAAGCAATTAAATTATTTTGGACTCACATGCATTAAAATAGTGACATATTCACTTGCTTTCAATAAAGAGCCTGACTCAAAGTTCAGACAATCATCAGTGCAAGACCACATTCCTTTTTTACAATAAAATACTCAAAATAGTGCAATTTTACTGGATAAGAATTTTAAAAATTGTCCTGGGCTCTGCTGAGCCAGCATGTCTGAGCAAGAACACACTTAATCTGCAGGACACCTGATAAGCAAATGCAGTCTTCTCTCTGAGAACTCCCCAAAGGGTGTTGGCACAATACCAAAGATTCATTTAATCTTTAATGAGGAAAAGAGGTATTTATTGTAGTTTTTGTAATAAACAGGGGAAAATGAGCAAAAAAGCATAAGTCTGCTTCATATACCTGCTGAAACCTCCTCATAATTAATAACTACTGGTCAAACTGAACCCAGACACAAACTACCAGTTTATAGGGTTTCTAATGAAGGCTATTTCATTTAAGAAGAGTGACTAGGTGAAATCAGAGGTACGAGAAGATATTCCCCACTTACGGCAGTTTTTTCGGGTAAAATTCACAAGTTCACAAGGCTGCAGGTTCAAAATATAAAAGGAATTAATGGCAAATCCCAGACAATCCCAGACTGGGAATCTTACTATTGATTTGAGCTGAAGGTCATATCCCAGCTCCTAAAATAACTCTCATTACAGTAAATCCAGAATCACACAATCCAGTTCATCCTTATTTCAAATAGCATGGGGACTCCCTCCCCTTGCTGCAGGAACTAGGCACATTTTTTAGACCTCGTCTGTTGGCATTTAACAGTGTTCTGGAGTATCAAGCAATCATTCATCCTTTCCTTATTTTGTGTAGTAAACTGATCTAAGACACCACCAGTCAAAGGCACTTCAATAAAAGAATGGGCATTTCAATAGCCACTCAATTAGGGGAGAGGTCCATGAGGGAGGAGAGGACACACCTGCAATAGTATTGCCTGCAGGGAGTCATCCATGCAAGGATTAATGGATCCTTTACTCAGAAGTGTTCATTTTACATGGGATTAGGATTCTGAATCCTGCATTACTATTCCCAGTGAAAATAACTGTTGCTAAAGAAATGCCTTCCTTTACAAGAGGGGAAAAAGTAACACTAACATGAGCTGGTGGGTAAACTGATATGAGTGATGAAATAGATAAATGAATATAAACAGTCCAACAGTTTGTAAAAGTTTGGACATGGTGTTAATCCACATGTGTAATTATTTCTCATTCCTTGGTTGTTTGCAGAATGAAAGAACCCACTGCACACTCTGACAAGTATGTGGAAAGGATACTGTTTTATACCAGTGAATTGTGCTCATTGCTGCCAGCACTTAAAAATGGAAGACTAAGACAGATAATTCCATGTAGTATACAGTTAGCTGTAAGGTGATTACTTACTTCCATTAAAATGGTGCCCACTGGTCCCTTGGCACCCTGAAACAAATTAAACCCAGGTTCAAAAATCAGGCCTTGATAATTTATTTCCATCTATCACGCTGTAGTCCAAAGAAAATGCAGCCACTCAGTGTTTCCCAACAAGCATTTTATGAATTTGAAATATGAGGAGACATCATTTCCCAGCATAGATTTCTGTGAACGTTTTCTGAGTTGCAGGCTACTTTCTCAATCTTATTCTCAGTCCATTTTCCTTAATGGTTTTTAAATGTTCAGTACTTATTGCCCTGGAGAACCAGTATAATTCAGAATTGGAGTTCCTTTATAAACAGCAATTTCTGTGCTATGGTTCAGTTATTTGCACTTTACATACTTTCCAGCATCTGGAAATATATCCAGTATGTGACATGCTTGCCTTCTCCTCTTGCGTCGTACAATCTCCACAGTTCTACCTTGAAAGATCCTGTAGACCATAAACACATCATGACTGCTCAACCAATCTAGATAGCTTTGCCTATTCTGCAACCTTCTCCTTGGGAGCTCTGGTAAAATGACAGCACTCCAAGCAGCTTTTTTTCAAAACAAAAGTGCTGTTAAATCTTCATAACAGGAATAAAACACACAGAAAATAACTAATTTTCAAGGGAGCTTGAGAGTATTCATCATACGTGCATTTCAGATGCATAAGAAGACTACTGAAAATTTTCACTTACTCCCAGAGAGCTGTAGTGATATACACTGGAAAATTTTGAACTCCACATCCCAACTTTTCCTTACCCTCTTGTGGGAGGTCCAGCCTCGGTAGCAGCTGTCCTTCAGGAGGACTCTGCCTCCGATGACTGGAACTCCTCCCAAGAGGAGGGATCCGAAGGCAGTACCGAGGTCTGAGGCCTGCCTCCTCTTCCAGAACCTTCGGTTATGTTCGGATGTTAATTGGTTATTGTTAGTTATACCCTCCCCTTAAAAAATTTAACTGGTTCTATGTTATATGTATACGCCCCTCAGTTGTATTATGATTGGTTTATTCCTGATGCTCCACCCCGTTTTCCCTCCCCTCTTAAACCCCTGTCACCCCTGAGCTATCGGGTGTTCTCCTCCACCTATGTCTCGCGGCGATCGCCGTTACCCTTCCTAATAAAGGAGATCACAGGGGAGACCCCCTCCTGCAACCTTTCGCCTTTTTCCTGTTTTCACCGCTCCGTGCTAGCTGCTCACCAGGGGCTGGCTCCCCTCTGCGCGAGTCATCCGCGTCTGCGGAGGTGTCAGCAAGCGGACAGCCGAGGCCGACTGCTAGCAGCTGCACCTTGAGCCTCAGAGCAGGTGCTCTAGGCTGAGAGCTAGACGGACTAGTGGATGACCAAGTAGTCGAACAACTACTACACCCTCTCTCTACAATAACACTATAATTTACCAAAATTACATATTTACTTTTATCTCCAAATTACAGCCCTGTGCCCATATTTGTTCTTTCCCCATCCAATTAAGCTTCTATTCCTCCATCTGCCTGAGCTAACTTCCTGATCTCCTCTGCTGTCTTGCTGCTAGCACCGTCACAGCCATTCCATGTTTTTTTTCTTCTTATGCTTCCCAGCAGGTCCATGGTTTTCTTTGGTACTGTTCAGCAAGAGTTAATTGTGAATTGCCTGAGTCCTAATTAATGCTGCTTGCAGCAACTCTGTGGTAGTGACAGAGCTGTACAGAGTTGATATATATGGATAATCAAATCACCAAGCTAGGAAGGATGGGTAAAACAAGCTTGTCTTGGCTGGCCCTGACTATTACCTGTACCTCTTCTTGCATCCCTATCTTCCACTTCCCACAGAGTTCCCACTTTCTCATTTCGCTGATGCACTGCTGCTGCAATAATCCCACCAGGACCATAAATCCTAAGGTCTCCTTTCATTTCTACATCTGAAGAGGAGATTTAGAACTTGAAATATCTCTGCTTGGACCATGGACTGGCAAGGCTTAGATCTGTCTATCTGTAACTTTTCTGAGTAGCCAAGCAGCAGAGAAGGCAATGTACTCCAGCTGGCACTCTTAGCCATTCTTGTGCCCAGCATCATTGAATAAATTGGGACAGGTACATTCATTAACCAACACAGTGTAATGAGAAAGGAAAAAAATGTTTTCAAAGCTGCATGCATCCTGTGGGCCATGTTATACAGGTAAAGATATTGTTATTAATAATGTTCTACATTTAGACTGAAAGAATAAGCTGAAGAAAGTTTACAAAAAAACTGTTAACAGTAGTGAATGGGGTTGCTATGGAGCTGATTTTCAGAATTGCCATAGAATAAACATAGATACATACAGGGATTTTCCTAACTGCCTAAAGGGTTAGTCCTAAATCCTATTGAAATCCACAATCCTTTCACCTGCTTAAGTAGAGAATAAAACATTTTGTTGTGTAAAATGCAGAACACAGACACTGGAAAATTATATCAAGACATCTACTTGTATATATGGATTAACAGGTGACAGCAAATTTAAGCTTTAAATAAGTGTCTGTAACTGCAAGTTCTATTTTAAACAGCTTTTTCTTTTTAAATGAAAAAGATGCACTGGCTTCCAGCAGATCAATTCAGTTCTATATTTCAGTACTCCCGGCTCTTTTAGTTAGATATTTACCCAGCCTAAAGACAATACCAAATACTGTGGAAGATGTTCTGGCCAGTGTTGTATTGCTGCCATTCCATTTTCAACAACAGGGGCACACACATCCACAGGCAAGACATAACTCTGTGCAACTGCCAGATTGATTAAGCATAGTTTACCATGTGAAATGCTATTAGATATTCCATTAATTGAATAGGAAGTATAAGAGTAATTAAAGGGTGATTTTTTTAAAATAATTTTTTTAAACAAATAAAAAATAAAATTACCATAGGTCCTGATGGTCCTTGGTCACCTGGATCTCCCAGGGAACCTGGTGTGCCAGCATTACCCTAAAAATAGAAATACAAGTTTTATTTTTTATAATTGCATGCACTGGTACCAAATTTCATCAGGGAAAAGAACTCTCTAATGGTATTGTGAGTTGGATCCTGCATTTTCATAAAGATACTCCTAAGAATTATAGCATTTCTGAAGAATTAGACCACTTGCCCAAGATATGTCAATAAAAGATCAGAATGGGAACCAATTTAAAATACTTTTGGTGAGAAAACACTGGCTGTAAGTGTTTTACTTTTAGAACTCTTCACACAGTTAGCAGACTTATTATTCTTACTCTTCTACCCCTAATTCCTTTGGGTCCTTCAACTCCTGGAATGCCCTGATCTCCTTCTTCTCCCTGAAAATGAATGAAATCCAGAATTTATTGGAAAGGAGAAGACAGACAGTAACACAGCTAACCTCTTCCAAATAAGAATAATGTAAAACAAGACAAAAAGAATGCAAACATGCCCATTTAATCATACCTCTGGACCAGGATATCCTATGAATCCAGATTCTCCCTATGAAAAGAAAGGACAAAGACTTCATGAGAATCTAGATCTTTGTGATCTGCTTAGTGTTTTATGTCTTTAAACCAAAAACCATTTCAAAATTATTCTCAGCTTTACAACTCATTTGAGTAATAGTGGCAGCTACTGTGGTCTCAAATGCTACCATTGTAGATAAATATCTTGCTCATTTAAGGAAGAGCATTTTAAGAATTTCCAAAAGTTTGTAGATTTTCAAGAATGTTCCATTTCTCAATGAAGTGTTTTATCAAAACTTATTTATGCCTCCTAATAACATGCACTGGAACTCGTGTAGCAACGATGAGTAAAGTAAAACATTCAGAACTCAGTGTTTGAATGCAGTTTCAAAATTTTTACCATCCAGACTAAACAATAATACCATAATATTTTCTTGCCTTATTAAAAATTCATCCATTTTTTTCAGTTACTTCAGTTTCTGGTGTGTTCTTTGTTCATACTTGAGAAATATGGAAACTCTCACAGAAAACAATCAGAAGTGTATCTTTCCTAAACATCAGAATTCATACTACTTATATATGTCCTTGTCCTCTTGCATATAAAATACGTGTAACCTATGAAACTCTCCCATCAAAGGAAATTGGTAGAGCTATGAAGGTAAGAAAAGAGATTGGAAAATAAGAAGTATCAAGAACCATTTTACCAAAAAGCCATTTTAGAAAAAGGAGTTCATCTATTGGAGAGGCTCCTGGAAAGCCTTTCATATCTTTTCTGTGGCTTTTTGCAATACTCTGGTTCTCCCATAAAAAGGGAGAGTGAAACAGATAGGCCTACCAGCAAGATTCACTGGGCCTTTTCTGTTTCACAAGCAACAAGAAAGGACTAGTGTTGCAATATTGCACAAACTCTTAGAAAGGAGAACTGCAGCGGTTTCCAACATCCTAACCACTTTGCTCGTGGACTGATCCACTGATGCCATGATTTTGACCTCCTCATTTCTGAATACTTTTTATTTTAGCTGGATTCTTGTATAATTTTAGAGATGTAGGCATTTCATTCTTTTTTTCAGCACTGTGAAGGGAATGATAAGAATTTCTTAGCAAGCCAGAGGTTAATCCTCAGATCTTACTGTGACTGTAGAAGCACAAGGAAGAATATTTCACATTAGAACAGAGAGGATGTTTGGAGGGTATCACCCTCACCTTGGTAGTTAAGGAACCCCTCCTCTGAAAGAAGAAAAATTAAAAGAGCACATAGTGGCTGGCCCATCAGTACTTGCCAATAACAGTGTCCAGTCAGGCAGGCTGAAGTGAGAAGAAAGCACTGTGTACTCCAAGTACAATCCTCCACATATATATACACACATCAGGGAAAGAGTAAGAGTGAGTGGTCCTCAAAAGAATATCCTGTGGAAGAATGTCTCACAAGCATGGTGGTAATCCTGAGCCTCTCACTGAACCTCAGAAATGTACTTGGCATGTTTTACATTTCTTTTTAATCAAATATGGATGGGCATGTTTGATTTGACACAGTAGAATGGAGACTGAGAGACTCCGACTTGAAGCACTTACCTTTGCTCCTTTGCTTCCTTCAGGACCATAGGCATCTCTGCCATCCATGCCCTGTGTATGTTAAATATGCTATGAGTTAGATTTTAATAGAGGATTAGGTTTATGTCCAATTTCATTTTGGAATAAAGATGTCCCATTACAGTGAGTTTCCCAAGCTGTTAAGACTGATGAAGTAGGACCAGCTATCAAAACACAATCTGAAAACACTATTAAATGATGGCAAAAACTGTAGAGGGAAAACAAGGATAGAAGTCATAGTTTCTTTCCACTGTGTGCTCTACCTTTATTATACTTTCTCTCTTCTAGAGAATTTGAGGAGAAAGATATTCACTCTAGCCCACAAGAAATCTGGTGTCCATAAGGAAACTGAGAACCAAAGGTGAAATGATTTTAATTGTATCAAATAGAGAAAATAGAAGAGAAATGTAATAGAGAAATGAAATGTACTGATTCAGAAGGATAATCTTAAAATATGGGGGTCCCAAACTAAGGCAGAAAGACTCACAGGAATGCCTCTCTGTCCAGGTGGTCCAACTAAGCCCTTCTCTCCAGGGTCACCAGGTTCACCCTGTTACAATTGAAACACAAAAGCCATTCGTTTGGCTCATTCAGGAGAATTCTTCTTTCTGAAATGCAAACTTGTCTGTTAAACTGAAGTGTGCCTATATGTTTTATAGACTACTTGATGCTGGGAAAAAGCATTCCATTATAGACACATTTCATGGACTGTTCCTGGTGGTGGAACTGGAAAGAACTTGGCAAATCAGAATATGCTGAGCATTCATGCAGCCAAACCCCAAAGGCATTGCTCAATAAAACTCCTATTGTTCTAAAGAATTACAAGTGAAAAAAAAAATGGGCTTTGGAAAAATTTATATTAATGGTAGTAGGACATATTCTGGAATTCTACCAGCCTGAAGCACCTGTTGATAGCAAATGATATTTCTCAGGCAGGCTGTCTGTATTGTGCTCTTAGTCCTCTTGCAGAGTTTCTTTTCTTCAGTTCCATTTTTGTTTTCACTTTCCAATTGAACTTTCTTCTAACAAAGAACCTAATATTAAACAGCATGAAACCAGACTGAGAAAATGGAATGTATGATGGAAATTTATATATATCTTCCCAATTTTTGTCACTGTTTTAATATATGTTTTCACACAGTGACTCTTTTCATAGCACATTGACCTTCTGATACCTCTTTGTCACTGAATGTTACAACCCTTCAAAGAGACTGAAAGTCTTAGCTAACCGATATTATTTGTCATTTTCAGATTCAGAGATGCAACAACACCTAAACCGAGTTATTTTTAATAAATAAAACCTCACACATCAACACCCATAAATGAAAGAAAAGGGATAACATGTATTACAAGTAAGTGAACACTAATGTGAACAACCTGTTAGTATAAGCCTTTCTGTTCAACTTCATATTTATTCAGTTTTTCTCGACATGTACATTCCTCTAAAATAGACATCATAACATATAAGGTTCCTTGAACTCATTTGGAATCCTTAGAAAAACACTGTTAAAATAAGCAGCTATGCTTTTTTGAACTGAGAAGGTCAGATTGGATGTTAGGAAAAAGTTTTCCATCCAAGGGTGAAGTCAATGATCCAGTGCTGGTCATTGGAACAGGCTCCCCAGAAAAGTGGTCAGAGCACAAAACCTGTCAGAGTTCAAGCAGGTGATGATGCTCTTTTTGGTTTAGTTTTAAGTAGTCCTGCAAGAAGTAGGGAGTTGGACTTAATGATTCTCATGGATCCCTTCCAACCTGAGATATTCTATGATTCACTGGTATTTTCAATGGATTGGACAGATTCTAGGAATCATAAAACAAGCTCAAGGGTCAGCACTGCCTTATTCCTGATCCATTTTGTGAGAATGGGCCCCATTCAGAACCATTACCACAAGAGAAATTACAGCAGTGGTGATGGCAACATTAAAAACTTCTTAGGATAGCTCTGACACCTGTAAGATTACCTTGCACAAGATATCACTTGTCATGCCAAGCAATCTAAAAATATCTACAAAACGTAACATTCTACACATTTCACAGCATGGAACTAACCCCTTGTCAGTTCATACTTCTTCGGTCAGATCCTTGAATGAATGATGCTGTTAAATTGCTGCAATTAGAGGATTAAAAAATCTTTACCTTTGCTCCTCTTGCACCTAACTTTCCAACAGAGCCAGGTGAACCTGGAGTCCCCAGACTACCCTGTAATAAGAAGCATCAGTTAAAAGGTGCACAGTGAAAAAATCAAGGGCTCACTGCACTCAAGGATTCATTACCACTTGAACTTACTACAGGATCAGTAAAAATACTAGGCTTTTGAGGACCACAGGTAAGAGTTACTGGTCAAGCTATCATTCCACTTATTTCCTTTCATCTGTAAAATTGTCATAAACTTCTCAAAATGCTATCAAATGTGACATAAATGTTATTTTTTATCTACATAGGTACCTAGTAATTACATGCATATGTGTACAAAAATATCAATGCACACATATAGTTGGGTATGTAAGCATGAGCATCATTACTTGACTGAAACAGATGACCGAGGCTGACAGCATAAGACATTCCAGTCATGAGTTACAATGGTATAATTCCAGAACAAGAATCCCCCAAATCAACAGCATCACACAAGTGATAAGTTCAGCAGACAGTGCTCCATAGTTACATCATCATCATACCGTAGCACCTGCTATTCACCCACCTAAATTTATTTTCAAGGCTGTTATTTTATCACGAGACTGCAAATCAATTTACTTAAGTAGTACACCAAAAAGTCCTCAGTTTCTGCTTTTTATAAACTTTTTGAAAACTCTTTATAAAAACAATTTCAACACTGAGAATGAAAAGCCCTAATGCATACAGCTGGAATATATTATTTAATGCTAACCAGAGGGCCTGGCATGCCTTGTGGTCCTGGAGGTCCTCTGATCCCTTGTGGTCCTCTTGGGCCCTGATATAAAGAACCATTGAAACAAAAAGTCAGTTCAATGTTAACAACCTTTCAATGACAATCAGATTGCTGCAATGACCAGAATCCTAGTGCCTGTTTCACAATCTTTATCTTACAGGTGAATCTTCTGGCTGTTTGGTTGTAAGGATTTGCCTGTGTGAAGCAGCTGAGATAGTCACTGCCTGCCAGCCTGATTGAGACTCACTGGGGTGTCTAAGATACCAAGGGAGCCATAAGCAACCTACTACCAACCAGGCATACTTTTTCCATCCTAAAATGTAAAGTTAAAAGCATCTTTAGAGCACCTAAGAGCATCTTTAAACTAGAAGCTACTGTAAGAAATCTACCATTATAATTCTCTTCAAAATTACTCCACCTAGCAAATTTTTTAAACACAAAGCTTTTCTCATTGGTTTTGTCAATGCAATAGATTTTATGTATTTATTGCTACCAATTTCTGATGAATTCATTTCAAAGATATCTGCTTGATAATGTCATTAAAGTTGGTGATGTATTGGCTAAATTACTTATTTTTGCGACTCATGTTCCTGTTTTAAATTCACTAGAAGTTGCACCCATGCAACTTGCCACATTTAATTCCTCAGGATTACAGAAAAGATTTACCTCCTCAAGGAGGATTCTTACTCATAAATATTCATTAGTTGAAGTCAACAAATCTTTCCAAAATACAAACAAAAGATCAAGGCTGACAATTTATTTTCTCCATAACTAACACAAAACCAACTCTGAAGTACTATTAGTTACCTGAGGGCCTGGAAGACCAGTTTCACCTGAGTAACCTGTTTGCCCCAGATCTCCTTGTTCACCCTGCCAGAACAAAACCCAAGAAAACAACAGACCCAGAAAAATTAGTATTTGTCATTTTACATCAAAAGATAATAATTTCATATCTGTACAGAGTATCAGTTGATAGAATGTTTTTCAATGCTCTCAAACAGCTTTCAAACAGCTTCAAATTTCTGTTGAAGAAAACTCAAATAAAAAAGCAGAAAAGCAGCTTTTCTTCGTTTTTTTAAGGGGCATGATGAATATAAAACCTGCAGCAGAAGAGGTCCATTTTATTTTGCTGAATAAATTTTACACTATGCCTCAGCAGTATTTGTTCATTACCCTTGTCCACTGCTAAGACCAGAAGTCATAAATGCAGGCCACAAGAGCAGATCCTCTTTCCCCTTATCCATGGAGAATGGCTCTGAAGGAGAATCATGATTTCACAACCATGCTAGAATTATACCCCTTTTTACTCCCCATCTTTCACTCTGGTTATTTAGTGAGGCAAATAAAATCTGCTTTGATGATGGAAAGAAAATTTTTCCAGCTCCCATCTCCACAAAGCTGAGGATGAGTCAGTTTAGCTGACATCCATAAGAAACACTCACTGTCTTCTGGATTGAGTAAAATGGTGGCAATTAGCACCAAGAAACTCCAGGCCTTGCAGACCCCCTTTCACTGGAGAAATCATAAACATATGTCTGAAGATTCTTGGGAAAGAGATGGTTCTGGAAAGAATCTTCTAAGGAAAAATGAATTTAAAAGGCTGAACTTTCATTCTTCACCATGTGAATAAAACAAAACATAACAACAGAAAAAAAGCACCAAAATCTAAAAAGAAAGTTAATTTATAGCCAGAGTAAGAACAATGCAAAATGGAACATCAGTTAGTATATGTTATTGCCAGATGTAAAAAAATCAAGTAGAAATGGATTTCCACAAAAATCATTTTTACTATAGTGAAAATGAATAAATTTCTTAGGCACATTCTACTAGAAGCCAAAACCAATATAAAGGTTTCAGCTACTTAAATTGACTTTGAATCAAACCCCAGAAAAGTGTCTGTCCTTTCTTCTCTCCTCCTTTTTCCTTTCTCTCTTGCCTTCCTTTAATTTATTCTCCTTTCCCTCTTCACTATTTTGCTTTGTTTCCAGCACAGTGACTGCTGTGTTGTTCTTGTCTGTGAGAAAGACCTCTGGGATTCCACACCACACCTTCTGTTCCTTCTGCCTGCTGACTACTTCTGACTGTTAGGAATGGCTAGCTGTGGTTCTTTATGTTCTTTTAACTATTTGAAAAAGTTAGCCTCCTTTTATTACAAAAAGGTGCAGACAATTGGAACTAGAATTCCTGGGAGGAGACCTTAGGATATGGTGAACAGGGTGGTCATGCTGACTGCAAGGGAAGTTAATGACTTTGTTGCTGAAGGTGTTATTCCAGTGCCTTTTATTAACAGCTAAACCCAGCACAAGTCTTTAGGTGTTAGGTGGGTGAATTCTGGCTCACCGTCTCTAATTTGATTATTTGTCCCTGAATATGTCACCACCAATATCAATCCTATCTATCTGAAAGAGAGGTTTTTCTTTATTCCATTTCAGCACAAAATCTTCCTTTTCCAGAGGTCATGGCCATTTCATAAGTCCTTACAAAGCAGGATACTAGGGTCCACAAAGGGCCCTTGAAGACCCCACAAACATCAGGACTAAATAGTTCTGCTTCCCGGCCCAGGAACACCAGGAAGGCTTCACAGTGAAGCTCTCATAACTTCTGCTGATAGACCTATGCCCTGTGGCAGCTTTGTAACATCCTGCCATGCAAGTGATCCCAGTGGGAAGACACAACACCCAAAATCTCACCCAAGGATGGATGCCACTGTCATATTGCAGGGTTTACTGTTCCATCTTGATTCTCCAGGGGATGTGGAAGATAGAAGTGTGTAATTCTCTTTGCCATTCACTTTTTATGCCTTTTCAGTGAAGGATATTTACATTATCTGCATTTGATCATTGATTGGTATTTACTTTTCAATGCTTACTGACCCAGACAAATGGTCTTTTATTAGGCTTTTAGAAGTCAAAGCTGATCATCAGTTACTTGAATGAAAACAGTTTAAAAGTTCTCTGTTGCTGTGAGTTTCATTCATTTCTCTTATTTCCTGCCATTTTACAAAAGGGTGGCCTCATCACTGGCTCAGGGGGCTTCCATGAAGATGAAGAGGGTTGTCTCAACTAAGGTTCAATTAGTTGAAAAGGTTCAACTAATTCTGTACTGTGTGAATTTACTAAGCAAGTTGAATATTCTTATTTTCTAACCACACCAGAGTTCTTGTGCTTGTTAGTACAAACAAGATATGGTATAGATACATTTCCACTGACTTCTGTTTCAGTCCTGTTACCCTCATAGCTTACTTGGATTATTTCTTTTTGTTGGTACATGACAGAATAATGCAAATATCATCAGAGTTCAGCTGTAATCCAACGGGGAAAAGAAAAAAGCACAAAGTTTCATAATAACCTAAGAAATTGATTTCTGAGTGATCAAGCAAGGACTGGAATAATTAAGAGGCAGGCTTGATGAATATCTTTCAATATTTTAATCTAAAATGTCTTCATAAACTCTATAAATAATTTCTGAGATACAAATAGGAAAGAACTATAAAATGCTCTTACTCTTTCAAGTTACACTGATCCCTTGCAATAGCCAAAGCAGATAGTATCAAAATCTTTCAGTCTATTCCTATCTGCGGTACCTCTGTGAAAATTCTGGATTCTCAAAGTGAAATCCAAACTGGGGATACTACCCCCCAGTAGTATTTTTCCTTTGCTGAAATTGATGTTTTATATTGCATCACTGTGGTTATTCTTGCTATTATTTATTAACATTTTACACTTGGCCTAATCAAAATGCTGGTTTGCACATTTATTCAGAAGCTACAACCCTTCCCCTTTCCCATAATCCAACAGAGGACAGGACTTCAAGACACTCCATCCTGCTGGTACTGACAGTGTTGTACACAAAATTGCAACATTTCCTTGGGTTTTTAAGCACTAAGATAAAGGGCATATACCATGACATATACCATGACATATACCATCTTCTTTATTTGTGTTAGCAGCTTGGCAGAGAGATTGGGTCAAATGTGAACCACTTGTGTTAAGTAAGGTTTTCTAGAACGATCATATAACCTATATTCGAGAATACTTAGAATCTAATTTTACTTGCACTAACCCATCCTTGAATATAGCTGCTTTTGGGCTTGTTTTCATAACTGTATTTTGTAATTCACACTCTGGGACAAACAAGCTTTCTTTTCCAAGAGCATTATCTGAATTATCATATAAGAGAATTGCAGTGATGTCTTTACTAAGTAGATCTCAGGAAACTTTTCTTTCATTGTGACTCTATGGGGTATAAATCTAGGAAAACCAGGGCTACCACCTAACAATGAGAGAGAGATTGTCATCTCTCAGTGACACGAGAGATTTTTCCACCAGAGGATCTTCTTGGAATGATCAGTCAGCATGCAGTGGGTTTGACCTATTCTCTACATCCTATCTTCTTTTAGATATTGACTTGGGAAATTATTTTCAAAATTCTTGATTGTGTTATATGCTTTGAGCCAATTTTCAGATCTGCAGTTAACACTGTTATGTTTATTTTTAGCAAAGCATCCTGTAAAACTTGCCCTAATTTTATCTGTGCTGCATGTGTGTATCGTGCATATCTCTGTGTGCGTGCAGCAAAGGAGGAATAAACTGTCAGACTTTGCAGCCTGACTACTCACTCCTGTTATCTTTAGTGACAGTCATTTTTCTACCTACTTTTCCATACTTGCCCTTATAATAAAAGTAACTGTCTTTTTATTTTGATGAAAACTCTTTTCCAGTTCTAAATTCTTCAATTCTTCAAGGGCCTCTGCTATATCCACCTGAGATTCAAAGGCTGCCTTGGCTTGAAATAGACTTTTGATTGTTAAACAATTATGTTTCGGCTCACAATGAAGTTTTTCCCTTAAGAGGAGCAAACACTCAGGCTGGCCATGCAGCTGCATATAAATAGGTAGAGCAGTGTCAGCCACTCACCTTTATACCTGGAGGGCCTCTTCGACCTGCTGCACCCTAGGAAGGAGTGGAATGAGAAATTACATCCAAAACACTGAGCAATATGTGAAACAGCAGCTTATCATAAAACACATTATATATACAACAAAATCAAATACAGCTTAAAGAAAGCAGAGATAATTTCCACAGAAACATTTAAGGTAAAAAATGAGAAAAGTGTGGATTTGGGACAGAAATTTTTACACAAGTAAGCCTTTCCAAAAAGAAAAAAGGTTTTAGACCCTTAATGAGTGCAGAGGGAAGACATTTCAACAAAATTCTGGATAACATCTTCCCAGTCAGCTGCCCTTTGGCTAAAATAAAGAGAACAAAAGCCCTCTTCTCTCCGTGTGAGCCCAGAGGTTTGTAACACTTCCTGCTGCACACTGCTCAGCAGCTCTAGTGAATGTTACTGCTGAACCTCATATCACCAGAGGCTTTCTGGATGTTTTTGCAGCCTGACTGAGGAGTGATCGTGCCAGACTTTGGCATTAGGCACCATTCTGACGGACTAGAAGAGATGCCTTCACAATTTCCAGTCTCCAGTGAACTAAAAAGAGCAGCTCAGCTGCCAGTGAGCTCATCTATATGCTTGAACAGACACAGAAAACTTGTAGTCATGGGCAGAAAGTAGAGAAAGATTTATCTACTGTGGAACCATTGAGCAATTACAGCTCATTGAAAAAGAAATTGAGTTTAAAGCTTGTGACATCACATGAATCAGACCTGAAATTAATAGGAAAGCAAATTCCTGATTTTAAACAAATGAAAACACACACACACACACACACACACACACACATATATATATATTTATATAAGCTACTCAATTTGAAGTCAAATACATTTCACTATGAAAAGTCTGGAAGATTTTTGTTCCCTCTCCTTGCAGGAGTTTGAAGGGTGGGATAACAGGAAGAAGACAAAAATAGGTTTTCTCAGTGGAAACCACACTGTATCTTTTATCAGTTATTTCCACCCCATATTGATTACTATCCTTACATTGAGGCCGACATCACCCTGCTCTCCTTGGAGTCCATGTGGGCCTGGGTCTCCCTGCAAAACAAAGTAATGATCCAACCTCTTTAAACACTCCTTCCTTTTTCTTTTACATGCACATTCTTCTTTACACATTCCTTCTTTGTTTCTTCTTCTAAGTATTTTCACTGCAATCAGTTGTGTCATACTAAAGTTGATTCTTGCTTTCTGCAAATCATTTATATTCAAAAATGATAAACCAGACAGATCATGTCTGCTTTGGATTTCCAGTTACTGAAAGCCAATACTAAGTCAAGGCTTCTGTGAAATAATTTCTGTTGTTCCAGTCCTTTCAGCTGAACTACTTAAGATGAGACTTGCTTCCAAAACATCATGAAAACCCAATTATTCTCCAAAAAGTAACCTTCAGAATTTTTCTGCTGCTTTCACTACACTCTACACAGACATACACGTATGCATACAACCCTACTTGTTCGGAGAGAATCAAACTTCTAAAATAGCAGATTTTTCTCACATGCTTGCCACCCTCTTAAGCTTTCATTCAGCATCATTTATATACTACTGTCCAACTCATTATCAGCTTTGCTTATTCTTTCCAAAGTGTAATGGTAACACAAGCCATGCTTTTCTGTTATGCTTCTCTTCTTGCAGTTTTGCTCAAAAACCTGTTAAAAACTCAAACATCACTATATATAAGCACATATCCCAGCTCCTATATTCTATTTATAGATCAAAAGAGAGTTCACCCACCACCCTGAGGCAATAGCAGTTCCATAACAAAATTAGTACGGACTGTTGATACCCTGTGCATTTTTCCCAGCATGATTTTTAACAGTATCCTTGCAACTCACTACTGGAAGCCTTTCAGGTTGCTGATGTAAATTTGCAGTAGAATAATATATTTATACAAAATCCATATTTTCCCTTAGCTCTATATTATGAGGGCATTTCCATTGTCTTTGTAAACATTTTTTAACTTTTTTTTTTCCTTTTTTAACTGTATCAAGCAGTTCCTAAAGTTTTTTGTGTTGTAGACAAACATTAAAGGCAAAATGCAAACAAAAACCTCCTCAGTCACTGGACAGCCAATAGAAATTAGAAATTATACAAATCCACTCTCCACGAAATAGAACTACTTGCTTACCTGCAGTGCTGGGTTTCCCTTTTCACCCTTAGGACCAGTAACGTTATTGTTAGCCCCAGGATCTCCCTGAAAAAGACCAATGGAAAGCTCAGCATTTTGAATGACCACACCTTTATTACTTTGACTGCAGAGGCAGGATACAGAAATAGAATTAATTAGATTTGTAATAGTAGACAACAAGAAATAAAAAGGCTATTCTAAATGAAGATGCTTGTAAGAGCACTATATAGGAAAGTCTGCAAAGTCCACAAAGTTCTTTTCCACAAACATTAAAGGCAAAATTATTAATGGGCAACAAATTAAACTGAAAATGTGAAAATGTTCTGGTTGATTTGATATAGTTAATTGAGTCAAGATAATAACTCATGAGTTTCAGATGGGGAGTTACACTAGAATGGAGTTCCATTTAGCCACTTAGTGCTAGATCAGGTGAAACCCTGATCTCCCAAAGAGGCAAATTACCATGACACTTGAACAGTTTTTTTTCAATATAAGCATTAAAGAGAGGAGTCAGCACAATATATGACTGTTTGGAACAAAGTCTTTGAAATATATGTGAAAAGACAAAATTGTGATGTAAGAATTGTGGTGTCTGCACTGGAATTTTAGTCCTCAGGGAGTGCATTTCTGTAGGTCTCTAGAGCATTCAAGTTAAAAATGTGAACATGAAGAAGTAACTTGCGTTTGCATCATTATAAATTGCTAACCAAGAGTCAGTGCACAGGGTTTTCAAATGATCTAAAATTCCTCTGTAGGGTAGAAACCAACAGGGAAGACTGCCCTAGTCTACCTGACCTTTTCACCAGACCACCTGGTCTAGTGGGAGGTGCCGCTGCACATGGCAGGGGTCTGGAACTAGCTGATGTTTAAGGTCCCTTTCAGACCAAGCCATTCTATGATTCTATGATAAGTAGTTCCAAAAGGAGTTATGTTGCCCATGGTAAAAACAAACTATCAAATCAAAAATTCAAGAAACAAGCAGGAGACCTGAGGTTTAAACACCTGTTTCCAAGCAACATATCAAAACACACCAGTCCACCTACATCTAAAGAGTTCAGGACTCCTAGAATATGCCATTCTTCTTGCAGAGGACTGCATTATCTGGGACTGAAAAATTCAAATCATACATATTTCAGAGATCTTCATCATAAAATCCAGGTGCAAATCAGTGCAACATAACAAAAATAAAGGAATACACTTACATGATCTCCTCTTAGACCAGATTCTCCTCTTTCACCTGGTTCTCCTCTGGGGCCTTTTCTACCCTAAATTCATATAAAGAGCACAAACAATTCAGGTACAAGTATAAATACTATCTGTGTCAGAGGAAGGCCAGATCTTTTGAAGTCAGTGGAGCTGCACTGCTTTAAAGCAGGCATGACAGCATATTGGAGAACAGGTAGCTATTATTAAAAAAAATTCAGGCATTACAGACAGCATTACACTTTGGAATGATGTTTCCATAAAATCTAAACATTGTTGTAAAGGATACTTCACCCATTTTCCTCTGCTGCCTTTTTCTCCAAAAGGTCCAGGAAATCCACGTTCTCCCTACACTCAGAAATCAGAAAGAAAGAAGAAAAAATTAACAGTTGTTCGTTTTGATAAATGGTGTTCTCAAGTTTTGTCTGGCAGAATCCAGCTTCAATCAGATATGCAATTCTAAACACACAACCAAGGTACTTCTGTTCAGCATTAAAGCTCATTCAAGGCACAAAATCTGTACCTTTGAACCCTAAGATTCTTTAATAGCATGGAGGTGTCTTTAATAGCACTGTGCATTTAAAGTAAGGATTACCTGCTCTCCAGCAGTGCCATCAAATCCAATCTCACCATGTTCACCCTGTATCAATTAGGAAAACCAAAAAAGTCTATTAGCATTAGTCCATTCCATTTGTTTCTTTGAGCAAAGAAAGAAGTGTTCATCCTGCACTGGAAACTTGAATAAGATCTGTGATTTTTAATGGTTAGCAAGAATAATTAAGAATAATAACTATAAATTTGAATTAATAATTCACATTTTAAATTAATTAAGAGTGTCCAGAACAACTAATTGTTAAGGGCACTTAATAAGAAAAACGGTTATCTAAATTATAGTTTTCCATCAGGATTTAAATTCTGCATTTCCTTCTTTTAGCTTTCAAATCTTTTCCCAACTGCAGCACCTTCAAAATCCAAGTCTATTGTAAAACATAACTACTAGTATTTTATCTATCATGCTGATAACCTTGTAATTCTGATTTCAACCATCCTAGGAGTTTGTATTGTGCTTTTTTCTTTTTTACATAGTTTTGTAACATGAACAGTGGATTGAAAAAACAGAAAGAATAACAATGATTAAAAAATAATTACAGAAGACTGATCTTAGACTTTAGGATTTTTTAAGAAACTTCATAACTCATTCAGCAATGTGATTCTTGCTACATAAATATCAGTCACCTTCCCTTTCAAATTCACATGACTTTTCTCTTCCCTTAGCTTGCAAAAATGATTCACCATATTGCAAACATTTATGGAAGTAATTTTCCCACAAAACACTCATCCCAGCCTTAAGGAGTTTGCAAAGTTAACTTGTGTGAGGCATCTAAATAAAGTTATAAGTGTGAGAATCTTGTTTCATTTATGTATACTCCGTAATGTTTCAGACCCAGCCAAATAACACACTCAGTTTTTAAAGGATATTTTGAAACTTCTTCCATCTTTCTTCACTAGGATAAAAATGAAGGAATTAACTGTGGTGTTTTAATTTTTACTAAAAAATTTAATTAGCAGAGACAACTACCTGGAAAGCTGAAATTATATTCAATAAACACTGAATGGCAGAATGAAAATGGCAGAAGAACAAGTTAAAGCCATCAGGAGTCTCACTCTAATACAGACCACAGATACAATTGTTTTGTGGCTTTTGATCCTAAATTTACTTCGCAAAACCACCTTGTTAAAATTTCTGACGAAGAATTTCTTTCATTTAAAACAGTTCTGTATCTACTACAAGAAAAAATAGCTGGCTGTACATTTTTATTAGATTAATAAAAAAATAGCTGGCTGTACATTTTGATTAGATTAATAAATCACAAACAAGAATTCCTTGAATAAGCATCCCAGAAAAATTTTGAGCACTAAGTAATCATGACTTTTATTGAAGTGTTATTTTTTCCATCAGTCACTTCCTACCTCAGAAAACCTGAGCCAAACTTTATACTATTAAATATTCAGTATTGCCTTTTCTCCAAATAGCTATAGTAAAATGCCTCATAGACTTCAATAATTTCAATAAATTGCCTCAACCTTACTAAGTTAGGACAACTGAATCACATTTTTTATGTGCTGAAAGATTTATATTTTTAATTAAAATAAAATTTGTGGGTATAATGACACAACATAATGAAGATATTCACATATTCACTGGATTTCAGTGGGGCTTGTGCACTTGGTAAGTCCTGCTGCACTATTTAACTTTGACAAATTGAAACCATCAGCAAGTACTCTCCCTCTTCTATAATCAGATATTTTGGATATTTAAAAGAGGACAAATTACTTCAGAGAGCACAGCAGAAAATGGAAAAGGGAAGAGAAACGTGTGAGAAGACTAAAGCATTAATACAGAGCGGTACTTTAAATAGAGCGGTGGTATCAGAAACACTCTCTGAACTTTCTCCCAGCTGCCCAGTCATGGAGGCAAACATCTTCTGATTCTTTGAGGGTCACAAGTCTTTTTTACAAGTAGTTTTATATCAAAGCATTCAATGCAATTTAATTTCATTTTAATCACTGTAGCTTGGAAACTATTACCATTATAGATCATTGTTTTCCATTTTATTAACGAGTTGGTGATCATATCTCCTTGATGAATAGGTATGTTTGAAAGGTTAAACAAGCAGACTTGCAATATTAGCAGATGAAATGATAAGAACAGCTTGAAGAGAAGTTTAGATATTGCAAATTTGTCAATAACAATCTAGCGAAAATGCTGTCCAAACCCACAATAAATATTACAGACTATTTTTCCCTCTGCTCCTCTTCCCAACAATTAGAATGAGATTCAGCTGACCAGAATTACCACTTTAACAGATTATCAAATTAGTCAGTAAATAAATACTTTTCCCATCAGTTAGACTAAATCAACTATAACTGCAATCATGTAAAAATACAATTATGACTGCTGATTTTGATTAATGTGGTAGGTATATTAAATCCATCCTTATAGAACCATAGCAAAAATACAGTAGTAAATGCTGTGAAGTTTTCATACTATTTTCCTTCCTTGTTTATAATTTCATTTTACAGGGTAACGTGAACTTAAAAGGAAGCCGAACACTGTTCTCAAAGAAAATTGATCACACATGAAAACACATACCTGACTTCCTCTATAGCCTCTGGCCCCCTAAAGTTGAAAATAAACAGATGAAAAAAAATAGATGAAATTTGGTAAAAGTATTTTATTGAGCTTAAAAATCAGAGCACAATAGCTTGCTATGCAGAGGTATGCTGGACTCAGTATTGGTAGTCCCTACTGTAAAACCCTCTATGGCCACATATGGGATTTACTCCTTTCCTCTGGGAAGGCAGTACAGTCCTCTTCTTCATTCCCATTCCATAAAGTTTTATAGCTTTAACAAAGGAGTTGGTGGTGAAAAATTCATCATCAAGCCACTTAGTCAGCAAAATACTGAGCTATTCAACCATGCTTGGGTTACACAAAATACCTCTCAAAATAAGACAGCAAACATGATCTGCCATTCTTACAGGTGGATCTTGCTGTCCATCCATGCTTCAGAAAGACAGCACAGGGATTTGTTCCCAATACAGAAAACAGGTTTGTGGGAAATAAAATTAGGAAATATTTCAAAGTTACATACTTACCTTATGGCCTCTGACACCTGGACATCCCCTGTCTCCTTGAGTCCCACTGAAACCAGCTGGGCCTCTCTCCCCCTAAGAAACAAAAGGAAATGTTCAGTCTCAACCATACAATAATGATTACCAGTTAATTCATCACATAAGACTAACGACAGAAAGGTGTCACCATTCACTGCACAAAGGACACAAATTCAAGTCAACTGGAAATTTTCAGATGAACCATAAGACAATATCAATTACTCATTTGAGTTGCACCTGGTTCTTTGTTTTCACTATCATGCCATGTTTATACTGCATTACCAGTCTCCAACTGAAATGTCTGTACTTGAAGGTGGGTTGCATTTTCTACTGAATAACTAATCCACTTTTGGTGAGCTGCTTTTTTAACTGTGTAACTATCTATGGTGAGGTGCAGAGGCACAGAGAAACAGATCTGTGTATTTACCTGTTCCTTTAACACACTTTGGGTTAAAATTGGTGGGTACTCAGTGAATAAGTGCAGACAGGCTCAGGAACTAAATAACATCATCATAGCAGGAAGACAAATGTTTACTTACAATGCCACCTTCCTCACCAGGATGACCAGGAGATCCTTTGTTACCTGTAATTCCCTGAAAAATGAGAGTTTAAAAGATAAGTAACACTCTTCTCCAAGCTCATCTCTATCAGATTATTCTGCACATAGAGATAGAAAACATTTCCTGAAAATTAGATCTGGTTATGCTGAGGAGGGCAGGCTCCCTGCATTCACACAGACACTCTGTACAGTCCTATGTATTTGGCATGGCTGTGAAAAAACCCCCAAACGCAAACTCAAGAAAATAACAATGGTTAATATAAAATTTCAGTTTGTTACTTCAGGAAACTCTCTGTTGGCTTAACAAAGCTCATTGGGATACTTGGTCAAATTAAACATCTTTCTAATTATTTGGAAAATGAAGCATTACACAGTAATGAAATTCTAAGGTGAAATGAAAAATACAAAGAGCTGGAAACTTGTTAGGACAAAGTTATTGAAATGCCTTGCAAACACATAGGAATGTTTCAACTTTGTATTGGAAGTCATGTAAATATCATACCCTTAGGACAAAAACTCGAGCAGAGAGAAACTGGAACAAAGGGAATTTCTAGTTGCAAAACAACTATGTTTACATTCTGAACACTGGCTAAGCAGCTTTATCTAGCCTTTTAGTAAAACAGAAAGGTACAAGAAAATCAACAAGAGTAATGGAAGAAATCAGTAAATTGGTTTTAGAAGACTGTACTTTTGTTAAGAGATAACCAAAACTTCATTTAACTGCAACCACATAACTGAAGAGTGTTAACTACAGATATCATTTACCTCATATGCTACTGGAATAAGTAGAAATAATGGAAGGAATAGTAGTCAAATGGAGACTACATATATTAAAAACCTTAGTAATGAATTCTACTACCGTGCTGTAGAAGCAGTGACATCTGTAATATTCAAAAAGGCTTTCAAAAATTTAAAATCTTAAAAGAAGTAATCCTTTTGGATCAAAACAGAGTTATAGGAGAGGATATTTGGAACAACCATTCACAAAAGGATAAGGCACATACCTAGTGAAAAAGGATTATTTTCTACACCCAGCATGTCAGTTGGAAGTTTCTCATTCCTGATAGATAATAAGCCTCTTGATTAATCAGACTTAATTGTTTTAATCCCTCTCTATTTTCTGCTGAATTGGTGCAGGAAAGTGCTTAATGATTTTTATCTGTACGAATAATTTCCATTACAAAAATACTTTTGCATGGGAGCATGCAGCAGAGAAAGCATCACATTTCATGTTTCTCCTTCATCTGTCCTGATATTAAATGCCATGGGGACATGCATGCATGCTCTGAAATATTACAAAAACCAGAAACACTTTGAAAAATAAAGCAAATTTTATGTAATGTCTATCTTAGATCTCCTACCTTACTTCCAGGTTTTCCCCGGACACCATGATCACCATTTTCTCCAAGACACTTGCAAATAATCTTACAGCATTTTCTTTCTGCAACAGTATCCTGAAAAATTACAAGAGACATTGTATTTACATATATTAATCATAAAACAAAGACTGATTCCCTCCCCCTTTTGTTTATATCACAGAAGGACTTACAAGGTTTCTCTGCAAGATGTTTGCAATATCTGCAAAACCAACACTCAGAGGTTCATTGTACCCAAACCCTCTGCCAAACTCTATTTCCCAAAATTCAGTCAAGTTCTGTGTATTCTCCAGGCCAACCAACAGAAGTGCATCAAGACCTTCAACATAAGCACAGATTTATATTAGTGACTACCTGAAACATACTATTTTACAATATAAACTTGAATAACAGCAATTCCCTAAAAGACTTACATTTCATGGGTTCAACACAGTCTGTTAAAAGAAATCAAGCTATTGAGAAAAATGTGTAAGAGAAAAATCTAGGCCAGTAATTTTCCAACTGACTTCCCAGCTGTCAGACCAGCCTGCTACTCAGTGCCCAAACACAACTTTAAACATGCTTTTTCCTAGAGAAGTCAGAGTTGTGTCTAACCTCTTGTGCTGTTCTCATCAGTGAGAGGGTTCTGTTCTGAATTGCACCTCAGCTGTTGGTGCTGGACTCGAGAAACTAGAACCTCTGCACCCCTAGGCATGTTTCTGGCATCATCTGCCAAATAGTGACAAGTCATCATGAACACTGCTTCACATGGAGAAGTCCTGCTCCCAGGGACTCCTGAACAATGCCACATGAGCATGGAGAGGCAGTGTTACGTGGAAAAGTTGCAATGGGGGAGTTGAATATCAGGCCTTTGGCAGTAGGAGGTTGGAGCATCAACATTGTACTGTAATAATACCTTTAAAGCGAAGTGAGTCTGCTGCTTCCTTGAGGTCTTCCAGTGAATCATCCAGCCCATCTGAAAATACTAACAGAACCTGTCAGGAAAGGGAGTAATGCCAAGTCAATTGCAAAGGGACTGAAAGTTCAGTCTTTGTCAAAAGGACAGTTCACATTGAGAAATGGCTATGAGATGGTCAAATTGCACTACACTGTGGTAGATCTGAAATGTATGCTGGAAAATGGTAGAGAGGAACAAGGAGAACTGTGGCTAGCACAGACCTTTTCCGTGAGAATCATTCTCTCTCTTCTTCCTCTGTTTTATAAATAAAGTTTGGATGTTATTAAAAACAGTTTCTCGAGATGTGGACAGTTCAGGCCTGGCCAATCAGGCCTAGGGGGAGGCTTCGAACTAACCAATCTGGGTGACCTTTGAAAAGTCTACATAGGATGGAATTAAATAATAAAATCTTCTTCTGGATGCCACTTTGCACCTGGGTCTTCTTACTCTGCTAGCGGCTCAACAGCGACATCAAACAGAACACAAAAGCCTCTCTTCCCTGAGAGCGCTTCCATTTGAGGGATTTTTCTTGCTGAACATAGCATGGCTATTATACTGTATCTGTCATCTTCTTAACATGCGAAGTAGAAGAAAAATTCTTTCATAACTTATCCACTGAAAAACTTTCTCTGGTGTCTGAAGAGCTCTCTCATATGTGAATGTGGAGAAGAATTCAGAGTGAACAAATTTTCCTGTTCCTGCAAGAGCAGCTCCCTGCTGGCTGTCAACTGAGCCATACCAGGAAGTGCATCCTGTCTGGGTCTAATCTTTCCCCCATGCAGATATTTATGTCCTTTTGCCCTTTCCACACAGGCAATACATCACCCTGCTCCATTCTCTGCCCTATGTTTCCTTCTCAAGACATAAGGTTTAGCTCACCTCAGGATGCTTATAATTTATATTGGCTATATTTCCACCTTTTCAGGCCAAAGAGCTGTAGTTAAGTCTCTTACACGATGGAGGAAAGCACAATTTCTTAAAGTTCCCCTTCAAGCTACCAGTCTCTTCCCATTTCTCTCCTCCAATTCCCTCTTCATACCAACAGAACACTTCTCAGGTCCCACTCACTGAGTGGATTAGTTTGCCCAGAAAGAAGCTGCACAAGTAAACTGTCCTGTCCCCAATGGTTATGATTTAAAATCTTCCTAAACTCTCTGACCAACAAGTGGACAAACACAGCTAGAGCTTCTTCCCTCCCACCCTTCATATTTAACATTCCCTATGCAAGGTAGAGCTTTGAACAATGCAAATCCTGTTACTTCAGTTAAGTTTTTCCACAGGTGACAATAGCAAATGAAGTGATTACCACACCAAACATCCCAATTATGCACTAAAGCTGCTAGGAGACAAGAATTTAAGTTGGAGCTAACTGGTAAGTTCCCAAACATACAATATGGAGGCACTGGTACAAATTCTACACTTGCTCAAGCACCATTTTATACACTGGAGAGCTGAAACATGGATGAGTAAACACATCGCAGATTGTTAGATACAACACTGTAGGCCTGGGTTTGATTGGTTTTTTCTATGATGTTGATTTCAAAAACATAAGGAACAGAGAATGTGGAGTTTTAGAGGGGGCATTATATGTAAATATATGTAAAGATATATTATGTTTACAAAGCACTTGTTTATATCAATCTCTTGTTGGAATACATCCAAGTCATGGTTTGTCAAAAATACTGGAACTTTTTTGCTGCTAAGCAAACAAATAACAGAGAAAAGAAGAAATTCAAACAACAGAGAATCATGGTCCCTGATGAGGTTTATAACTAATAATCTCTACAGCACAAGCATGTTATTGCCCAGCAAGATTAAATTGTGATTTCATGTGCATTCTAAAGTCTTGTATTTTCAGTTTGCACATAAACAGTATCCGAGAGGAATATTAATCCCCTGGTAAAGTGCTGATATATGCAGCATATTTATTTATAGTAATAATGCCTAAGCATAAAGAAGGCTTGCTTGATGCTGATCTCCAGAATTGGCAATTAGGAGGAAAAAAGCACTGCTTTTACTTTTATGTCAAACAAGTTCTTTCTCTGAGACTCAGAAGAAGCAAAATCTTATGTGGTCATGTTCCATGTTCAGACATTTTAAGAAAGCTTTGGAAAAAAACCCTATCAAATATGCACCAAATGAAAACTTAAATTGGTAAGTCATACACTCCTGTGCAAATGCTGTGAAAAATAGAATGCCAACTTTCATGTGAAAGCAGGGGAATTCGTAATATGGCTTCCTCACTCCATGTCAGATTAAAATTGGTGTTTTATAAAAGTGAAAATTAAGTTGGAAGAGGAAACCCCTTATGTATTTTGCAAGAACTAACCAGTCCTTCCTTAGTAGGAAGGTCTTCCTGCGTGGAGACTGTAGTAAGTGCCAATATTCAAACAGCTACTACCAGACATGCTCAGTGCTTTACAGAGTCAGTGCCTTATTAAGAATAAATTGTCAAGGCATTGACCCTGAAACACTCCAATGAGATCTGAATTTCTTGAAACCAAGTTGAAAGGATACCCATTCATTTCAGAAGAGATTAGATGAAGCTTTATGCTTCTCCCTTCACCTCACTCCAAGATGGACGAAATAATCGCAGCATATAGGCAGATTTTCCTGATCATCAGTTATCTGTACGTAGAACTCAGCTTTGTTATTTGAAATTATTTGACAAGTTAATGACATGAATAAATTTCTGTAAACAAATTTCTCAAACAAAATTTCTGTAAACAAATTTCTCTTTTTCAGTGACTTCTGCTTTGAGTTGTCACTATTCTGGACAAAGATACAGAATCAGGAATAAGAAAGCAGTTTGTTTCAGGAATAAGGGTTCCTGAATGTTAACTACTTTCCACTACCCAATGTAGAATCATTCCATGGTAGATGTAAGAAGGTTTTCTGTATGAATATTCATCATCAAAAGTATTAAACCAAATGTTTTGGGTACCATCTCACTATAGGAGTGCCTAGGGAATTGGAATTGATAGATTATATCAGGTCACTGAAAAAACAGGAGGTTCTATATAAACCCAAGAAAACACAAGGATGACTGAGCACTGGCACAGATTGCCTGGGTACATTAAGGAGTCTCCATTCTTGGAGATACACAGAAGCCATCTGGACATGGCCCTGGATGGCCTGCTCTAGCTGACCCTCCTTGAGCAGAGGGATTGAACAAGGTGACTTCCAGGGATTCTTTCTAATCTCTGCCATTCTGTGATTCTGTTTATTCCTGAGCTGCATTTTGTCTTCCTGGAGTACTCAGCATCAGAGTCTGTAAACATCAAACTGCCTAATTTTTCTAAGATATACGTTCATAGCATTAAGTTACCTTAACTTTAGCAGACGTCACATTAAAGAAGTTCTCCTCAAGTGCCTGCAAAAAGTCTGCATTCATGTAGGTGTCCACAGTGTTCTGTGCATCTAAGAATTTCTGGACAATCTTTTCATTATAGTCTTCAAAACCAGAGTCAAAGATTAATTGTTTGGTCTGTGACAATACTTGGAACTTGAACCCAATGTTGACTGGAGCATTACAGCTGGTACTTGGCAGTGATTTCATCTGGAGTAGAAGTCTGGGGAGGAATGCTTGCAATCTCTGTTTCAGAAGCATTGTGGGTGCTGGCTGCATACGCCTTGAAGTATCAATTGCTATTGAAAGATCTATGTTGCATCCTGAAAAAAAGTACAAGAAACAGGAAACTATAAACATACACTCTTTGAGATCTTGTTTTTTGTCAGAATCATGGGAGTGGAACAAAATTCAACATGGAAGATTTAAAACCCGAAGTAAGAATCAGTGAGATAAGTTTTCTGTAAACATAAAATACCATCAGCCCACAGGTTTCAGTGTGGCCATGTGAACTTGCAGATACTAAGAACTAAATTACTGGATATCTGCACATACCCAAATTGCAAACCACATCACTGTTCTCCAGCTGCCTAGTGTCTAACCTTGAAAATGTCTCCATGAGCTTTTCTACCAACTGAGAACGTGCAACACAAACTCCAATTGCAAAGGGAAGCTTGACAACTGACTGTGCTTTGTCAGTTTGTCATAAGACCAGGTGATACATACAAATATAGGATAATAGGCCAAAGAAACAAATATGAGAGGAGGAGCCAGTATTGCCTACATGAAATGTCTTAGCCATTGTGAAAAACAGCTGCTGTAAGGTTATGGCTACTTCAGTTATGGAATTGCTTGCATGGCTCCTTATTAAAAAAAACAACAGTGTGACATGGTTAATTCCTTCCCCCTCCCCAATCATCTTGCCTTCATTAAACAGCTAAACTACATGTTTTTTTAATTCTCTACCCTGATTATTCATTTCTCAATTTTATTCTGTGCTCCTAGATGCATTATTATTCATTGTTGTACCTCTTCAAGGAAGTCAGATTTTAGCTGTGAATTGCATTTGGCTAAAATGTAATTTTAGTGTGAAACAGCACTCTACATAATCTTCACTCGTTGGCTCTGAAACACTTAGCAATCACAAGATTGTTTTCTGCGTTTGCTAGTTTGGGCTTGTTCCCATAATTCCACATAAGTTTTCTGAGTTTTCCCTCTCTCATGAAAGAGATAGATGTGTTCAGTTCCTCAACCAAATACTTCTAGAAAGAATTGCATCTCAGAGGCACCATCACTATGTTTCATTATTTTTACTTGCGGTACAAACTGCCCCCTAGAGGGTAGGATATGCTGGAAAGCAGCATGAATGTAAAAGGTCACATTGAATGAGATTTTATGTCTAAAAAATCTGACATTCAGTCCTCAGAGCAACATTAAAAATCTATGTCACGTATCTTTTTAGCTCGCCACTAAAGAATCAGTTAAATATATCTATACATGCATATGTGTCTACACACACATGTCAACACAAAACCTAACGGATATTTCTTCCAGTATGTGTTCTTGTACAGCCCACACAGAGTCTGTTTTCACAATGAGATTCTTCTAAGACCTGGATCTTTTTAGTCATATAGTTTGGATGCAGTGTGAAGGGTAAGCATGGACTCAGCTCTTGAAACATTCTCTGTCAAGTCCTCAGTGTACCAGCAATAATAACAAAACAGCAATAAACAGTTCACTTTTTGTGCTACTGTGTTGTGCATGGGAATGTGTAAAACAGCTACTGGTAGGTATTCTATATCCTGTTGATAATCTCTGTTTATTTGTAGGAGTAAACACCTCTGTGTTGCCAAAATCTTTTTCTCATCATTTGTTTTCCTACAAACATTCACATTGTTAAACTGTCCTATATTAGTGCTGCAAAGGGTTTTTTTTTTTCCTCTTGTCAACATGCTGTCCCTGAAATGCAATTTTTTAAATTGAAAAATCTGGCACTTTAAGAGAAGGTGACTGGAGGAAAGGGAATTAATAGATTTATTACAGGAAAGAAGGTCAGTGAATATATGAAAACAGATGACAGGACAAGATAAAACAGGCTTCACAGAAAGTTGATCTTCAGTTTATGAGACAAATTTATGCAGAACTTAGCAATAAATACATGCATCGCCAAGATGAAACTCAGTATGTTTTCCTTAACTTCTCTCTCTCTAAGTAAGTGTGCCTGTATATATATTAATTTTACTGCTATATGTCCCATTAAATCTCCCTGTTCTCTGCCATGAAACACCAGGAGGTGCTACTGCGTCAGCGATGCAGTGCTCCATGCCACTGCACTCGACTTCCACAGCAACCCTCTCTCGCTGCTTGCAGGAGCCAGGGAATGCTTTTAAACCTGGGAATCTGCTCAGCTCTTGATGGGAAAAAGAGTGGGTGGGAGTGCAGAGCTCATACTCAATCAGGCCCAGCTGTTCTCCTCTCTGCAAACCACCTGAGCAGATATAATTCACACAGAGTTGCTTCTGCCTCTGGGAAGAAAGGCTCAGCTCTTCATTTTGGTCCCCAATACCCTGGCAAACCCCAACAGTTTTGGGGTGTTCAAGATCTCACTAGCCTAGAATGCATGAGAGGCTCATTTGTTGTTACAAAAAGCCTTAGACAAGCAGTGTGGTCATCTCATTGTTCTTTTCTCTCAGTAAGTTTCTGGTCACAAAGGGAATGCAACCTGGAGAACTGGGTTGGATCAGTTTTATGGCATAACAAAGAGAATATATCCAACACATGTAAAATATCACCTCTGTGTGAACACAACACATGGGAAGACAACAAGGAGCTTTGAAGGACAGTCACAGTCCCTGTAACGATGAGCACAGAGAGAAGTGCTCCAGAACTGTCTCTTCCTGCCATCCCTAATCAATGCCATGCATTTACACCACAGTCAGAATAACAAGAGGAAGGTTTTTGATTTGTCATTCACTCCATTTTTCTTTTTTCAACTAAACAAACACATCTACAGTATTAGCTAACTACATAGCTGTCATGAATATGAAATGTTGAAGAGAACTGTGTATGTTGTGTACTTCAGTCTTCCCACATGACAAAGCGACTGACAATGCAGCACCAAGTCCGAATAAACTCAGACACAAAACCAGCATGTGGCATCTGAGAAAAGTTGCTATATTAACCAAAAGCAAAACTGAACCTTTATTTTCCTTGGGGTTGGTAGCCTCTGAGGTTGTGGTACATCCAAGCCAGTCTTACCATCCAAAAGATGTAGTAAGAGATATCACTTTCTGTTTCTCATCTAGGAAAAGCTCTTGGGTAGCACCTCAGAATTACTGTGGATTTGCTGTTCACATCTTGCCAATACCTCCCACATATCCAAGGATGGATTTACTCACACCCTCTCTGCACAGTGCCTCTGAGAGACTTCAGTTTTGTTGACAGACAGTGGCTCCTGACAGTCCCACTGTTGGAGATGCCAAAGTTATGTTTCTAGGGGTTCTTTTTCAAATATCACTGAATTGTCTGTTTCCCTCTTCTTATCAAGATACCTGCTGGGGGTATCTGCTCTGGTTCCTTTCATTTACTGAGGAGATATTAATATGATGGCTCGATGTGAAGCACTGTCTTACCTCAGAAGATATCTACCATATCCAAGAGTGTAGTGGCTCTTTACTGAAGCAAAGTACAAGTTGTGTGTTGCAAACTGAGTGACGTCCTTTGGTCAAACACTTCCACTGCTGTCCAGCTAGCTCAGGTACTTTTATTAGGGACTGCATTAGAAAGCCATGTGGATATTTATCATTGTATGCCCAACAAAAGGTTTATTCCTTACCCTAAACAAGGCGATGTTTGGATTAACAGACTTGATTGACATTCTTTTTGATGGTTTTCAGCGCATGAAGGTTTTCCAGTGTGAACTCTCCCTGCATCATCAGCTATTAAAAACAGCTCTCAAAGGGGATTTTATCATCCCTATGTCAGCTTCAAAGACATGGATCCCATTGCTCCTCAAAGCCATTGCTGCATCCCTCTATCCTGTCAGCAGAGCACCCACTGAGAAAGGCTCTGGACAAACCTCTTTTTGGCTATCAGCCCTTGACATAAAGTGATTCTCTAGCATAAACTGGAGGCTCTGCCCTGTTTTGATGCCTCCTTCTTTGTAATGCAATTTCTATATCTTCTATAAGGAATCATTCTCATTACAAAATGGGTTCAACAAGAATTCAGTGTATGTCACATCATTGTGCTGAATCACACCAACACAGATTTTGTCTTGCCATTGACCATTGCGCATGATCTTGAAGTTCTTTGTCCTTATACTCCAGGATGCATCTACCAGGAAAACGATGCCTGTCACAGAAGCTTTCCTGCAGACTGAAGAAATGTGTTGTAATTTTCCTCTTTCCCTAAAGGTTGTGCAATCTAATAGAAAAGTAGTTTTGAATCCTAATTTATTTTCAGAATCCAAGACCTGTTGGCCTTTTGCAGAAAAACATTTCCATCTATCCTGTTAAATTTTCATCACCCACTAGCTCCTTCTTTTCCCCTATTTATCCTACAGAAGGTCAGAAGATGTGGCTAGCACAGGTCTTTCTCGTGAGAACATTTTGCTACATTTCATAAACAAAGATGGAGTTTGGATGTTTTGCAAACAGCGTCTCCGGATTAGGTTAGTTCGGGCTTGGCCAATTGGGCCTAGGGGGAGGTTTCTGGCTGACCAATCTGGGTGACCTCTGAAAACTCTATATATATGGAAATCAAAATAATAAAGACACCTTTTCTCCTTCCTTGTCTGAGAACCTGGGTCATTCCTCAGCTAGCGGCTCAACAGCGACAAGAAGATACATCCTTCTGCAACACCATTTGTAGGAAAAGGAGAGATGCTGAAAACCACAACACAATTTTCATTCATAGTCTGCTCAGAACTTATCTGTAGTAAATGCATATTAAACACTTCTGTCTGTGAAACACAAGCATAGGAATGTGTTAGCCTGCTCTCAAGACAGCAAAGGAAAAGTTAGTTGTGCACTTTGAGCTCCATTCTGCAAGAATTACATTACTAATTAATATTTCATTTCTGAGGGGAAAAAAAAATCAGTTCACACCAACTCAAAGAGTACTAAACACATTTCTTTGCAGTAAGTATTAAACTCATGTGTTCCCACAAATTCCAGAAGCACTGAAGCAGTTATTTTTTCCACAAATCAATAGTCATGCAGAAAATATCCTGCAACTGGGCAGAACACCTCTCAAACACATGTTCCAGAAGACCTGATTACCAAAATGGAACTGCTAAATACTGTGACTTACCTTGCTTTTGGAAGTCTTACAATTGTAAGAGCTTTATGTGGTTTTCGCAAATATGAAACTTCAGCATGCATGAACAAACCCAAAATTTAATGAGCTGTTGGATTTAATTTTGCATTTTTTAAGGAAAACTCTCCTATTGTAATTATAAATATAAGTTTCATAAAAACATACCACATTATCCCTAATTATAATTCCTAGTTAGAAAAGAAATTTCATCAATTCTTCATCTCTCTCTGACATGGGGTATAAATATAAAAAAAAGATTTTGCTATCAACTTGAAGAGTCATTTCTTTGGTATATTACCAGTCTCCTCCTGTGCTTCTGTGGAGAAGATGAAAATGTAGAGAAGAAGTGGCTTCCAGGCATTCATTTTGAAAATCTTCCTAGGCAAAAAAAAAATCAAAACCAAAGACATAAGAAATACAGAGCATAATTCCCTAAAAAAGAGGTTTAAAACTGTGGAGGAACTGGGTAAGTGCATTTTATTAACAACATGGAGGCTTTCTAGCTGTATGCAATTTAAAGTAGCACTTTAAATTCGTATTTTTCCCTCAGCTTTTAACATATAGGCTTTGAACACAGAGCTGCAAGAGTTTGACACTGATGTACAGCACATAGCCAAAATGAACTGTTCAGTGCTTTGCTCTCACAATCATGCTTTGTTCTGATTCACACAGCTATATTTACCACAATCTAAAATTCAACTAAAAGTGAGCTATTCACAGTGTAAGATTAATGGGAGTTATACCTTTAAGATTCCCTTCTAGCCTTGAAATTTTCCACCCACACATGGATTTAAAAGAAAAGTTTGATGGTGGTGTCTGTATATCATACACATAGATAAGAACAAGCATTCATTTACAAATGAAATATGCCATTGGGCCAGTAATAAAGACACTTGTCATAGAAAAATGGAATGAAGTATAAAAAATTCCCAAAAGCCAAAACTCAATGCTGTGGCAAATGGGCATGAAAAGCTCTCAGATAGTACAAAATTAAGGCATGTTGAGTTTAAGCACACTAAACAAATAAGAACAAACCAGTTTTGGATAATTTTTTCTTCTTGGACAAAAGTACACTTGATGCTGCTTTTAACAACTCATTACACTGTTTATTCTGTATCTTGGATCTGCAAAGACAACTTAGTAGAAAGGCTACAGCTGGTCTAACATTATAACACCAGGTTCAGTTCCAGGTTCTTAGGGTAACAGTATGTAATGTCACCCTAGTTCTCATAAATAACAAAAGGCAATGAAATTATCTGATTGAATTTATATTCTAACCTCAGGCAAGTGCAAAACTTCATTTCCAAGTATCACCACACCAAATTGCACTGAAGCTCTTGAAGAGTTCTTTGGAACCTTTGAGGGATAAAAGCACCACATTTCCTATATTTCAAGACATTAATCAGATGTGGGCACTTTTCACTTTTATTAGAACTGCAGTAACACTGAAATTCCAGATGCAACTGAGATCCCTATGCAGCCAAAGAGTTTCCAGGTATTATGTCATCCTCAACAAGAACAGAAAGCAATGCTGGGGTTGGTGCATTGAGGAAACATCCTTCATGCCTCTACAGATCACAATTTTCTTTAATAAGCATTACTAACAATAAGAAAACAGTTTTGCAACCATCTTACATGCCATTTTCACAATTAAATTCTGGCTTGGATTTAATTAATTTTTCTCTATATATTCCTGAGAGTTATATATCCTGTATATAACTCATATATATACTGCATATATATAACTCATATATATATGCAGTATACTCTTGCATCTCTTAAGAGTTCCCTCGATCACTTTGACAGAGATTTAATCCTGTTACCTGTTTTCACTACTACACCTCATTATATGAGCCTCTTTTTTAGATGTTAATAAGCTAAACCTTTATACTGAGAGACAATTAAATATTTCAGTGCGACCCTCAAAAAATAATAGTGATTACTAATTTTCATTACTGTTACACAGTTCCTGCTTTAATAGCACAGTTATGCCAAAGCAGAAGTAACATATTGAAGTCTCTTCTTTTAATAAATTGCACCGAGATCTGTAGACCCAGCTAGACATATACATATTCAAGGGCAGATAAGTAAATTGCTGCCAGTATTTCCAAAGCCTCTAATTAGTGTTTTGCTCTAGAAACTTCCATGATTATGACTATGTGAAAAACTCAAGAGCACCAGTAGCAGCAAGCTTTGAAAATATATGTGGCTGCCCACAGTCAGGTAAGTCAAATACAGTTGGTAATTTAGCAAGGGGCTAGACTTTCCTCAATTATGTAAATATTCAGATTTCATACCAAAATCTACCTCTTACTGTTATAATATACAAAATAATCTCTGACTGTTTAGCTATGCAACTATTTCCATGCCTCCAAACAACCTTGGTCTCTGTTTGCCTCCTTTGGCTTTAGCCCCATGACTCCAGAATGTCCCCTAAAAATGTTCCCTGTTCATCAGGTCAGTTATTACCCCAGACCTAAAAATCTCTCCCACTCTTCTTAAACATTGAGTGCCGATGGGAACCTATTTACCACTTGCTTTGGTTTTCCATTAATTAGTCCCTGCTGACATCAGACAGCTTCTTTAAATACACAGAAACACTGCAATTTAGAAACATGTGCAGACTAATTTTCCTAGTTGTACTACTTATTTTTCCTTATCTTCACATACAAAATTCTAATCAGGCACTACAAACTGCATAGATGTATGTGCTTTAGGCCTTCTATGTGTATTCTTCATTACTTACTAATGCAAAATGAGAAGTAATTGAATGGAAAATTCACATCATACAGCTCATAGATAATATGGATCAAAACCTAAATAAACTCACTCAGAAACATGCAGTGCTACAGAGCATAACACTAGCAATATCTTAATTGTAAAATTTATTGGAATGTAAAATAGTATATAAAAGGTTCTAGCATAAGGTACTTATGTATGCATATCTGCAGTTGCTTTTACATATATATATAAGCATAACCTATGCAAGATGCTAAGGCAACAATGCTCAAAAATCTAAGACATCTTTCCACTACAATTCTATTTTAGGAGACAACAGATTGAAAATTATTAGAAGTACTTAGAAAACAGTATGAAATTATACATATTTTACAGTTCATTTTACTGCCAGCATATTTCCTTATTTCTTCCTAGAGATTGACCAGTATGTATACAAATCTCAAAGGAGGGAAAAGATTAACGGTACTCCTGAATCCTTTAAATGCTTCATAAAGATTACTTATGGCTATATTTTGTTTTTCATTTTTAACCAGCTAATATCCCAATCTTTTCTTTAGCTGCTTCAATGTTTTAAGCAGGTACAAAAGTAGTTCTTTAGTTTTTTTCTGCCAGAGCAAAATGCACCATCAAATGATAGTATGCTTTTTAAGCACACTGTCAAAAGCATGGAGATCTTGATGCAACATCCCTTTTTCACCTATGATTTATATCCACCTTGCATACAGGATCTCCCAGCACACCTGATTTACTGACATCTTCCCTTTCACGTTGGTATATTCTAACAAAAGGAACACAATCTTTCTTGTGTCAACTTAAAATACCATCCCTACCACTACAAATAAATGTGATCACGCAATTTTCTCCTACCTACTGAAGTACGCCAGTTAGATTACTTCAACTGCTACATGTTGATTTCATTCCTTCTGAAGTCTTTAAAGGAAGATCAAGTTCTGGAATAAAGCAGACAGAAAGGTTCAGATTATATGCCCCAGTTAGTTATTCCTTTCCTCCACCATCCCCTTTTCTCATACTAAAGCAAATTTAAAGCTCATTTTTCAAATGTGGAATTTCCTGGTTTCACCAAACAGTACAACAGAAGTCCATCCCAACCTCCCACCTTACCACTCTCCTCATACATCCACATATTGAACTTCAAACACTGAGAAATCAAAGTACCAGAAGAAAGACTAATGTTGCTGTAAAAATAATGCAAAATACTTTCTAGGTGTCAGCTCTTTATGTAAAGGAAAAAATATTTTTGTTAGTTATGTCCTCTCTACAGGTACATATTTTCTCCTACAAGTACATTATCTTTTTGTTAGCACTGAAATGTCCCAGGAAGAAATTTTTGCTTTACTCATTGCTGGTTTCCCAGAGAAAAAGGTGTTTCCTAATGATTCCAGGTATAATCACAGAGCCAGGCATTGATTCAAGCAAGGAGACCCTGGGTGACTTACCTAACTTAGCAAGTCAGAGTGATCAACATGAGGTTCAATCTGTTTCAAGGAGTGGTTTTGTTTAGAAAGGCATGCAGACACAGCTGGAAAGGATGTGGCCACCAGGATAGGAACACCCCCACAGACAGACGTAAGCACATACAAGCACACAACCAGCCTGTGAGGAGTCTGCACCCAGTCTTACAAGGAAAAACTGACTGACACTAAAAATCAGTTTAATTTACTGTTAAACTCAGTCTGTCTGTGAGCAAATGGGATGGATGTTTACTTGCTGCCTTCACTTTAAAGAATGAAAAGACATAATGATTTTCCATTTCAGTATTTGGTGCACCTTTTATAAGCCTGTTGCCTATTTTTCCATTTCTGCGTAAAGCTTAGTAATTAGCATATTGTGATCTTGTAAGTAAACATTCATTAGCATTCATACGTCTATCTTCCTGATGGCTTGAACAGCACAAATTGCAATAAGTACACATTAACAAAATTTTATAAATGAACCCTGGTATCCTGGCAGCTTCAAACAATTCCTAACCAACTATGAAATTAAAAATAAAATTATAGTTTCCCTCTTCAGTACAGAAGATCCCTCAAACACAAAGCTTCTGTCAGAGAGCCCAACTATTTATGACATCTCCATATCTGAAGTAACCATAACCTTTTAGTGTCTCCAGAAGTCAAATGTGTTGAATGTATGTGTTGAATATGTATATTCCCTCAGGATCAGGACAATTCCCTCAGACGCTGTCAGCAGTCTTTAAAAAATTTTCTCTATTTTACACACCTTCCCTTAGCTCAGCATGACCAGCCTGCAACTCCATTAAGGCATGGTAGCAAGATAAGCAGAGCTGTCCTTGCTGCCTGCTAGTTGTCAGAAGTAAAAATTCTGTAAGACTCAGACAACAAATTTTCTGACATTGCTCTGTTGCCTGCCCCATCTCCCAGTACTTTGCTTTATGGAAATCTTCAATGAAAAGTCTGGGTTTTTTCCTCAGAAAGCTATTTTTTAATACAGAATAAAATAAAACAAATGGCTGAAAACCCTATTAGGTGAAAATTAAATCCAACCAGAATACTTACATCTACCTAATACCACAGCTAGCTATTTTGAGAGCCTGACAAGCTTTCACTTCTTCACTTTGCATACTCTGTAAATAGCTGTTTACTAATCACACCCTAATTTAAATTGCTATAGTGAGATGAAGTCAATTAAAGCTTGCCTCTAAGTGTATGAATTCAAAAAGACTATCCCATGTTGTGATTAAAATATGAACATTACTATGCACATTACTATGGCTTTAGACTTTACTCCTGGTTTAGTTTCCTCAAGAAATAAGTCAAGATGAAGGTTACAGTTCACTTTCCATCCCAGATGGGGGAAAGAATTTTAAAACCAAACCCTGTAAATAGAGCTGAGAAACTGATGAGTCTCTTAATCTTGTTAAATGAGTTCTTACTAGCAATGACTCATTTTGACCCAGAACTAGATCACTTTCAAACTCCTAAACACTCTTTTCTTTGGCCTTAATAAATGAAGAGCAGAAGGGGACCTCATACGACAATTTGGGACTGTAATCAACAAGCTGTATATATGTATTTCACAACAAAGTGAATTTGCCTCCTACTAAGGCATTTGTTAAAAGAGACTTAAGGAGGTCAAAAGAGCTCCTTCATATGGAGGAGTAGATTTCCCACATCAGAAAGTTCTTATGGAGCTAGAGATGCATTTGTTATTGCTCCTCTCTCTTTCCTATCAGTCCTGGCTTTAGACCTACTTTGCATAAGGCATGTAGCATCATGTCAGTATCAAAGAAATAGCATGGCAGTGCCACAGATCAAGTTTGTTTACGTACAGAAAAGAGTATAAAAGTGATCAATAAAAAGCATTAAAGCAGGAAACCAAAACCATTTGACAGACCTTGTAAAATGGGCCAGATAAACCTGGAGGATGATACAAGTAATTTGTCATATCCTTGCCAGTCCCTTTGACTGGAAAGTAGACAAATGTGAACAGCATAAAGGCTAAACCTTACCCATATGTGCTTCACTGACTCATTTAGTAAAGGATATTAAGTGAACTAAACACAAACATTTCATTCATAAAAGCAGCTTCTCAAAGCCAAAAGTTCTTAAGGAAACCAGCAGATGTGACTCTCCTACTTCCAGGAATATTGAGTGGGAAACCATCCTATACACAGGAGTAAGTACTCAAATTCATCTGGAACAAATTATTTTTGTAAAAAGTCTTGTTTTAGAATAAAAACAGCGTAAGTCACCTCATGTTGAACTATTGCAAAGTGGGGAATTTAAAATTGAGGACAACAGTTTGCATGCAGCATTACACAAGTTTGATCCACCAATTATTCACTAACATATGCTAGACACATGTTTGAGATCAGACTCTAAGAATAGGAACTTACTGGTGGTGGCAAGATGCAGATCCTTGCTTTATAAAAACATAATGTTAGAAAAATATTATCTTTCAACAGTCAATAGAAGTAAAACTTCTACCAACATACTTGCTTAAAAAACCCCACCTAATTATCCTCTCATTTCTAGTGCTGAAAATCATGTATTTTTACCAGAATCTATCACTTTGGATGGCAGGAAAATACGAAGCTAGGAAGAATCAAGGGTTTTGCTTGTGAATATCTTCACAAGACTACAGTATCACCCATAATTAGTTCAAGGCTCATCTTGTCTTGTCAAATGAAACATCTTTGTAATATGAACAAAGCAAGAAGACATACACATTTCCGAAGCATCCTAATATTATCACTAGGTGCATATTTTACTTTGTATCATTTGGAATAAATTTTGTTTATCCAAAGGCTCTTTTCTTATTCAGTGACATGAAGGAGATCTGTTTGACTGAATTATACTGTATTTGGATTTGAATGTGTGGAAGAATTATGTAAATTATTGTATGCAGGCAAATTAGAACTGAGTAACTTCATGGCAATCATCTTTACAACCGCAGCTGTTGTGAAACCAATGAAAATTAAACAGCATGATTTATATATTGCCACATCGTGAGAAGAATCCATAATAAATTCTGGAAAGTGTGGAAATCTCATGCTTTCTCAGGTGTCTGCATACCTATGCAGATAAATTAGAAAATGCTTTTTGTGACACTCACTATGCATTAAAGTAACAATGCACTAGATAAAATGTAAGTTAATGCATTTGCAAACTTTCATTAATAATCCTCAGAAATGGTATCTCACTGTAGCTGATCTTGAAAAACAGTTTTGTGAGGAGCTAAGAAACTTTAAAATGTAGCTTTATACTGAACCAAAATGCCAAAAATCCCAATTTTACCTTGAAGGTAAATTAATTTGAATATGACTTGGCGTCCCTCAAGTGCTGCATTCTCTCAACAATCAGTGTTCTCTGATTTTTTGAAAATACTGTAATAGCAAGCTTTTAAACACTGAAATGAGCTACATCACACTTGCAAAAAGAGAATTTGTCATATGTGATTAGTCAGTATAACATAGGACTATCTTGGCAGATTAAAGAATATCAAATGAATCTCCAGACTATGAATGAAGGTGTTGGGTTCTCTTCCTTCAAAGCCTTGTCCCTGATGCTCCAATCCAGCAAGAACTGTGCACATAATGTCCTTCACTACATCTTTTTTTATATTGACAAAACACTCTGAAATCTACTTCATGCACACTGAATAACCTATGTAGAAAAATTATTTTGAGATAATATACAATTGATAAGAGTCATAGAATTTGGCATCTACAGCATCATCTACAAAAAGAATCCTCTGTTTCCCTCAGACCACACAAAAGAAAATAACTATAACATCAATGTTTTTTCCCTGAGCGCTACTAACATTTCCTGGACAATGTTTCAGTTCAAGACTACCACATGCCTCTAATTATTTACTGATTAGAATTCTTGCATGAGCCATTATGTTTCTACATTCTAATTTTGCTTTGAAAGGTTGTAGGTTCAGTTCCGATGTAAAGGGCTTATAAACAAATGACTTTTACTTTGTCTGCTGTCAAGAAAGCTAAAAAGAAGTAGAGTCTTGCACACTGTCCTGCACAACAGTGACATACAGATAATTTAACTGCAGCTCAGTTCCTTTTTTAAAACATGCTTATTACTTCCAAATACTGCAAGCAGAGCTCCTGAGATCCTCTTAAAGCTGGAAAGAGGGTCAAAATACCACCTGGTTGCACTGGCCTCAACAGATAGTAAATATGCATTCAATGAAAGAGAGACAGCAGCAACGATGTAAACAAATTTATCTGGAGTCCTTGGAGGTAAGAAAAAAACGCTTGCTCATGCTACAGAAATGTTTGAGATGTCTCAAACTTAAATGGGAAAAAAAAATGCTGAAAGCTCAATTTCCCACATCAGAGATGTTTGGTTTTCTGTTCCCTTCAGAATGGAGTCTCACCCATCTTTTTGTCTTTATGGAAGCAGTTAAGATGCAAGAAGTAGAGCGACTTAACATCATGGACACTTCCATGCAAGATGAACCATTGTCTTTGTTATTGTTCGCTTGCACTTGCAGAGCCTCACACCTATTGTGCTACAGCACCTGGGAAGAGGGGAACAGAAGGCAAGGACACCTACAAAAAGTGGGATTCGTGCACATTCGAGTTCCTTAGCTGGTCTTGGAACTGATCTTCTCCTAAGGCAGGCATTTTCCCAGTCCCTGCCTTTGGACTCTGTGAAATGGGCGACACGACTGGAGTTCTTGCTGGTGAAGACCAAAGCAAAAAAATGTTGTTGAGTATCTCAGTCTTCTTGTACATCTCAGTCACAGACAAGTCCCCTATTTCCCACCGATCAGGGAGGGTAGAGTTCCTTTCTCTTCCTTTGTTGTCCTAAGTACCTGAAGAAAACCTGTTTGTTATTTTTTTATTTCCCTAGCCCGATTCAGCTCCAGATGTGCCTTGGCTTTCCTGATTCCCTCCCTGCACCCTGACTTTTTCTCTTCAGTATTTAATTTTATTTTATTTTCAATTTGCTTTAACCTACAGCTGTGTCATCCTTTTTTTTTTTTTCCCTTCCCCAGGAAACTTCTTCTATGTATCATGCAGTCTCAAAACCCACACACTTTTTGTTCTGTTTTATAGCAATCAGGTGTCTCAGGAAAGGCAGGCAGCAACTTTGCTTTTTTTATCAATTTATTTCCTATTCAACATATCCCTTGGGATACAAATCAGCAAAGCACCAACTTCAATCGCACAGTTTACAGTAGATAAGGATCTGGTATACAGATGGCGCTTTCATTCCAACCTCTCCAGTAATCTCTTTCCTTAGAAGGAAAAGCTGTTGCACTTTAGACTGCCTGGCACTGGCAATGACTAGCTATTGTAAGAGTGATTCTACAAGTCACACTACTTCAAGGTATGAGAGAGATAATTTCATTTATTTCCAGTGAAAGAAAGATTCAGTAGGAAAGTCCATCCCTTATGAACACAGTAACTGAGAAAGGTGTAAAAGCTAAAAGAAGGACGAGCTAATAATGCCACTGTAAGCAAGGCTAATGCTGGAACAGAGATCATATGAGTAACAATTCCTGCAAATCTATCTCTGCTCCAATTACAAGGAGCTCTACACAGTACGGACCACATGACACCAACTTATGGTGCAATTGCACCGTTTGGGGTGGTTTTAGAGATCCAGTGGCTTTAATTCGATTTTATTGTACCTTTTATAGAAGAACAGATTTTTCAATATTTCAATTTCAGGCATCAAATACTGTAATGTTTTGCTAGTCTCTCCTGCATTTAGGGGGTAGGGAGCCCACTGGTCAGAATATGAGATGGGCACTGCTGAATGTTTGCCTGATCCATCATTCAAACTAAACCTACTTGTAGAGCACCTGAAAAGGTTTCTGGATCATCCTGATCCTGTAGCACATTCACATGATGACAGTACACAGATAGTGCCTTAATCCTGTACAGATAAAAAATCCTCACTCCCTATGAAGGTTAGAACTCTTCATAAAAACACATTTAAAAAACCTGATGTTTTTAACCTCTTACAAATATCTTGGGCTCAGTTTTCAACCCTGCAGTGACATCTCATGGCTCCATGGTAGTTCCAGAAGTGAACACATGCTGTTAAAGAACAGACAAAACTAAGGAAAACAAATATCTATGTGTAGAAAACTGGGTAGTAGGCATTGCTATGGGGTGATCTAACCCCATTAGTTGGTAACACCAAACTCATTTATCCTCATAAATAAAGCTAATACAAAATGCTGGCTGTTGCAGGGTATTCATGTCTGTTTGCACACAGGCTTGCACTCCATGTCAAGGATGCCAGTTTTAAATAAAAGGACAGAATGGATGGGGAGAATGAAATTACGAGAAACTAGGCAGGGGTTAGTGGAGTTAAGGAACAGGGTCAGAGGAGCAGCAGTAGCTGCTGGAAAAATTGATTCCTATCCTTCCTAAAACAGACAAGCTACCATGCAAACAGGTCAATGCCTCACATGGCCATCTCATTCAAGCGAAAAAAAAAAAATTATAGTCTCTTGATTTAAGAAGCCTGGAGCCATTGCACGAATATCACTACAGGGAGCTTCATACCTGCATTGCAGAAGCCAGCAAGAGGTAAATTAATACCATGTATTAATAAAGTTGAAATTTTCTTACAAAGAAAAGCTATTAAAATGCTCAGTCAAAACTAAGTCCTGGGACTAAACCCATTCCAATCTACAATCTAACCAATCACTGCATCTGTATACCTTTTCAAAATTTAAGGCAAGATCAGTCTTTATTCCTTAGTAAAATCAGAGCATGATATCATTTTCCAGGTCAAAAGAAAACTACTATATAATTTATTTTATTATAACAAATAGCAAAGATGGTAACTAGGTCTCTTGTTTTGGTGGGTTTTTTTGTTTTTTTTTTTGCTTTGCTAGGAACATTAAGGTACTTCATAGATGGAAGCAAACTGGGGACATGGAGGGAAAGCAGTAGGCAGGCTTACCTCATTGTAGCTGAGGGTAGTTTTTGAGCACAAAACACTTTTTGGGTGATTATTTGTAAAGGGATCAAACTCAGGCTTATGGTGAAATTCCTGCAGTCCCAGCATGCCACCCTTGCATCATTAATTTTTTACTCCAGTGCCTTACATTTTCATCATGTCTTCAGGGTCCTGATATGAATGCATGTGCACTGTTTAGAAGAATACAAGGTGAGCTCTAACTAGGCTCTACTTCTATTTGATTAATTTTGTGTCCTACTACAGATATTGAAAATTCTGAGTATTTCAAAACAGGAAATGCAAAAAGTAAAACCTCTAAAGCTTTAATACTGAGAAGAAGTAGTATAAACTTTAAGGCTATACCTTCTGTATGATCTCTACCCTCCTGTTTTTTGACACAGGTCATTACTGAAGTCAAACCTTGCTGTGGCAATTTTGGTATTTAGCAACAATTATTGAGATTTCAACCAGGGGACAGAGGATTAAGAAAAAATCCTCAAAGACACACCCACCTTCTACGGAAATATGTTTTCCTCCTCTGGCAATCACCAGTTTTCATAAAAAGAAAGGAAATTAGAACATCTGGCGAAGCTAAGTCTGCTATGTTCCTAAGAATGGAGGATTTATTGAGCTCTAATATAAACTGGAATACTTCCCACTTGACTGGTACATAAAGATGAGATGAAATCAGGTTAATAAAATATGCACGATGGGCACACCTTACTACTTTTCTTGGTTTCCCTTTATTGCTTCATAACACGTATCACTTTCACCTAAACATTTAGTTTGGTTTTTACTTCTGTTCTTGTGACATATTGTTTGGTTTTGAAGATTTTGATCTGTTGAAGAGCCTAACTTCATTGCAGGGTGTCACATGAGACATGGAAAGAAGCAGCAGTGTTTGCATTTGACTGGACAACTCAGACCCTTCAAGCCCATGTCTTCCTTTTCCTGCTCTTTTTTCTCTCATATGATCAAATTCTCATGTCTCCACTGAAGTAAAGTAACAGTGATTTCAGAGATCAGCAATAATCTGCAGATTCATCCAAGCACAAAGCAGGGTAAAAAGGATAAATGAAGGGTATGGAAAGTATAAAGTGACTATTCAGACTAGTGGGAAAAAATAGACACCGGAGTAAAGATGTGATTGGTGTTTATAAAGCCTTGAGTAACTTGGAGACAATGGCTCTTCAACAAAAGGACAGGATATCAACTGAAGCTAGATGCTGGCAGATTTACAGCAAGCAAAATGAAGACTCATGTACTGGGTGCTTAAGTTGTGGAATGCTTCGCAGCAGGGTATTGGGGTTGCTAAGACTTCAGATAAGCACAAAGAGTCAATTAATTGAAAGTAAATAAATCAGAGAGCATTAAAAATCCACCTTTTAGCTCTAAATGTCTCTGATCCTAGAGCATTACTACATTTCTGCTGTGTTTTTTGACTCTTCTCTCACACAGATTTCCAGGGAGGGTAAAAAAATAATTTGAAAAAATGTTGATAAACCAAGGATCAGAAAAATTTATCATCATACAGAACACAAGGATTCCTCTTAGGACTCAAAAATTGTTGCAGAGAGCCTGAAGTCAAGCTCTAACAACAGGTCCACTTTAAAAAAAGCATATGCACATGTCACTTGTAAAACACAGCAGAAAGCCAATTTCCTGCAAGAAACACTGGGGATTTTTGCCTGAAACAGTTATAACTTCCAGGCTGCTCCAGTTCCAGTTCTAAACTGCTTCTTTGTTTCTAGGCAGCAAAACAGTCAATACTGTTGGAGGTCCCAGTTCTGTTTTCCAGACCATTTTCAGTGCCAACTTCCTTGGCTGCACTACTTTAAAAATAAACAAAGCACAGGAATTGTCTTAGTTCTGAGAGACATTTTCATATCATCATTCTGTTCACTTGTCTGATGCAGACACGATTTCATTGAAAACCAAACAAATATCTTATTGTCTTTTAACTTTATAGCATTCAATGTATAAGCAAAAACATAATAAAAATGAGACAGTCACACGCAAAGCATGTGGCAAGGTTATAGGATATGACAGTCAGATTAGAAGTGACATTTCCAGGTCATGGTTTTCTGTCCTTAATTCCTTCTGATTGTACTCACCCATTTCATTTTGGTAGTTCAGAGCAGACATGTGGTAAAAACAAGGATTATAAAACCTACTACATACTAGACTTTATTCAGTGTTATTTTATCACACATTTAGATACTGCATAATGGTCCCACAGGACTAAATGGAGACTCTGGTTACTTGCAGAACGAAAAAATAATAGTTGGCTTTTTGTTTAAAAAAATGACTAGATATTTTTGGCATGCTTTTTTTTATTAATCGCTGAAGAGTTATGGTTAGGTTAAGGGATTCAAATGTAATATACCTATAATTTCTCTTGCTCGAGCTGTACAAACACTTATGCACATGAACAACTTAATCCTAGTGAAATTTGCAAGGATAAAGTAAAAGTTTATGATATGCAATAACTGAATGAGGTCCACCCTTACATACACATTAGTGTCCTCAGGACCTCAAGGTTGTTATTTTTTTCTGCTGCATTCCCATGCAATATAAATGGTATTGTTTTAGCACTTATCATGGAATCTGCCTGCTGCCTACTTACTGCTTACAATAATGTGTCTGGCCTCCTTCAAAAATACAAACTCAAACAAATCATGTCATGGATTGATAAAATCATGTCATTTGACTTAAAAATGGAAAAAATCTGTAGTAAAAACCGGCTTGACTGAGCACAAGCATATTTATGCACACAGGGAAGGACTGGGGCAAGCTGAAAATGTACACTTGGTATCTACTCCAAATGCTATCAAATTAGCTCTCTCTGTCAATTCATGAGGAAAAACTTTCTCAGAAAAGTGACAATTACCAAGTTGGGTCAAAACCATCTTGGAGCAATGGCACTCCATTCTCACATTACAATTATTCTGAGCAATTTTTCCTTTTTCCTTCATACACATTTCCCCATTCCTTCATACACACTTGTTCTGTTCACCTAGATTTTATAGCTTAATGACATGAAAATGTTTTTACCACAAAGCTATCTCCAAAATTCAGTAGGATGTCATTAGTGCTGTAATGAAGCTTGTTCATGAAGGAAAAGGTACTTCAAGCACCCATTATCTTGCTTGCCCTGGAAGAAAGTTATAAAAATTAATCCTACAAGAATGTACTTTATTGGAGAAATATTATTTTAATTAAAGCAAAATTTTAGTTTTTAATTAGTGTAAGCACATCAAGCAAAATAATCAGAATGCTTACAGACCAACTTTATTAGTAGTATTGGCAAGAGGATAAGCCACCCAGCCCTGTATCAAACCATCTTACTTGTAATCCACAGAAACCATTACTGTGATCCCAAGGATTTCCCAAAAACATCAGCCTCCCCTCAGTCCACGGAGTGGAAGCTTTTTAACCAAGTCCAACTGATGTAAATGTTCTTCAAACTTTCCCCATTGCTGGCCATTTCCATACTTAGATGAAAGTTGAAATTTAACCCATTTTGATGTATCTATATTTATTAGAAGTGTTAAACTCGATAAAAAATCAGAGAGAGCAATCAGAACCTGAGTACAGTGTGAGATTTGGCAGGGGGAAAGAAGGTAGTCAAGAGAGACCAATCATGCACCTGAAAGACAGTCTCAAGAGCATGATATGCAAACAAAATTACTGTTTGGGAAGCTCAAGTGCAAACTCAATGAACAGTGGCCCCACATATATTACCTTCTAAAAGACAACATGCACAAAGCAGTTTTACCTTCTCACTGATCTTACTATTTAGTATTGCTTTCATACAGTACTTGGCACAGTGCAGCTGATACACATCAAGTTCAGAACCTTAGTTTTGCTGGCAAAATGGCAAAAATACATTCTTACATGAACCTCCTTCCAACAGGAGAAGGCAACACTCTTAGTACCCAAACCTTCATGAGAGCAGCACCCACAGGAACATACCACCTGTCCATGAAGGACAACGCACAGGAGGTGTCAGTGGTTTCTGACCTATGTGCCTTTGATCACCAACAAGGATCTTCAACAAGGGTCTTTCCTGTCAGATTCAGCGATATCAGCTGAGGCGGCAGAGATTGTTTCCTTCTGCAGCTGTGGATTTAATTTAGCCCACAAAATGCACTCCAGACTACACCTTCTGCGTACAGCAGAGGGTAACCCTAGAAAGGGAACTTGAAATCCATGTATCCTCTGTATGGGTCTTGTTACTCTCCAACAGGTTTTCAGTTGTGCCTTATGTATGTAAGTAATATCAAGCAGTAACTAATCCAGTCCAACTGACAGCCTTAGTTTTACCAAGTTGTCTGATAAGAAATCTGAGAGGGAAAAATCCTCCTTATTTGTAATAATCTCTTATTTCCCTTCAAGCTGATCCCTGTATGAGTAAAGAACAGGGTTTTGGTAGTGGTAGTGGGGTCACAGAAGTGGCCTCAGTGAAAAGAGGTATGGGGCTGCCCTGTCTCAAATGCATCTGACCCAGCAACAGACCCACTGCAGGCTAAAGCTGAGCCAGCCAACCACAAACCAAGGTTTGCCACACCTCTCTGAAAATCATTTTAAGAAAGGGCAGAAAAAGCTAAGACTGAGAGGACCAGTGTATGGTACCAAAAGAGCAACAGGGTCAGAGTAGGAGGCACTCCATGCTGCAGCAGGTATAACCCCAAAGGGACTGAAACCCAGGCTGGAGCAGATACACTCCCGACGGGACTTCAATCAGTAGAGGACCCTCAACAGAGCACAGTGAACAAGTAAACATAAGGAGCAGCAGAAGAATAAAGAAACAAGGACAAGCAAAGAGAAGCTGTTACACAGTGACCCCTAACTCCTTCATCATACATTACCCTCTCTTAAAGTACTACATGTAACTTGCACCAGTAACAAGAGGGGAGGAGAGGTGTCTGGAGTGAAGTTAAGCCTGAAAAAGGGGGAAGAAAAGTGTTTTCATGAAGTGTTTACATGTTCGTTATATTTGTTTCCCAATGCCCAAATCACAAAATGTTTATGTTAATGGGCAATAAATTAATTTCGATTCCTCAGCTGAAGTCTGTTTTGTCAACAACAGTAGCTGGTGAATTATTTCCTTGTCTTTATTTTGACTCATGAGTTTTCTCACTCCTGTTCTTCTGCTTTCTCTGTTCCTCCCTCAGCCCTGTCCTGATGTGGGGGTAGAAGAGTGAGAGCTTGGCTGCCAGTTGAAGCCAACCCATCACAATGAGGAATGTGTCCAGAGTTTTAAATTTTTAATTACCTGGGACTACAAATTTGACAGCATAACAAACTGTTTCAGTAAAGAACTTGTTTGATTAAATTCAAGTTTCTTGCAAATAACATTATTCATGCGAATTAAAATGCCTTCATCGGAAATGAAAAAATAAATAGCACCAAAAGAACAGTATAAAAAATTAAGCCTCTTGTCCAATGCATAGAGTCTGAATTTTAATTTTTCTTCAAAAACAAAATAAAAAATCAGCCAATACGAACCCTCTAGGGGTTGCTTCTGGTAAAAATTTGCTATTGTGTAAAGTATACTGTTTTCTTCACAGAAATGTTTTTCAGCAGATGACAGAGATACATTTGAGCTTCTGTTTTACAACTTTTCTGTCCTTGAAATTGAGAAAATTAACTAGGGCTATGTCAAATATTTTGAAATATTGTTATCAAGATACATTTCTCTCTTTTCTTCCCTCTTTCTATAGTAAGGATCACAGTCTCTGTCGCCATGACTGTTTGTTTCTAAACAGATGCCACAAATTACAGCCTAGAAAGCTGAGAATCAGTGTTTTAAAAACATAAGGAGGAACACTTTGCTTTTAGAAAATTGCATTAATTTTTCCAGGAAACTAACTAAGACATTTTAGAGCACTGCAATAATCTCTGCTGAAACTGTGTTACTTACTAAAAAAAATCTACAGAATCTATAGTAACATGATTTTATATTTCAGACTGCTATTTCTCTACTACTTAGGGGGCAGGGGACCCAAAATTTTTGACCAGTCTACATACTGGATGTTTGACTGCAAACCCCAAATCTAAATCTCTGTGACTGAGTCAAGAAAACTTCAAAACCAAAATTAACTCAAGCAACTTCAACCACACTTGTAGCTAAATCAGAGCCAAACTAAAAATGTGTTTTTTCAATCTCTGTTCCTTTACCCATGCAAAAAATTCTAGCTTCAATCTAACCATAGATGGACACCTAGTGGTATAATATAATTGATTCTTTTCTTCAAATAGTTTCATAAATCCAAAGCTCTATGAATAGAAGGGATGTCTAGCATATTAAAAATAAAAATACCATATACAAACGTAAAGGCTTCATTTTCAGCTGTGCTTTCCCTGCTGTCTTATTTTCATAAAAGTACCATCAGCAGCAATCAGAGGTCTGGGCTCATATTCAGAAGCCTTCAATCAAAGAAAATTTAATTTTGTGGCATGCACAAGGTTTGGAAAGCAACTTGTAAAAGGAGAGCGATAGGGAAAGGATAGTCTCTTATGTCATATGAGAGTAAAAATTGGGAAGGCAGTTCAATAGAGGGCCACTTAAAGTTCCCCACACAGTGCTCTTCTTTAACAAGTAGAGAGAAAATAATCATTGGTAAAATATATGGGATACTGGTTCTTAAAATGGTGAAGGGAAAGGCCCCTATGGAACCTGAACACAGCATATCCAACTCCTGTTTCTGAACAAAGTGGTCACCTAATGCAAAAACTCAGAAGTTACCTAAAAATGGGCAGAAATAATAATAAGAGGTATCCCAGTGTTGCATTAGAGTTTGAAATTTGGAAGAAAATATTCTCCCTTGCATTTCAGCTAGTCCTCAGAGATCAGAGGGGCTGGGTGCAGCTAGGCTGAATTTCTGATTATAAGCCATTTGGCACTGTAAGTCTAGTCACATTCAGTAAGAACTTTCACAATTGTAGATTCATGACTGGTTTATTGAAACAACAGAAATAAAGATTTGGAATAGCCATTGATAAATGCACTTACTGTGTTAGTGATAAATATGTCAAGTATAGCTAGTGATTAATTAAAATAAATTAACAATACAAGCTGACGTAACAAATTCAGCTTTTCACTAAGCTTAACTTCACTGTTAATTAGCTTAGTTTCACTGGGGTATGCTCTGACACAATCAGAATCACAAATCTTACCAAAAAAGGCTTACCTGTTTTGGGGAGAAGAGAGGAGCAAGCCCATCAACTTGTCCATGAACTGCGGTCAAATTGTCATCCTCTACATGGAGGATTCCAAATATCAATATTATATTTTTGGGTAAATGGATATGGGACTGTAGTCAAATATAATTTGTCAAATGTTGTTACTATCATAGGTGGGGGGCAGCCCCTTTCTCATTTTCATATTGATGGGTGTATTTTTTCACATATAAAGGAAAGATAATCAGGGATTTGTTTACCTTGGTCAAGCTGAGATATAGGACTTACAGATGAACCAAAAGCAGAATAGAACTTTGACACTTCAGTAACTTCCACCCCCAAAAAGTCAGAGCAGCAGGAAAGGCTGTCTGACCTCTGCTTGATAGTCGACTCCCACCAGCATGTTAAAACTGCACATCATTATCTCCTCAAAGGACCAGATTCATATTTCTAAAAGGCCTATTACACCCAGGTAAAGCGGATTCACATCCCAGGGTCAACACTCCTGTACAGAGGTGTGAATGTTCTTCTGTGCTTCACTGAGAGAACATTGGGCTGTGAGGCCTTCGCTTCACCCCACACATCGAGTTGTTAAGCCTTGTTCTAGCCAGGTGCAAGATAAGCAACTGTCTCAGCTCATGCTGGCTCAACCAGCCTCAAAAATTCTCCACAGCAAGCCTGACAATTTTCCACAGACAGTAATACAAATAGTCTGGTTTGTCCAAGTCTACTAGAGAAAGTTCTGTAAGCATCTCTCCTGTGTACAGCCTGTGAAATTAAATGCTGTTAAATCACAGGGGAGAAAACACCATATTAGGTGCCTAATGGCAGATGCTAAACCATCTATCCTTTCTCAGAAAAGCTGAGTCATTCTGGAGAGTGTTCAGAACTTCAGTGGTTAAAATTGCAAATAAAGTGTTAGGAATTATTGTGAAACAAAAGAAAACAATGCACAAGGATACAAAATTAATAAGACAACTATAATACTATACACCATTCTGGTCACTCCATGTCAACGGAAACATTGTGACATTCAAAAGAAATTAAATGTATGACAAAAGAAATAATGGTAAAAAGAGAGAGTAAAGAACACAAACTTATGGGCAAAATAAAAACTGTGAGTGATAGGATCATAATTTTTATAAACAGGAGAGAAAGGGTAAAAAATTACACTGAGAAACAGCATGAAAGTTAGTTTATTGGTTTGGGGTTTGGTTTTTTTATGGAATGTTATACAACAAATGTAAATATTCCCACAAAATATTTTGAATGCCAAAATCAAAATGTGCTAAAGCAACAATTAGACTAATTAACTGAAAATAAGCCCAGCAAGTAGCATCAGAGGCAATAATGTGAGTTCAACCCACAGGCTATGGGAAGCTGAGACAAAACATTATTTTGACTTTGCCCTATTCTTTTACTCTTTCAACAAGCATCAGCTACACTCCAGTCAGAGGAATAAAGGACTAGACTAACTCCTGACTCTGTACTGCCTCCATAGAGTGAAAGCAACCATGGAGGAATTCACAGACCAGATCATATCACAGTTTTATATCTCTGGAGTTTTTAATGTCGGGGGGTGGGGGGAAGCATTAAAAACATTATGAAGCATTAACAAGCTTTGGAAGTACTCAAATATAAACAGGTATGGCAATTAGCAAAATTTAGGTAAGAAGTATGGCCAATGTGCAAATGTCTAGCCCTATGGCATATATTTGAAAAAACAAGGAGAATAAGAGGCAGAGAAGAAAGGATAAGAATCAGAATGCAGGAAGGGGGGCTGGGAGACAGCAGATTTCAGTATTACGGGAGACAAAAGGAAAAGAGGGATGAAAACATCTTCAGAGGAAGGACAAATCAGAATGAACTGATTCTGTCTCATTAGCAGTAAAGAACTATGACACAGAAACAGAGACCTGAATTTCTTCATCTGATACTGCCTCTGCAAAAAGGCATGAGCTGGAGGGAATAATATTAAGGCAACATATAGAGCTATGATCTTCTCAGAGAATATTGACTGCAAAAGGCAAGCAGGAAGGAAAGAAAGCAAGCATTAGATGAGGTTAGGAAGGAAGGCACATAAGGTAAGTACAGGGTGGGAAGTAAGGGATACTCAGAGCAAATACCACCAAAGGTATGAAAAAATTGAGGCAGAGGAGGACCTGGACATGAAATTGGGATTTGTGACAGTGGAAAAAGGGATATAACAATCTTAGTGGAAGTCATTTTCTGCACAGCATCCTGGGAGACAAGAGTTAACCATACAAAGATTTAAATGTCTGGGATACATCAACATCAGTTGAAAGAAATAATTCTCCCTCAGCTATTAAGGAAACGGGCCAATTTTAGTATCTGGCTCCAAAAGTAAAATGCCACTGCAATCAAAAGGCAGAATTTGATATGTATGAAGTCTTAGCTGCAGTCAAGGCCTCACTAACTTACTGTACTTTTTGTACATTTAAAAGCCTTTTGTAGAATTTTACAGAGGATTAGTAAGAAACATAAACACATGAGCCATTTATTATCTGAAGAGGGTCAATCACAGTGACTATTAAATAGTGAAAAAATAATTCCTCCAAGTGACATTTTTGAATCCTGATTAGCTAGAAGAGATCTTAGTTTATGTTACAGAATAAACAGTTTTTGCATGTAGATTTAAGTAAGGAACAGCATTATCTGCGGTTCTGCCCAGTTCAGTCTCCCTTTCATCATGCATGTCACTCTGAATCCTTCAGAGTTGCACTTGATCTATAAATGGTTTAGTCTGAAGCCATGGTACACAAATTCATTTTAGGCTATACAAGTTATGCCACTGTGTCTCAACATCAAACTGAAGCAGCCCTGGACTGAAATTTCTTCTTCATTTTCCTTGTATCATTAGGTAAATAAGGAACAAATACAGCTTTATTCAGAAAAACATTTTAGTGTAATGTGGATCTTTCCTGTGCTCAGATAAAAAACAGAAAACATAATTTGAAAGTAAAAGAAAACTCAAAACAACTATCCTTATAAGGAGCAGAGTCAAAAAGTAAAGTCACGAAGAATACAAGAACTTCCCCCTACATAGCAGATCACAAAAACCAAGTTGCTTTTTGCACTAAATATTACTGTATTTTCTATAAATGCAGTCAGTAAAGCTCAAAAGGAATAAGGAAGAGAAGAAGATGGAATGGGAACACTTAGCTCTGTACTTAAGAAAATTATAGGGAAAATAATAGATTTTAGTATTTCAGTACCTAGTGCTCCTACATTTATGTGCACCCCTTACTAAATACATAATCAGAAAACAGGCTGAAAAGACATACTCATAAAGGAGAGCTGCAGAATAACTTGCCAGACAGTATTTTTATAGCTCATGAAAACAATGCCTTGCAACAAGCTGTATTTTCAGGCAGAAATAAAATCCCATAGAATCACAGAATTGCTCAGGTTAGAAAGAACCTTGTCCAACCTTCTGTGGGAAGACCATAGATGAGATTAGCACCCTGTCTATACCCTCTTGAAAACCTCCAACAATGTCCCCAGGGAGGCTGTTCCAATGAACAGTTGATCCTTCTGTAAAAACTTCCTTTCTTTTGCCAACATAAAACCTCTCTCAGTGCAACATGTTCCCATTGCCCCTTGTCATGTGGCTTCTTGAGGACGGACCTCACTCCTCAAGAATTCCACCCCTCAGATTTTCCCTAACTTCCTCTTATGGTAGAAAAAAAAAAGAAAATCCTGAACATCCTAGCAAAGCGATCTGGGTTACAAAACTGCTAACCTGACTGTTTTGTTTGTTTTAACGAGGGTCAGTACAATACACTCGGGTTTTTGTTTGCTTTCCACCCTACACCTATATGGCAAACAGGTGTACACTGAAAACACTCTCCTTTAAAGGCTAGAAAACCCAGCCTCAAGGGGATTAACCATGACCACCTCTATCAAAAGTGAGAAATGAAAAAAGAAACAACCCATTCTGTTTTAAAACGCTGCAGAGGCACCCCTGGGTTGCACCTGCTCCCTTCACCCGTGACTGACAATCATGGCAGAGAATGGATGGAAGAGAATCCAGGGAAGTGATTCTTCACCTGTATTTGGCACTGATGAGGCCACACCTTGAGTGCTGTGTCCAGTTCTGGACCTCTCAGCTCAGGAAGGACATTGAGGTGCTGGAGTGAGTCCAGAGAAGGGCAGTGGAGCTGGTGAAGGGCCTGGAGCACAAGTCCTGTGAGAAGCGGCTGAGGGAGCTGAGGGTGTTCAGCCTGAAAAGGGAAGGCTCGGGGGAGACCTTATCCCTCTCTGCAACTCCCTGAAAGGAGGTCGAAGTCAGGTGGGGGTCTGTCAGTGACAGCACAAGAGAATGCAGTCTTAAGCTGTGCCAGGAGAGGTTCAGGTTGGACATCAGCAGGAATTTTGAAAGAATGGTGAGATTTTAGAATGGGCTGCCCAGGGAAGTGGTGGAGTCACCGCCCCTGGAGGTGTCCTAAGGAAAAACTGGGCGTGGCATTTAGTGTCACGGTCTGGTTGACACGGTGGTGTTCGGTCATGGGTTGGATTCGATGATCTCATAGGTCTTTTCCAACCTAATTAATTCCGTGATTCCGTCATTCTGTGATTCTATAACCGCCACCCTGCGCGCTCTCGCCGCTCAGGTGCCTCAGGCATGCGCGCGCCATCCCCTCCCACCCCCGCGGCCCCGCGCGCCCGAGCACGCGCAGTGCGGCCCCGAGTGAGGCGGCAGCGGTCAGGGCGCGTGGGCGTGAGCGTGCAGTGGGCGTGGCCAAACAAGGTGGGCCGGCCGCTCTCGGGGGTGGGCGTGGCCAGATGCGCGGCGGGGCGGGAGGGGGCGCGGCCAGACATGGGGGCGCGGCCGACGGGCGCGGCGAGGTCAGGGAGGCGGGGGAAGCGGCCGGGCGGGCGCGGGGTTGCCGGCGGAGGCGGGGACAGGGTGGGCTCCGACGGGAGCTGTCGCTGCTGCCGCCGGCACCGGGAGGGCGCCAGCTATGGACGCCACCACGCTGGAGCTGGACGCGGTGAAGTTCGCGCAGCTGGCGGTGCAGCGGGACCAGAGCGGGCGCTACCAGGAAGCGGTGTTCTACTACAAGGTACGGCGGGGGCGCGCCGGTTCCCTCGGGGCGTCGGTGTCCCCTTCCCCTCGCCGCGGGCCGCATTACGCTCCAGACCTGCCGGAGGGTTCGTGCTCCCCCTTTGCCCCCGGAGGGCCGGAGAGGGGTGTTCGGCACCCCGCGGCCCGGCACGGCCCTGCCGGCAAAGAGAGACGCTCTGGGTCAGCGCGGCCGCCCCCGCCCTCCCGCGGCGGGTGTGCCCCGGAGCCGCGCTGCTCGGCCTGGGGAAGGCGAGGCGGTGCCCGCCCAGAGGAGAGCGGAAGGCCTTGGGTGCGCGTCGAAAGTTTTTCAGTCTCTGGAGGAGCCGCGTCCTTCAGGGCGGGTTGCGAAATGCGTTTCCCCCGCGTCCTGTTTTTAGGTGGGAGCGAGCGCTGCCCGTGCGCTGATGTTTACCGACAGGCTTAGGGGTAGTACTGCAGGTACTCTGAAAAATGGGAAAGGGCGCTTCTTCCAGCTGCTGGAGACAGAGCGCCTTCAGCGCTTCGGGGAAGATTCATCGGAACCTAAAAACATCTCTGCCCCGCTGGTTCTACACTGTCATTCCTGGCCTCCCCCCAAGCCATGGCAGGCCAGAAAGACTGATCAGTTTTATGCTGGAGATGTAAGCGCTGGGCATTTTGGAGAACCACAAGTGGGCATACTGCCACTCCTGGGTATGCAGCTGGGAGCAGCTCTGTTGTACAGTCATCAAGTAAATAGAGAAGTCCGTGGTAAAATACAAGATGCTCAGCAGTAAGACAGCTTCAGGTCACAAGCTATCAATGACAGGTTTTTAACCTCATGAGAATATTTTTTCCACTAAGGACCAGATTTTATTGTTTCAGTACAGTTTTGGGTTGGCATAGCTAAGGGTATAATGAGGTCGATTCAGTGTCTTGCTTGATTTCTCTCGGCTTACTACTGGTATGTAGTAGGTTTTGTGCAACCAGCAGGCATTTTTTGCCTGTGTAAATTGTCTCATTTTGTTGTTTTATGTATGGTAAAATTACGTTAAAGTTCCATATTCATTGACTTCTTACCTGCGAGAAGGCATCACTTTGAAACTTCTGTTTATCCTTATCATAGTAATTATTCCACAGGTTCCATTATCCTGACAAAGTCATTCTCTTTCATTAACTTGTTAAGGGATCTGTAGTTGGTTTTTTATTTCATGAGTACAAGGTACCTGTGAAATGTTTAAAAAGCATAGTGTTAATATCATGGTGGCCTATGCATGTAAGTGTGAAAGAATAGGAAGAAGAGTTTTTTGCTTTTTTTTTTTTTTTTAACCTGGTTGTTAATTTCATATGGGCTAAATTTGTGTATGTAAACCATACACATGCAAAAGTTATAGTTACCCATAATGACACTGATAAGCTCTGCCTTCAGCAGTAGCAGTGTGTGTGCATGGTCTGATAACCATGTGCCGTACTACTTTAGTATATTTCTCTGTTTGTCTGGAAGAAATTACTCAGTGCTATCCAGAATGAAAGCATGTTTTTGTGCAAATAGTCACTCTTGTATGCTTTTGATCAGTGTATGGAAAATCCTTTTCACGTACTCTATACAGATGATCTTCTTGGTAAGTAATAAAATGCATCCCTGGCAGTCTTGGTGCACTCGAAGCTACACATGACAAGAGTGTAACCCAGATATCTTTGGCTTTCCGGATGTTGCCTGAAGAATCACTGCCATGTTAGATTAAACAAAATAGTTAAAAAATCTCGTTTATTTTTTGGGGGATACTTTATGCCTTTTTTTTCCTTTTTTTTTTAGTACAATGCAAGCAAGCTCTGGCCGGTCACCAGCTTTCTTATCAACTGCTCTAAGCAATTCAGAGCCCACTGGTGCAATTACTAAGCACATGGAAAGCTTGGGTACTGAATTTGCTTCTGTGGGAACTTGACCTTAAGGATGAAACATGGAAAATGCTGCAGTTGTTGCCCGTAGAAACAAAACAGACCTGTGTGAATGGAATTCCTATGGCTAGCAAGTGCTCTTTGTTTCCTGCTACTGTGTAACTTTGATAGATCCCTAGAGGAGTGCTGCATGTGAACCAGCTTAGGGCAGCTTGCTAATTAACGGTGCTCTGCAGAAATGTCAGGATCATATTTGGACACCCGATGACTTCAGCAAAACTGCTCAAGGCTGTTACTAAGTTTGGCTGTTGACCAGCCGTTGACAGCTTGCAGAGTGATGATCAGTAGTTAGTGGTGTGACTGTGGTACACTTCTCATGGCAAAGAACAGCAGTGACATTGGAGAGATCAAAAATACTAACTCTGAATTGCACATCCACCTGGTCACTGGAAACAGCTGGCATGCAAGCTCCACTGGCACTCAGTCAACAGTCCTTTGCAGGTTTGATCTATAAAAGACTGTTTCCTTTATGTTTTCATCTTAAAACCAGGCAAAACAGTTGTGCTTGAAATCACAGAAGAAACATTAACTATACCTTGGTTTTGCAGCACTGGTTTGGAAAACTGCATTTGTTCTTTGTATCATATGTAGGCAGCATGCCTTTGTGATACAGCACCTGTTTGGTCAGTCTGTACTTGCAATATGTAACAGACAAATATATCCATCTTTTGAGCAGGTAGCTGTACTTTTTTCCCCTGCAAAAAACAGTCATGTGCCAGACCTTAATGGTAGTTAATTGCTACATATAAATGGTATTTTGTTTGCGTTTCTGTGGCTGTGGATGTTTTATGGGATGCAATACGGAGATGGATGCTGACAGGGAGAGTACAGTAGCTGGTTCTGTGGTGCTTTTCAGTGAAAATTATCCTGATAACAAATACAGGCTGTATCAGGGTCAGTTTTAAGCTTGGGCAAGCTAGGCAGATGGGTATGGGAGCAAACTGCTAAGCTTGACAAAATTAATGGCCATAAAGCACACGAGGGACACCTGGCAGTGGATCTGGGCTTGCCCTGTGCAGGGCAGCCTCTCTGAGCACCATCTCTGTGAAGGCAGCTCTCTGGTTACTATTCTGCTTTCTTCATTCCCAGCCTGCTTGCTACATGACCACCTTCTCTCCTCTGCTGCTGCTGGGAAGGCGAGCACTGCCACTAAAATGGGGGGTTTTCCTGTACCAATAGTGACAAAAAGGGGTTTCTGTCCTCGTTTTTGTGGGGTGACAAATGTTGATTCTCCATATGGTTCTGAGACTCTGTCAGCTGTGGCTATTTATTGTAACCCTGCCAAACCTTACATGTTTTTCATAAATTCAGTGAAGGGATAGACAGCTTATGCAACTGAAGGCGTTTTTCTCTTAATAAATTTGTACAGTATGGAAAAAGCCTTCGTGTGGGTAATGTAATGTGCATCTGAGCCAGCGGCCTACACTCCCTCCTGGAAGGAGACTTGCATCTAGTATTTTGTGTACATACAAACATTTAAAAAAATAAATTTGAGAAGGCTGGAAACCTCATATTTGTAGACTTTCCAGATTTGATAGCTTTATTTGAGTAATAATAATTTAAAAAATACTTTCTAAAGAAAAATTCTTAGTGTTTGATTTTGAAAAGCTTTTCTATTTACTTTCTTTATTATCAGATTAAATGGAAATAACTTGAGTAGCTACTCTTTTTTTCCTAACCTTAAACCATCAGCTTTAAAACCAAACTGATTTCAGTGCATGCTTGAAAAGTTTTACTTAAAATCTTCTAATTTTATACATTACTATATAAACAGGCCTAAGGTCTGGTTTTACAGAAATTCTGAATGTTTTTATAATAGTATAGGTTGTCCCAGATGTGAGAAATTAAACATGATCTGGCTTATAACTTGGAACTTTTTCTTTTGAGCAGAATTTCCCTGCAGCCACTGAGTCTTTTTGCAGACATAAAGGCTTGCTTTCATGCAAACCATGGCTGCTGTAGGCCCTCTGTTTATGGTAAGTAATTTTCTAGGCGGCAAACATTAACTTTGTCTCCAATTCTTCTCCCTGTAGGAAGCTGCACAAGCCTTGATTTATGCTGGGATGGCTGGGTCCAACTTGGAAAATATTCAAGAAAAAATAAATGAGTACTTGGAGAGAGTTCAAGCTCTCCATTCAGCAGGTGGGTAAGGAGCTTTCTAATTAAACCTCTGCTTAAATTAATTGAGTGGAAAGTTGTTAGCTGCTGTGAAATACATATCAATGGTGTTTGCTCTGTTTTTATTATTCTAATTTTCTTGTCCTTTGTGAGGAACCACAAATACAATGAGCACATCAGTGCTTTGAATTCTGATACATCATAAATTAAGTAGAGGCTGACATCCTAAGGACTTCGGTGTGGCTATTCTTTGCTTTTAAATATTCTTAGGAGCCACATCTGCAGAGCAAACATGAGAAAGTAATTAAATATGCAACTAAAATGGTTCAGGAACAAATCAAAACTGACATCTAAGCCTCAGCTGCATGATGGGCTTGAAACAAGTGGGTTCTAGTATTTATGAAGAATTACTAACTTAGAGAGGGCAAAGGAGCTCTTGCTCTCATAAGAGTTTCCTTGTTTGATCAGTTTCACTTGTTCCTGCTTAGACCAAATTCTCAAATTTTTGCATACCTGCAATTCTCAGAGTCATAGAATCACTTGGCCAAAAAGGGACCTCAGCCAGCCTGTAGATCTGTGGCCTGCTCAAGGCAGGGTAGACATTGCTGTTTGGACCAGCTTGCTTGGGTTCAGACAAGTCCTAAAAACACCTAAGGATAGAAATTTCTTGCTGCCTCTAGGCCCCCAGGGTACAATTATAATTCTAGTGATTATTTTTTAATATATATCTAGTTGTAGTCCGCCCATTTTAATTCATAACTGATTTTCATTCCCTTTCTTCACACTACAATGAAGAGCCTGAGTTCATTTCCTTGACAATCTCGCAACTCGTGTTGCTATAGAATTCCCCCTAAACCATCTTTCCTCCTGGCTGGACAAGCCATGCTCCCTCAGCTTCTTCTCAAAAGGCCAAGTCCTCCACCCTCAACTTCATTAGGGACACAAGATTAGATGCAATGTTCCAGAGTCTGCTGAGTGCTGAGTAGGAGCTGATAATTGCTTCCCCCATCTCCTGCCTGAGCTTCCACTGACACAGCCCAGGGTGCTGGTAGCCTTCATTGCAGCTAAGGGCCTGCTGGCTCAGGCTCATCCAGCTGTCCCTCAGGCCCTTCTCCACAGAGCTGTACCCTGCCGGGTGTGAGTGTGTCCCTGGCACAGGACATAGCATTTATCCTGGTTGAATATCCTGAAGTTCCTGTCTCGTCATTAGCTTAGCTTGTCTGTGTCCCTTTGAGCAGCAGCTGTGTGCTTGAGTGAATTGATTTGGTGGGGTCTGCAGTCTGTATTCTCCTTCAGGTCATTAATAAAGGTATTAAACGAGATGGACACCTAAGGGATTTTTATATTGTCATAGGTGATGTGTTTTCACAAATGATGCAGTATTTTACATAATTACACATCCTTGTTCTCAGTGTAGTATGGAAGAGATTTTACTTACATTATTTCACATCTGAAATATCCTGAGAGCTAACCTCTGCTTCAGGGAAGTGTGATGCTGTTTTCTTGTCCTTGCATAGATGTTTTTACCAAAGTTTAGGAAGATTTTGTTTCCAGACAGGAAATAGTTATTACCCACCTGATTAAAGCTGTTAGTGTTTCAGTACCACGTTAAGGATGTTTTCACATGTCTGCTGCTGTAGAAAGCTAAATACTTTCTTTCTCATTTAGTTCAGTCACAGAAAACAGACCCTCTGAAGTCAAAACAACAGTTGGACTTGGAGCGTGCTCACTTCCTAGTTACACAGGCTTTTGATGAAGATGATAAAGGCAATGCAGAAGAAGCTATAGAGTTGTACACAGAAGCGGTGGAACTCTGTTTGAAAACAGTATGTTAAGCTACAGGTTAACTTGGTGGAATTATGTGATGGTAAGAAATTCTTCCACTCTCACAAGTTGACTGACCCTTAAAGGCTGGCTTGAAAATGGAGTACCTGTATTTGTAAAAACTACCTTTTAATTTTTTTTTTGTTTGTTTCACTGTTTTTTTTTTTAGTGTTTCTTCGAGTCTTTGTTATGTTGCTATACACACTGTAAATTTATAGGGATTTGTGATTTATGTGGGCTTTTGCTAAAATGGATTATACTAAAAACTAGAAATATTCCAGAACTCTTTTCATGTTGATTTTTTGCCCTGGAGCAAATGCCACACAAACAGAAATTAAAAGCTGTTAAAACTGAAGATGACTTGCTAATGTGTCAGCTGTATTACTTTCTGACTACATTAAAGGAAGTCATTTAAGGGAAATTTTTGTGTGTAACATTTTCTGAAGATGTAACAATCTACTGATGTCAAAACTATTAAAAACACTACTTGATTACTCAAGTGTTCAACACAAAAACTGTTCTGAGTGAATTCAATTCACACTGAAATTAATAAGGGTGAATTGGCCATTACATAAACAATGAAGACTATAATTACAGGTACTGCTTTTCTCCCTTAAGTCCAGTTGCCTTAACTAACTCATTACAAGAAGAGCTCACCATCATAATGTAACTCCACCAAGTCTGTTTTTCTTTTTCTCTTCTTTTAAATGTTATAATGTAAAAATATGCGTGGGTTGTTGAGAGTGTTATGTTACTGTTGCTGCATGCTAGAGTAAATCCTTTCCTCTGAATTACATTAACAGGTTTTACCTAGGCTAAAAACCCTTGGTGATACAGTGTAACTAGATCAAGAGTTAGTAGAAACTGCTCTAGTTTTTCCACTTGAGCTGTTAGAGCAGAACGTTTTCAGTCTATTACATAACATTTACTGCAGCGGCATGCTGCTTTTCCTTTGCTGCCTTCCTCCTTCTATTGTGTCAGTACATGCAAATATTACTGAAGTTAGTCTGAAAATATCTTAACAACTGCATTTATTGGGTATTTCATTAGTTTCTTTTAATCTTGAAGTTTCTTTTAATCTTGACTAGCATATTCTTTTGTTGACATGACGGTAAGCTTTGTCCCTTGGGGTGATCCAAAAGTACCTTCTTCCCAGGATGAAAGGAGATTGAAGGAACTCTGCTGTCTTGAGGCTGTACTTCTGTCTTTCTCCTCAGTATATTCAGGTGGAGACATTTGTTTCTTCCTTACCCTTGAAGTACTCAGAAAGCAGCTATTACTCCTCTTCTGTTGCTGATTCTGAGTGTGTTGGTGTTCCATCTCCCCTGCTTACCTTCATAAATCTTTAAAAGTCTTTTTCAACCAGGAACTCCAGAGTGTAATTTTTTTGCAAATGAAATGAGTTGCTTATAGAGGGTGTTTCTAGTTTTGTTTCTTGGGGTGAAAGTAGCTTGCTTTTTGTATCCTCAGTTGGCCTGTCTGACCTGGGATAATCAGTCAAGGCACAGAGCTAGAACCTAAAACCTGCTTGTGGGTGTCACAGGAGAAGCCACACCTCATGTTGTGCCTCTTGCAGATTATTTAGCTGCAGAAGCCATGCTTCATCTGTAAGGAAGACAAATGTATAAACTGTCATAGATGACCTCCCAAATGGGAACAGAAGTTAACACTCTTGATATCTGCTGTGTTGCCCTGTCATAGGGCAACATTTTATGCCTTTGATTGCAAGTTAAAAATGTTTTTGCACCTCTATCTTGTTTGCTTGTGTTTTATGAAAGTAAGTATTTAAAATTTTAACTTTTTCCTAAGTTACTATGATTATTTTAACACATTTGGGGAAAATAACTGGGACACATCCAAACTCAATAGTATATGTAACATTTAGGTTTGTCTTCTTTCTGCCCATAGTGTTTTAATACAAATAATTCTTCTGGCAATTTTGTTTGTGTATGCAGTGTTTTCCATGCTGAAGAATTTTAAACATACCTTTCATTCTATGAACAGCGCTAGAACAGCAAAATGATATTTGCTTCCTTAGTATGTTTTTTTTTTAATGTTGAGTTAAAAAAAGAAACAGCAAAGCTAAATATTTGCTCATTTCAAAAGGAGAATTGGAAGAAATAGCTGGTTATTCTTTGCTGTAATCTAGAAGTATGACAACTGAGCTTATTAAACATGTTGGTGGTCTTTGGATGTGTAGACTTTTATTTTGTACTTTAGGCTACTGAAACTTCAGAAGCAGGCCTCCAGTCCAAACTGAAACAGCTGGCTCGACAAGCACTAGATAGGTGAGTACTGCTAACGTTAGTAAACATGCTTGCTGTCAGGTCTAAGTGCAGCCTCTGAACTGGATTCTCACTCTAACATGTCTGTGTGGATTCTGTGTAGACTAAGCTCCTGTAGAGTTCACCTTGGAGCTAGTTGCCAGCTGCTTCACTGCTGAATGTAGCAGCTGTTGTGCCAACCCTCTGGGAATCTTGGGACATGCAGAATTAAGAAAGGACTGTGTGCTTGTTACAACAAATGCACTATTTGGAGTTATAATCCAGAGTGGTATAATTACTGGCCTCTATAAAGAGCTGAATTCAGGCTAGCATGACGTCAAGGTATCAGTGTCCCTTCATAAAGAAGATAGCTTGGAAACTGGGAAACTCATATCTTGATGGTAGCAATCCTATTACATGGGTATCTGTGTAGTGAAATACCTGTCTGAAACAAATTACACAAGTATAAGTTCAATGTACCTCTTAAAATCAGCTCTATGATGGTGAATCACAGGCTATGTTGGGCTAAGTTTCACTATAAGATGGGTTTTAGCACTTCTTAGTCTGTGTTCAGAATAAAAAACCCCAATATTTTGCATGTGTGTGACTATCCAGCAGCTTGATGCAGCAGTAACAAAATACGGCTATACACGGTGTTCAAGCAGTTGAAATGCTGGATTGTGAGAATGCCCATGGTTTTTTACTACTATTGTACCTGGTAGACAAAGTAAATCGGGAAGGTATGAGAGGATGCAAATTGGTTTTCTCTCTGTGTTTCAGTGATCTTGTTCTGAGATTCCACATAATGAGCACTTGCGCAAATTCTCCTATTAGCATAATTTAGAGGCAATAAAAACCTAATGAGTCCTGCTAAAAGTAGCTTATATGTGTTGGAAATGCTATATTTTAATTGATTCAAGAATAGAAAAGTAAAGAAGTACCAGCATCGTAAATTGATTTTTGTTTTTTAGAAGAGTACTGTTGTTCAACTTGGGCACTTGCTCATTCCATTTATCTTATGTGGGAACATGAACCAAGAAAATCAATAATTGAACTGTAATTATTTTTTTTCTCTGTTGTAAAGAAAAGGCTTTTTTTTATTTGCTTTAGAGCAGAAGCACTGAAGGAATCTATGTCAAAGTCATCTCAGAAAGAAAAGTCAACTGCAGCTAAACCAAATCAGCCAGTCAGAACATTCTTTCCATTGGGACCTGATTTTTCTTTAAATGATAAACCACAGACAATCAGAGCAGTACAAGCTAGTGAATCTCAAGGTCAGAGATACACTGCAGAAGAGATTGAAGTACTCAGGTAAGTTGAAGATTTTCCAAAATGAGTTCATGAAATGTCTCACTCTGAGAAGCCAAAGTGCAAAGTTGTTTTTACAGATTATACGGCTGCTACTTCACTGGAAATCGAGGGAGCATAATATTTTATAAGACTCTGCCTTCTGTTACATCCAGTTCATTTTACTTTGATTATTATTATAGGTGAAATAAGCTACAAATAATTCATAAAACCATTAGCCTAAATTGTGACTTTTGAAAACTATCGAATATAAAATTTTCAAGAGCTAGTTGTCTTGTTTTCAGAAGCTCTGTGTCTTACTAGTTTTTTTTAAACTTATTTTATTGTTGCCTTCTGCAAGATAGTATTTGGAAGATGATTGATGGGTTTATATCTCTTTTTTGTTTGTCTTTCTTGTAACTTGCAGGAAGACTTCAAAGATTAATGGCATTGAATATGTACCTTTCATGAGTGTTGATCTGAGGGAGCGTTTTGCCTTCCCTATGCCTTTTTCGTAAGTATGCTTCAATTACTGAGCTTCATTTTTGTTTTTATTTTCAAAACTTTTCCATATTTGATATTTCTGTATTTTCTTTTTCAGAGTTTAGAATTGTTTACATAGGGTTTTAAGCATAATTTAGGCAGAGATATTTAAATACTACCACTTTCTTCTTCCATTCTGAACTTAAAATTTTATTGTAAGCTGATCCTGCTCTGTAGTGCTTTTGCAGTTGTGTCTTCAAGCCTACAAGGACAATATTATATTTGGCTCTTTGGATTATTGGTCTGGGCTGGAAACTTGAGTCTGTTTTCTGATGCTGCTCCATGCTAATGAGTTTAGCTCTGTTGCCTGGTAAAATGCAGGTGATAGCTGTTTCTTCTGTAAAAGGCTGTTCCAAGGAAGAGTGATATATAACAGCTAGACCTTTATTCATGAATGATAATAATAAGTTAAGATTACACAGCCATAATAGAAAAAGACATTTGGGGTTGGTTGAATTTCTTTTTAAATTTTTGCCTTTTTCTCCCTAAAAATCACAGACTTAGAAACAGTGTTCCTTGAAATTGTTTTACAGCTTTGTAATTGTTCTATGCATGTTTTGCAGCATCTATCAGATATGTTTAAGGATGAACATGCCATGAGAAGCTTTTCTAAACTGCTATTGATTTATTTCTACTCTTTTTTATCTCTCTTAAATCTAGCGATAAGTGTGGAAAGCTACCATTATCCCCCAAACAGAAAGCAATGTTTGCCAAGTGGGTGAGACCAGATGACATAACAAATAACCCTACAATGATCTATACTGTATCAAGTTTCAGCATAAAGCAGGTAAACTGTTCCTAAAGAGAAATGTGTGCTGCTAGGAGTTTGTCATGGGGTACCTTGTTGTTCAAAAAGGAATCCCCAAATGTGAGAGTGCTTTCTCCAGCTCTCATGAGATTAGATAAATACTAAGAATTTTGCTCCGAAGGAGCCTCATGTTGAGCAAGCATGCATTTTCTGCCTCTTAATAGTAGCTTTGCTTATTTTGTTTTAAATCATTCCGTTTTGAAGGGAATTACCGACTGTTTTCCTTCCCTCCACACACCATATTCATGTCTCAGTATCTGAGTTATTAGTAAATGTCCTCACTGGCTTTCTTTTCTTTATAGACAATAGTTTCAGATTGTTCTTTTGTGGCATCACTAGCTATCAGTGCAGCCTATGAAAGAAGATACAACAAAAAATTGATCACAAGGTAAGTAGCTGTTGCTTTCTAAGGTCTTTTCAGACTTAACACTGCCAAGCTTTTGCAGTATGTTCTGTAACAGTTGTAAAAACCAGCATTTGTTTCACCTTCATCTCCCTGGGACTCATGTGGTTTCAGCACTTCTAAGATGGAAGCTAACTTTATATTGAAACAAAGAGTTTTAAATCTAGGAGCAAAAAGCTGTTAGATTAACATTGCTAATAACAATTTTGAGTTAAAATTGGGAACAGATCGAGAATTTATTCACCGTGGATGTGTTCAAAGAAACAGCTATTTTCAAGCATTGATATATACTTTAACATCTAAGATTTTTAACAGACACTCTCAAAAGTCTACACAATTTATTGCATCATGGTGTAGGTGTTTGGTTTCTTTTATTAGTACCAGAACATCTCATCTATCTTTGTTTAATTGATAACCCAAGTTTTATCTAGCTAAACAGTGCTTTATTAGATTTGCTGTCATGGTTAGTCAATTACTATTGATTAAGTTTTCTGGGTTGTACAAGCCTATGAAGTGGCTCCCTTAGTGCACCTGCAGTGCATTAATCCAGTTTTCTGGGGTGTATAGGCCTTTGACTTCCTAACTTGCTCAAGGTATCTTTCTTGTTCTCTTGACATCTAATTCATCTCTAGTTGTATGATAACCGTTAAACAATTCTTTATTGAATTTTGTTCTTCAACTATTGATTAAGTTCTCTAAGGGGTGTGGGTCCGTGGAGTTCCTTTCTGCAGCTGCTGTGAGATAATTTCTCAGGGTTTTCTGCTGACACTCAGCCAACACAGATCTAAATCAAAACCAGCTAAAATCACCGTCAAACATTCCTTAACTAATTAAACATAGTTCCTTACAAAATTTTTTTAAAATCACAAAACTCCTGGCTAACTAAGATATAACTCAGCATCAATATACTTATGTATACAGACACTGGAGTTTAACTTCAGAGGTGCTTTGAGGAGTAATAAATAGTTTAGAAGTTTTTTTAATTCGTTTGGGATTTTTTAAATATAAATTTTATTTATAGTGCTCTGTAGTTTCATTTTTCTCCCTTGTTAATTGCTGTGCCACAGGTGGTCCATTTTGCAACTCGTTGTAGAATTAATGTAAACAACACTAGCTCAGCTCCACACACTTAGCATCCCATGATAAATTTGCCATGGGTTTTCTGGACTTTGCTGGGAGGCTCTTGCCAGATCAGTGTGTGAGTGTTCTTGGATTGTTTCGTTTTAACCTTTTCTTGTTAGAACTGAAATTGTATTCTTTTCAAGAGCAGTGAGTTCTGCACTGGCTTCTCCTTTAAAAGTTTGACTTGTCATTCAGGCAAATACTGCATTTATATTATAAATATGTAAATATTGTTTATTTAATAGTAAGATAAATTTGCCTTGCTCCTGTTTGAGAAACAATTAGGTTACTTATGTTCTTTTTGCTACTATATCAAGTAGAAAGCTGCAGCAAGAGCAGGGAGTATAAAATAAAACCTATTTAAGCATGATTATCTTTACTAAATTTGAGTTGCTCTTCATTAAAAATTTCATATTTCTTTTCAGTGTGAATTCCAGAAACAGACTGTTAATTTCACTTTTATTGTTAAAGTGTATGAACAGCCAAGTAATTAATGTAATAATTTCCTCTTTTTTTTTTTTTTTTTTTGTTTTTTTCTGTTAACAGTATTATTTACCCTCAGAACAAGAAAGGAGAACCAGAATATAATCCATGTGGTAAATACATGGTGAAGCTTCATATCAATGGTGTTCCTAGAAAGGTAAATATTTCTGGGGAGCCTTCGTACTGCTACTGCATAAGTTGTGTGTTTTAAAGGCTTGAACTTCTTCACTGTGAAGTGCTTGCATAGCAAAAGCTTTAGGCAGGTGTTTTTGGAAAGTAGTTTTTAATGGTTAAACCTTCTTGAGATTCATTTTTGGTTATGAAATATGCAACCACATACTTCTTCTGTCTGTACTTCTGTACTTCTGTGACATTCATAGAAACAGCCTTACAATAAATTAATGCAAAAAAATGCCATATATTAACAGAATTGTGAAAACCAAACAGGAACAAAACAATATATCCCCTATTTATGAATTAGATGTGCACTTTTCCACTTCATCTTAGAATTAAAAAATACAGAGGGGGATATCAGGAGGAGGACAGATATGGAATGATTATAAAGGAATAACTTGACTGATAATTCAAGCAAGGCCTTTCTTGACTACAAATCTGTAGTAAGAAGAGGAAATGCCTGAAGATAAAGCTTTGCAAACTCATAAACTACTTCATTTTGTTTTATGTGCAATAAATAAGAATGTAAAATAATATATTTCTTCATGTAATACTTAACTGTAGCACAGATCATAGTGACTGATGATTGTTTATGAGAGTTCAGAAGTTGAGTGGTCATATTCATGGGGTGGGGAAGTAGGCGGAAACTCTTCAAAGACTCTCAATTGTTGAGATATAACCTCTGGGTCAGGAAGTCCTTGAGCTGTAAAATTACAGAATCTGAATATTTCGGGAAGCTATCATTTTTGTCTGCCTTGCTTTTAATATTCTTTCCAAAGTATCTCCTGATGGCTGCCTTTTGTTAGGATGAATGGCCATTTGCTCTCCTATGAAGAGGTCTATTCATTCCATCACAGACAGGATTTGACCAGAAAATGTGCTGTGTTGGTAGCCTGTATTTGTAATGGACTGGTGCCAACAGGAAACTGAAACATCTCTTCAGGGTAACTGTTTCAGACCACTGCAAATATGCTGTAAGAATCTGTAATAATTATGAATATATACTACCTAATTTAAAGAAAAAATGTTTATACTGTCACAGCTGCTGCTGTGAGTTGTTTTTCCTTTTTAGAGAGAAGAAACTTAAATCTGGAACTAGAGGCTATGAAAGTGATAAGTCACAATTTGTTCCCTTATAGATAAATAAATATTTATTTCTCTGCTGGCTGCCAAGCATTGTCCATGCTCTGATTCCCAATTAGATGAGGAATATTGTTAGGCTTTTCTTTACACTTTGTGCTTGTAATTGCACAGAACCTTTCTGCAAGTGCCTTCTGCAGTAGGTAGTACATATTTCATAAGAGTGCACTGTCACTATCAGTAGAGGCAGCTGCTCACACGTCACCCAGTTAAACCAGTGCAAATAAGAGCTGGTACAGATTTTCTTGTTCACTTGGACAAGCCACTGCAGGATTGACAGAGGTGTCCATATCTGAGAACAATGGTCAGGTCTGGCTGTGTCTGAGAAGCTTCGTCTTAAAGAGGGTTTTGTTTTATTTTCTAATTACTTTTAAAATACTTTATTAGTTTTATGATGATTTTTCATTCATTTCCTACAGGTAATCATAGATGACCAGTTACCTGTTGATCATAGTGGGGAACTTCTCTGCTCTTATTCCAATAATAAGAATGAATTATGGGTGTCACTAATAGAAAAGGCTTACATGAAGGTTATGGGAGGATATGATTTTCCTGGATCAAATTCTGTAAGTATGAGATTATTTCTAAGAGAAAAAATTCTACTTAGATAAAAATGGATAAAATAACTTGAGCAGCCTGGGGAGACAAGTATTGGGTTTGACATTTTCTTAAATTTTTTTCTGTTTCTTTTTTTCACAAACGTTCTTAGCTGTACTTAGTGAAATTATTTCATCAAAATAGAATGAAAAAGACAGCTTGATGGTCAGAGTTACTCTTAGTTCTCAGGCTTCAGTATTGATGCTTGTGGGTGGGAAGTGTTTATATAGAGTCTAGATGAAAGTGTTGGGTGAAGTCATACATTCTCTTTGCCCATATCAATACTGCTGATTTTGGTTTCTAACTCTTTCAATAAATAGGGCAGTTCTCCCTCATTAGGTAATGGAGTCAGCTAGGAAAGGAACAGTCTAGTCATTTAGAAGGTCTATATGGAGGGAGCAAGTACTTTGATCTGTGCAAGTTTGTTTATCAGGTTGTTCCACTCATCTACATAAATATGCATTGGGTTTCTATAATGTGGTTACTAAAGAAGCAATCACCATACTGCAGCTAAACTGGCATGCAAGTTATTCTTTAAAGAGGGACAGTTTGCTGAAATGAGTAGCCCACATAATTTGTTACTCAGGAAGCCTTTCTGATTTTAACTTGATATTACTAAAATTCTAAAGATTTTTTTCAATTATTTCATGGTGATAATTGGTGTCTTGACAATCACATTCTTGGTGGGTATACTTGGTAATCATCACCTCTTGAAAAAGGGTTATGGAGATGAATGTGACTTTGTGTTCAGGATAAATGTAGCACACATTTTTATGTGTGTCAGTGTCAGGCTGCTTTCTTTTGAAGGACAGAAGCTGGTAAGAATAACTGTGTTTTATTCCTGTTGTCATCCTCTAACTTGCTATCTGGAAAAACAGCTTGAGTGGTGACATTTAATCTCCACCCTTCCTGCCCCCTCCACTTTCCACTGTATTCCAGCTTCCTTCTTTAATCAGGGTTACTTACAATCAGGCTGTCTTGTACTTGTAATTCCTCAAGTTCCCACTCCCCAGTGCTGGTTATTGACACTTCAAGCATTTATAGTCTCTGCTTTTGCTTTGAGGAGTACAAAGCAAAAGAATATTAAATAAGCTATATTTCAAGGAGTTGGGAGATTAAAGCATCTTTTTATGGAAATACATGTCAGTGTCAGCTTTACCAAAAAGAATAAAAACCCCAAATCTTGATGCTTTAGAAATCAAACATAAATTGTTTAAAATGCATATATAATAGCAAGGTTCCAAATAGTGCTTCTGAGATGTGCTTTAAGTGTCTGTAAATCAATGAAATAAATAGAACACATCACACAAATGAGCATGACTGGTGATTCTAATATGCTTCCATTGCTCAGGAATTCCAGTTTATTTCATCAGTTCATTTTCCAGTTTTGGGGGGTTTTTTTAAGCTACTTGGAAATTTTGTCCTTATCTAATCAAAGAAGGTTTTGTTTGCTAGTCCTAATCTTGACACTTTTATGCCTAGAGCTGTATTGTAACTTATGTATTCTTGAGTTCTTTCAAGATGTTTTATAAGTTGTGTATAGACATCATATGTTTGTATATGGATTATCTATTCTGATTTCTTTTGAATACTTGCATTTCAAGTTTTTTGAATACTTGCATTTCAATATTTCAGAATATTGATCTCCATGCACTGACTGGCTGGATACCTGAAAGAATTGCTATGCACTCTGACAATCAAGCCTTCAATAAAGATAGCACTTTCAGAATGCTTTATCAGAGGTAGATGTTTGTTCTTTCCTAAGTAATTAAAATGCTTGCTGTGTAGTAGCTTTGTTACCACTGTAAAAGCAGTACAGTCACTACAGATATTTCAGCAGTGTTTTGGTACTGCTACAAATTGTGCTTTATAAAACCTCCATGCGCTTTCTGGAAGAAGAAAAATTGAGATAGTGATGGCTTGGATCAAACAGAAGATTAAAATATTCAGGAATTTTGTGTGAGGGAATTCTTCTTTATGTAGGAATTTTAGAAAAATAACCATTTCCTTGATAAAGAAAATGGAATATAGAGTCTGAGAAGAGCAATTTGGAACCAATATCCCAGTTAAGTTTTTAAAAAGTAGAAGGATATGTGTTCTGTGTTTCCACACAGTTCCCCAGGACTATATTATATCTGCTGTCCTTAGCAAGCAGAAATAATTTAGTATTTCTAATCATATCACAAGGAAGAGCAGCAAAAGTCTATCAAAGCTGCAATACTGGTCTTCAGACCTACCATTGGATTTGATGGTCTTAAAGGTCCAAAGTAAATTATTCTATTATTTTGCTTATTGTGAGAGATACCTGGCATTTCTAAATTACAGCTGTATCTCAAATACTTTGATTTCTTCCAAAATGTTTTTGTGCAGCCAGTGCCTTATGTATTTCAATGTACTAGAAGGGGGTTATTCTGGTGACTGAAACATCTGCATCCATGGTAAAAGAGCATGACTCTTTCTGCAGTGTTTTTTCAGTTGCTTAGGAGCTCTCAGAGCTGTCAACAATTTTTCAGATACTCTGGTGTTATAATTTGAAGGTGTGACTGAAGTTAGTGTGGGATCTAGCCATTGCAGCATCACTGTTGTTCACCTGTGCTAAACTGAAAATGTATTGATCCATAATCCAGTGATCCTGTAATCTGCCTAGGGACACTGGGTATCTACTTGGATTTTTAGCATAGGCTGGAAACATGTTGTTGTGTTTTCAGAACAGTAATTGTTCCAAAATTATCAGTTGCTATTCAGAACACTAAAGGTGTTTATACTTGAGTATAAACACCTGCGAAAGTATAGAAGCATGAACTTACAGTTCTTCAGAATCCTGGGGGTGTGACAGACTAGATTAATTTGCAATACGTAGTCATTGATTAAGTGTTGATGAAACCACATTTATGCTCAGCTGAAGATCTGTGACGAGTATCTTTAAAAGTGACACAGCCTGAGTTTCAGGCTGATAAATGCTTTAAAATATGAAATTATATTCAAATAAAAATTTTAATTTAAAGCCTGTAATTAATTCTGAAAGAAAAGTAGTTCCACTTTCTCAAGTTTTTCTCAGGATTTCTGTTGACAAAAACTCCATTTATCCCAGTTTTTATAAAGCAGTGTCATGCTAATGGACAGTGGACAAACATGCTTTTGAACTGTCTGGCAAATGTCAGATTGCAACTTGCAGGATTTTAATTAAGCTATTTTTTCACCTCTTTTTGAACAGATTTCACAAGGGAGATGTGCTTATCACAACAGCAACAGGGGTGATGTCTGAAGAGGAAGGAGAAAAGTGGGGTTTAGTTCCAACCCATGCATATGCAGTCTTGGATATAAGAGAATATAAGGTATCAAGTGAAACTTAAGGTGTTTTCAAACTCCTGTTTGAAACCTACATGTGTTTCTAGGTTTATCCCAGATGGGTAGCTACTGAGTTTTTTGCTCTAATGACTAATACAGTTTATTTTGTCTTGGACTCCAGTGGGAAATTTCAGAAAACTCAATGATTCTGTGTTTTCTTGATCCATATAAAAGCTACCTTCAATATGTAAAAATTACCTTGGCAAGATGAATTGACAATTTTACTTTTTTGGGTTTTTTTAGGGACTTCGATTTCTTCAGCTAAAAAATCCCTGGAGCCACTTACGTTGGAAGGGACGATACAGTGAAAATGACACAAGAAACTGGACCCCAGATTTACAAAAATACTTGAACTTTGATCCCAGAACAGCTCAGAAAATAGACAATGGTAATAAGGTTTAAAAAGTCACTATATTTTCAAGTAGTATAGGTCTTTGTGGTGTATCCGTGTAGGAAGGTGGAAAGGAATGCTTAAGCACAAGGAGAGTAAAACAAATACTAGAAACTAAATTTAGGAAACAAAAGTTTAGGGAGCATTTGTGTATTTAAATCTGTCATTTCAGGTTTGTCTGGGGTTTGAGTAATCTGGACTCTTAAATATATCTCAAATTCATTGACGATAAAGTACCTCCTTGGTTAAGTGTGCTGTCTCATTATGTGGGTACGTGGGAGTTCAGTGCAAAAAGAATGTTCCAACAATAAGCTATGTAATGCTGCTTTTCAATACGTGAATGGACTTTTTCTGGGTTTTTTTTCCTCTCCAGCATTTTCAAATATGTATCAACGTGCTTACTGTAATCAGTATTTAACTCAATCTTTCTATTGCAGCAACTGCATTTTACTTTCAGAAAGATATTTCTGCTTTTTCCTGTGTCCTAGTTGCTGTCTGCAAATGTCTCTGAGGGAACCCTTTTTTTTCAGTGACACTCTGCTTTTACAACACTATGCCTCCAAATCCATTAGATTATAGCATATGTTGATAAGCCTTGTGCAAATGCTTGATGAAAACCTTTGATTCAAACATAAAAATAGCAGCCCTGGATTTGTGACAATATTGAGAGATTAGCTTGTTATTTATTTACGAATTCATTTAGTAAGTAATTTGTAGCATCTAGTAGTTAAAATTTTATATAAAATCACATTAGTAATTTTAGTGGTGTTATCCCTTCTAATTGGATTTACACTCTGGTCTTCTTGGTTTTGTGTAGTTATGACTGTTCTTTAGTGCTGCAAGGTCTGCAACTGCCTATGTCAGAGACATGATTTATAAGGCTGCTACCATTTTAAAAGTTCCTTCCACTAGGAGTGTGTTGGCCTGCAGGCACTGTTGTTGGCTGGAGTTGCAATTAAGGGAGCTATGGAGAATTAGAATAAATGCATGAGAATGTTGTAAATTCTCATGGAGCAAATCTAGAGTGCAAAAGCAAGCAACAGGTGTTAGATGAAGTATCTTAGAATATTCAAACATACATGTTGATTGTGCTGGATGACTACTGAAGTAGGTTGTTGAATTGCAGGAACCTGCTTAAGTATGTATTTTATTTTTTTGCTTTTAGAAACCTAGGAAAGGGGAAATCAGGTCAGAATCACCTAATAATGTGTCTTTCAAAATGGCAGATTTTCTCATACGTTGTGCTTAGTGCTTGAGAAGGAAAAGCATTCTGACAGCTTCGGAAAGTCTCTCATAATAAGCAGAGACTAACTTCTTTTTTCTTGCTTTAACTCGGTTTGGGGGAGAAGTTTAAATTTAGCAATTTAGGCAATGCAGACATTACTTACTACATTTTGAAGAAATGTTGGCTTGTATAAGCTGTATCATTTGCCTAAAAAGAGACATTTGAAAAACAAGTAAAATCAAGATATCTGGTAAGAAAACAATAACAGCATTTCCTTTTCAGGCATTTTCTGGATTTCCTGGGAGGATCTGTGCCAGTACTATGATGTTATTTATTTGAGTTGGAACCCAAGTCTTTTTAAAGAATCTACATGTATTCACAGGTTGGTCCAAAAGATAAAATTTTTGTTTCAAAATCTCAGTAAGTGCTCTGATGTGGTGTTTCCTTCCTTCCATTCTTCCAAGTTACAGCTAGGCACTTCCATTCCAGGAATTCCAGCCCTGTTCTTTTGAGCCTGACTTTACACTTTCTAATTCTCAGCCCAGGCTTTGTTTCTGTCTACTTCTGTAACATCATTGGAGCACGCTGACCTTTGTGAGGTTGCTGTGGAACTAAGGCTGTGTAACCAGATTCAGACCTCAGTCCCGCATCTCCCTATCAGAATAAAAATCAGATTTTTGTGCAGTCCATCTCTAAGCAGTGACCAGACAGTGCTTAAGTGACCTAGTTGTTACTTGGAATTCATTTTTCTGGCCACTTGCAAGTCAGCTGTGCAGCGTGTGTTGTCTTTACAGGGTGTGTTCACTGACATCAGGGTAGTTTAACCAGTTCTGGGTCTTAGCAGTTGTAGTTATGATAAGTAATCTTCCGTGCTGGCTGATTTGTTTTCTGAATGTGATACCTGTCAGTTACCAAATATTCATTACATTCAGGTTTTTTGTCTTCCATTTTGAGGATGTGTGTGTATCTGTGTCTCAGTTTTGGAAAACAAGGGTGTCTATACTTTTCCATGCCAGTAGACTGCACTTTGTCACTGCTTCCACACCATCTCTGGATGCATTAGTTCTGCACAAGCTCCTTCATCCACAGAGGAACTGCTGAGTTTATCTCTAAAGGCTCCTTCCATTTTGTGCTCCAATTATTTCTAAAATACACTGTGGTGATGTAGCAAGATGAGGTAATGTGTATGCCGATATCAGAGCTCACCTGCTGGTCTGTCTGTCCTTACATTATTAGTGATTGTCATCCCTCTGGGTGGGGAAATGCCTTAGCTCAGTGGCAGTTGCCATAAAAAGCAGAGTAACAATGGTGATAATTTGAAGCTTTGTTAATGCAGCCTTACACCCATGCTGTTCAGTTTTACAAGTGTGGGAGGGACAAGGAGACTTAGGAATAGCTGTATATGCTTCTGTTTCCAGTGTGCCACACTTTGTGTTCAGTCATCAGCACTTTGTTTTTCACACTGTATTTTTCTTGTCTAGACACTTCCTGAGGCAGCAGGCAGATTCTGCTGTAGGGAACCTCAAAGATCTTTAACACTTCCTGCAGGGCATCTTTCCAACCATGAAACAGGGCAAATTTTAAAATAAAAATTGCCTCAGAAAAAAATATGGGGGAAAAAATTCAGTGAGCTTTTGAAACTACCATAATGGATGGATGGATGGATGGATGGATGGATGGATGGATAGATGGAGATAGATAGATTTCTACAGTTACAAAAGTGTAGGTGTTTGTCATTTAATATTGGCATGTGCAATCATGACTATGGTTGTGTAGCCCAGGTTCCTTGAATGGTTCAGCTTTTTCTGGTTGCAGTCATCAGCCAGGCTGTTTGTATTTAGCATTTTTTATTATCACAGATTCTAAGATAATGCTTCTGATGTGACTGTGTTATGTAACCACTGCCACAGATTCCAGTAGAAAACTTGGCTTTTGCAACTTGTTACTGATAACGTCTCATCTGTGTATGTGTAGGATTAGGAGTTTGTTTCAAAGCACAGATTAGTTTCTTACTGATCTAATAACGTGTCTGTATCACTTCCAGTACGTGGGATGCAAAGCAGGGTCCAGTGAAGGATGCCTACAGCCTGGCCAACAACCCTCAGTACAAGCTGGAGGTGCAGTGTCCACAGGGTGGTGCTGCTGTCTGGGTCCTGCTCAGCAGGCACATCACTGACAAGGTGCTTGTTCTACACTGTGAGCTCTGCCACAGCTTCTGTAAATCTTTCTGTATGGCTTTCTCTTATCAGTATATTACTGCCGATGTTCATGCCTGTGTACATGTAGAATTTTCAAATTCAGCAGGTACATGTACCTGCAGTTGAAATAGACCCAGAGTAAAATTCGAGCTGAGTGATTCTATTCCACTGTGAGTGTTCTGAAGTAACTTTGAATCCTGGGGCCTGAATAACTTAAATTAGTGGCTGTTTGTTTATTTCAAGCATTTTAAAAATAATTCTGTTTGGTATCCCAATAAATGCAAATGTCAGATCATACCTTGTAGTGATCAGAAGGCATGGTAGAATGTGTACTTCACTCTGATTAAGTATTCATAATGTTTCACAAGAACTGCACCTCTGATTTGTGTTTGTTTGTGGGGTTTTTTTATAGGATGACTTTGCACACAATCGGGAATTCATTACAATGGTTGTATACAAGACTGATGGCAAGAAAGTTTACTATCCAGGTTAGTGTACCTTAATTGTCAAGAAGCTTATGTTATAAATAAATGAATAATTACTAAGAATTCTATGGAGAGGAAAGGCATGTTTTGCTTTAAAACTAGATGCCTCTAGACTGACTAAGAGGTCAGACTTCTGAAATAGTTTTTTTGCTCTGTTTGATCCCGCTTAAAGTCTGCACTCAAGGAACAGGCCATTCTACACATGCTGTAAGCACTTTTAAGAGGTCTACATAGTCCTGCTGGCACTTATTTTGATGCAACATTTTCTTTATTTTTTCTGTTTATTTTTCAGTACCAGTAGTTAATGCTTAGAGGGAACAGATGCTGTGCTTTAGTTTCTCTGACAGCATAATTATTTCCTACATTTGTGAAATTATTTTAAGGTCTACAGTTTCCACAAGATGAAAATAATCAGGGTTAATTGTCCCATTAACTTGGCTTAGTAAAGTAACTAAGCAACCTTATGAAATACAGGTAAACACCTAAGCATATTTCCAAGTATCAGGTATGGAATGTTTAAGATATTTGAATTTTGTGAAAATATCACTCTTGATCATTATACGTCAGATTCTGTCCTCCTTGAGGAGAAGGGGTTTGGCTTTTGGAGGTTTGCTGTGGCTGTGAAGTAGCCAGGTATGCTTTATTGCTTTATTTCAAGACAGAGAGCAGATCTGAGACACAGGCTGTAAAGGTAATGCCCAGGTTGAATGGATAGACTGAAAGTTCAAGGTAGCACTAAGAAGATCATATTTTTATTTATTCGTTCCGTCAAGTTAGAGATCACTAAAAATAGTCCTTGGAATAATTCAGTGAACATGCATCCTAAAACAAGTGGAATTTGGCCTGTTGCTTTTTACAAACGGGAACCTCTTTAGAACCAGGTCTGCATTCAGGTGGCTGCTCATGCAACAACTCCATTAGTAGCTTTTAGAGTTTTTTTCACCAAAGAGTGGAATTTGTGGGACTTTTTTCTATTGGAATGGCTTCTAAGCATTGCATTGTTCACATCTGATCTTGTTCAGTGAACTCTGCTGACCAATTCCCCTAGAATCCAAGCTTCCCCTAGAACCCAGGTCTTTCTGTGGAAAGATCTGTTGACACCTGACCAAATCATCATCTGTTTTTGCAAGAGCTTCTCTGTAAGGAGAAGCAGATGCCCAAGACTTGCTTCTGGTGTTGCAGGTAGTTGCAGCACTACTTATTTTACATGTGTCTCACTGAAAACGTCCTTAAGTGGGCAAACCAAACACATTTGTGTAGTAGAGGGAATTGCTCAATTGTGCTTGGAAGAGACGGTCTAGCAAGACCAGTAGCAAAAACTGAATGATTCATATGTTTTGTTTTGCTACACAAACTCTTTTAAAAACTTTTAATCTCACGAGCTCAAACTTGTTTATAACCTTTTTCCATGGAAATAGGTTGGTCAAGCTGCAGTATTATTTTTAACCATCTGTTAAAATGAGATGAGAACAAAGCAGTTTAATCCTTTGGCAGCATGGCCGAGATTTCCCATTCCTAAGCTTCTTATTGTTTTATATTAATCCTTTCCCCTCTCCCATGTTGCTTTGTGGAAGAAAATAAAAGGACCTGATCCTGGCCTATTGAAGTAATTGGCTAGACTTGGTCCTGCTTCACTGAAATTAAAAGAACCCTGGAAAGAACCAATTAGAGGCCAAATAACACATTATACTGTCTAATTGTAAAAGCAAACATTTGGGATCTTTCTAAGTGCCACATATGCGTTGGTATTGGGATGCAACTACATCTGTGTAATGATCACAGGGATTTGAAGAGAGAGGGAGAGAAAGTGTGTGTGATTTAGTTAAAGGAATTAACATGTTTTGAAGTATTGTTTATGAGGTGGCCAAAGATTTTGGCAGCTGGCATTCTGGAACTGTCCAGCCAATGGAGAAAGAGCAGACACTTCAGAGATTTTTTCAAAGGGTGCTTTAACATTCATTATCGTTCTCTTGAAATTTCAACGTAATTACAGTACGTCTTCTTTGAGTAGTGACATTGGCGTGAGATGGATAAGCAATTCTTGTAAGTCTTGGGATTTAAGCTGTACTTTAAGTAACGAATTTGTGTCTTGTCATGTGTGATGAACCTCTCCTGAAAACAGTAGTTGCTGTTAAGACTGTCTGTCCTTTTTATGGGTAGATCTTGAGGCTCTCTTCTGTTCTGAGCACTCAGGTCTGTCCAGTCCAATCTTAGCAAAGTTTACCAAGCTGGGGGATTTTTTGATCGGGAAAAAGTGTTCGTCCTTTTCTTTTTCAGCTGATCCTCCTCCATATATTGATGGTATTCGGATCAACAGTCCTCATTATCTGACCAAGATAAAGCTGACCTCTCCAGGTTCCCATACATTCACCTTAGTGGTGTCCCAGTATGAGAAACAAAACACCATCCATTACACCATCCGGGTACGTGCTGTTGTTTCATCATGAATGTAAGCAATTAAATAAAGCATCCTTTGTTTTTAAATTTGATTTAAAAGCATACTGTTGAACCAGTATTTCCGTTTTGTGGAGGTAGGCTATGAATGGTGGAGGAGAACCACTGGATGAAGTGTTTGATAATGTTCTCCATTTGTATTTAAGTGTGGATTAATAGTGTGGATTTACAAATTAAATTTTAGTAAAGAAATCAGCTGAAAAATACTCTTATTTCCTAGAATAAAAATATGTCTGTGTACAGGCAGATCATTGGCTCTCTGTGTATCCAAAATAAACCTTGGTATTTTAGATCCTGGTTAAAATTTAAAGGTTTTTTTGCCTTCTCTAGGTCTTGACTTAGGATTTGGATTCTTCTCTAACTGCTGAGTCACATAATGATCAATGCGAAATGGTTTTTTTCACTGAAAAAAAGAGTAAAATGCAAATCGTTTCCACTTTGCTTTTTTTGTTGGTGTTTGGTTTGGTTTTTTTTAAGAAAAATTAAGTAGAACTAAGTCTTAGTCAGAGCAGTATTCTGAATTTTGAGTTTGGCACAGGGTCATCTGATGAGTTCTGTAGGCATATAGTGAACAAGTATCTAAAAATGCTGTGTAGGCAATTCTGCTTTTTCTTAACTTGTCATTATTTCATCTGAAAAGTGCAATATGAATGTGTGACTTTCTGCTTCTTTTACAACACAGGTGTATTCCTTGTGCAAGTTCACCTTTTCCAAGATTCCTACACCTTACACCATTTCCAAACGGGTAAAGAAACATTTTCTTTTATGGGTCACTGGTTTGGCTTTTCCATATTTGAGATGTACAAGTTTTTAAAATATATTTTAACTATATTTTGATACTACTGCCCCAGCTCCACCAGAGTGTGTTGTTGCAGCTGTGCCATTGCAGAGCTGCTGCAAAGCTTTTATAGAACAGACTGGCCTTTGGAACAGCAACCCATACCCTAGTAAGTCATTACTCTGCAGAAATCAGTTTGTGCTTGTAATGATGCAGAGTGAAAACTCCCCAGAAACATTGCTCATTTCCCCTTGGGAGAATGGCATGATTTTCTTGGAAAAACTCTTGGCATGGTGGGACAAAATCAGCTATGCCAAACCAAAGGCACCAGTAGCAAGACTATGACAAACAAACTTAGGATGGCAACATCAAAATGCATTACTGTTCCTAAATTTTGCAAAGACACCTCACGGGTCTCTAACCATTGGAAGAAGTACTCCCATTGCCAAACAGGATCAAGGAACTATATCCATTGTACATGTCCTGTAGAAATGCTCCCTGAGAGTACAGGAACCAGGGCAAGAGTGAAAAACTTGACTGAAATCAATTCAGAAGCTCAGGCAGTTTGGGGGCCAGCTGCTGTTCGTATTTCAGCTGTCAACATGAGCTGCAGTTACACCTTCAGCTGAAGTATAAATATAGCCAAGAACTCACAGGATAAAGTAACTTGCATGTATTTTCATGTTTTAGCAGTTTTATCCTCGGGAAAGAATAAGCCAGCATCTGTTAACTTTAGCTCTGTACCTACCATGCATACCCTGGGGAATCCTATTATCATCAGAAGTCTTCTGTCCAAACAGTAACTTGTTCAGTAAGAGAGAAACAAGGGAGTTTGAGCCACAGTGGAACAGTCCATTTTCTAGGACTCTCGTGCCTGAAGCCAAGGATTGCATTACTTTGTGTGGTCAGGGGGACATTCTGGCTTGCAGCTTGGCTCTCAAGTTCAGACAGTGTTCCATACCAGCTGTTATTTCTGGAACAGTCCCTTGAAGCCTGTTCTAGAGAATGGTGAGTGAATAAAGAGATTCCTGGGAACAGCAAGATGATTTGTTCAGTTCAAGAAACCATTGTCCTATATAGCTACTAAAAACTGGGCTTACTGTGAGGAAGTGCTTTAAGAGGTCAAAAACACATTAAAGGTGAAAAGCCTGTTTAAAGAAGGACATCTGTTTTATGTTGTAATACGTTTGAAAAGAGAATTAAGGATGTAGAAAACTCCTGTTAATTATTTGAAGATGTCTGTCTAGTATTCCAAAAAGAAATCATATTCTGTCTATCCAAGGCTAGTTCTGTCTGTAGGATTGAATACAAGAAGTCAGTTGCTTATATTTAATGCCTATTTGGTGTTTGCTTAGCAGTCATCACATTCAAAAGAAGCAGAGAACTAATTCACAATTTACCAGTAAAAGCAAGTTCTGTTAGATGTCATATACTGGAGTCAAGTAGTCACCTCTGGAACTCACCAAGCCCTAATGTGATTCCTGGAATTAAGTGTAACAGAGGTGGAAAAGGGATAGAAAACTTAACAGCACACAGCAGTTTTAGGTTCCTGGATAGCATGGCAGCATGGTAGGGGGAGGAATTCCCCTTGCTTCCATACTTACCCTGTTTAAAGGTTTTGGGCACTGAGTAAAGAAGTTAAATCACAAGGGAAAATGCTGCCCCTTGCTGCTGTGACAGAAATGGGAGGGAAGTAACAGGAGAGATGGATCTCTGCTATAAATCTGTGTGAATGCCTGGCATGTCTTACAAGTCTAACCTTTCAGTTTAATGACTAGCAAGAGGAACTTGGAAGCAGATGGCCTGCTTCTCAAAGTCTGAGCAGCATTTTTCCTCTTGTGTGTCTTTGTCCTTGCAGAATCTGTCCTTATGGTTATCTTGTCACTGCAGTGCTGTCTCTCACAGTGCACAGAGGTTATGGACAGGGCTGGAGGCAGAGATCTTTAAAAGCAAAGGATGCAGCACTATTAGTGTTGTACTGCCTGTATCACTGCTGTTTCTCATTTAACCCAACAGAGGAGTGTCTGAGAAAAAAAATAACCTGCATAATCTAGTAGGAGTGGGATAGATGGGAATGTGGGTCTTTTGTTAGCTGCAGTTTGTCATAGTCAGAAACAGTCACTCGTTGCTTATTTAATGTAAGCTGGAAGAATACAGTGCATGTCTAAAGGATGTAAGGGTTTAACTGAGATGGGTGGGGGAGTGCAGTGAGACTTGGTGAATGATTAACACCATCTTTCATTTCACTTTAAAAATTAGGAGAGGTCACTGAAGTCAGTATCCTCTAAAGTGAGAGGACCTGTGTATATATGAGCAATACAAATCCTCAGGATTTTTTCCTGTACTTTTGACTTCTTTTAGGTTAATGGACAGTGGAAAGGTCACAGTGCTGGAGGGTGTGGAAACTTCAGAGACACCTACAAAAATAACCCCATTTATCAATTCCAACTAGACAAGAATGGACCATTGCTAATTGAACTACGGGGGCCAAGGTTTGTAGAAAATAATTGTGCATCAATACAGTGAAGGCATTACATGTCAAAGATAAAGCTTTGTCAGTATCCCTTGAGGAGCGTGGGAAGCTCATGGAAAATCCAGAAGGCAAGGTGTGGGAGTTGACTCAGATTTAGTACTATTTATGTTTCTATCTTTACCATCAGTAGTGTTTTAAACCTACACATTAACTACTGAGGAAAATCCTTGACCTACAAGGAAAACAGGAGCCTTCCTTTCTCTTTAGTTTTCTATCTCTCCTCCCCTCTTTGAGGAAACTCCTTCTCTCCTTCCAGGATCTCTCATGAAATGAAGATGAAGGCAGAGGTGTGACTGTGTGGTTCCATGAATTGAGCAGTTTCTTTGTGTGCATTTTTTTCTGCACTTGCACATCATATTTGGGTAGCTTGAATGACAGGGGCAGTGGTGCTTGTCACATGCATTAACAGGAGCAGACAAAGTGTCCCAAGTTATATTGCAACATGAGAAATTCTGCTAAGATCACTGACACTGAGTCCTCCAATAGCAATCAGATCTCACCCCAGGATCTCTGCCATGTGGCACAGGAGTGTGTCACAAGCTCAACTACTTGAATTCTGCTTAGGTGAAGAGACAGGCTTCTAGCAGGCATTTTCCCTATAGTCTAGTTCCAAACATGAATTGAGTTCGGTCTTCCTTCAAATTTTTCATTCATGTCACGGTAAATTTGACTTAACATTTCTGTCACAAATGTGACAAAACTTTGAGATGTCTTTCAGTTATCCTGTATAGTTTTTAATAACTCTACAGTTATTTTGTGGTAATCCTGATGACCCAAATAGCTAAACTAAGTCTGTCATGTCACTTGCAGACAATACAGCGTTGGTTTTGAACTCATCACTGTCTCAACAGTGGGAGATCCTGGTTCCTATGGCTTTCAGAAAAAAAGCAGTGGTGACTACAGGTAACACTTAATGAAGTCTGTATAGTGGTTTGAAACATGCTTTGGATCCCACTTCTAACAGGTAGTGTTCTTTATCATAGGTGTGGATTTTGCTTCTTGGAGGTGGAGAACACATTTGCTGGAGTTTACAACATTATCCCCACCACATTCCTGCCTCAACAAGAGGGCCCTTTTTTCTTAGATTTTAACAGTACTACTCCTCTTAAGGTGTCACAGCTGCAGTGAGGAGACAGAACTGTGCAGTGCTGTTTAAAGAGATGGTTTTGATCTGTCCAACAGCCTGAGAATAGGTAAAGAACCCTTACCACACGTGCACAAAAGAAAATTACATCCTGAGTTAAAAGCATGGAATCACGGATTGCCAGTTAATTGTGGCAGGCAGTTAGCTGTGGGTTTGCTGCTATGGTCCAGGAGTGAGCCCTGTTCAACAGGCTTGGGAATAGGCTGAAATGCATATAATCAAGTGAACCAGCAGAACTCAATTTATTGCAGTTTTTCCACACTTTGAATCAAAGTCTAGTGAGTTACAAGAAGAACTAACATTGAAATTCCCTCCTCCCAACATACAGGGTACATGGGTTAAAGATTCTATTCTTAAAAGTAAACATGTAAGAAAAAAATATTGTTGTGTATTCTGCTTATTCAGCCTCAGGACCAAATAGCTTTTATTACATATTTGTGCTGCTATCTTCAATGTTTTCAGCACTGAACTGGTTCTCACATCTAAATGTAAATGTACTACTGCTGAGCTAGTAGTATTCTGTGTGTCATCTTGTCTAGAATGTGTAAATAGGAGTAAAGGAAAAGAAAGGTTCCAGCTTTAGCTGTTTCTGAAAGCAGAGGAATGGCTTTGCTCATGTTACATGTACTTTGAGAGCTGTTACTTCATACCTGTATGACTTTAGTACATAATACAGCATGAGGTTCTATGGCTTCCTTGCTGCCAGACCTCAGTTGATCCCAATGAGCAGGAAGGACACGAGGTTATCCAGCAGTAGTGTCCAGGCAGTGCAGCACAGCTTTCCTCAAGCAGCTATGAAAGGTTTTCATCTAAAGATCCCCTGTAAATGTCACTGTATCTACTGAGGGTAGTCTCAGTTGCTAGTGCAAGGAGATGGAGAACTGCCCACCATCAGCAACCCAGCAAAGAAATGTTTTATTTTCATCACTTTTGTAAGTCTGCATCCTGTAGGGAAGGATCATTTAAACCTCTCCCCCAATACACCACAGCTGCAAGGAGTTCACTTGCTGATTCATTATACAAGAAATCTTTGAAAAAATACTTTTTTCCTTGTTAGTTGAAGCCAGTGAATCCATTGAGCACTTGGCCAGTGTCATCAGTAGAAGGAGGGTCAGAGTTCATAAGAAAAGCGTGGAGGTGGGATTAATGCAGAACAAGTGGGCTTTTTTAGAAACCTCCTATATATGCTCTTCCTCTAGCTCTATATACATTGTAGCTGAAGAGGATTCAAGATGGTAAGTTTTTACTTAATACCAACTGCCTCGCAGATTCTGAAAGTGATTAAATGTTGTCATTTTTACAAAATTTATAATATTTGACAGTTGGGGGAGAGGCTATTTTTAAAACAGCTATGGGCATTTTGCTGCCATTCACACTGGTTTGGCAGTTTTCCAAGTAAAAAGGTAGCATTTAAATCTTGCTTTACAGCACAGGTGTCACTTGGCCATTGTGAAACTGAGCACACATTCTACAGGAGCAGCAGAAATATCTGTGGGCTAAAATTATTCCCACAGAAGTCTGCTATTAGTCCTCTCCAGAAAGTACAAGAATCTTTTGTTTCATTTCCTTCATCAGACAGCTGCTTAACAAGTGTCTAACACTGAAAGGGCAGTGATAGCTCATGCCTTTGAAAGCACATGCCTGCCTGGCTGCAGTTCTCTGAGACCATCTGGGCTAGGGAATTAGTGATAGGATTGTCACAGAGTGACTTACCTTCTTTTGCAGGAAAATTTCTTATGATTATTGCAGTAAATCAGTAGAGGGAACAGCATGGGCACAAGCTGAGAAAAAAAACAGATTAGGTTCTTTGTGATGATACTTGGCTTTTGGAGTATGTGCCAAGGACTGCTTCATCCCTACAAAATGAAAATTTCATTCAACTCCGTTTTTCCCTACAGATTTCTGTTTTTAGCTGAGGCTAAACCAGAATAGCAGTGGAGTCCTCCATCTATCTTATCACCTCTGAAGTTGGAGGTAGTGAGGAAGTCTCAACTGAGTATCTTTTTGGCAGTACAAAATGCAGATGCCAGAAGTGCCAGCTTTGAGCACCGAGTTCTTGCACATTCTTTGCTGTTTGAGATCAAGCTGGTAGACTTGCCTACAGGAAAATCTGTTGTTGTTCTTCGGTAGTTAGTTTCTACTCGGCAGGAAGGAGTTTTTCTTTTTTTTCCCCCTGAGCACAAGTTAGTGCCAAAGCTTATGCTGCATGAAACAAGCATAAGGCTTAGCTTCCATACCGTGCTGAACTTGAACTGAACTGAAAGTAAGAAATGTACTCACTTTCCTAATGCTAGGTGAAGGCATTAAGGACAAAGGATCCTGTCCCCACCAGGATACACCAATATTTCTTGCACATAGGGAACAGTTGATGGATTTGGCTCATCCCCATTAATGCCCAGGATTTAGGCTTAGTGTTAGTCTTATATATGTAAAATAAATTCTATTCGAATACTGCACCTGCATAGGCATGCAAGAATGCCACCTAGAATGCCATCACTGTGCATCTCCCTTCAGATACAGGACAGAACACTCAGGTGGAATATTTAGAGGTACTACAAAATATCCATATAAATTGTAGTCTGCAGATTCTGGTTATGGCAAATAACTTTTAGGACAAAGTTTTCTTGCCCTTTTTTCTTAAGAAGAAATATTGATGTAAGCATTTATTATTTGCTTTAATATTTTCTGTCAAATACATTTATATTTTTTCCACAAATAAATTTGCAAAAATTACTGTAAAGTGAACTGATCCTTAGATTTTATCACAACCTCAGGCCCTTAAGTTAAGCTTTACTCTCCCCTGTACTGTTTAGCATTTTTGGAGCCATATAACAGAAAACATAGTTTGTCCTGTTTGTTTCATTAGGAAGACAGGTTAGCCCTTGGTTAATCCAATCCCTCAGTTCTCAAAGATTCAGTGAGACGTAGTGCCATGGATGAATGGTATCAACAGCTTCTATCCCAACTGCCCCAGACTGTGAGTCTGAGTTCAGTTCTAATCTCCTGCTGCAAGCTTCATGTAAGTATTTTGTACAGTAATTATGCACTTAACCACACAGTCTCCACAGCCTTTGAACAGCCACCGACTTCATTCTAAGTTTGTGTACATATAGTGGAGGTTTTCATTGCTTTATCTAAAAGGACACTGAAATTGTTTGATATTACCAAAGAGAAGTAGAACTCGTAGGTTAACATTTGCTTTATACATTCTCACATCAGGGCAGCTGAAGCAATCATGTATACTTCGATACACCAGAGGCTTATTTTTATACCCATGAAGGCAGCTACCATCATGTTACACTTCAGAATCCATAAAGAGCTCCAACAGAAAAGGAACTGGAGAACGTTTGTTCATTTGCTTGTACTCCACAGCATTGTATGTTCATTTAAGTCTGTCACATTTATAATTATGGCTTTTATGAAGCTTAAAATAAAATGAGTTTTCCATTAACTTATTAGACACACAGTTGTGCCTGTTTGCTTGCACATTTGAAGGGTGATGTACCTACCAGGTCCAGGGGTCACCAAAGCAGGAAGGCTGCAGTATGATCTTTCAACAACTTTTGGAGAAGGATAGTATAAAAGTAAGGGTAGAGGGGGCTCCACACCCTTTCAAACTTCCAGGTCAATGGTTTTACTGTGCTCAGAGCTGAACCCAATCAGGACATATGCAAGGCAGCACACCCACAAAATTAATTCATTGTGCCCAAGTCTGGGAAGTTTGGGTTTCCAGTCAGAACTGTCAAGATGAGAAGACATTGGATAGCAAGAGAGGTTAAAAACAAAAAAAAAAGAAGGAAAAAAAGAAAAACATCACCACCAAAACAACCATCCACAGAACCCAGGCAAAATGTAACAGGTGTTGTCTGGGAGGTCTGCACAAGTGAGATTCAATCACAAAGACCTCTGCTACTTTTTCTAACAAAATGCAGCCCAGACAATAGCTCAGCTATGAATGTTTAAGTGATAACATTTAATACAATGTGGCACTTCTGTACTGCTTTTCATATTGAATACTGTCTTATCCCAGCTTTTCCCCAAGTAAGGGTCACATCAGAAGTTGGAACCACAGATTTCTTTCCTAAGCATTTTCTGGGCCTGGGAACTGCTGGCAGTGAAAGATTTCAGCCTTAAGGTCTTCAGAAGATGTAAACATATAAATGTCTAATGCAGTTACAGCTTAACAGCTATAATGTGATGAATCTATTTTCTTATGAAAACAGGATTCTTTGCCTCCAATTCTGCACAGCTTTACAGCCAATTTCAGCAGCATTAGCATTCATCCCTCCTCCTGCACACTAAGGGGGTTTGGAGAACCTGACTAAAGCTCTGGTCTTGTGCACAGTTCAGAATAAAAACTGAATCACATATGCAGGGATTCAGGAAGCTGGAAAGAGGCAGCAGTTGCCCACATACCCCAATGGATTCTAACACCAGTGTGATGCCAGCCTACAGTCTTCAGCTGGAAGTGGGTATTTGGAGACTAAACTTGCTGTGGGAGAGGATTTGGTTCTAGCACTTGAGATAAACTTCACTTGCACAGACTCAAAATGTGGAAAACAAAAATGTTTACTGTAGTGTGAAGAATTTTACATTAACTTTGAGAATAGATACACAAGCTGTGGCAGGGATGAAATACAACAGGACTGCAAAAACATAGAATAGAAAATACTTTGGGCAATACTAAAATGCCCATCAAATTAACAATATAAACTGACATGTTAGATAAAATGGTGCTTTCAGAAATGCTTAGTCACCAAAACTGAAGAGTCCTAGGATTTTTACTACCACTTATTAGCATAATTATTAGACACTACTACTGCCTAACAGCTGCTGGCAAAACATGCCCCATGCCCTTTCTAGTTTTATTGAACATTTTGTCTAGGGCATACTAAAATCCCAAGTCCCTTTAACAGTTATAAACCCCCACACAGTACAACCTACAGAGAAGCTTAAGAACACATTGTCAATCTACACTGGCAATTCCTTTTCTTCATGCATATTTCAAGGGCAAACCCCTTATCATAATCGTCCTGAAAACATCTATGACTCCCATTTTTGAGGGAAAAAAAACCAAAACAAAAACCACTTAAAGTGCTGAAAAATAATACTTCACTGCTCAGGGGAGCAGAAGGGCAAGGGGCCAATCAACTCTTTTTGGTCACTGGAATCACCTGCAGAGTCCAAGGCAGACTCAGGAGGGTGTCTAGAAAGGGCCTCCCACTGCTAGGCATTGCCATCCCCTTTCTGTCATCCATCTGTTTTATAGGCTTTTAGAGCCATGACTCATTTTATCCTTTCTGTGAGCACCAAGGGAAGAGTGAAGGCTTTCAGACCCCACACATGCAACAGTTTTCCTGTATACAAAATATTTCTACAGTTTCAGCATAATACAGACAAATACAGATGTTTAAAGATTATGCCACTTGTACTCAAGAGATCAGTTGTATCTAAAGAGCATTTCATTCTACAAAACCAAAGCCAAACTGCTCTCTGCAAATGTCTGGCTTGAATTTCAGACCCCCGACTGGCATGAATTTACACGGGAACATTACTAGTTATTGCTTCAGCCAGGCTGCTACAAAACAATTTACAAAGTCTGTGAAATTTGAGCACAGCTTAAACATTTGATAACTCATCCAGCCTACAAAGGATTTACTGAATAAAAACTTCAGCCCTCCACATCAATTAAACTTCTTAGTGCATTTTTAAATTCTCAGAGCAAACGCTTAAGATTTGGCATATATTATTGGCACAATGTTCTTCAAACACTTAGAAGTTCATGTATAAATATTTAGACTCCCATTAATCAGGACGGGGCACGAGAACGACTCAGCCAATCTGGGCAGCTTTCCTGCCTGCACATATTCCCTCTTTGATTTTCATGCACTGAAGGGAGAGCTGCTTCATTCGGTTATCCAGAGCCAGCCCTTCAGTAGAGCTGCTCCTGGTGCTGCTCCTGTTCTTGTTCACTCTGTCGCTTGTCTTGTTCTCAGCCCCTTCCGCCCTATCCCCTGCAAAGAAAGGATTAAACTGGATGTTAAACCCGGATTTCATTCTGCAAGTTAAGCTTCAAGCAGGTGCCTCTGCAGTTTTCTTTGCCAAAGCACACAGAAATTACAGGAGCACGTGCAAGATGCTTTAACAAAACCAAGTTGGCCTTCCAAGCCGTGCTCGCCTAGTGCACTGCATCAGCAAATTGGTGAGAACAGCCTTAGGATGGAGCAGACAAGGGCAGTGGTAATCCTCTAGTCTGAATTAGTCAGCCAGGGTTGGCAGAGCCTGCGAGAAGCTCCTTATAGCATGTTATTTTTTTTATGAAGTTTTTGGGTTTTTTTCCCCCTGGAAAGCAAGATTTTCAGCAAGCAGGACAGTAATTTAAATAAATAAACTCAGATGTTCCTCCACATTAATGTACAACCCAAATCCCACTGATCACTTATTGCATTTTTCATTATTATGAAAAATTATTATTATTTTCATTATTTTGTTATTTGAGAAATCTCAGATCCCTGCACTGAAGCAGAACTGAGGAACATTCCTAGCCAGAAGAACAGTAATTAATACATTGTAGACATTGTTGTTAACTTTGAGACACAGGGCCTTCCAGAACTGCCTTCCCCAAAGAAGCAGCCAGCAGGTCAGAGCATTCCCTGGCATACACCTAGGGGAGCTGGGAAGGTTTTCCTGCTCCCTTTATCAAGCTGAAAAACTGGCCCAGGGCGAATCCAGCTGTGCATACCTCTTTCAGCTTCACACTCTGGGGAGGATGCCCCACTGCATTCACTCCGGGGGCCCAGGAGAGGGAAGATCATCCCAAACTCAGACAGGGAGACAGGGCTGGGCAGATCCAGGCTTCCAGGTCGTGTCGCAGGAGGAAACTGAGTGGGCACCTCACAGGGACTCGTCGGACCAGAGCTGAAGCTGGACACAGACTGCGTTTCTGAATCTTCTTCAGACACGAAGCTGCTGCCATTGTCATCCTCAAACACTTCTGAAGCCACTGAAATATTCAAAAAATATTCCAGTCAGTAATTCAACCCCCCTCCTGTACCTTCCCAGGCAAAGGCAGTTTTTCAGGTTTGTATCTTCCATACGCAGACACAATGCTAACCCATGGGCTGCACCCTCTGGTTTTGTGCCCCCTGTGCAAAGCCTTAGCCTGGCTCTGCCCTGAGAAGCAGCACACCTGCCAGCCAGGCCATGCAAGGCCAGCTCTGCAGTACCTGCTCCTCATGCCAAGAAGCTCTCAGATTTTTACTGGCCTTGCTGGCCTTGTTCACTCATGGTCTTCAGTAGCTAACGTAGGTTAGAGCCTAATTCCCTGTGTCTGCCTCCCCCAGCACTATCTTGATCCCAGCACAGCCTTCTGGTTATTTAAGGCACTAATTAGAAGGACACAGGTCCCATGGCAGATTCCATTCAGATTATGCTCACAATTTAGCAGTTAAAATCCAGCAAGAGCTCCCAAGATTACTTTTTGAATGAGGATCACCAAGCAACACCAAATTGAAAAAAAAGACACAGATATTCTTTTCCCTGCTTATGTTTGCTCAGATATGAATTCTAATTAAAGCAAACCAGCTCCAAAAGTCTGTCTAGATTAAGCTGCAGGGTCCTTACGAACAACCAGAGGAGAAACCCATTAAAAAGGCTCCATTTTGTGCAACACAAGGGTGTAGACTTTGCTGAAATTCCACACAGTTCAGAGGCTCATTGGAGGATGGGAGAACCAAAGACTTCTGCACATAAGCAGTCACACTGGGATCAGAAGGTTCTCTATATCACACAAGTGTGTGCTGGAATCACACTGGCCTGAAGAAGTCCCAGACACAGCAAGACATCCACAATGACCTGAGCTTATCTCCAATTCCCCCCCCTTGTGATTCCTGCCATTGTTAGCGAGGCTCAGGATCACCTTGGAAGAACAGCAGGAGCAAAGCAGCAGCTTTAACAAAATGGCTCAAAGGAGAAGCTTCAAAGAAATTCTTGTGTCACCTGGGCAGCCTGGGGCTCGCAGGCACCATTTGGACACAAAGGTGCCAACAGGGGCAGCTACTGACATTGTCACTGCAGAGATGTTCAGCCTCTTCCTGCTGGACTTGCGGATTGCAGAACTGCATTTACGCATTGCAAAATTGACCCAAAAGGCTTCAAACATAAAATGGCTAACAACATTATCCACCTTCCTGAGCCTCCTTCAGGGCACTTCATGCTCAGAGGCAGCTTTTCTTGTGGCTTGGGTTTTGTTGTTTTGTTTTTAATGAAGTCAAATCTAAAGCTGCAGAAGGGCCTTTCTTCTCACTTGCTGAGTTTCATCAATATATGGTGAGCTGTACAGATAACTTTGCAGGGGGTAAAAGCAATAAAAGGTTTGGCAAAAAAGATGTTTCCAATTAGAGTCCTCTACTTGGCAAGAAGCACTGACATCAGCCAGTCTACAAGCAGCACAGCTTAAACTGTAGCTTCCTTTTCACCATCTAAATTCACCGTAACGCGCACAAGCATCTGCAAGGGCCAAGAAACTTGCTGATGACGAGGTGTTTTATCCAACTCCAGCAGACAGAAATCAAGACACAAAAGGACCTTGCTGGAAACCTCCCCACGTGTTACAATGTGAGCTTAATCCAGGCTATTTTAGCTATTAAGTGTGGCAGGCTGCTAGTCCTGCCCTGTTGTAATGCAGTTCTGTGCTGGCACCAGACACAAGCTGATGTCCCTTCACCCATGTCAAACTGTGCAATTCTAAGAGAGAGATGAGCCCACGCTGCTGGTCCTTGTCTGCAGCCTCAGCAGTGGCCAGGGGAGCCAGCAACTAATATTAATTAGTATTGACTTTCCTGGCTCTTTCTACTCTTAAATTCCTGGCCCCTGAACTCCCTCAGCACAAGACACCCTTAACTCAGTTATACCTAAGATTTTCAGGAGGCCTTCTGCGTGAGGAGAAGGACTTGCAGGTATCCAAAAGAGGCAATTCCTGCCTAGCTCAGACAGGGTCAACCACAGGAATTCAGGGTGGCAGAAGATAAGCAGCCATACCAAAACCTGGCTGCATCAGCTGGCCCAGACACAGCAATCACTTGCTGCTGCAACTCAGGTCTCAGCTGCACAGCAGTGTGCAAGAGAGCTCCGACATGTCATGCAAAAACTCCTGCCATTGCAGAGGATGGAGGCCAGCCAGGGCTGCCTCCTGGCTCCCAGGCATGGACAAGGCTCTACCAGGGGCCTACAAGGCCTCAGTGCCAGTACAGACTGGGGTCTATTGGGAAATTGCATTTTCTGCCTTTGGGCACCAGGGTTGTGCAATCATGAACTCCTGCAATCCTGACCTAACCTTTTCCCTGCAGAAACAAAAGCTGAAATAGAAATTAAACTGAAATTTGGGTGACTGGGCAGCAAAAAAAAAAAAAAAAAAGACTTTCTGCATCAAGAAGAGGAAAAAGTGTCCAGGAAGGAGACAAAAGTGTCCAGGAAGGAGGCAAAAGTAGGCCACATGCAATGTCCACTTTCACCCAGAGCCAGGACAAATGCAAACTCGTCATACAACAGACTTTGCAACACAAAGTCCCCATGTGCCACCAGAAAGCATAAGGCTACCTGGCTTGCTCGGAGGTTGTTGCTATCACCCATCTCTCCTACAGAGCCCCTCAGCACACTGCACCAGCATATTGCTGCTTCCTCACTTCCCTTGTTCACAGCACACATGCTCTGCTGAAATCACATCTTGGCAAAAGACTCTGCAGAGTGAAGGAGCTTATCCTTACACACTTCAGTGTGAGCATCATGCCTTTCTGTTCTACTGCAGCCACCACTTTAGTTCCCTCTGCCACAGGCTGAGCACTGGAAGGCAAGCATTTGATCCAAAAGGTCTGTTCCCAGACTGGCTGAATGATCTGAGACAGCCTGCAACCATGCTGAGTGAGTCACTGCCAGCTGCACCACTGGCTTAAAATGAGACACACTCTTTGAAGTGTGTTCATTTTGCTCCTTACATACAGCACTGTACAAAAAACTACAGGGATGTTAAGGGAATGGCTGATGCACTTTAACTCATTACCCTTCCCCTTGAAAATTGGCTATTAAAGAATGTAATCAACTCCTGCAATAACAAGAAGCGTCACAACTTATCCACAGTCCCACAACAGCCAGCAAATTTCAAAACTGCAGAACACACAGGGCAGCCCTAGCATCAGCATTTCTTAGGATGCCCATGGGATATTCCCAAGCACGGCAGTGCTCTGTACTCACTGGACACAGTGTCCGACTCCGGTTTGCTCACTGACAGGTCTTCCACAGAGGTATTGCTCCCTTCGGCACCCACACCACATCCTCGGGGCCCCATGGCAGTGGACCTTCTCCTCTCATGAATCTCATCTGAGATCATCTCCAGATTTTTCAAGGCAGTCTTATACTCTCCCTTTGCCAGGGCCAGTTTGGCCTGCAGGTCATCCACTGTTTTCTTCAGTTGCTAACAAGGGAGACAGGTATTAGATGGAGCTATGTATTTCAGTATGAACAACGCACAGCACACAGCTCCCTGTTATGTGTCCAGGTGCCTTGGCTCTGCACAGGCAAGCACAAACCAGGGCTGGTATTCAGGGGATGGGAGCGTTCAGAATTCAGAAGCACGCTGGCACAAGCAGTGGCACTCCTGAAGGAGAAAATAGCAAGGCAAATCAGGGCTGGAGCTGACTCTGCAATGTGGTTGTGGGCCCTGGCTAAGCACAGAGCAGAGGCCCTGTTAACATGTTGACGTGCAGGATCTCTTGTTAACAGGAATGCACTCTCAACTACGTCACTGCTTAGCCCAGAACCACCCCTAAGCTTTGCTGGCAGCCCCTGTCTTCAGGGCACAGCAGGACTGGGGGTTACCTCTGAGGGGGGCTAAGCCTCACTCTCTGCTGAGCACCAAACCTGTCACCTCTGCTCACTAGACCTGCACAGCAGAAAGCAGCAAACCTCAAACCCTGACAGCTGTAATACAGCAGCTCCTGTGTCCCCAGGCACAAACACCGCCCTACAGCAAGGGCTAAAGCATTGTACATCCTATTTCCCAAAGGGGAAACACAGCTTGTGTGTCTGTGGCTGTCTCAATGCTGTTTTACATTGTGCATTTAAAGCAATCTGTGCTGTCTTTTTTCACGGAGTTTACACAATCACCTTGCTTCAGGAAGGCACTGAGCAGCTGCCATGGAGAAGCAACAGGGCCACAAACAGCAGGCTGTTGCCCGTGGAAAAAAGGGAACTTCTCAAAAGATGTTCTAGGCAGAAGGGATTATTGGGCTGGCACCCAACCCAGGGCAGGCAAGGGTTCAGCCTGATGCAGCAGCAGCTGCAGGGAGGCAAGGCAGAGGAGCAGAGGGCACCTGAGCCTGGATCCTGGCAAGGAAAAAGGTGCTCACCAGAGTCTCTGAGGCTTACAAAATGCTGTTGAATCTCAGGCAGCCCAGGGGAGGGCTCAAAACTGTTGCAGGATATGCCTTGCACCCCAAAGCAAGGAATGGGAATTCTTTTCTAGCTTGACTCCTACTGACCCAGCACCCCACTGGAGCCTTCCTGCACCCACAGTGCAGGAAGGCCAATGGCAATGCACTGCCTTCAAACCCTGTGCACATCCCACACAGCAACAGCACTGTTGGCCACTACCCTGCAACTCTGTGGAACCAGGCTCCCAGTTTTGGGGGCCACATGCAGCAAAAATCACTAAAGTAGAAAGAGAGTGATTCTTGCATTTGAATGTGTAGGCCTACTCTGCCGTCCCATGCCTGGCAGCTCCAAGACTGGCTGTAATAGCAGGGATTACCATCCCAAGCACAACTGCCATGCCCACCCCAGGGCCACTGTGCCCTGCAAGGCATGTGCTATGCCCAAGCCCTGGCCAGGCATTGCTGCACCACACAATGCAGTGCAGAGATGCCAAGAAGCCCTGGAAGCCTATCCAGCCAAATCCCAAATCCCTCTTATGTCAAACCCCAAATCAGAAATTCACATCTGTGTGATGTTTGAGCTCTGCAAGCAAGTTGCTTATTCTGTTAATTGATCCAACCAGTGAAGATAAAAGAGCACCCCAAGTACAGCTCAACAGTCTGAAGCATAAAGCATAGGGGAAGAAAAAAATGAAACCCACAACAAACAAATAAACCCCAGACACATTAAACTACAAGAAGCAAAGATAGTCAAACTGTATTCTTTTGGTTCTGACAGAGTTCAAACACTCTTATTTCACACGAGGAAACAAAAACTCTCTTAGTCTTTTATCTTTAAAATGTGCTTAGCAAATTGCTCAAGAGGTTTTGAATTGGTTTTGTATAGAAACACAACATAGCTGTTGAAGCACTTGAGATATAATTTCAGTATTTACTGTAAGCAGTAAAGAGTTTCAGATGGATCTGAATTACATACGTACCTCTAGTTGGACATAGTACTTTGCCTTGAGTTCAAAATAAGGTCTGTGGAAAAACAAAGAACAGTTGTTTACAATCACTGGGACTGAATGCACTGCACTGGCGTGGGAGTTGCTCTCTTTGTAGCATTAACACAGCTATTTTGTGTATCACTGCAATCCCAAGAGACCACTCTCCAGATGATGGAACACCTACACGTGCTTTCAGTGTCTCTCTCTTACTCTCTAATGTATCTATTTCTCATGGGTCTTTTGACCTAAATACAAATCACAAAACTCCGGTTTTTGGAGTTGACAGCATCATTCCTCCAGGCCTAGATTCTGCAAGATATTTAAATGTAACATCCAGCTTCAGGCATAGGCATCCTCTCTGTACCCATCTGATTTCTGAGCCCACAGCACATGTAAATTCCCCACAGAAGGTGAACCTTCTCCGTGTGCAAGTGTGGAGGGGCAATTATTGGGTTTTTCAGTGAAGGAGAGAGGGTGAAGAGTGGTCAGAGCACCACATACGAGGGGACACAGCAGTTCCCAACAGTGGCCCACCAGGCACTTCCCTAAACTTGCTTATAAGGTTACAAGAGGTAATACAAGGGGTATAAGAGATGCAGTACAAAGCCTAGAAACCACATTCCAGCCTCAAAGTTTTGAAGCCCACAAGCCAACATCATCTGATACAACACTGAGCAGCATTAAAAAAAAAAAAAAAAAGGGTGGGGGGAAAAGCCCTGATATTTCAGCAGGGCTCACTATCCTCCCACCCTCTCAGAAGCTCTCCTGGAAAGTAGAGGAGCGATAAACAATCAGATATGGTTTTATATGAAATAGAATTTGAACTACCCTTGTGTTTCTGCCCTGACAGCAAGGCTCTTCTGAGCCATACGTCCTACTGCAGCTGTATTTTGGACTGTGCACTAGAATTCAGGAGTGTGAAGCTGTGGCTTTCTGATCCTATATTCTTTGAAGGATTGAATTCACTACACAGTCACACTGAAATAACTGAGTTTTGTTTCCATTAGAGTATGTTATTTCCAGCTCCAATATTTTAAGCACCCTCCCACCATCACTAGGAGTGCACAGCCAAGTCTCGATGTTCCCAGTGACACCAATCCATCCAAAATGCACCTCTGCCTTCCCTCACTGCAACATAACCCTGCCAAAGGGTACACAGATGCACCTGCCAAGCAAGATAAAACACTGCAGCTGAGAATTTTGATCCAACAGATAAAGGTCTCCTACAGCCATACCCCAAAGCAATGGCAGCACACAGACACTGAGAGAATGGTGTTGCAGGGAAACATGCAGTACAGGGAAAGCAGTGAAACCCACTCACCTCAAATAACCTGATTCTCAACCTTCCTTACCCTGGTGCCAGCTGGGAGGGAACAACCAGGCTTGAGTCCTAATCTCCCACCAGCTTCCTGGGGAAAAGTCCCCCCTCTAGCAGGTAGCAAAAAGCACATGTGTTTGCATGCTGTGAAAAAACCAACACCTATATGCATGCATGTGTGTACAGACAATCACATGGACATATGAGCAGGAACGTTTATTTGCAACAGATAAGAAAAACGCCACCTCAGCCACAGAAAGGAGACCAAGAGCCTGCTCACTCCTGGCTCACACGCAGCTGGACACCTGATGCCAGCAGGAACCAGGGCACTGGCAGGGGAGTGACTCCCATGTCCCCGGGTCACTTCATTCCCTCACCTCCATGGCCCTGTAACCATCGAGGGCTGCTCTGTAACTCTGCAGGGCGGGAGAATCACTCACTGATGCCATCGGGGTCCTACATCAACGGCTGTCTGAGTCCAGGGCACTGCACAAAGTGCTGTTCAAGATGACAGCAAGAGTGAAAGGCACTTTGCCTGAGTCACCAGAGCAGAAAGTGACTTCCAAAACCAGCTAACACAGGTGAGTTCATTATCCAACAGCTCAGAGGCACTGAGCCAGAAGATCTGGTGACTGTTAAGAACATGCAGCCGTATGCACATCCATAGCTTACAAGCAAGTAAGCACCCAGAAACAAAATTAAAAGCAAAACCAAAACAAAACTATCCAATAATCCTTTGCTCATCAACTTGACATGGCAAATCCTCCAAATGACTATCCTCCAGCATGCCCCAGTCTTGCTTTCAAAATAGTAATGCTTTAAGCATCTTAATCCTAACCGAAGCAAGGAGCAAATGTAAATAATTTTCTGCCCGAAAGAGAGCAACTCATTTAGCATGTCATCCACAAGTTTAAAGAGAAGATGAACAAAAGGCCAGAAAAGCCTAAGTGCTACAGCCAGTGCTCCCACACCTCCCAGGGAGCAGGATGGTGGTGTTAAATCCTTCCTGAAAAGCAGCTAGAGGCCAGCTACACCCTACAATACAAACAGCCACAAATTCAGTGGCCTCATTTCCCAGTTTCTGTAGCCACTTGACAGCACTGTTGTTTTCAGCTCAATTGAAATTTTCTTTTACATGAAAATTGCAATGCTGGGAGACAACTGACCTTTCCAAGATCCCTATGTAGCATGACTTCAAAGACATCCACGACTGTTTGTGCCACCAGGCATCTTGCACTTCAGTACTAGGTTAGAAGTGGCATTTCTGTTCATCCTTTATTAAAGGATCACCAGCACACCCTACCTAGATGGTTTATGCTGTAGCCAGCCCTGCTGTGAAACAAAGGAATATGCTGGGATCCTTCCACAGAAGTGAAAACCAGCTTGGCCTGAGGAAAATGACACAAGACACCCCTCTGAGGGTAGTTCCAGCAAGGAAATGAAAACTCAGAGCCTCATCACACAAGAGGTAGCAGGGACGCCAGGCTCCACACCATCATTATTAAAAGCTATGTAGGACCCACTGACAACTTAATCACGGTCTTTATTTTAAGTCTTATTGCAAGGAAGGAACTGCTAGCAGCCAAAACTGTTCTCAGATATTGCCCTCATACAAAGGAATCTGTCATTTAGTGATCTGATGATGGTTTTCACAGTCCCTGTGCAGTGCTAGACAAACAGCATGGAGCTCATTCTAGGAAGTCACACCACTACACTGTTTCAGCAAACATGCTTGAATCTTGCTTGAGAAGTGCTAATCGTTTCTTGAATTGAGCAAACACCAATCAAAATAGATTTTTAGTTGACCGATTTCACCAAAAAGTCATTTTTAGATGGAGGGGATTAAAAGCTAAATACAGCAAGCAGATTGTTTAGACAAGCCACAGTCTGGAAATATTTTTTAAAAATTACTGTGAAATATAAAGAGGATTAAGAATTGGTTGTAAATAGGGCCAAAATTTTAAACAGGTCCTGAGCAAAAAGCCGTTTCACTTTCATGCAACAGAGCCAAACTGCACAGCAAATGCAGACACAATTATTAGTGACATCAGCTGCTTGGCTGTGCCCTCTGAAGGGTGCTTCCTTCCCCAAGAACGACTCTCACACAGCTTTGCCATGGCAGAGTAAACAAGTCTCATGTACAGCACGTTACACTGGTGAAGTCTTGCACCTTTCAGCTTTCTGTCACTTGCTTTGTTGCTCTCCTAACTAAAAATAAGAATTAAACTGTGAACAAGGCTAAGCTGTGAAACATCTACACACAGAGCTGTGCAGCTCTGCAGACAGCACCTGTGTGGATCCCATGAGCCTGTTCCTCAAACCACACACCACCAAGGAGTTTGGTGCACTAGAATAAGACCAAGATGCTGCTCAGAGAAGGTTTCTTATCCCACCAGTCCATCAAGTCAGGTTTCAAATGACACACAGAAGGACATCAAGGACAAATACCAGTACTAATTGTGCTGTGAGGCAGCTACACACAGAGAGCAGCCCAAAGAGCAATACACTTTCACAAATTTGAAAAACCCCATAGAATAGGTATTTCCCCTACACAACTTTCACCACTAAACTCATCTCCAAATGTAAAACATACTTTGATTTATTGATGGCTCTTTTCAGCTTCTTCTCCAGTTGTTTCATCCTTCCCATGGCAGCATTGTATTTGGCTGCAGTCTCCTTGTGAACCAACTCACTTCTTGTTTTGGTCTGTTCTGCCTCCATGACCTTGAAGAGAGATAAAAAACAGGTTGAGCAGCAAGACACAATGATCCATTTCTTATCATTTCAATTAACAGCAACTTCATAATCTCTCCAATCAGCTCACGTCAGGAAAGTGAGGGTAGAGAAAAAAATTACTTTCAATGAACCTACATAAAAGTCTTTCCCAAAAAGAGCAGCAATATGTTAGGTCTTCAAACACTGTAAAATATGACAGAGGTGTTACAGCTTTTCACATAATCTCTCTTATAGGAAGTTCAGAAGAGCCTCAGATTTTGGGATCATCCATTTTTTAACCCGGTTAGATATTCACGAGTGGAGCAACAATAGCAGAAGTCACCCAGTTACATTTAACAGTGATGTTTCTGTTTCTTCCTGCTTCTCTCCCAGGAACCTGCCTTTCCCAGCAGAGAGCTGGCAGGTTGCTCAGCTCCTGGCTGCAGCCCCATCACTCTGGAAAGGGCTGAACACCAACCACAGCAGAGGGAGGACTCAAATACAGTTCAGCCTGAATCACCAATCACTAGAAAACTCTGTGTCTGAGATGGCTCTTCTCTTAAAACAGCTGACATGCCTGAATTCACAGTTTCAACACTGAAAATGCAAAGCCCTGAGCTGACACCCCTACGATGCAGATAAGGGAAGCCATGCTGATGACGAGCCCACTATCCTCACATATATCTAGAACACAAGTCTGATAAGGAGTGGCTGAGGAAGCTGGGGTTGTTTAGCCCCGAGAAAGGAGGCTCAGGGAGACCTTATTGCTCCCTACAGCTACCTGGAAGGAGGCTGTGGCCAAGTGGGGTTGGCCTCTTCTCCCAGGTAACAAGCTAGAGGAAAGAGGAAACGGATTCAAGTTGCTCCAGGGGAGGTTTAGATTGGATATTAGGAAAAATTTCTTCACTGAAAGGGTTGTCAACCATTGGAACAAGAAAAGTAAATGTCTTTCCATTAGCTGCACTGTTGGTATGCCATAGCTATGCTTTGCCAGTAATTCTATCCAGGGTATTTTTATTGCCCAAATTTGAGATGTCAGGAGGTGTCAGTCAGAAAATGTGTTTTATTTAGTGCACTAGCAGTCAAGATCCAGACAGGAAGGCGACTGATTTGTTTAAAATAAGAAAAGTGGTGACACCTCTTTGTTGGTCTGGCAATGAGGGGAAAGCAGGCAATTTTTTAAGCTTCCTTTCCTGCAGCTATAAAGGCATTAATACAAAAAATGGGAAGACTTGGTTTTCTGCAGTACTGGATTTTGAAATGCCTCAGCTGTGATACCAACTACTCTGCAAGTTCAAGCAGATTTGCTCCAACTGGCTCCTACCACCAGACTATGCATCTGAGAGCTCAGATGCAGAGAAAGAGAGAATATTCAAGATATCTTGATTTTAAATAACCTTACCCACAAAACACTAATTTTTTCAAAAACTGTGCTAGCCCTCCTAGCCCTCAGGCTGAATTGAACAGGGAAAAGAAATGGTCAACTCTGACTTGCTTGGAGTACTGATCCTCTCAGGAAAAACTGTCATGTTGTCCTTTCTGATGCCTAAATTAAAGTGTGAAACTGCCAAAATTGAACTGCATCAGCATCAACTCATAGCTCTTGCTGCCACAACTGGAGGCCATTTTTTTCTCATCTGCACACTCCACTCATTAGTAAAGAAAGGAATTGCTACAGAACTTTAAACTATGAGAAATAAAGATTTTCAAAGGATCTTTTGATCAGACATAAAATAATATACTCAACTTCAATAACCTGCAACTTTTTAATATATATAAGGCATCCATTTTCAAGGAAAGGGAAAAAGAAAAAAAAAAAAATCTATCAGGCTCATAATATACTCTCTCCTGCATCCTGAAAAACAAACTGCAGCCTCTTATCTCAAACAACTGTTTTAAAGCCAGTTGGTGCAACGACTTTCCCTAGTGAAACATGTCAGACAGGGCTGGTTTTAACATGGAAGTATCTTAAATTAAAATGCAGTCTCCAAAGACTGCACAGAAGGTGGTACATCTTCTTTCTAGTGTGGCAAGGAAACTGCAATTTAAAAATGCTGTAAGCTACAAAATAATGGAGTGACTGGAATTTGCCAATGCTCAGTTACATGTCAGTCCCTCACATCCATTCTTGGGGCAAAATTAGCATAAACTTTGATATCTGGAATAAATCACATGATAAGTACCACCAATACCAGGGTCGTAAAGCAGGCTAGATGTCCAGTATCATGTTGATTTTTCAGATCTTTCATATCAAACATCATGGAAATGCTGAACCCTGCAGAACTGGGATTTGAGTATGACAGATTGCAAACACCTCAAAATATCTGACAAAATACAGAATTTGCTGCCAGCCATATGTATAACCATGTTCATTACCTTTTCCATAAAGAAACGGGGAAAAAAGGGCTACATACTTCATCCTTTTGAGAAATCAGAGATGTAAGAAAATCTCCCTCTCCCCTCACGCCCTTGTTTTCCTATGGGTATTCTGTCACCATGCTCCCATTCATTACCCACACAAGTCTGCAGAGGCAGCCTGTCCCCTTCCCCTGGGACAGCAGCTCAAGGTGCACACCCCCAGGCTGAGGATAATATCTGGCAGATTGTACAGTACCTCTGCAGAGACCCATCACCTGCCAAGATGCATTTAAGCACATCATTCAAACAGGAAAAAAACACAGAGATCATCCACCCCTCCACAAAAGCCAAACAGCCTTTAAATGGAGAAGCTGTCTGTCAGGGCTGGGGGACAGAAACAAACTTTGAACAATGCTGCCACCTCTACAGCTGGGTAGTTCAATGTAACACCAGCTAGGGAAACTCCTCACCTCCTTAAGAAGGCTTAGAAAAAGACAGATAGGCTTGTGTAGGAAAGAAGTACTTTTTATTAGAGGTAATAATACACTTGGTGAAAAACTGCAGTGTCATATGGACTTGTAAACAAGCTCTTGGTCACAGTTACCAAATAAGCTGTTTTGTCTAACACAAATGTTTCTGCCACCCAACTTGCCTTGTAGATGCTCTTAAGTCATCACAGATGCAACAGCATCACTTAGAAAAAGGCAGAAAAAGAAGTGAGGATAACATATCTTCAAATGAAGGCTGCTCAAGACACATCTCACCTCCTTACACTGTACCTGCCATTCAGCTCACCCTTAGGGTGAAGAGATGACATACTCTTGGACAAAACACCCAGAACGGATGAACTTCTGGGATACCCACAGCATCGCTGGACATTCCTCTAGTCCTTGCCCATCCCTAACTACTGGATCACCTCCTCTAGGCAGAACTCTCTCTCCCAGGTAGCACTGGCTATAAGATACAATTAATGGAAAACAAACCAAGCAAAAGCCCCCAGCACAGGCACTGATCAATTTCTCTCCTTCCCGACCCTCTATTTCCTACCCAGCTGTCTGGAAAAGGAAGGTCAGTGTAAAGCACATATTTCCTGTCAATAAGTCTGTACAAGTAGCTTTGTTCCACCCAAAGTATTCCCAGAATCTGAAGTAAAAAATGGACTCCAGGCAAAATTTCAGTAACAATAACAGATGCAAAAGAAAAATGTTATCAGTGGAGTTGAGCAAAGCTGACCATTTAAGTCAGAGACTTACTCTGGAAGACTGTTTCTTTCATAAAAGATTAAATTGACTGTTCTTCTAGGGGAAGAATTAAGAATAAAAGAGGAAAGAGACAATGCAATATCAGTAAACCAGGAGGAGAGAATCAACAATACGAGGGGTAACAAAAAATCACAGCATTTCCAGGATAAAGACAGAGAGATTAGGACAAAGAAGGATGTGGTATTTTTGTTGTTTCTTTCACAGAGTTTTCTTCTCCCCCTTTTTTCTCTCTAAGTTTTTCTAGCTGCAGGAAGTATCTCTCCTCTCTGTATCATGAAAGCACCCACACATTTTACACTGACAGATGGTACTTTACAGTGTAATATCAAAGGGAGCTTCACAAGCCAAATTAATCCAAGAGGGAGCATGCCTCCTCCCTCTTTACTCTCCCCTCATCCTTTCCTTTTTAACATGTCTCATGATCAAGAGCCAAAACATTTCTTCTCCCTGCCAGAATTTATGAACTGAACATATCTCAGGAAAGACTGTAAAAGCAGAACCTTTTTAAGACTGCAGATTGCATCAGCAATTAGAAATTAGCAATTTCTCTTGAAATTCATGAAGGATCTTCCTTTCTGCTCCAGTTTGTCTCAAACTAGAAGTAACATCTGTCAGTACTTTCCTTTTGTACATCTTTATGAATTATTTTCAATAGGAGCATAAATGTGAAGATCTTTTTCCTCCATCCCTCCAAAATTCAATATTCCTTGGTCCTTTCCTGGGACCTCCTTTCATAGCCCTGCTCTCTGCACCCCAAACTTCAGCATTACAATTCAAGGTACTAACAGACTGGCACCCACTAGCAAAAACATCATATCAAAATTTTAAAGACACACTGCAGTTATCAAAATCCTGGTAAGCCAATGGCTAAGAGTGAACAGTACTTTTCTTCCCCAGGCAGCTGAAGAGCTCATCAAGCCTGTCTGCATTTCCATTATAACCAACAGAGAATTTATCTTACAATGAACTTGCCCCTCTGGCCACGTGGATTGCTCTCCAGATACTACTTATTGATCAGATTTCCTTTCATTATAATGGAACTTCGGGCAAATAATTGTGATACAAAGTCAGGTTCTAGACACATGACACTGATGAGCTAAATTTCAATCTAAGTGTCATTACACTTCTCAGATCTGTGGAAAAATGGACATTTAGGAAATAAACACAGGACTTTACCCCAAACTACACATCATGCTGAGAGTAGAAGTGGGCAAAGCGGCTGCCTGACTTGCAGGATTGCACCACAGTCCAGTGCTTTGCTGTTGTGAACACACAGCTCAAGCACAGATATTTGAAGGGATTAGTTGCATCTTCACAGGCAGGTAGGCAAGAAGCCAGCTGCTATTTATGCTCCCAGCTTCCTTTGGAAACATAGCTCAAACTGCAAGGTACAAAAAAACGTCTAAGTGACAGCCTATTCTCCCTGTACCTGTTCATGCTGGTTCTGCCTGCTCCAGGAATAGAAAGACTTTCCACACATTATGCTTCCAGCTCACCCAGGAGAAAAAAAACTTCAGTAACTCTTCCATTTCACATAGTTGAATTATATGATTTTCTACATCAGTGGCTCTAAAAGTCTTGCTTACAGAAGCCCAATAGATCGTCACATCAAAAATAGTGTTAATAGCTTTTCAGACTATCAAGACATCAAAAAGCAATTACAAAATGCAACCCTTATCTCTATTTCCTCCCAGTGAGGGTCTGGAAACAGTGTTTCCTGTTTGGTACTCTGAAACCCAAGTCTTTGTCTATATCCATTAGGTCAAGTGCAAAAGTAACCTGGCAGCATTTCCACACACAGACGTATAAGAAATCAGTTTCTCATTTGTTCTCTTGCCTACCCTTTTTCTTCATGCTTTCTGTTTATGGTGTTTGTCAGCTACCAAGCTGCTACAGGGCTCAGGTTTGGTTCCAAGTTTCAGATTAATTCAGTTAAGTCTGCTGCCTGTGCCTTAGAACAGAAAAAAAAACCAACCCACTTTACTCTTATCTGACATTTCTATCAGTAGAGAAACAAATGAATTAGTAGCCACTTCTAACATTTGGTTCAGAGATGCTTTTCTGCACTTGAGTCCTCGCTGTACAAGGCCCAGTGCAAGATTATTCTCTGCCCAGTACAACTGTCATCCACAAATACATGCAAAAGAATTCTATAAAATCCAAATAACTAGAGTGCAAAATCTTTCTCTAAAAGCAATTGTATATGTGCAAGTAGAAGATGTTCATTTCTTAACCCTCAGCCCTTACCCTAAGAAAAAGTTTTTCCATTAGTGATTTCTAATGTAATTAATAATTAATGATCTGAGTTGTCGACAACACTCTGGCAGTCAAGGAGAACTTTTGTACTAGAAGATCTCATCCTCTAACTTGTTTTCATCCACAGCTTGGTAGGGAATGTCAACATTTTCTGCTCCCTGAGATCCCAATTATTCCTTTTGCCTCACTCAACACTAAGCACTTCATTAATTGCATGCACTGAAGGCAAGCAAAGTTTTCACTTCAGTTTTAGAGAAGACATAAAACCCAGTCAAGCACTCCAAACCAATGCTGGGTCTGTTCAGTCAGGACTTCCAACATCATTTTCACCCTTCTTGGCTCTGGCCTTAGCCTTAAGATCTCCACCACAGCCAATGAAAATCACAAGATAAACTCCCATGTAACTCTTTCAAAACCTTTTGCACCCTGGAAAGGTGCAGATGGGTGCTTTCTGGGAACTGAGCTTACCCGGCCTATTTAAAGCACCAGGAATTGCTGGGTAACAAATTTTCCCTTCACCATGTCCTCAGCTGCTCTGTACAGCCCAGTCAGAGACAAGGAGATTTTACAGCTGCACTAAGTACACCAAAGTTCCCTATTTACTGTTCAGCTGTAACAAATCAGAGGCTTGAATCAGTCCCCCAACAAGCAGGTATGCTGCAATCAGTGAGGCTACCTATCAACACCACCAGCATGACTCCAGCAAGCACTGCCAGCAGCCATCTGCTGCTCTGAATCACTGGGTTTGCTCATCTCAGGTGCACACCTCTCACAGACTGTCAGGGAACGATCAAGGGTTGAAGAAGGATACAAGGATGCCTTTGAAATAGCAAAGGAAAAGAAGAATTCATTTGTACTCTCATATTGCCATTGTTTCTTTCCTCACCCACCCCAACAAAAGTTTTTGTCAAGCCAGCTAGAGAGAGGTAGGTGGCAGATGTGATTGCTGTCACTGTCCACCAAAATTCAGCAGTTTAGCAGTCAGGAGCTCTAAACAACTCCTTAGATGCTTCCAGTTTTCTCATCTCTCAATTCTGAGAATCAAAAATTATGTATTTCTGGACATTGTTCATATTGAGCAGGGATTACAGCTAGGGAAAATGACAGCTGGCACACACACACTGCAAAGGTGGAGCTCCCTCATAAACAGAGGTCACCAGATCTAGAAATGCCAAATGACAACAGGGACAATAACACAAACAGTACCCTGGAGTTCATTTTCTCTTTAATATATACCAGGTTTTCTATCTCTCCTTTACACACAGCCAGCATCCTTTCTGTTCCCTGTTTCTTCATCAGGCAGCTGGATTTTAAAATTCACTCTGAAATAGAGGCTTTCTTATAACTGAGAAGCTTCTGCAACAGAACAGAGCTGTTGCATTGAGGACTGCAAGACAGTGCAAGCATTGTATGGCATGTTAGCATGTTTGGAATAGCAAGTTCAGCTTCACTGGCATATTAAGGAAATGACAGAACAAAGGTTTTTAACTTCGATTTTTGGTTCTTTTATGTTAAAAAACCTTTCTGGTTTTTTTTTTTTTTTTAAACAGGAAAAAAGAGATATGATAAATGACAGGAAAATTCTTCTTGACATCTGCTAGAAAGAATCTTTGTTAGGTGATGTCTCTCTTCTGTAGGTTTAAAAAGACTTTACAAAGGAGGTAGGACCTTGTCTAAATCTGAACTAAATCAGGATAAAGCAGCATGCAAGCTTAAAATGCAATACCCAGTTTTGAGTAATTCTACATTCAAACATGTATTTCTGAGCAAAGTGCCATGTTCAACTTATTCCCCACACTAAGAACAGGTTATACTAAAATTGGAACATGTCCCTGTTTTTCTAGGGTAAGCACTCCCATAACACATGTATTCAGGAATAGGCATCCCCATACAACTGTTCTGGCACAACTCCAAATGCAGATATGCCTTAAGGCATTGTTTATCCCTGTAATACAGATGGTAATCGCTTCTTTTATTTTCTGGAGAGAGCCACTCCACTACTATAGCACCACCAGACAGAGAACTAAAGCTGTCCCAGAAGCAGCCCAAGGCCCAGATCATTTAACCTTAGGCTTCATAATTTTTCACAGTTTCATTTCCCACATGTCATCTAACTGGACCAAAAGAAAAATCTGGCCTTTCAGACACTGAGCCTCATCCACCACAGGAGAACACAAAGTATGGAAAAGGCAGATGCTGGAGCAAGTTTGTATTACCCTCTGAGTAGCGTGGTTGAGCATCTCTTGCCAGGCAGAGTCAAACTGACGCTTGTCATCTTCCAGTAGCCTCTGTTCTGCAAGCGAAATGGTCTCTTTTGCAGCACGCAGCACTTCAGTGGCCCTCTGGAAGTCCTGAGTCGCCCTCTGAGCCTCCAGCTGTGCCTAAAGGAAAAAAAAAGTTGGGTTCAGAAACAAAGGAGCCCTCACAGTCCCATTTAGAAGATCCCTGACACTAATCCCAAGAGTTTAAAAGCACCACACCAGCGTCACCGTTTCCCAAGTTTTCACTTGAAGTGACACATATTTCTCAGTGGAGTAAATCCTGCTAAGACAGCAGTTCCCACCCAAAGAGATCATTTGTCAAGAAGCGTCTCCTGGTGTTTGTGGTCAAAAAACTCTCAGCTGATGGCCTACAAATAAGCACCTGGCTGAGAGATCATACCTAATGATGTAGGTAATCATGAGGAACAAACCAAAAGAAAATGCAATAGCAAACTTGTGGCATGTCAAGAATACATTGAGAATGGCACTCCCTGAGCTTAGTCAGGGTGGATTTTTATCTGATACACCATTAATCACACTGAGGAAATGTTTTGGAATTATTACCTTGCTATAAAGCATAAGCAAGTTCTCTGAGACAGTGGCCGCTAATTCTTTGGACCTTTTTTTAGCTTGCTATTGGTGGTACAAAACTGGTGCAGTAAATCCCCTTACACAGACACAAGAATAACCAAGATAATTTTTTAAAAAATCAATACCTGAATTTTTCTACATTATATATTTCATAGATTTCCATTAAAAGAGTATTTTTGAGCCGCTTTGCTTGGAAATGCCATCCTTCCAACGTAAGCCTCACATTCAACTAATTGAACATCCAGCACTGTGAAGACAGTTTTCATTTACACTTCAATAACATTTCAAAAACAAACTGGAATTACCCAATCTGTACTATGAGAAATGTCTTTGACCAGACATGACTGACAGAACAAAATAATGAATAAAACTTTACATATGATGATATACATAGAAGGAGTCTGAAAATGAGACAGGGGAAAGAAGTCTGACATACAGAATAATAAACTGAGGAAGATAAAGTCTTAAAAATAAAGGAAGAAGTTTTAGTGTGAAGAAATTGTGGTCATTTAGGAAGTGGCTAAAAATCCCTGATACAAAGTAGGTGGAACAATGGTGCATTTCTCCAGCAAACAGCTGGCTACACCTCCTCAACACCAGCTGTATCAAATACCTTCACACTTGACATATCACAGTTATTTGTAAAGGTAATGGAAAAAACCCTTCCCTCCCTGCCCTGTGGCAGGGGAGATGGACGCCTAACTTCAACACAAGTCTCAAAAGGAAATAAAGCACACTATGTTTCCCTCACCATGTTCTGAAATAGCAACAAGCTCTTCTTACTTCCTTCCCTCTCTCACACAGAGGTACTTCACCCCAAGGTGACCATGCAAAAATAGGAGTTATGTGTCAGAGATCCTTGAGTTACTAGCTAGAGAGGGAAATCAAAGTCATCACAATCAGAGCAGTAATTTCCTTTCAACCAAGGTCCCTGATGCATTTCCTTCTGAAGTGGCTGGTAATGTTTTCCACAGAGAAGCTCATCTAACTATGCCCTTTGCTGCTTTCAGGCAGCTTACACCACATCAGCCTGCCTACAGCCTTTGTGAAGAGCCAGAGCACCAAAGTGTTCATTTCTATGCAGAACTGCACATTCCAAGGCAGTACAGATCTTTGGGCCAAGGTTAGTGGATGTACAGCATCCTGGTGTAAGTTCAATGCCAATATGATCCCTTTTCCTCTCTAAGAAAAACCCTCACACATTACATCTCCTCGTCATCCCAGTCACCAGCTGCCTATTTCAAATGTATTAATACATTTTATAAATTCAGAATAAGCCTGACTATAGAATATTTTTATTTAACCAGTAACTAACCTAAACCATGATACCCAGCAAGCACAAGAAAGCCATCTGAAGATCTTTAAACAAGGCTCAACCTGGGCTTCCAACAAAGGATACAGCAAAAAGCCTGAATCTTAGCCCCCAAAATATCTACTGAATTTTCAGAAAAATTCACAACTTTTTTTTCCCCTTCAGTAACTTTGACCTATGCTAGTAAAGGAATCAAAAACAAATAAAGGCCAAAAGTTTCCCATAAAAATAGTCTGAGATGGGATTTTAGGAAATGAAATAAAATGCAAGACTCCAATAAGAGCCTGCACCAGATACTGCAGGACAGTGCTGAGGATGTTTGGAGAAAGAGCAAGACCGATTTTCATGGAAGACTCTATGTGAGGGAGCCAGGTCCCAGTAACTTCCAGCAATAAGGCTGTGAAGGCAGCTTCAGCTCCTTGGCTGCTTTGCTGCATGAGCAGGCCTGCCCATGCAAGACACAACTTGCAAACACATGAAAACAGACTGGAAACCCATTCCTAGCACAGCCAGAACCTCACCAGCAAGTAACTGCTTTCGAAACTCCAGTAAAACCAGATCCCAGGGGCAATGTGAGCACAGAAGTACAGTTTTCTCACCATAACTGCATCAGCACTTGAAAGTTTCTGTTGGCACAGATACCCAGGTCTGGGATCAAGACATCTAAGCCAGCTAAAAGCCTGCAGAGCTTTAGGAGCTGAGATACTTAATCCCCATGAAAAACAACATTTAATGGTAGCTTGCAGTAGTAGTAACTCTTCTGGTGAAGGCCTTAACGGACAATTGACTCCAAAAAAGCAAAATTGTCTTTATGATAAAAAACCCCAGTAGCCAAATTTACAGTTCAGTTAGATTTCTGCTTGCACCTGGGCCTGTAGGATGTGGAGAGCTGGAGCTGTTAACAGGCAGTGCCACAACTCTGGGCCCATAATCCATTCAGCTCCATGTCCTGTAACTGTGTGGGCAAATGGAAAACTGAAAGAAAACCATACTTAAATACTCCCTCCCAGCTGCATTTGTTGAACACTGCTCTGCAAAGGCAATTTGGAAACACTGTTTTGTTTTTAAGCAACATAGTTAGTCCAAGTAGCAATTCAGCTTCAACAGTTGAAGTCAGTCTACAGCCTTTTATTTTAAGCAACTTACTGAAAGCCCGAGAAAGAAAAAAGCCAAATGCTAGGGTAAAGAATGATACATTCATCATTAGACAAACACTAACAGGTTTGTGGCTTTGCCAATGTGAAAAACGATACTCAAACACTTTTTTGTGTGCTAGTACAGTTACTCAGTAATTAGCCTTCATTTAAAACTCCTTCCAGCATATACAAGCTGTTCTGCACCATCACCAACAGGTTGCTCTCGGTCCCAAGCCCACAGGTCACTCCATTTGATGGAAAAGAGAGTAGCCATGTTCTTTATGTGTTTTTTAAAGCACAGAGAACAGCAGGAGCTCACCCCTCCATCCAGCCCCCTTACATTGCACATAAACTTCATCACTTTAGACAGTAGCTGTTTCTCTCAAAACCAAAATTCGAATGAATGGCTGAAAACTAAGTTATTTTTCTTTCATCAAAAACCTGTGTTCAAGTTGAGAGAGGTTTAGCCCTGGGGTAGAAGGAGAGAAAATGTACTAGGGATGAGGACAAAAATCTCTGAGGGAGGTTGGAGGCAAGTGGGATGTCAACTTTCTGCCTGTCACCCTTATTGCTGGTGCTTGATGGAGTCTACCCAATATAGAAGTGAGGATCTCTTTCAATATGGTCAAAATAGCCAGTCCAGTGAAAGCCCTTTTTGAAAATGAGAAAGTTCTGACACCTTGGGAACTGGGGGACCTGTGCCCCAGCTCCCACTGCCACAGTGACACTGCTCATTGTGGCTCATGATCGGTGCTTTCTGCCAGTAAACTCAGCTGAATGCCTTCACCACTGCAGACCCTTCCCCGATTTGTGAAAGATAAAACAGGACTCCTTAAGAAACACAATTAAGCAGCCACAGAGATTGAAGCTAAGGAGAATCCCACTGTCGCAGCACATCTGTCACACACCATCTGCATGGAGCATCACTTCTTTCTGCCACTCTGTTCCTCCTCTACAGTTCAGTCCTCAACAAGTAACCAGCGACAAGCATGTCTCTCACAACAATAAATCCCCTCCCTACAACCAGCAGCACGTCCAGAAACCCTGCTCTGCCCACTCAGCCCCCTCCTCATGGCCAGGAGCTTCCTTTACACAGCTATCCACCTTGTGCTGTTCTGCACATGTGAGCTCCTCTGACCAGATCATCTGCCTCCCTGATCTCCCTGGCTCTAACAGGCACAGCCCTGAACTTCCCAGGCAGCTCCCAAAGTCTCAGAAGTGACATGCAGTAGCAGCATTCACAGAAGCAAATGGTGCACTGTGGTGTAAAACACGTCAGCTTGGAAAATAAATTATGTAAAATTAAAGGCGTACTGACAAGGTTCATAACTGCAAGCTATTAATATATTGCTGAAAGGTGCTCAGTCCTGACAAATCCCTTATGGGGAATAAAAGCTGCACCCTCATGGGCAGTCCTCTGCTTAGCCTACACAGAGCCTTGCACAGAAGGGAACCATGCACAACAGCCAGATTATGTTGTCAGCTAGGAATTAAAAAAGTGCTAGGCCATGGCAAGCTAACAGAAGAAAACAAAACCAGGCACTTTCTAAAATGTAGTCCTCCTGGAACCAGAAGCAGCATACAGACATCTGCTTGTCCACTTTCAGAGCAGAAAATTGTGTACTCTTTAATTATGAAACAAAATTTTCTGATTAGTCCACATAGCTTCTATTTACCCAAGCCTCTTTGTATCCAGAGCCCTCACCCAGTTGGTATCAGAGGGTTTTCCCCCATCTACCCATATATAGCTTGAACTTATGACATATATCCATTTCATTTCATCTCTGGTTTTTGTTTCTGCACAGTATCACTGACACTGAAACATGGTACAACACAGCTATAACATTCCTGTAGGGTTAGCCAGCATCTAATGCACCCTGGTAGACACTGCTCAGCCTCTGACACGTGAGCACAGCTGCACACAGCTAACAGCCCAGCCAGACTGCCCCAAATAGATGCAGAGGGTTTATTTTCTGGAGACAAGCCTATGCAAAATGTACACCCTTGGCCAGCTTCCTTCACCCGAGGACCAGACCACAAGTGGTGATAATTAATGAAAAGGGCATCACTAGCACAACCAGAAAATTTCCCATTAGAAATTTCAGTCAGAAAAATTATTTCTTTTCAAAATTCGCTTCTCATTGATCCAGGTGAATCTATCTCATCCTGCACTGCCAAGGCCTTGCAATCCACTTTATTTCAGCATCCCTGCATTATTGCCAATGAAAGGCATGAACAACCTCTGTTTATGAAATCACTGTAAGCCAGAGTGTGAAGGTAACACACAGCTGCTGCTCAGTGCAAGGCACCACACACCATGTGCTGGCCCAAGGCCTTTGCTCTAGAAAGCACTTTTTTGTTACTGTAAAACCACTGTCTCTCCCACTGATTAATCTTTAAAACAATAGTTTAATTGCTACCAGCAAACTTGTACTTGCTTACTAGCAAATATGTAATGATTAACTGTATTCCAGTCACACTCTTCAGAAGAAATCAAGTTTCAGATGTTTTCTTTCTGGCCCCCTCTCCTTTTATCAACATCCCACATTAATTTGCTGTGCAAAGTACAACAGGGAACATGTTTTGAAATGGGAACTTTACTCCATCAGTCGCCCACCAGAGCTGTTGTAGCACTGCCTGTCTTCAGGGATCCCTCTGATTGCAGTAACTGCATCAGGGCATTCTGCAAAAGCTTCTGGCAGGGATGAGGACAGCAGAATCACCACTCATTGAGCACAGCATCCCTGACTTACCCACCACTGCAGCAGATTCAGTGATTCAGGAGCCTACACGGTGAATGCAGTTGAGTGCTCTCTGCACCATTCACAGTAAACAGCCTTAGAGTGCTGCTATTTTGGCTTCAGTTTTCCCCAACCTGTTTTAATGCAGCTGGCAGGCAGTAACAAGAGCAGCAGCCCAGATGCCAACACAAGGGCCCATTAATGCTCAGCATTCTAAAAAACAATCTTGATACTGGCCCAACTCCATCCATGGCAAATCTATGACACTAAGTCAGAGGAGGTGACTGACAATGCAGAACCCCAACCCAGATGGACCTTGTGGAACTTGACTGGGCCAAGAGAAACTTAACAACAAGGAGACCTGTGGAGTCCTGCACTTGGGGTGGAATAATCCCACGGTCAACCCTGTCAAAAAGGACCTGCACATTACAACAGGTGTCAGGCTGAAAAAGCTGGAAAGGTGCAGTCTCACTGGTGGTAATGCAAACCATGTCCTGGGCTAAACTAAGACAGGCCATGGCTGCCCAATCCCATGGAGAGGTTACATACAGAGGTCTCAAATCCCCATCTCCGGAGGTCTTCAAGCCTTGGCAAAACCATGGCTGATGCAATCCAGCAATGTGACAGTTCTGCTTTGAGCAGAAATTTGGGATCTGATGACCTCCAAAGGTCCTGTACAACTAGTACTTTTCTTAGTCTCTCACAACCTGAAGAACATTGTTGCAAAAACTTTGCAGTGATGCCGAATGTTCTCCTAGATACTCAGACACATTTGTTTTACTGAGTAAACAGGCTAGTGGTGCAACTGGAGGGTAAGGGTTCTGTTTGCTTTTTTAAGGACCATGACCTTCCTTTCCCCTCTACCTATAGCCTAAAAACTCTGAGCCAAACCAGAACAGCGAAGCAGTAAAAAAAAAAAAAAAAAAAAAAATTAAAAAAACCCTAAACCAAAAAAAACCACCAAAAACCCAGAAACTCCATCTTGCTATACTTTTATAAACAACTTCTAAAATCCAGTGCTGTGGGTGTGACCTTATTTTGACAGATCTACAAGGTCTGAGCTATATAATCTCCGATGACTGTTTGTATTACTGACAAAAGATACATTCTCTCAAGAGTCTGAAATACCCCTGTATTCTTTATGCAGTTTATTACAAAGCTATACAATGGAACATGGGTTAGAATTTGTTTTTTCAAAAGCAGATTTGAAGATTTTTAACTGGATGGAGAAGGCAAAGGGGAGGAAAAGGTGAAAACAAGCCTTGCTAGGGTTTTGTGAAGCACAAACCATTTCTGCCCTGCTGCATAACTAATGAAATGACTATGAAACATTAGAACCACATGTGCCTTAGCCTCTGCTTTTGATTGGGTGTCTTATTCTTGTGCTGGGCTTTTTGGTCCCCTACATGCATCCACCCCTTCTCTTCTAACAGCCAAACTGCTGTAGAACTGACCTGACTCCTGATCCTGTGTTACATTCCTGTAGTTATAAAAAGGCGCAGGAAATAAGAGCAGACCTACAAGGCATGTTTCAAGAGACACCTAGCTCTGTGCTAAAGTTAGATGGTATGTGTAACTCCTTTAAGACAGGATCACGAGTGTGTTTGAAGACCCAGAAGGTTCAGGGCACAACCAACAGCTCATTCATCAGCTGATTCTGTTACCAGCATACAGACAGCTGGACTCCTCAAAGATAGAATCCCACCTCCCTTCTTTGGGAGCTGTGGAAGGAAATGAGAAAGAAAATATCTGAACACACAGTTTCCTTAAACACTAACAGCAAGTTAAGACCAGTCCTGGACTGGACTGAACGATCAGCTACCAGCACTTCTCTGTTCTCTGGTGGCTCCCATCTAGGTTGCAACCGGGATCTTGTGAAACAAGAGCAAGGATATACCCTCTGAGCAGGTCATTGACACTGTGCAGTCATTTGAAATCTACTGATCTCCTCACTGGCTTTAATTGATGCAGCTCCTTGCCTTACAGGAATAGGGAGGTGATGCTCACTTGAACAGAGATTGTATGGGAGACACTACCCCAAGCCTTTTGCCCCTCCTTTGTTTTTCATGCGGTTGTTGAGAGATGCTGGTGTGCTTGGAGTTACTCACACTAATTAACAAGTCTGTGGCACCAGAACATGACAAATCATTCAGTCTAATACCATCCAAGCACAGCCTTCTTGGGCATTCACTGCCAGCTGCTTGTTAGTTGTGCAATTGTTTGTGGCCAAAATTATTAAGCCACTGCCTTCTGGAAGAGGGGACGATAGAATATGTCCAGGTTTTGATCTCCAAGGTAGAATATCTGATTAAGAGAGAAAAACACCATGATAATCCTCCCCGCTCTGTGCACCTGCATTCTGAGAGCTCAGGCAGTGAGTCAGTGAGCCTAGGGCTTACAGCTGGTTTCTAGGTTTACAGAGGCTCTACATGCTCATCTGCACCTGGCAGCAGCCTGCTTTGCTGGAATTAAATATAGAAGCAAGGTACAACTCCCACAAATACACCCTGCAAGAAGTACACCGCCTGCTTTAGTGGCTTTTGCTAGTTATCCAAGATAATCAACATTCAGCACTTACAGATGCAACAGGTATGTTCAGGAGAAACACTGGATCATTGTCTCATGCAATTGCCACCAAAGCAGCAAATGTTTTTAAGTGGAAGTTTCCAGAGTGTTGGCAAGGGATTGGCAGTCTGGTTCTGAAAGCACATCTTGTGCATGCATACTGGCATAAGCAAAGACAAGGGAACTGGGCAGGAGTTTCACCTGGCTGATGGGCTGTTCTGGACAGGTTCTCCCAGTTCCCAGAAAGCCTCACACCCACGAGCAACTGCCTGCCCTCAATACCAGGAACATGCTTTGGAAGAAAGTTCCAGGCTGATCTTGTACACCTTTGCATGCTCACAGCTACTTTTGAGACATTGTCCTAAGGGACATGTCAAAGATAACTACTGACTCTTCAAAATTTTTCCTAGTCAAATTGCACAGCTCCCTAGCACACGTGAATAACAGGTTTGCTTCACTTAAAGGAAATAGTTGCAGGTGGTGCCCTGGACAAATGAAGGGCTAAATCCATTCCTCAAAGGAAAAGCCTAGATCGCAGCAGGAATAGGTTATATGTCAATTCCCTTCACAGAAATAAAATCCGCCTTTGAAAGTAAGCCATTAGAACCCTTTACCAAATTAAAACAACCTGCCCAGACAAACCAAACAACAACAACAAAACAATAAACAAACAACCAACAGAAGCAGACACAACTAAAAGAGGTGGACATTTCTTCCTCACCCTGGCAGCAAAATTTCTTGTTTAATAGTACAACTTTTTGTTTGCTGCAGCTATTTCTTACAGAAACTAAGTCAATGCAGTGCCATTCCCACACACTAATTTCCTAATTCAGAAAATAGACTCTTCAGATAATCTCTTTCAGCAAGAACAGACAAAAGCTCCAAGATGCATACTGTTTTACTAGAAGTCATAATGAAATACACCCAGAAGGCAGTAACCAACATCCACATCACATCTGTTTCGGCAGCAGACCCTAGCAGGAGCATTTATCACTCCAAAATAAACTCCCACCTATTCAGACCACTGTACACAATAAAGACTTGGTTGGCTTAATAAATTCCCCAAAGTTGCAAGACTTGTGCTGCCTTCAGCAGTCATCCCCGAGCAATTATCACACAAAACAGGTACATAGGATATCACCCTGACCTCGAGTCACCCAGGCTCAAATGCCAGCTACTATTTTTAACAGATTATCCCATCTGTGGCTTACAATCTCTTGAAATAGCCTTTACTACAGGCCAGAAAAAAAAACAAACAGGAGGGGAAATGGTGAGAGAGAACAAAGCAAAGCAGCCTTTCCTTTAAATTGTTTTTTCCTGTGGATTTGTGTTTTGGCAATAGGTATGCAAGTACTACAGCCATGCAAAGGAATGCACAACCTAATCTCTCAGGTTTTTCCAAATTAAAGAGGAAGCAAAATGATATTACTCAAATCTTCAGACAACAGCAGAGGAAAAAGGGAATTCTGTTCTATTTTCACTTCCCAGCACCCTTTGAGAGCTGCTTCAATCTTCTTGCCAGTTTCAGCATCTCTTATTGCATCTGTGGCTAAGCATAATACCAGATCATCTATATTACTTCCTTCTGCCTAAATCAGCTGACAATCTACCAAAAAACCCCAGATTTTTCTGCACCAGCCTTCTCTTTGTTACTCTAAAGGACTGAGGGTATTTCCACGCTAACTTAACCCAGTACTCCATTACTTCAGACCTACTTGCACAATAATTTTAGAATTTCACAACAGAAAAAAAAAAAAATTCTTGAAGGTAGGAAAAATAATTAGGTCATTTGATTGCCAACAATTAATGGAGAGGTGGTTGAACAGCTATCTTGCTTTGAACTAGTGCCATCCACAGTGGCTTAGAACTGATGGAGGTTTTGTAGGTTTGGAGAAAGTGGGAAACAGAGACACTAAAAGACAGAGCAATATTTTTCATCTCTTCTAGAAAACTCTTCAAAACACTTAGATTAAACAGCATTTTGTTCTACTTCTGTAAAGAAAAGCAGAAGAGGGAAGAACGCCTAATTTACAGTGCAAAGATAACAAATTTACATGATGGTGCCCTGCAAGGCACGTCAACAAAAAACAATAAGAAGACCAATTACAGTTTATGTATCAACAGCTTATACCAACTAATCATCCATCAACAGAATAATGCTCACATAAAACAGAAATGTAGGGTAATGTATAAATACCAACGCAGAATAACTAGACCCATTCACTAAGGCACAGAGGTGCAGAGAGATATAGGGAATTAGTTTTCAGAGGGCACAAGACATGGGTATTTCAACAAGAAAATTAAAAGTTCTTGCTATCCACAGGCACCAAGAACATTACACTTGTTACAGATGCCATTTCATCTACAGGAAACATAAGCAACAGAGCACTGAATTTGAATCAGGTAAGGATTTTTTTCAGTTCATCTGTGAAGTAGCAGTTGTCAGTGTTCCCAAACATGGGGCAGATTTGCATCCATCCTGGATTAAGAGGGTAAAAGCCTGCCAGTCACACTGACCTACTGTCCTGCATTACTAAGGTTGATGGGAAGACAAACACATTATGGAGCTTTGCTTCACAGATCAGATCTTTGGCATAACTTTCCCAATCCAACCAGGCAACATCTGTTATCTTCTCGGCAGTTTAAGGACAGCCAGTTTGACATGCTCCAGTGTCACACTGCTCAACCAGGTGACATAGCCAGAACCCAAAAGTCACATTGAGTCGGTCTTTAAGTAAATAAATAATCTTAATAAATCAGCCAGGCAAAACCTAGCTTGCTGACCCAAGTAAGTGACCCTGAGTTTCCTGCTTCCTAGGCTTTGTTGCTACTTTGGCCTGAAGGAAAATGCAACAGAACCATGGTTCAAGACTTAAAATACAGTTTTCAAGTTTTAATCATTCAGGTGGAACAAACAGAGCACACCAAGCACAAGCTCTGTGCAGCAGCAGTGAGACACTGAGCCCTCATTGTAGAGTAGTGACTCCTACACGCTGCTCATGGGGTTTCAGATGCAACTGTGCAAACACGACAAGAGAGCACAAGAGGCACTCCATCAAACTTTGAGCATGGCAAAACATTTGCTTGACTGATGCCAAAGTATATCCCGCTTTCGAAAAAGCTTACAAAATTCAGTGCATTCCCTGGTGAAAGTCCAGGAAGTCACTCCACACCCTCAAAAATAAAATTACAGATGCCCTTGCTTGCCTTATGTCCTCTTCAGCCCCACACCCAGCCATGCATCATGTGGGAAGGGAGATTAATATACTGAGAATGCCCTTTGGGATCACAGCAGTGGGAGCTGCGCATTTCACCAGAGGACTGACGTCACATCTACATGGTTTCCCTAAGATTTAATAATGTGTTCTGTAATAAAAAAATGAAACCATTGGTGGGAAGAAGGGGTTCAAACCTAGTTCAAGCCCATAGGGAGCAAAAACAACACACAAAACTTCATAGGCAAACAGGTACAACACACAGCCTCAGTGTTTCATACTTTCAGGCACCACTTCTTGCACAGCTCGCCTATGTTTCAATTCCTTACCATTTCCCCACATCACCGAGCTTCCCAATTGCTCACGCAGCAACTTGCAAGTCTCTTTTCCCTTCAGAGCACACCAGTCATCTCGTCCCAGGCAAGGCTTGTGCTGCCTCCCTCCCTACTTTCCCGTGCCTGGCCTGATCCAGCACTAACCGAGGCCATCACATCAGCCTCCATCCCACAGACAGGTTGCTCAAACACCAAGGAAAGTCCCAGTTCAGGAAGAGAGCTGCTCCCCTGCCTCGCCACCCCACCAATCCAAGTAATCTAAATATCACAGCCATTTCCATATGGTTGATTTACAGACTCAGGGAGTGAGTCGCTTCCCACATAATTCACCCCACCTTCCTAATACAGACATCATTCCCTCCCATCTCCCACTGCTAAGAGACTTCCAGAGACTCATCAGGGCAGCTGCAAAACAGCATCCTCAGTTAAAAGGGCAAACAATCAACACAGGCAGAGCACAAACAACACAACCTACACTGCCAGCCTAGACTGGTTATTGCAAAAGGCTGAAGCAGCAACCTCCATACAAAATACAAATAATATAAAATGTGAAAAAAAAAGTTCCAGTGATCAGATAATGGGAATGGTTTTAAACTTCAAGGGGAGAGATTTAGATTACATGTTAGAAAGAAATTATTTACTCAGAGGGTAGTGAGGCACTGGAATAGGTTGCCCAGAGCAGTTATGGATGCTCCGTGCCTGGAAGCACTCAAGGCCAGGTTGGCTTGGGCACTGAGGAACCTGGTCTACCAGTAGGTGTCCCTGCCCATGGCAGGAGGTTTGGAACTAGTTGCTCTTTAAGGTCCCTTCCAACCCAAACCATTTCATGATTGTATGATTAGCTAACAATAATAACAGCACAGAACTATAGCCACAGAAAGCAGTCAGGTGCTCTGGGTCTTTGGATTTTTCCAAACAGTTGGCAGAATTTGTAGAAGGTTTGTCAAAGTTTATTTTCAAGTTTCTGTATTCCTTCCTTTGAAAATGTGAATCCACACGATAGTTATTTGGTTTATGAACAGTTAACAAGAAATACCCCTTCAGCCAGGAAAGGTCAGCTGGTTGTTCCACTGTAACTGTGCCAATAATATTTCTTTTTACTAGCTCCATGGCAAGTTTCCAAACAGGAATGCAAGTCTGTCACAGTTCTGCTGACATTTAATTTTTGCTTCTCAAGTTCCTTCTCCCTCCACCTTTTTTTTTTTTTTTTTTTTGCCAAGATAAGCTTACCAGATTAGACAAATCAGTCTTAACTCCTTGTTGTCTTAAACACGAGCATCAGGACTTCACCTCATAAAAGTAGGATGGGGAAGGAGATTCCTTATAACACGGGAAGTCAATATACTGATGGATAACACATCTAGTGTCTAGGAACCAGAGGGAAAGACCTGAGTATCTACCACTGTTGGAACAGGACCAAGGAGCTGTCATGCACACTCAATGCTGCCCTCCTTTCCACAGCAAAACCAGCTGGTGCTGTGATCCTATTAAGTCTCATTCACTGAGAGAAGCTGGATAGGAAACTTGGGTGCTGCAGGAATTGACACTGACAAGACCACAGTTTCCAGTTCCTAATTACTTTTAATGATGATTGGCAGTTTTGAACCTCCAAGCTATAAGAACTTCAAAAGCTTTTGTATCCTGAGCTAAGGAAGTTACCATCTGTAACTTGCCACACTTTCAGACATCTCAAGCTGCACACTTAGAAGCTGAGATGCAATGGCCATTTCAGAAAGTTTTGTTCATTTACTGGCACTGCAGTCTGGATCTCTACAAAGAAGGGCATCAGTCTCATCTGCTGAGGAAGACTCTTCCAGCTAGGTAGGTGTGCTCTTATCTGCTTATACCCCTCCCACCTTCAACACCAAGTGGCTCAGTTCCTCCTCAGTTCCTGTTCTGCGAGATTACAGCAACTATTTTTCATCCTGATTCACTTTGAATATAAAATTCATTGAATCACATCAAAATTCACTTTTGAGAGAGGAAACTTCCCAGTGGTAACTGGGCTCCCCTAAGTTTTGTGAAGACAAGCAGAATGGAAGCACAGGATCTGAATATCTGAATAATAATTCTTACCCTCTTAGGTGGTTTCTTCACACAGATGTGACAATCCAGTATAAAATATTACACAAGAGAAAGATCATTAGTGAGGTGAGAGAAAGGAGCTCTACTACATTAAAAGTTGCAGTGAACAGGATGGGACAGCTGACCCTGCTGAACACAGTCCACTTGTCTATCAACTGAACTTCCTCTCAGATATGCCTGGACATCAACAGGGAAGAACCACTGTACACAGATTCCTGAGGGTTTTTCCAAGCCTTTTCAGATAAAAGAGTGCTGCTTAAGTATGCCAACAACATGAAAAGAAGAATTCGTTGTAAAATCTAGGAAGACTGACCCAAGAGGAAGCAGAACATGCACATCCTTCAACATATTGCTGTATGAACACATGGTTCAGGTGGTTCCCTTAGTGAGACACACACACTGATATGCCTAGCATAGATCTTTCACCTATTTTTGCCTGAAGCAAATTTTCAGACACTTTTTTGTAAAAGTTAAATGAGGCAGGGAGGCAGAGGTGTAAAGGGAATACCATAAAGCAAAACCATATCTCTCCCAAATAGGTTCAGTACAAAAGCTGAGCAAAGCATCCTCACCTACTCCCAATCTGAGCCAATAAAATGTAACCCCTCACCCTGCCACAAAACCAAACCAAACCAAACAAGCCCACCACCAAAAAAAACCAACCAACAAACAAAAAAGAACCAAAATAAACCCAAAATAAGCTAAGTCTCAGTTAAAAGCAATACCCCCAGGACTTTTAGTCAGGTTAGGGTCACTACAAATGCATGGATTGTTTTATTTTTGGGGGTGGGAACACATTTTTATCAGATTCTTTCTCCAGCAGAAACAAAGCAGAGAGGCAAGTCCGTTCAATTTATCTATGGGTTCACAAGTGATGATGTACGGATAACTGTGTTTTAATGGCACTTCTCACCCAGTGACCCCAAAGTGCTTTTACTTCCCTTAATAAACTCAGCTTCTCAGCAGCTTGACAGCTTCATTTTACATGGGAACTGAGAGAGTGATGAAGTCATTCATCTGTGCCATGCAGTGGCACAAAACCAGCTCCTGCCAGCCCAGTGATTTATGTATTAGACCACACTTGCTCTTGCACAGCACCCTGTCCCAGAGCATGCTGTCACCAGGGAGGTAACATGCTTCTCAGCTCTGTCACTTCTCAGACAGTATTGTCAGCACTACTGCGTAGGCACTTTCCATCCCCAGCCCTGCAAAATGTTAAGTCAACAGTGGCTAAAGACACTCCTTCCCTCACAGAGGCTCAAGATTTCTGTTTACATTATTAATGTTTCCTGGCAACTTCAACTTCTTCTCCATTACCTTTGGGCAAGAAAAGTCTAATTCTTCAACTAGTGAACCATGGAAGCAGACTACTAGTGCAAAAAAAAAAAAAAAATCACCCCCCCCCAAAAAAAAAAAACCCAAACCAAAAAAACCCCACCACAAACTACCACCCACATCAAAGAGACACAGGAAGTTTGATTTTCTGAACACTTGGAACTTGGACCACCTTCTGGATGATAGGAATTTCATAACGCTGCAGTGTGGTCACTGCTTGTGTACGTGCACAGTTCTCTGCTATGTGCCAAGGTTATTCCATTGAACATGGGCATTATGGCTTAAGTTAAAGAACAACATGAAAAGACAATATGCCAAACACAAAAATGTTCTCGCAGCACAAATACTTCAAAATCTGATTAAACGACAAACTGGAATCAAAATGCTCCAAAACAGTAAAGTGTGCCTGCAATCAACACAAAAAGCCCACTGCTGTACCAAATGAGGAATCACAACAAACTGTTCTGTCTTGGCACAAGTCTGGCAGACACGAAATCTGCTTGAGCAAGAATATTAGCCCGAACTCACTTGAGTCTCAGCAAAAGCCAAATATTACTGCTTTGGTACCAACAGACAACATCCTGATTCCCTGTGCCACCATTTCAGAGATAAAAGTACTCAAATTGTAACTAAGGGACCATTGTTCTGGTAAAGCAAAGTTCCACCCTGAGATAGGCCAAGCCAAGGCTCTCTTGGCAAACATTACACAATCAAGATGCTATAGGACTCTTGCACAGGGGAGTTGATGTGTTTAGAATTCCCTATCTTCTGCCAACACAGGATTGCACAAGATGGGGATAAGTGTGAGCAGACAAAAGAGCTCAAGATCCTGAAACTTCTCCAGTGTCATACTTCAGTTGGTGATTTGTTTTTTGATGACCCCACATCACTACCCTCTTAATGGGTTTTATCTTAATAGACAAAAAACACGTATTTCCAAAAGAGACTCATGCTGGTTCCAAGTAAAAGCAAGCTTCTCGATGTGACTTCATACAGCTTGCATCAGGCAACTCACCCTGCAGCTGACATCTTAAACACAAGTAACTCTGAACAACTCCTGCATTTCTGCCAAACTAAACGTCACTAATTATGCAATTCTTTATTTCCAAAAGGCTTAAAATTCATAGGTCATATTTTTGCTTCCCTTTAGTGAGAACAACAAACAGGAATTACCACTTCCCTTTTTCTTACAAGTAGAGTCATGCATTTTTCCCTTATTGTTTAATCAAAGCTGTTTCAGCCCCCAAGAAACTTGTGCCTACATTTTTGGAGGCAGCCTAATGGCTCTAAAATAACTGTAAAGACAGGAGAAGGAAGATAATTCTTCATAGGCTAGATGTTATTATAAATTTAAATGGAAAAAATAACAAGCTGTTCCCATGATTTCTCGACAGTTTTGCAAATCAAAGTAAAAACAGAGATGTAACCGTATTAATATTCTGATGCATTCTTCCAATTTCATACTACTCACCCCTTCTCCCTGCTTTATTATAGTAGATTTGCTCCCAGCTAAGTGGGACTTCTCTAGATCAAATTAAAACTAGAAAAACACTTTAGGCAGATGCTTTACTGATGACTGGCACCAATCTTTCCAATCTCCCAGTTTCCAGATAGAGTCACTGTCTTTCAATGCTTGCATTCCTCTTGGTCCTCACATTTTTCATTTTAAGATGTTATTAGACAAAGAGCCAAGGGGACACCAGAGACCATCTTCTATTTCTGTCTACGGAGCAGATACAAAGCAGGAACTCTGTTTCATTACCAGATTCATAACACAAAATGAAAAAAAAAGTTAAATGAGTGGTTAGAAAGGGAATCCCTGCTTTAAAATAAAATGTTATCCAGGAATGAAAAGGCAACTGTGTAGCAAATAAACAGATCTGAGATAAACAGCATTTAAACCTAGCCAGGGACAGAATGCACTGGGAGAAAAATACGGTTCTCTCTAACAAATCCACTAGCAGAGCAGTGTTCCTACTAATCTAAGGACCTTCAGGGGCTTGGGTTTTCTAGTGGTCTAGCAAAGCACCTTTGAACCAGAGTGACTGAATGGTTTCCAGGGGTAGCAGAGACATAGCAATACAAAATTCCATTTCCAGAACATAATCTGCTGCCAGCTTCAGGACAGAGGGCAAAGTTCACTGCTCTGAGTGTATGATGTTACAAACCTCAAAGTCAATTCATCTTTTGATGGGGTTTTTTGTACTGCAAAGTATGTGCTTCTACCATTGACTTTTCCAAGTGTAACTCTTGAAGTCCTATGCATACTGTGCCTTACACAGCTATTTATAGTAATAGAAGTGTAAGATCATGCTCAAGGCAGGGTTGCAGGAAATTTTCTTTTCAAATTGAAAATACCAGTTTACACAATTATTAATTTCTCTAGCTCACCACTAGTTTATCTCTAGCACACACCAGAGTCCCCATGAGCAAGGACTGGTTTCAAAGCAGTGACAGATGAGAGGTAGATACCCTGCTTGCTGTGCTTTGAAGCAGAGTTTACCTATTTGCTTCTAGTCTGCAGGATTAAGCCTAATAGCCCCTACACCTCATCCCCACCGCCTGAGACAACAGCTCCAAAACAATGCTATTTAATTTAAAGCATCAACATAGTCATGTATTATCTCGTACGCCACCTCCCATCAATCCAGTTCCTGTTTCATCAGCTTTCAAGAGAACGAAGCTTGTGTTCATGCCTCCCTGTCCTGTGCACTCTTCTGAGGATGCATTCTCTTCTCTCCCACTCTCTTACCCTGAGAGTTTACTCTCTGCCTCCTGGCACACACTTACTCTACTTTCCTCATCTCTCTACCTATTTTCACAAACCAAATCCTTCTGCAATTTTCATGTATTTCACACATGCCACCCCATCTCTCACTCTCCCCTTGAACACGTTCATATCCCAGCTACCCAGCCACAGGTGCCACCACACACATCCTTCCAGCCAAGCACAGAAGTAGCAGCTCTAGGCAGTTCTTCCTGACTCTTCCTGCCTCAAAAGGAAACAGAAATAGCAACCAGGAACAGGCTCCCCTTGGGGAAAAACAAAAAAAGCCTTAGACACTACCAAACCCCACTACAGACACCCAGCAGAAGGACTGCCTAACCCACCACACTCAACTCTCAGCAGCTTTTTCTCTAAAATGAGATGCTGCCTGACACATCACAAGCTTTCTGGCTTTCTCTTCATCCAGCAGGTCCCTTACTTCCACACCTCATCCTTCCCTGAACTACACAGGCCTATAAATAGCCAAGTAGTAGTTGGGGCATAGGAAGTAAGGTCCTGATGACAGAGAAAGCAGAGCTCAGTTTGTCCCCAAACCAAAACACTTTAGAGTCACATTTAGCACATTCCTGCTTCATCACAATCTAATCAGCCCCAACCCCTGCAGGTTTCCCCAAGCCTGCCCCACTTCAGCCTCTTTCCCTGAAGCTTCCATTGCAGCCATTTAGCTGCTAAGCATTTTGCTTTAAGAAGAAAAAGCAGATACACAAAGTGTACACTGTATTTTCAAATAAGTACAACTACTGATAGGAAAGAGCAAGGCTCTGAAAGGCCATTTATAACAAGAGACAAGAACTAGTCTTTTGCTATTGTGTCTGCTGTAGCTGTTCTGGGTCTGAAGAGCATGTGCAGCTGTGGCTGTGAAGAAAATCATTTTGCCATTGATTCCCATGGCTGACATGCAGCTGAAGACACAAACCAGTGTCAGCCCAGTGCATATGCTTAGGATGTCATTAATAGCAGGAAAGCAACACAATCAGTGTGTGCCCTCCAACTACCACCACAAGCTTATAAGGCAGAAAGTTCTTACCTGCCTGGCCACCCTCCGAGCTTCCCAGTATGGTTTAGAGTCTTCTACAGCTTTTCCAATCTTCTTTACCAGCTCATCCAGTTTTACTGTTGCTTCCACCAGCACAGAGCGGAACTTCTGGCGTGCATCCTTCAAAATGTTGCAGAAAGGAAAGAAAGGACAAAGGCAGATTAGAGCTTTAAAAATTATTCTTACCTGTTTGTTACTACCTTCAGGTTCCTATTTAGATTCACACACGAGCTAGTACATTCAGAATAGTTGCTGGCATTTGGACTAAGCCAGAATTCTTCAGCAGAGGAACCCAGGAACCCAGAGCCAAATCCTAAAGTTGGCATCCTGGACACCAAATCTTTGTCTTTCAGAGAGAGCTCTTATATAAAGCCTACAACAGCCGGTTCTAGATATTACCTCTATCTAGATATTACCTCTATCTTGGCAGGGTTTCTCAAGGAGGAATCATTTGTAAATTGCTCACTCAGTGAGGAAGCAAACAACAGTGTAACAAGTTCTGAGAGGGACTTCAATGGCAAAGACCTCTCATGTAGACAGTGCTAGAATGGGGCTAGCAGGCAGGCCAAATCTCCACAGCAGGCTGGCAAATTAGCTGGAATTGGCATAGAAAGCCCATCTTTTCATCTATGGGTTCTATCAATGGAGAAGTGCACCTACATTCTATTTCATTGTCAATATTTTCTATATTCAAAAAAAAGTAAATTCCAGCTAGTTCCAAATGGGATGAGTTACTCTCCTTACATGATTAGCTAAAGCAATTAAAATATTTTCTCTGCTCCACTAAAATTTCCACACATGTAAGCAAAGTGATTCTGATTTCATTCTCAGAATCCAGCACAGCCTCTAAATATATGAAATTATTGCAGATTGATGCAAATTCAGGCTGGGACCTGGCCCAGGATTTAAGGAGATGAAGAGGAAGGGCCATGTGAGCTCTAAACAAGGCTTGTAACTCTAATTAGAGAGCAGCATTTATGCAGACTGCTGGAGTGGCATGTTGATAATCAGGAAGCAGCTGGCTTGAAGAAGTGCACTAATTCAGGAGGGTTTTGTCATTATTGTTGAGGATTTCTAGAATGCAAAACTGCTTATTCATTGGAAGATTTAAAATACATTGGAAGCTGCCACTATGCTCTCAGTAGCGGAAAAAAATGCAACAATACATCAGTTTTTACAGAAAAAGCAACATACTTCTGTAAAAGCTTCTTTGCTTCCTTTTTAGTGTTATGTAAAACCTGAACCAGCATCAGCATTATTTTAGTCCTGTGCAAATTGCTTTGGATTCTTAAGGTATTCCAATTTATTCTAAGGAATAATTCAAATGGGTAACAAGGTCAAAAATGGAGAATTAAATGGACATGAACTTATTATTTCATTAACTCAAATCCAGTCAATAATCTCATTTCTCAGTGAAAGCCTGAAATGTATCATTTAAACAATATGTATTGAGTCAATGATTTTCTCAGTGAGAAGAATTTGAATATTTCCAGTTAAATTACTGGACGGTAATGGTTCACTGAAATGGTTCACTGCTCAAAATGAGTTTCACAAGTAACTGAAATAAGACTCCAAGTATGATGACTACATTGCAAGAAAAATATTAAGTACTGAAGTATATTTAACAAAGAAAAAAATTCTTTGCAGGTGCAGGAACAGAATTAAAAGCTCATTTCTAAATGAATAAGCCTGAAGATTTCTTTTCACTTTCTTTATGAAAGCTGCATATAAGGATATTAGTAATGCAAAGCAAATAGCTGAAGTAAAAAAAGCCCTATGCAGTGATTCATCAAAAAGCTCGGTTCCCATGTTCGTAAGATAAGCACTTAAAACAAAGAAGTCATCACTACAAATCTGTGCTTGGAGACCTACCCCAAATTTATTCGAGTAATAGTAACATACAGTCTTATCCAATAGGAAAAAGATGACTAGTCTCCACTTGGAGTTTAAAAAAACAAAACAAAAACCAAAAGATACCAAGGACAAAGCAGTCAAATTATCAGCACCTTCTGTACCCATTAATCTCCCTCTAACTCTGATGAAGCAGATACTAATTACTGAACTGTAAGTGCTCCTCTAACTGGTGCCTGAAGCACAGGTCTTGAAAATGGTGAAACACACAGTTGCCCATGAGCACAGCCCCACTCCACACAGTAGTTAGTTAAACAGAATCGGCAGCTACAGCTGAAAAACATAATGGTGTGAACTTCCAGTTTATAATTTTCCTCCAAAGATGACTGGTTCCTCCTTTGAGGTTTTATTTAGGTCTGACCACCCTCGTTCTTGCAGTGAAGAACAATAACGAAAACCGAAACACCCCAGAACTTTATAACTGTATTGTCCATCACATGGCCTAAAATAAGTGACATTTATTGTGGCTAGCACAGGTCTTTCCCATGAGAATCCTTTTTGTGTTTTATAAACAAAGATAAAATTTGGATGTTATTAAAAACAGTGTCTCGAGATTTGGACAGTGCAGGCCTGGCCAATCAAGTCTAGGGGGGAGGTTTCTGACTGACCAATCTGGATGACCTGTGAAAACTCTATATATATGTTCGATTCAAACAATAAAGTACTTTTTTCTATGCCACACTGAGAATCGGGGCTTTCCTTCTCTGCTAGCGGCTCAACAGCAACAATTTATTCTCAGGCTCCTGACTGTCAGGAGCACAAGCCTGCAGGCTCCAACACCTTCTGCATGACAGAACAAGCAGATGCTCATTCTCTGCTGGGAGCAGTCCCCCTACCAAAGGTTTCCAACCATCCCCTTCAGATCCAGCAACAGGATGCCGAGGTCTCTGAGAAGGTGTGATGCCAAACCCATGCCCTCTGCTGCACTACACACACCACTTTTACTTTCCACCAGCCACAACTACATGACAAAAGCAAATGATCCAATATGGTATATCTACACTGTGTGTGCTCCTGTGGCAACCCAGTGCCTCCACACCACCCATCCTCCTCAACTCAAACTGATTCAGCTCTCCTGACCATGTCTCTGATCTGGGAGCTATGGCAACACCTCCTGTGGCAGGGTCACAGCTGCCTCCTGCAAATGGGTTCAGTGTGTGGGCCCTGCCACATGCTGGCAGAGCATCTGCAAAAGACATCACCCTTGGGACAGTGCAAAACTCCCTTGACAGGTAATCCTGGGGAAGTCTGAGTAAGAACTACAGGTGCAGCAGCTATTTTTTCTCCTTATGTGAAACTGGGGAGGTCAGAAGCACCAAGGCAATTGCACCAGTAGGACTGGGCTTGGTGCACTTACTCCTTATGTGACATCAGAAGCACATCTGTGATTCATGGGAAGAATGGGCCTATGGTCAAGGCAGTAACTTGGGAATTGATTAAAGTCCCTGCTTTATGTCCAGCTTCCCATGTTACTGTCAGTGAGACACTTTTACCCACATATGAAGCGGTTCAAAGCCATAAATGCTCTTAGTGGTGTTTCCAGTAAGGACATTCTCATCAAAAACTTAGAGGTTCAGAACAGCACATCACTGCAGTTCATCTGTGGTCCCCAGCACAGGGTAAGTCCTACCTCTGTGTTAGGAAGACAACCCCAACAATTTCAACCTACTTATCAAATCTTCTGGTGTGACTTGTCCCTCCATACAAGTGTTAGTATTAAATCACCAAACTTTTGCTTCATTTAGACCTTTGTCTAGCACACATGGAAAACAGAGAAAGGAAAAGATGTCAATTACTGCAACTTAATGTTGTGAGCAAAAGCAAGACAGCACAGCATATGCCATAGAAACTTTCTAGCTTCTAACAGTCATCAATCTCTGGTTTCTGTATTTCAGTTTCTTGAAAGATAATTCATTCCAGCAGAAATGCTATTCATTAATAACAGCAAGTATGCAGCCTTAGATACTATGTGAGTCACCCTCACCATTTCTGGGTGGGTTTTTAGGTTTTGTGTTTTGTTTTTGTTTATTAAAAACACATTTTGTTTTTCTCATCACTGCATTGAATACATACACAGACTATAACAGAAGCAATATAACTGACATGAGACATCTTAAACACCCAGACATTTTTAAAGCATGTTTTCATCATGTTTTCCCCTCTACTCATTTCTAATCTACTGTGATCATTTTTAAGAACATCTGCTGCTGATTTTTGTATTTGAAATACAAAGGTGACATTGAAAATGTTAGCCAGTCAGCTTTCAATGTTTTTGCCCTCCTACTTGCTCAAATGAGATGATGATAAACCTTTTCCAAGCTGGACAGAAGCCAGTTAAGTCACTTTACCCTCAATGTGTAGTGTCGCAAGGCAAAAAAAAAAAAAAGGTAGCAGTAGAAGCTTCTCACTTAAATTACAGACTTAGTAAGTAGACTCTCACTAGCAAGGTGTTTGTCATAGACACACTAGCAGGCACAACACTTAGTGCACCACGTGAACAGCTGCAGTTTACGTTTCAACATCTTGTTCTACGGCTGTGAGAGCTCCACGCTCATCAACTTTCTTCCTGGAAATCCTTAACATTTTTCTTTCAAAACAGATTTCACTAGCACTATCTTAGGGAGCATGCCAGACCTCTACCCCACATGCTGCAGTAGCTCATTATTAAAAGAAGACATTGTTTCCAGTGACTTGCTGTTGGGCAACTATGTGATACTGCACCAAAAGAGGGACCACACTTAAGGACAGGTCATCCATACAGCAGCATTTTGAAGATCCACTCTCAAATGTGGGGAAAAAACTAAAATACAATTTTCAACCTTTACTGCACCTGTCAGAGAAAAAAGCATGCTGGTTTTCTTTTCTCTTGAGTGATGGTGATGAGCTCGTGTTAGGTGCCAGATGACAGGCAAATAACTATTTCTGCCCATCAAATGAAATATGTATTTTCAAACAATTTTATTTTTAAAATGAGCTCAACATACCAACCATGTCTGAAACATCTTAGTACCAAGCACATCTAAATTTCATTTACAAAGGTTGTCCCATGACTGTTCTGGCAGTCTGGCGTGCACAACCTCTGACAAGTCATTAAGCCAGCATGGGAGGTGCATGCTGGATGCAGGATGGAATTGCTGACTGAGAGACAGGCTTCATCTATTGCCAAGAGGCTGACAGTATCCATGCCCATCTTTTCTGCTACAAAGACCTACCAGTTGCAAAAGCTCATCTCCAAGAAAAACCAGCATCAGTATTGTACATACTCACCAGGCAGATGCATAAGCTGTGCTCAAATCTACCCTCAAGCATCAAAACAGTTAAAGACACTTTTAACATCTATTTGGTACCTGAACAGTTCAAGTAAGCCAGAGTGGCAACCAAATCTTAAAAACAAAGTGCAAGAAAGGGGATAAGTCATATCTCAGTTTAAAAGCACAGGGAAAAGTCTTTTTGTTTTTTAGGCAGCTACTAATTTGCCATCTAAGAACAATAAAAAAAAAAATCAGTACCTGAAAGTTGCTCTAACCTTCTGCTTGCAGACAGTTATAAACTGAGACTAATAACATTTTTTACTACAAATATTTTTAGTTCTCTTCAAAGAAGAGAGAAGAAAGAAGGCAGGGGAGGGCACTGGGTGCTCCTTCCAAAACAAGATTTGTCCACCTAATGTCCCCTCTCTGAGGCTAGAAACCCACATCTGTTTCAAGAACATGAACCAAGTAAAGTCCTTTGACTCACTTGGGTGACAAAATCTTTCCAGAGCCATAGCAGAGGAAGAAGCCTTTCCTTACTCATCCTTGGATGAAAGCAGAAGGCAAAACAACAAGCAATTCACACACAGGAACCATTTCCTATGGAAGCAAGTAGATCATAAAGAGATGTGGAAAGATTTGTCCTGATAGTGCTGGACAAATCCATCAGGCATGTATATCCTCCTCCAAAAGCCAGGAGGAACACCAGCCAGTGAGCTGCTTTGCCCTTATCTCTGCATTCTTTTGTGGACACTGGAAAATACTGCACAGGGATACTGATAAGGTGGCAGATGTTCCTACAGATAGATGTTTCCTCAAGCCAAGCAGCCATGCTCAGAATGAGATTCCACACACTGAGAGGTCATTTTTCTGAAACATGAAAGATGGAGTATTTTTCTTTTTAATCTACTTAAATTTTTTACATGTGACAGAGTCAACAGCTCGAGTCTTTTTCCTAAAACCAAGTATTTTAGTGAAGAAGCAAGAAGCAATTCTAAATAACTGGTGAATATCTGCCTGCCAACGAGAAGCAGGGAAGCAGTGAATGAATTTCTTGTTTTGCTTTGCTTGTGAGTGCACCTTTTGATTTACTTAACTGTTTTCATCTCAAAAGACAGGTCTTCCCATTTTACTCTTCTGGTTCTCCCTCCCATCCCGTTGGCAGGGAGGGAGCAAGGGGCTGTGTCATGCTTAGCAGGCAGCTGGGGTTAAACCACAACAAAAAGTCCTTCCCCTTCTGAGAGGGGTTCAAACGCTGACAAAGCTCTCAAGGGAAAGAGCACCACAGCTAATAAACTCCTTTCCTTATATCCAACAATAACCCAGGGTAACCTTTATGATAAATCCAGGGCTAAAAGTAACAAAGTCTTGTAGGTCAGGACTAGAGGATCTAGGCAAACATACAAGAAGGATTCTAAGCAGGCCCTCCAACAGCAAGCATGGCTGAAAGCAGCACTGTTCAGCTCTAGTTTTCCTGTGAAGTATCTCCTGTGAACAAACACTGGCAAGCTTGTAGCTCCAGCAACACAAAAACTCTCTCTAACAAAAACCACATTTGGGATAGCTGGGATTCCAGTGGTAATTTTAATGGTATGTGCTGCATTTCCCCTCCCCGCAATCCTGCCAGAGGGTCCCTTGGTGAATTTATTGCATCTGAGTTGTACTTTCAGAGCCAGTCCAAGCCATGTACGAGTTGGCTGGACAGGCGAGTCATGCACATTTGTTAAGTGCATTCACAGCTCCTGATGTGAGTTCAGATGGAGGTGCATTTCCAATAAACAGGAAAAAAAGCTCTTGCATTTGGCTAAAACACACTTGTATCTGCCCTGCAAGATGTTTCCCCCAGCTCTTCACAGACACTTCAAACATAAACAGGGACATTAGCAAAGCCAAGTGTTAAATCCCTCAGAGAACCCTTATCATCCTTCTGCTGTGTCAGTAATGCTCAGTGTTGCACTTAGTATGAGCAGCATTATGGATTTTAAATCAAGTCTAATCAAAGATTCATTAACAGGCAATACATTAACGCAACATATAACTACCAGCCACTCAGTGCCCTTCAGCAGCTCTGCAAGTCCTGAACAGACTGCAAGCATCAGCAGGTCAGGATATTTCTTCAGGGTTTAATAGGATAGGTCAAAAGAGCAAAAAATGAGTAATTCTTCCAAGTAAAAGAATAGATGTAGCTAACTTGAAAGTATCTGTTCAAGTCATGCCATGCATGTATATCCAGTGCTCTCACAGGCAGTATGGGTGCAGAACTTATTTTAAAGATTAAAAAAGGCAAGCTGCTCAACTTAAAAACAGATCATATGGCAGTTTCAGTGCAAAAAGAAATGGCAGGCTGGTCAACTTAAAACAGAATTCCACATTTTATCACCTCTGTAAGCAGCAGACGCCAATATTTCCTACACTGTTCAAACATGGACATTCCTGTGGCTGCACTAAGGGAGAGAAGTCTCAAAATCCTCTACTCAATTCAGCCCCATAACATTTCCCATTGGGCAAAGAAGCATTATTACTTCCATTCTGCAGATGCACACCTGAGGCACAGCAAAAACAGAAGCATGGGTTTAGAAGAATTTAACAGCCTTTTTTTCCAGCTAATGGGAACTGGAGACAGGCAGCAGTCCCACTGAGAGTAACTCACACAAAGCTACATACAGGAAGTTCAGAACAGTCTTGCAGAACTCAGATGGTTACCCTTCCTGCTTATCAGAGAGTACATCAAGTCACAAAAACATGGGTGTCTTTATGAACTTCCTTCAAAGAAATATTTCTCCTACTCTAACAGTCCCATTGCTTTTACAGATTATTCTGGGGGGAAAAATCAATAGTGGGAAAGTATGGAGCACAAAGTAATGCTACAGGAAGCTGGTAGTCAGCACCTTGTGCTGTAAATAGTGTAATGATACATCTATGTCCACATTAAAGATATTGAAAAGATGATAGCAAAACATGATAAATATAACTCCATTGTCTGGTTAAAAAACACCCACACACATCTTTCTTCCAATGAAATACAGCAGGGACACCGCAAACTAGGAAGGGGTAGCAAGAGGGACCCAAAGCAGCTAATAAGAGCCAAAAGAGCAAATCTTCAAAGGGAAGCTCAGCATGGCTCTCCCAGAAGCCCACATTTTCAGCAGCATTCATGGATTTTGGAAATCTTTGAAGCAGAATGATCCAAATTCCAAGGTCCTCCTTCCAACCTCTGGATTTATCCTACAAGGCTGCTTGGCAAAGCTTTCTTTTCTTGTCCACGGTATGAATGAAGAGATTTTCTTCTAACCACAAGCATTGAGTGTTATGGGGTTTTTTTTATTCCTTTCCACTAGAAAGGCTTTAAGTCCATTAAAAATGCATTTATCAACACATATATAAATTAAGCCTTGCTTACATCATCCAACTGCATTTGTCCTCAATATTTAAGCAGATCAAATGTAATGAAAATCTTCACGGATTAAAATTATGCAGCTCATGATACCACAGAATGGCATCCATCCATCCAGCAAGATTTTTGGATGAAAAGTGAAGAGGAAACATTCAAGACAGCATACTCTTGGTGGAATTTCACCTTAATTCCATCAGACTGCATACAGTAAGCACTACAGACAGATCTGCAGTAAACTCTTAATGGCAGAGTGCAGAGAATGATCGTATGATTTCTACCTATCTAACACCTGGTACTTACTAGGCTAAGCAAGCAACAATGTAAAACCAAGCTAATGTGGAAATTCTTCTGTTCTATTTACAATTACATTTCCAGGAGCCTTTCAGCCTCTACAGCTCAGCACGTGTCACACACACAGTAACTACAAATCTGCAGGCTCGACAAACACTTGAACACATGAATAATTTTAATCAAGCAGCAAAATCCCATGCTAAACTCACTGAGACTGATTTCATGAGTATGCCATCGCATTATTATTACTATTCCATCTGCTTCATCATATGTCCTCAGTGCAAGGTTATGACAAAATTAATGAAATCCAGGCAACTATCCATAGCATCATCTTTCAATTTCAGTATCTCAGCATGAATGGAGGAAACTGAGAAGATACATATAATGATTCTTTTTTTCAATATATCTATATAAAGAGTCCTGAAGTCCATTTAATTGGTACTGTTGCAGACTAGAATACTGATTTTTACAGTTCACTCATAAAATTTGAATCAAGCTAGTGACACTGAACAGTTTTCATAGCAAAAATATAGTTTAATTTTGCATAGCAAATAGCTCCCCATTTAACTAAGTTTATTTACCAATAAATCCCTCATCTACATGCAATGCAATGCAAACAAGCGAGGAGAAGGAAAAAGATACAAGACAAGGCTACTTTGTTTCCCAAGATTATAACCCTGTTTTCTCTTCAGCGCACTCAGTGGATACTCCAGTATTTTAAAGTTCTACCAAAAACCACCCCATGCTTGAGGTGCCCATCTCATGAAAAGACACACACACAAGGAAAAAAAAATTAAAATAAACAAATGGACAAACCAGACTTTGACATTTTGAAGGTACAGACAGAAATCTACAGATGTACTTTTGTAGTATGTTCATCACTGCAATCTCAGCATGTTTTGATACAGCATTCAAAACTTGTAACGATATCAAAATTATTTAGGATGTAAAGTCATATTTTATGCCAGTTTTTCTTTATCAGCATATTCATCTTACACTTTCACTGGCTTTATCTTCTTTGTTTTGCAAACAAAAGACAATTTAGACACGCAAATAAGCCAGCTTGTTTTGCTTCACTATTATCAATAGTGTTGAGCCTTCCAGAATAACTACCAAGTAGATGATGCTCAAATTTGGGGATTTAGAAGCAATTTCTTCAGAACTTGGTATCAGATTTTTAAGTATCCACGAAAACCTCTGTGAATAACCAGGAAGTCTTTTATTCCAACTTTCCTTCATCACCTTCCTTGTTCAGGAAGTGATGACAAAAAAGGCAAAGATAACAAGCTAAAAAAACCCCTAACAGCCACCAAAGAAAAGATCCTGGCAGAGAGCTGTATGGCAAAAACCTCTTAACCAAATAAACTTTCCTTGTCTATAATCAACAAACACAAAACAGTGACTTGTAAAAATAAAACTTGTCTAAGCTTAGCTTCAAAACCTAAAAATAAGGGTTGGCAGTGGTGGTGTGTGAGGTTCTCCACACTGGGTTTTTACACTGTCAGCATACCCCTACCTTCTCCCTTTCTCTTTCAGCTGTTAAGTTAATTCATACCTCTAAAAAAAACATCACCAGACTCTTGCTGCAAAATTACCATTCAGGATGCACAAATTCAGGAAGCAACCTACTCAAAAACACTGTCCTGCTGTTCACAAAATCCAACATGCACAATAGGAAAATGCAAGGATAAATTCTGTACCTCCAGCTCCGTCTCTCTGCGATTGATATCATCTGTAGATTGATTCAGTTTTTCTAGCTCCCCCTAGAAAGAAAGAAAGTCAGATGCATAGTAAGCAATCAGGGAAAAAAACATGTCTGAGAAGGCTCATTCAGCATCCCCACTGAAAGCTCACAAGGGCTGTGGCTTATGCATTTAGTGAAAAGAAGAAACCTTGAGATGTTTAGCTTAACTTTGCCACTGGTCTTCTACTTTGCTACTTGAAAGAAAAAATCAGAGAAGCTCTATAGTTTTATGTTACAGCAACACATTTCCTGTTCTGGCTACTTCTTCACTATTACAAATAAACACAAGGCAGAGTAAGCTCTGTCTTGTTCATCAATGTAGTCAGTATCAGTGAGGTACTAGGGAGACAGACACACCCTCCCCAAAAGATTAGCATAAAGTTAACACTATCACAGGAGACACGCAGTGAAAGGACAGAACCGATAAGAAACACGTCTTGCCGCACAAGAGGCATTTTATTTTGGAAAACCATTTCATAACACAGCCAGTCAATGGGACATACAATTATGTTTACATCGTTTGCCTTCCTGCCAACAGTTTGATCCCTTAACAGCAAAAACAAAGGTGTTAAATCCCTTGAATAAATATGTAGTAGAGGCGGTGTTGGCATGAATGAAGTTACTGTAAAAATAAAGCCCATTCTTAATGACTTTCTTACCACAAAAAGCAACCCTCAGGAGGAGATTCGATAGCTTTATCTGAGCAACATGTTCCTTCATGCGAGATTATAAGATTTTTAACGGGAGTGTTCCTCAATTTAAATGTTATTTAATTGTCAACCAGTGTAACAGAATACGCCTTGAAATGTTTTGCTGTACAAACTGAACGTTGTAAATTGATTGTTACTCGAGCAGTTTCCCACTAGACTACAAGAATGACTCTGGTTACAACCAGAAAGGAATTAATTACAACAGTTTAGCTCTCTTATCCTCAGTGGTCAGGTTTCATTTCCCACTCCTATGATTTGGAAAATACCTATTTGCATATCCATGTTGTCTGAAACAAACACTCATCCAAAAATTACCTAATTGTCTCTTACTGTAAGGCTAAAAACCTCATGGATCTCACAGAAGCAGACACAGCAGCCTGTTTTTCAAACCAAATAGAATACTTAACAAAAACAATTGTTTTTCCAACAATTCACAAATCATGTATGTGGAAACATGTTGCAAGCTGAAGAACCTAAGGCCAAAATTAGATCAATAGACACCAACCGAGCCCAGCCTCTTAAAATCAGGGCAGTACCAGGCTAGCTTTTGGCTGAGGGCCTCGCTCTGTGTAACCATGTCTTGAGAATTTTGCAATAGCTCTGCTCAGCCCTGGAAAAAGAAATGCTCACGATGGAGAAAAGAATGACAATTACAGCGAGCAGGGACCTATGCCAAGGATCCTCTCGGCAATGTACACACATGTTATATTCATTCATGACAAACAGTCCCAGCAATGCTGGAGGCAAAAGCCATAAATCTGCAGAGACCTAAAAATACATTTCATTTCAGGGACCACAGCGTGCTTGAAGTTTGTACCAGGCTGTTGGTCAGGACGTGATTTTGGGGAGAAAAGCTTTGTTTAAAAACCATGCAAGAATAAAAAGCATTGCAGAAGGCATTCGCAGAAAACAAGCACCACATTCCATTAAAGCTCCTTTTTAACAGGAATTAAAAAATCACGACAGAAATAATAAAACAAAATTTTAAAATCTACGTTTTCCCGCATTTATGAATGGGTGAGCACCAGCCCCGTTGCACGAGCAAGGTCACGCTGTCATGGTCAATACTAAAAAGCGGATGGGGGGTTTCAGCAGCAGGAGGAGAAGGAGGGACGCCCAAGAGAGCCCGGCGCGGAGCGATGCCCGGGGTAACAAAGGGCTGGGGCAACCCGGGGCTGCTTCCCCCCACTGCCGACGGCAGAAACACCCGCGGCTGCTCCGCACCGCCGCCTGGCACGGCGAAAAATATTTGAAAAAAAAAAAAATAAAATATAAAAAATAATATCTATATGTATATGTATGCGCGTGTGTGTATATATGTGTGTGTGCACGTATGTGTATATATATACATGTATGCACAGACGCAGCAAAAAGCAATCAAATCAAAGGCAACCATTACCACATACAGCCATAACACACACACTGAAATGAATTTAAAAAACGCAGCCGCCCCTCGGAGGGCTGCCCTCACCTGGATGCGGGGGTCCACCTCCTCGTCCTCGGGGCGCGGTGGCTCCTCGCTGTTGCGGCCCCGCCGGCCGCCGGGCTCCATGGCGGCGACTCCGCTGCCGCTGCTGCCGCTGCCGCCGCCGGCGCCTCCCGCCCCGCCGCTCCAGCTCCGGCTCCGGCTCCGGCTCCAGCTCCGGCCCCGCCTCCGGGGAACCCCTCCCTCCCTCCGCACAGCGCCCCCCGGCTCTTTGTGCCTTCGCGCCGCCAGCAGGAAAGCAGCGCCAAATTTCGGGGGCTCCTTTTTCTTTTTTTTCCTTTTCCTTTTTTTTCTTTTTCTTTTTTTTTTTAAACCCTCCCTCACGCCCCGTTTTTCTGGCGTGCTAATTCCTGCGTCTTGCCGTGCTCGGTTCCCCCGCAACGGCACTGCGTGAAACCAGCATGAGGAGTTCCAGGTGCAGGGAAACCTGCTAAGGACACCTTGCTGGCTTTTTTAATTTTTTTTTTTTCTTCTTTTTTTCTTTCCTCTTATTCAAGCTCTGCTGGAGGCTGACATGCCTATGGAGAGAAAAAAAAATAAAAGAAAAGCAGAGAGGGAGAAGAGAAAAATACTAAAGGCACTTCCAACAACCTTGAAAATTCAAATGAAACCCAGATTTCTATTGTGTGGTAGCTAAGCAGGCAACTATTGTACCTACTGCATGTAGCAGAAAAAGACATATTGAAGATACATCCTTTTGTTGTCAGCAAAAAGGAACTTCTTACAAGAAGTATGCTCATGCATGGCCCATGTCTAGCAGAGCTCTTCAGATTAGGGTCTCCCTAATCACAGGGGTGGATAACAAGTAATTCTGAACAGATGAATATATCTCCACCTTAAAAGTATAACTATTCATATAACCCCATTTTGTTAGAAAATTCTTCAAAAGATAATAAAAAAGTGACAGTTTAGATGTGGTGAAGAAAGACGCTTCCTTTTTTAGACAGAAGGTAGAAAACATATCTCTTTATGAGATAAGAAGATAAAAATTAATATTGCTAAGGTAACTAAAGTAAAAAAGGAGGGAAAAGAAAAGCAGTCAAGCTCTTCCAATTGCTGCAAAGCAATTGGGGGAAAAAAAGGATGGGAAGAGAGAGACATAAACATTTGAAAATAGTATAAACATGCAAAGTGACATCAACAAACTAAAATAATCAAGGAACAGAGGAGGTGTTGCAAAAACGCAGATGGGTTGTTCGCAACATCTTCACCTCTCACAGCAGAAGAAATCATGTAAAGGGGGAAAAAGAAAAATAAAAACAAACCAAAAACCAAATCTGCCAAAGCCAAGTATTTACTCTTATTGAGGTCCATTGAAGGAATCCAGTGTGTATACACAGCCAGAGGTTCCCAGGGCCTTGGCATCTCTCATCCCTGGTGTGCTGTGGTTCATGCCAACACTGGAGCGGTCAAATGTCCAACTTTCCCATCATCCTAAAAGAGCATAGAAAACACAAAGCTCCACATGGAAGAGTTAATGTAGGCAGTCCTGCTGTTATCACTTTCATTTCTAAAAACAAGGCTGTGTGAAAGATCTACTGCAGCTATGCCATGTTTCTCCAAAACCTACACGGGCTGACCCATGGCAATGCCACAAAAAGCACTGCCCACTGCCTCGGCTACAGAAGTGCTCCTGCACAGACATGCTCTCCCAAAGGGATTTGTGATGTTTGCACAAAGGACCCTGTTCTTCCATTACCACTATCACAGCCCATGGGATTGTTGCAGCTCAAGAAACCTCCAGCCAAATTCATCAATCTGCTACCATCAAGGCAGAGCAAGCTGTGTCTCTCCTGAGTAGTACAGTGGATTTAGAAAGTTGGGAGAGCTGTCTGCAGAGCTTATGCACTGAAAGAGATGGTGTGGATACACAAGCCCCTGTTCCCACAGATCTGAAATCTCTCACAGAGCCCTGAGGCCACTGAGGCCTCAAACCAATATATCAAACCTATACATTGAGAAGATCTACATATAATAAAATCACTGAAGAATGCACATCTGTCATTACTGCAGACATTACTAAAGCATTAACAGAAAAGTGGCCTGAAGGAAATGATTTGACATAACAGGGAAAGGGAGACTATTCAATACACAGAAAGATCAATAAAAGACTCCAGGCTATTATTTACATGCTCATTTTCTTCCCTTCCCCATGGAATAGTTTTTGCTGAAACCACTGTCCCATGCAAAGGGCAGCAGAACCCAAGAAATACCCATGGAACAAACCTGCGTATCACATGGGCTGGCCTCACACATGAGCACACTCTCCACAGGTTTGTTGGTGACACCGAGCTGTGTGCTGTGATTGACAGGTTGGAGAGAAGGGCTGTCACTAGAGGGACCTTGGCAGGTGTGAGAGGTGGGCCTGTGCCAAGCTCTTGAAGTCTAACAAGTATTGAAGTCAAGTGCAAGGTGCTGCACCTGGGTCAGGGCAATCCCAAGCACAAATACAAGCTGGGTGGACAACATACTGAGAGCAGCCCTGAGGAAAAGGACTTGAGAGTGTTGGTTGACAAGAAGCTCAACATGACTCAGGAATGTGTGCTTGCAGCCTAGAAAGCCAACCACATCCTGGGCTGCATCAAAAGAAACACGAACAGCAGGTCAAGAGAAGTGATTCTTCCCCTCTAGTCCACTCTGGTGAAACCCCACCTGGTGTGCTGCATCCAGCTCTGGGGCCCCAACAGAAGAAGGATGTGAACCTGGTGGAGACAGTCACGAGGAGGGCCACAAAGATGGTCAGAGGGGTGGAACACCTTCTCTCCTACGAAGACAGGCTGAGAGAGTTCCAGTTGTTCAGCCTTGGAAAGAGAAGGCTCCAGAGAGACCTTAGAGCACCTTCAAATACCTAAAGGGGGCTACAAGAGGGACTTTTCACAAGAGTATTTAAGAATAGGACAAGGGGTAACGGCTTCAAACTGAAACTAAACTAGGGTTAGATTAGATATTAGGATGAAATTCTTTACTGTGAGGGTGGTGAGGCACTGGAACAGGTTGCCCAGAGAAGTTATGGATGCCTCATCCCTGGAAGGGCTCAAGGCCAGGTTGGATGGGGCAATCTGGTCTAATGGAATATGTCCTTGCCCATGGCAGGAGGATGGAGATAGATGATCTTTCAGGTCCCTTCCAGCCCAAACCATTCTATGATTCTGTGCTTTGCTTAGGTCAATACTGTGCAAGAAGTGAACTGCAGTAGATGGATGGCATTTGGGTATTACTTTTGCCAAATCATGAGTGATCTCATCCCAGCAAATCCCTCCTACACACTCTGTTAAAGGCCAGACTCCTCCCCAAGAAAGCCAGTCATGCTGACCTTTTCGCTTCCCCCACAAGGCCCTATGCGCGCCAAGGCGTCTGAGTAAAGCTTGCACAAGGCCTGATCGAGACAGTCTGTACTTTCTCCTGTATCAATATTTCAAAACCCTGGTCCCAAGTATTCAATATTTGAACAAAGCACTCTGAAGTTAAGGCAGGAAGAAACAGCTTGCTCTTTCACTAATGGGATTCCAGAGTAGCCACAGCAGAGAAATAGCCCAGACCTGTCAGGCTGGGCTGCAACTTAACATTAACTATGCTGAAGATGGTACAGCTCAACTAAAAAGCACAGGGAGAGGTTCTGGTGCAGGGAAAGGCACGATCCAAATTGCTTCAGCAACCAGTTTAAGTGCACCAGGCAACACCTGTGTCTTGTGACATGACAGCACGCATTTGAGGTACAAGCCTTATCATTAACATCAGACACTGGAGCACAGAAATCCTTAAGCAAGGGTAATGTTCTGGCCAAGAGCGCTGATGCAGTTGGGTTTTTGGGGCAAGTTGATACATAACCTTATTACGTGGTCCCACAGAAATCCTCAAGCAAGGGAAAGATTTGGCAAGGGAAAGACTGAAATATCTGTACTTTGAGGGAGGAATACCGAGAAGAATTCTCTTCCTCATTCTGGAAGATGGTTTTTAGATTACTTACTACATTTCTGAATAGCCATTGGAGAACTAGAAGTTGCATTTTAAATAAAATCAGCTGGGAAGAAGTATGCATCAGTGAAGAATCACCTGAGGAAACATCCTAATGACTGTAGTTAATTTAGGGATAAAATTCAAAGGGAATGGATAGTGTAATTTTACACATATTTGATAATAGTAGATTCTGAAAAGATTTTAAGGAAGGGTTGAGTTTTTTCCAAGTCTCATCTTACATTCAAATTTCTGCTCAAACTTGCCCTCAAAGCTTGCTTCTGCCCCAGCATTAGAGCCAAGGGCCTGAAATACAAATCAAAAGTTGCATTTCCTTCCTCATAAACATGTATCTTCTCTTTTTGAACACTGATAGCAAACTGAGCAGAGTTCAGGACTAATAAATGCACATTTGATTACTGAAGACACATTTCAGCTCATGGAAATGTTCAAGGAGAAAACAGCCTAAGACAGAGCCTTGCTTGCAAAATCCTGCCCCTCTCCTCAAGGGGACTAGAGAAACAGTTCTGCTCTGAAAAATTCTTCTGCTTCCATTGATGATGATACTAGAGGCTAACTTCCAATTGGCTTCAAATATTGAAGTGCCATTGCAATTTGGTTTTAAATAATTTACCAACAAACAAACACAGAAGTATAAACAGTCCAATTCTAAGGAGAAACAATCACAGTCCCCAATATACATTTATGAGCATAATAGCCACTATGTAGCTTCTTAACTCAATTAACCCTGAAGACCAGTATACTACACAGACTTTTGCAATGTTACGCTAGAAATTAGTTTAGCTCAGGGAAGGTCTCATTTAAACACAAAGCCACCATCTCTATCTTCCAAGCTGCAGCAAAGACATTGCTCTGTCAACACTCAAATCCTGTATGTTTTGCTGGTTTTCAGAAGTATACTGCACATGCTGGAAACACTTTTAACCATTAAGTGGGATCTCACCCACTGTCATGGTACATTTGATGATCTGGGCCTCCATAATTTAATCTTTTATAAGAGGCTAAGCACAAAATATTTTTTGAAGATATGCGCTGCATTTATGGAAGATTTTAAACTTCTTGGGTACATATGTAGGGTATTAAACACTTGCAATGTGGACAGAATCAAACCTTCCCCTGGCTTATTTCTCAAGCAAATTTTCATGCTTCCATACTCACAATGATTGTGGCATGTTTGTGCTCTGCATTTTAGAAAGCGCTAAAAATCAATTATCTCTCCTACACCAGTTTGTAAGATGGTATTGCCTTATGAACTTGCACACAAAGACACACTAATGGAGCTAGAGCATCTGCGGTACAAAAACTTGTAGATTTCCCCACCTACAAAGAATGTATTTAAAGAAAAGGCTACATTCCAAAATACCCTTTGATTTCACTTCTCTTTAACAAGCACTATTTAAAATTAAAAATAACCTCCAGGCTTCACAGGGCTACAAAGAAAGGAGGCTCATTTAAAGAGGTACAATCTATTTTCAAGCCACACTAATATTAATATCTTCCATAAAAACTAAATACAAAGATTATTAGCAAAATTACCTGCTGGCCCATTTTCTATTGCATATACATTTATGTCCCATCATCCCATGAGCTGCTTTTCTTATTATTTTGAAGCCTGAAATTGATGATGCTTCATACAGAGAGTGTGAGTGCAATACAGTTGTTTATATACACATATAGACACACTCACATGCACTATGGTATATATATGTGTGTACAAAATGCATGACTAACAGCTTGATGGATTTCCCTGCTTGTTGTTATTTCATTGGGAAAGAACCCACATCATCACAGGAAATTTTCTCCTCCTCCAAGCTGCCTTTTGGCAAAGCTGGTGGTGGTGGAATTTCCACTGGAAAAAAACATCAGTGCAATGACACTACATTTGCTGCAGTGCTGCTGCTCCTCTGGCCAAAATGCAGAGTGTGCTGCTTTTGCAGATTTAGAAAATACCAGAGTAACATGAGGATCTTCCTCAGATCTGCTGCTGAATGATAAGAAAGATCCCTTTTACAGTGCTTGATACTTGAACTGGGAAAAACCCTGTACTGCACCCTTTTAAGTTGAATATATCTACCCTGGTTCCCAGTCCTGCTCTCTGCTTTCCTTGATAAGCAGTCTCACACCAGTCTCAATGGCAGCAGGATCAAACGCAAAGGTGTTAGTCTGTACTCAATATGAGGCCTTGGACAAGAAGTATTGCCTCGTGAGAGCCAAAACGAGATGCAAGTGCCATTCTCCTCTACCCAGCCTGACAATTCACTAATGTTTTGCAGCAGTGTGGATACATCATTGCTATTCAGTACAAAAACACCCACCCTCATCTTTTATTCTTTATACTTAGACATCTATGCAAACCACATGTAAAGCATTTATTTAAAGAACCACCTCTAACTCTCAAATAACATCAGCCACGTGCAGGAATACACCACATTTTTTCAGTAGTTTGCTTAATGTTCAGACTGGTTCCATTTTTGTGGCTATTTAACTGTATCAGTAAATTTCTCACTGGCAAATTTAAAGGATTAAATTCCTTCACTGGTCTCTTGCCACCAGCCCACGCTGCTCACGATGCACCAAATGCAGCACTGACAGATGAAGGCAGGAATCCCTATGAAAATGTAATGACAAACAAGAAACTCCAGGTAGTGAAGTTCCTGTGGGTCTGGTTCAGGGTATTCATGTGTCTGGTGCACCTTCTGTGAGAGAGAGCCCCGAAGGGTTGCTCAAAGCCGGCAATTGCCACAACCCTTCCCTCACACAGCACGGCTGCCCTACACACTTGGCACATTCCAGCTCACCGGGAAAGGATCTCCGTGTGCCTCCTGGTCACAGGCAATGCTCCTGACAGATGCTGACAGGGACACCCACTCCCTGCAGTGAGTCATCTCCTTCAGAGCAAAGGTACCTGCTGTGTGCAGGCTGGGGCACAGCTCTGTGCAAAGACAACCAGGTGACTGCTGAAGGCTCTCTGACCACAGACTTTGCTTCTTACTAATCTTGTGATCAGGCAGGAAATTCACCCATACCCTATTTTAAGCTGCTGAACACACAACAACATTAAAACTCTGAGCTTCTGTCAGGGATCTCAGAGCATTCCTTCAAGTATCATCTATCCAGGGAAGCATTCCTCTTTGGTTTCCAGCACAAATCCCATTGTTTATAAATGCCAATTGATTAACAGAGGGAAACAATGTAGACATTTCAAGTAAAAACATGGCCCAGAGGATGAGGGAAACAGATACCTATTCAAAACAAGCTTCCATACAGGGCTGAGTAGACCAGGTAGCTAAGGAAAGACATGGGACCTCTTTATCATCATGAGCAGCTCAAGTGCAAAGAGAGAAGGCAGAATCATGGTCTATATCTAGAGAAACAAAAGATGGGGATGGGCCACCAAAGGGAAACTCCTGCCTCTAAGTTGTGAAGGCAGACTGGCAGCCAAGAGGGTGACAGCTGGGAAGGCCAGAGATGGGGACAAGCACTTCCACAGCCAAGTCTCATTAGCAAGATATTAAGAAAGGTCTTTGCACGGTCTATTTGCTTCCTAACCACATTTGACTGCCTATAAGCAGTGACAGGAGAAATAGGCAATGATTTTTATACCCTCCTCTTTAGTTTCCTTTCCAGGCTGGTTATAGCCTAATATACCTTGTGCCAGAAAATACGAGCTTATGAAATATCTAGATACAGAAAAAATTGTCAGTTTAACAAATTTGATTTGGATGTCTGCAAGATCCTAAGTGTCCACACTTCCAGTGTGTCCTTCCATTCATACAAGAAATTCAAACCTTTAAAATACTTGACTTTAAAATATCTCTCTTAGATTTGTACAAGTGAAATGCTTCCTGTGTACATAGACCCTTTTTTCCCTCTCCCAGTATTAACAGCTAGATTTCTGCCCTGGCAGAATCATACTTTTCAGTGCTTCCTGTTACATTAAAAATGGAATGATTGAGCACATTGTGTGTAGGAGTGAAGCAGATTCTGTTTTAGCACACAACTTCATATGTCAGGAGAAGAAGTAGTGATTAACTGTGATCCTTCTCCTGCCTTCTCCCATGCCATAACCTGCAGGAGCATGCTGCTGCTGCAGAGCCACATCCCTGCATTTCCATTTTGGTACCCAAGAGCAGCCCAGAGCAGCACCAAGGCTGTGAAACCAAAGTCAGTCACACAGGCGGGTTTGGAAGCCTCCCTACCACAACCACGCTGCAGCAGTATGTGACCCAATGCCTCACATCTCCAAGAGCTCAATAAAAACTTTGGATTGCAGTGCAGATCTCCCCTCTGCTCCCCACTCTTCAACTCAGTCATCTCTACTTCTCCCTGACCATCCCACCTCAGCCTTTTTCTTCCCCAGTCTCAATATCCACCCCTTCTTTCTACCATTGCAAATATTGTTTAACCCATTGTTTCCCTCCTTACCTAATTTGTCTTAACCTTCATTTTTCCTCCTTCTTTCATGTATAAACTGTTACACAGCAGTTGCCATTATTTAACGCCACCAATGTTCAACACCGCTATTTGTCAAAATGATGCATCTTCATCATTTCACCTCCCACTCCGGGGTTGGGTTTGCTCATCTGTTGCAGAGACTGAAAAAATTTTGCAGTACCATTTGGAGTAGGTTGATCTTCCCCAGACCAGAGAAGTCTCTTTTGCCACAGGAAACATGTTCAACCCTAGCTGCAATTCTTCTCCACTGAAATCTCTCCAATATGAGGGCAGTTTTGCAATCCCAATGAATAAGCAGTCATAGGGACAGAAGTGAAGAATTTTATTTTGGAAGTCCCTGCAACTCCCCCAGAGTCAGAAAAAAAAATTTTAGATTTTTGAGATGCCCTCTAGACCTCCAGAGTGTGGTTTACTTTGTGCAGGTTATTGGATTAAAAAACTGCTCCCTTTTGTCTAAATCTTCCAAGGACCATATCAGAACAGCACTTTTCCAGCTGAAATTGCAGGTGTATTTCCTAGGTGTAACAGCCACTACATGTCTCAGGAGCCAGTTCCACAACAGCAGGAAAAGATTAGAGAGCACACTTCAGTCCTTTGGAAAATCCTGCTCAAAAGGATCATGTTGAGCCTGACAGACTGTCCTTTATTAACATGCAGATGAACACAAATCACTCCACACTGGGGACTGTGTTCCTCTGATCTAAAATGTGACCCCTGAGCCTCCTTTTCAGCTCCTTGGCCTTTCCTCCAATTTCCTCCCATCCTTTTATTTCCTACCCTCCCACAGGGTAACTCCTTTCAAGGGAGCTGTCCACACCAGAAGCCACACGTACACCCCTGCACCCACACTTCTGTCGAGCCGCCAAGGCACAAACAAATCACCTGTGATGCAAAGTATCCAAATTTCCTGGAGTAGGTAAGCTGAATACTTGGGGGAGATTCTGGGTAGGACAATGAGATTTTATATCTCCAAAATATGATTTTATATGTCAAAAAACAGAGGGTACCTTCATTTCCCTAAGTTGTTCACATTACTTTTCGTGAAAAAGGTGTTCAGGTCTAGAAAATGAAAGGCTGCCTTTCCTAGGTGATTTTCTGCCAGGACCATTTCAGCAAATGGACTTAGGAAATCAGCATGAAGGAAAGTAGTTAAAGGGGTTTGCGTTTGATGGGTGTGTGAGAATCATCCAGCCCTTGTTTGGAGAAGGATACACATACTGCAAAATAAGCTGAGAAGATGTTTGGCATACCAGTCTCTCAACAGCCTACCAGAAAGAAGAGGGATCTGCTTCCTTGGTCACAAGAAGTGGTTTGGTGTGCTCAGCACCCTGGGGACCCAGAAGGTGTCTGTCAGATTTCCCAAGCAAATTGGGAAAACTGTCAATAATGCAAATGAAATGCTGACGCACAAGGACAGAAGCTGCTCAGACTCAGTCTGGCGTCCACACTGCTCCCCAGTCCCAGCAAACAGGAGTGGGAAGGCACCCCAGTGTAACAGCAGGGGCAGAATCAGTACCCCCACTGCCATTACACAGTGCCAGGGATGAGCAGTGGGATACCAGCACAGGTATCCTTCTCTAAACAGCAGGAGATGAAACTGATTTTCAGGTGCAGGCATTCTGCAGACAGAGCAAAAGGAACAAAGCAGATGTCAGGCAGTCTGCAGTACGGCTCTCCTCTTGCAGGCACCCCTTTGGAGCAGTAATTCCTTCAAGGGGGAAGGGGAGAAAAAACAGCCACCCAGCAGAGTGTTAATCTTCACAGATGGAGCAGCTTTAATGCTGTCTAATCCTCCAGAGAGAGGAAAGAGCATTTCCTTTGTGCCAAGGATATCAAAATGGTTGAAGATGGCAATCTCCACTGACATTAACTTTATTAAAGGAAGGGTATTTCCATGAGATCTGAGACCGCTTGGTCAAGAGCCAGCTGGAGATACACTGCATGTAAACATCTACTTGTAACAATGGAAAATAGCAGGCAGTCGGGAACTCCTGGGAAAATATACAGGCACCGAGCATGCACACAAACTGGAGATTGCATATCACAGCCACACACATCAATTATATAGCTATCAAACAATTGCATAGCAGCAGCAATGTGAGCAGCTAGTTACTGCCTTTTACTCTTCTTAAATTTGGCTCCTGTATTATTTTGCTGCAGCTATATAATCAACTTGTACTCTGAAGCGGGAAGTGGTGCCCCTGGGTTGTCATAACAAAAATACCAAACCTTCTTGAGCCACTTCCTTGGCAGAGAACAATTTTTACATGAAAATTAGATGCAGAAGTGAAAGAAAGGATAAGCATTCTCAGTAAATTTTTGAGTATCAGGAGCCAGCACTTAATTAAACCTTAGTTTAAATAACAGTAGTATTTACATTCTACTAATAGATGCTTTCTTGCATCTAAATGTCAAATAACTGTCACTTCACAATGGCACTGCATATAAAGCCAGTCCCTAAACACTTTAGGTAATGCACAGTTCAAACATCATTTTGGATTCACATTGGTATGTCAGTACATCTCACCCAGCCTGCTTGTGAAAAAGGGAAAATTAAAGCTCTGGATCTAGGAGCTGAAATATAAAGCTCTGCTATTGTAACAGAAGCAGAAAATACCCATGCATTCATTTCCCCTTCCTGGAGAACAGTTCAATTATCATCATGTCCCCAAGCAGATTTTGCACTGAATCACTGTGACATCTGCTAGGGAAATGAACACAAATCTATATCTGCATGCAGCAAATACATTGCTGTTATGTATTTGGCATGGTTAAAATGGGGGAAAGGGAAATAAGTGTCACTTTTCACACAAACTAGAAAATGACAGCTTGTCACATCCATGAGTAAATACTAGCAGAAGTGAGAGGAAGCAAGATGCTTCTTCACCTTTCCCCCCCCCCACCATAGCATTACAAAGATACAGATTAAGGACAAAACAGTGGCTTCTTCTTCACTGCCTACAGTAACAGCATCTGGACACATTTCAGCATCTGGGAACACTAACAATAATGGATCATATCTGCCACTTGCACAGGTTAGGAGAGCTCCCCTGAGTTCCAGGGAACTGTGTCTCTTTCCTAGTTGAAGGGCCAGTCCAACATGCCAGGGCTGGCAGAAGCCGGAAGAGCCCCAAAGAATGAGGGTGCAGAGCAACCTCCTTAAGGTCACTTATGGTAAAGAAGACTTGCCCATTGCCTTGTCAGCAGCAGGGACAATTTTATACAGAAACAGACACAGAAACAAGGGCTTAGTCTGGCATACATGCAAAAATCATGATGTGATGTAGTACAACCCTCTTTGTACAGACAAACAAACAAACAAACAACAAAACCTAGAAGAAGGATAACGTTAGCTTGAATCCCCCTGTATTTCCCCAAGGACAGGAGTATGCCCACGGACAACTGCTTCCAAGCCCCCCACATGTTACAGCTTGTCTGTCTGAGCCCATGGGCACCTTTCCCACCTCCTTTCAGTCCTGCACACAAGGCTACACCAGTTGCATCACACGGCAAGGCACAAAGTTGACTCTCAAGTGCAAGATGGAGGAAAGGCCATGATATGAAGTTACCGAGAAAAAGCCACCTTTCAGCAAGAGGTCCCTTGACTCCAAAATCTAGCTGCACCATAACACTGTGACCTCTCCTCCACTGCAGTCACACACAGGGCTGGAGATGAAGGCAGCATGGCAGAGCACACCTGAGACTCAAATACATAAGTCTCATGAAGAATGTGCAAGATGGATCTGAGATTACACCCATAGAGGAAACAGCATCATTATAAGCTCCTTGTAAGCTAATGATGTCTTTTACATAGGGGTAAAGTAACTGCAGCTGTTTTAGAAGGAAACAGTCTCTCTACCAAAAATACAGAAATGGGTACAAAACCTCTGCATTTCACACCTTCACCTGTAAGAAAATGCATTGCATTAACATTTAACAGTATCTCACTGCTGGAGCAGAGCAGAGCACCGTTTCATCAATTATGGCTTGTTTTCTGGTGCACCTTCCCCACACCCAAAAGCCTATGTTCAAATATCTCTGTTCAGATATTCTCTGGTTCAAATGGCAAGATTAACATGACTGTAAAAAGGGTATCATTACAGTTTCTTTTTAAAGAGATGTACAACCTTCCGCCCACTCTTTCTTGTGCTTTTGCAGTGAGAATTTTTTCCTAATTGGTATCCAAGTGTGCAGAGTCAGATAAATTTCTCTTCAAAAAAGAGTGCTGCTTTTTATCCAGATGAAAACAGATGCTACAGACTTCACTTACAGGCTCTGATTTTAAAAATTACTGTAATCAGACTTTGATAGAACCACTCTGATAACAGATGTGTGGCTAATGTGTTTCCTAATGTTATGATAATTCAACTGCAAAGTAAATAAATAGCTTAAAATAAGAAAAACTTTAGAAATTTGGACAGTGGCGATTAATGCCAAATTCAGAGCTCAGAAGTCTCCTCTGAAATGTTGTTAGTTCATATCATCTTACTTCTCCGCAATCCTGATCTTTAAAACTTACGATAAAGAAAATTTTCAAATTTGGACTCTTGATCTGAATTTGCGTTCACATGTAAGAAATAAACTTTAAGCTTTCAGGAGTTATGTATTTACAGTCTGGTCTCACAATAAATAACACTGATTCTTCTAGTCAGTAGAAAAATAGAAACAGTTTCTCTAGAAAGCTGTATTACAGAGTTTACAATTAGGAACTGCCTGGAAAAAAAAATGTAGAAAAGAAAGACTAGAGGGTTTTTTTAAGCTATGTAAAGGAAGGTTATTATTAGAACTGCCAGGATTCTTTACATTGGCATAATGCAGTAAGAACACTGAAATACTTCTCTACTAAATTATGGTTTTCAGCCAGGCACTTTAAATTGCTATTTTCACAAATCCACATGGTCTAACTGAAGGGAAGTTGGCTAGAGCCTTGCCACTGCCTGCTTCAAAACAGAGGTGGGAACAAGTGTATGATCTGCCAGGTACCTCCTCCTGTGCTTGCCACAGCCTGACCCACAGCCAGGCTGCTCCTGCTGCCACCCCTGCCCCAAGCACTGCAATGGAGGATTGCAGTATGAACAGGTACAGAAAGCAAAGGAACACCTGTATGCCCTGAAGGGGAAAAATAAACGCAAGCAAGAAAGAAAACTTCAGGTTTAAAACTGCACTTCTTCCAAAAGATGAATTAAAATGGTCTAACAGCTATCTTACACACAGACTGATAAGCAATAAAAAAATCATTGAGAAGTTCAAAAGACACTTTCTTTAATCTGCCACACATTTTGCTTTTGAGTCTCCAGTTCTGTAGGGTTTCTCAGAAGAGCAGACCTCTCTTCTAAGTGTTTCTAACATACCTACTGACTTAGATTCCTATCCCACAAATCCTAACAGTCATTACATGCATGCATTCTTGTCTGCAGTATCCAAAATGGATTTTATATTTATTATATCTATTATATATAGGACACCTTTAAAAATTACAAGTACGTGAAACATAACAGAGTTTCGTAAAATATTTCTGTCACAATACAAAAAGTCCATCAGTTTTTAAATCAAGAAATCCTAGATAAGTTTTCTTCATCATCTGGTACATTTCTCACATCTTCTTCTCTAAGAACTGTAAGTAGGAGAAGAGAAGGAAGTGAATTCTGCAGCTTCTGCATAATATAACCAAATATCCTCCTCCTGTCAAATCAACCTCCTCCTCCCAAAATGGCTTAAAGTAGATTTACAGTAGACCCTCTTTTTGGGAGTCTTACCATCATACCATTGTTTCAAGTCTGTAACTCAGAGGACTGGGAACTGAGGTTGTATTTCTGGCAATGAGAACTGAGTCTGTGATACAACAGCCTGAACCAGGACTCCAAGGAAAGAAAAAGATAACAGTGGAAGTGGGCTGCATATTGGGAAGACAGCATAGAGAGTTGACATTGCACACAAAGTCTTATTTCCACACTCTTTGCTTGCTTTCACTTCTACTGGTGTCCAAATTGAGTTTTTGTCTTTCTTCTACTGCATGTGTTCCCTACTTCAAAGCCAGCTGAACAACTTTTCTTTTGCAGGAACTTGAGGAATTAGAAGCAAGACAATGAAAGCTTTCTTGAGAGCTAAAGCAAAGACTTGCCAAGTAAGCAATCCTTGTTTATACTGATTAAGAGTTTGAGCCTCATGCTCATGATGGGATGTTATATCAAGAGCCTTGAGCAAGATAGAGATGCTTGGGAAAAAACGAGAAGGGAGTCACCTCTGTCTGCCTGAAGCTCTCAGCCCAGTCTCACACGCAGGATACGCTCTGCCTGAGAGCACGGAGAATGGAGCTAAAAGCAAGCAAACACCACCAAGAAACTCCAGCCTCAAGGGAAATCAGACCCTATCTTCCTCTCATCTTATTTTCATGTCCTAAATAGACTGCAAGAGTGGCCAAAATACCTTCAGAGCAGCTTAACTCAGCATTTTCTTCTTTGTCCATGCCTTTGCAGCCATTTAGCCCTAGCTAGTCTCAGTATCTAAACTCAGTGATACAAATCCACTCGTGAGCCTATCCATCACTCTCCACTGCTTAATCCTCCCCTGCCTCAAGAAACTGAGAAGGGGATCTGCAATTTAAGTTTCTTCAAATGGATTTTCTGTATGTAAGACACTACCATGCATTTCCTAGCCAGCTTTAAGTTGTAAATCCCACTGTCCAGGTCATGCTTAGGAACAAAACAAACTATTTGGAGCACAGACAGCAGGAGTACTTAGGTTATCTCGCATCACTGTTGACTTTTGTCTGTGTTCATGTCATAGGACCCTCAACCAAATCAACTCTCTAGGCAATGATTTACTCTACCTGTGTTTCTCTGGTGCTTAAAGATTCCACAATTTTTGGGTTTTGGAACCAAAGCAGAAGCCCACCAGCTTCTGTGCTTTTTCTCATACATGTCGCAGACAGTAATCCTAACATAATTCTCCTCTCCTCAAATCTCTCACTTCTTCTCTTCAGCTGGGCTGCTCTTCCTCTCACACCTACTTTCTGAAGGGAACATGATCCAAAATTGGGAAATAAGCACTGAGACTGGCTCTACAGAGCACAGGTGCTTTTTTTACACAAATGTCTACAAGCACCAATTGGCTAAAAGAAATCAGAACATTAGCTTGCAGTGAATGAGGTTTCCTCTCTTTCTGTGCAGCCTCACAAACCAGGCTGCATTATATGTTGGCTCACAGACCAATTAACACAATTTAGGATCTTTTTTAGACTAAGAACTTGCTGACATGGGAACAAATGGCTGAAGGGAAGAGGCTGGATGACCTACTGTGCTGAGCTGCATGTGAAGAGTGATGTGAAACTGTTTGAACTCACTCGTCAGTATAACAAGGAGATAGAGGAGGCTTTTATTGCTCATAAAGGAAAAATAGTCTGAATTGTCTACATTTTTGTGAGGGCTTAACAGAAAAAGGAGAAAAAAAAAATGATGTTGAAAAAGGGCATAATAAAGTGCAATTAAGTCCATGTTGTGTGTAGAACAATTTCCTTCAACACACTCTCATCGCAAATGAGGCACAGCAGGAACCAAGACCAATGGAGGAAGCAGAGCTTCTTCCACAACATTTACCAGCAACTTATCTTTTATAAATGATAAATAAGAATGGGGTGACTAAATCCTGATAGTTTCAGCCCAAATTTGGATTCTGCTGTTCTAAGTACCACATAAACACACACGAAGTCAAACCTGCCCTCAAACATTTGCAGCCTAAAGACAATAAACTGGAGGAGGAAGGAAATGTTTATCACAGACAGATAACAAGAGTTAGTTACATGGCAGCTTGCATCACTGAGGCAAGAAAGAAGCCAGGCAAGTCAATTTACTTAAGGATAGGAGGATTATGAAGAAGGACATTATGGAAAATGGGGAAAAGGGCTGGATAGGAGGCAACTTGTTGATGGGCTCAATTTCCTGGTTCAGAAATCACCCTGAGCCAAGTAGGCACAGAGATCTGCCTTGTGCAGTCTGCCAGTTGCAACTACGCACCCCTGTGCAACGTGGGGCTCTGCAGAGCATCCTCCCAAAAAGTGCAGCACTGCTCCCTTCCCAACCATGCACTGCCAGTGCTCCTCACATCCACACAGTGCACAGGCCTGACCCCTCAGAGCTTGCATCAGTTAGTAAAATTTCAATCTCACCACTGTCTCTGGGAGAAGGAGACCCAGGCAGTGACCCAGGCTGCCAAAGCAGTGCTCTGTAGAACGATTTGCTCCTCATAAAATTTACTGCCCTTTGCGTTTTCCAGTGAAATTCCTCAGGAGCCAAGAAATCCCAAATGGCATTTAAGGCTATCAGGATGAGTATACTTCATAACACAGCCACAAGGGAGTACTCATGGAGACCCATCCTGCAGGTCCAAGTCCCACAGTTTATCTGAGAAAGCAGTGTTCCAGGAATGCACAAGGTTTAAATGCATGCATGCACTCTTTTTAAGCTTTCAGAATTGTCTTGGTGCACTAAGCTTAAAAAAATGTATGACATCTTCAAGCATTTTTCTTCCAGGTTATGGAAAAATGCTCCCCTTCTAAATGCTTATTAAATTTCTTTGGGTTCATATATGAAGTGTATAATTCTGGGTTTCTGCCTTCCCTCAGAACAATGAGCAAATGGGTGTCTATTCTGTTAGCTCCCCTATTGATTTTGTGATTCATAGTGTAATCAATTTGCCTGTCTCTCCCCAGACTTCTGCCTCAGGGCAAGGAGAGCTATACTAATGGTATGGGACAGTGGGACTATGCCTGTTTGGTGCTGTGTTACAAATACTGCTGAACTGTGAATATACACTCTCAAATTATTTTTTTCTGGCCTCCTCCCTCTCTAATGGCATACACACCTGAGGAGGTCAGCAAATAGGTAAATCCCAGATTCCCATAGCAATTACTATCCTCCTCACTCCTGCACCCAGCAAACTAATAGTGCCTACTCAGAACTTACCAAGATTGTCAATTCGCATCCCTTACCATCATAATTTAGGCTTTATCTGCTTCTCTTCAGCCATATCAGCACTGTTCTTATGTTGATATTCCCATATTTGTGGGTCTTATCATTTTGTGACCCACTGGCTAACTCTTTGCTAACACAACTATTTGGTTTAGGGGAGATTTGCTTCAGCTGAAGCAGTATCCACTTTTCCATTCTTCCTGAAGCTCACTGTCCTCCAGTCCAACATATACTCATTGCATTCCACTAGCAAATAATACAACTCGTGGGTGTTTTTGCATCCTTCTTTCAAATGCTGCATTGTCTTGGCTAACAGTGTTTGCCCAAGGCTCTGCATCAGCACATTTTGAGTTCCGGCATGCCCTTCTGCATTACTTGTAGTCTATAGATTTCATTTTCTAGTGCCTCCACCATACTGGACAGTTGTTCATCCTTCTTAAATTTCATAAACCAGCCTGGGTGTTTCCCACTGCCTTGCAAATTACAATTGACTAATGTAACTGATCATTTTTGTATTATCTAGTAATAAAGTTCTCTGATGGCTTTGTCTTCAGATCACACTCAGTGCATGGCAATTCAACGGGGACTATGTTAATTTCCCCGATGGAAAAAGCTGGTGTCTCAGTTTGTCTTTTCAATTTGTATTCACATATTAAAAACAGAACAAGAAAATGCACTCTTCACCTCTTTACTTTGGTCACAAGTCAAAAGTCTGAGACATATCAACTGATTCAGAATAGGAAGAAAAAAAGTCTCATGACTGTCTTCATCTTTTGTTGGTACCCCCTGTCTGCATAAAAGGGTTTTTCAGCTGGCTCTGCTTTTCCAGAGCAATGTCAGCTTTGGTGCCATTTTTAGCTGTGACATTTTCCCCACTCAGAATATTTTCTTAGTCCATTATACCCCATGTACCATCTGCCACACAATAGTCACACAGTGCCAAGAAGCCTGGTCACAGTCTGCTTTATTCAGTGGATGAGTCCTAATTGTTTAGCCTGGCACAATGTGAGCCTCCACATAGCACAGCATCCCATTTCAACTGCCTGTGCCACAGTTTCTCCAGGGTTCAACACTCCAGCACAGCCTGGGAGGCAGCTGTGACCACCAATTAGTTCCAACACAGAACAGTCATGCTTCCATTCACCTGCTGTGAAGACAGGAGAAAGCGACCACACTGTAGGCCTCATGCCCTTTGTTTCCAGTTTCACGCTGAGAACATGGCAGAAAGGAACAGGCTGTGAGACTGGGAGCCAAGGAAAGCACTGCACATCCTGGATGCAAATTGTCCGAGTGATTCTACTGTCCTGCCTCGTGCTAATGAATGCTGGAGGGCTGGGGAACAGCAAGGCCAGGGTTATGGTGTTGTCTGTAGCTTTGTATTGCATGCAACCTCAGTAATATGTGCCAGGATCCTCTAACCTGTTGAACAAAGGGCAGATGCCAGTTTTAGTATCCTTCTTGCAGGCTGTACAGCTGCTGGCTCTGAACACCTTGCTGCCAGCACTACAGAATGCAAACATCCAGTCTCATCCTTTCCCCCATGAGCTGGCTGTGGCTTCTCAGATCCACAGACTGTGACACACATCAACCTGCCAAGAAAAACACCACAGTCCAGGGTAATACTCAACATCCCTGCCCCACCTCTGTTTCAGTGTCTAGCGAAAAGAGATGCTAAGGCTGAACACAATCCTGACAAAACTAGGGAAATCTCAGTCTCACAGCTGTGACACACCATCAGCCTGTGCTAACCAAGGAGGGAAGACTTCTTGTCCTGCCCAAATACATCACTTCATCTGCACTGCTGATGTCTCTGGGTCTGCTGCTCTCTCACCTTGTACAGATAAATTAATGTTTGATATGACAATGACACATTTTCTTTTTGATCATTGGGTATTTAGGGAGGAAGTGGTAGGCCAGCTGCTACTTCTACATGGTGAAAATCAGGACAAGTTTGGTGGAAAGGGAAGGAAGAATAACATAATGGACCAGTAGCCCAGTACTGCAGTATTAATACTCACTTGTAACCCCTACTGCAGATCCCCATCAAAGTAACCTTTTCTAGAAATGCTCCAAGGCCCGAATGGGATGCTGTGGCCCCTCAATGGAAGTCGGTAGAAACTGATGGCACAACTTAGCATTTTGTAAGATCAGGCCCTTGATAACAAGCAATCTAGCTCTGAGCAACAAAGCCCACGAGACACATCAGTAGATGGGCAGAGTGCCTGGAGTGGAGCCAGGAAAGAATTGTGCCTGAAGAGGTTGACTGTGGGAAGCAGGTCCTTAGCAACACTTCTCCTGAGCTGAACACACCTGCTAGTCTCACTCACCACTGTCTTGGGAAGTAGGAAAAAGCAGCTCTCAGTCTGTCCCATTTCTGCCTATCATCCAGCTGCTGGGAAGGAACCATTTGGATACAGCCTCTGCACTTTGCTTGGTGATAGGTTTCATTCACAGAAGCCTTTCCATGAAGTCACTTATTTTGAGGTTGGCAAAGCCCACTCACTTGTGCAAAAAAACAAGGATGAGCCAGTTCTAAATAAAGAGAAGAGAAGGTGTAAAAAAAGCAAGGAGAGGAGCTATGTTCTTACAAATCTCTTTTTGCATTGGCAGCTAATCAGCATTTACATTAATTCAAATATTTAATATCCAAAAGAATTACTGCTGCATAAAATGCAGTTGAGGCAATTTTAACACACAACTTATTAGCAGTAATGGATTATACTGAACCCACCATGCTTAAAGTGAGATATAAAGCCAGCAATATGTAAATGTAATTTTATTCTATTCTTCCTCTTTCCCTTGAAATGAGAAGGGTTTGCCAGAGACAAAATGGGGATTACTAAAGCAGGAGACACTGTAAAATGGCAAACTAAACTACAGCTGACTTCACACAGTAATTAATGAGAGAGATACTGCCTCTCTGGTCATGTGCATCTTATGCACATGAATGGCTGCTCAACCGGAGAGCAGCTTCTCTATAAAAGAACTGGGAAGAAAATCAGAGCAGTTAATACAAACAGAAATTTGTCTAATATTTTTGTGGAATTAAAGAAATATTGTATTAAGGCACTGCATTTTGAAATTTGTATAAGGCACTGCAGTTTCTAAGTTACCAATTTAGTGGGATGAAACAGAAACAAACATCAAGGTGTCAATGCAACAAATTATTGCCTCACAGGTACAGACAATTTGAATCCTAGCTGCCATTAACAGTAATAGTATTTCACCTTACTCTCTCTCACATTGTGCTAAGAACATTCCCTCTAAACAACAAGTATCTCTGAAATGCAACTATACTTTCTTTGAAAAACAGCTTTTTTCTTTCTTCAATATCCCAGTGAGTGCTATTTAAGTAGACAAAAAGATGACTGCGTATAAGAAAACACTCTCAGTTGTCTGGTCTATAGTTAATATCAGCTCTTCCTACCACCCTGTTAAAGATTTAGACAGTTCAGTGCTGGGACTAAAGGGAAGCACTGGTTAGTGGCTAGTGCCACCTTGTGAACAAAATCCCAAACACCCTTCCTTCACCCTTTTTACCAAATTGTACTTATGCAGCAAAGTAGAGCTTTAAAAAATAAAATAAAATAAAATCCAACTTTTGCATGAGTAAGTAACTTCATGTAAGATCTCCATATTTAGGGATAAAACATGAGACTAAGCCTCCAACCAGGCCAGACAAGAGCTTGAAAAAGTAGAGACAGTCTAGAAAGAAGATAAAATATTTTACAGTATAGCTGATGGTAATAGAAGCTATTCCTTTTTCACTGTATTTCAAACAACATGAACACAGGGATAACCAACTCTCCAGCCTCCCTATGGACTCCACAAGAGTGGGATTTGCAGTGTTCTGACCAGGAACAGATAGGCAAGACAGGAGAGATCAGGCAAAGAGCAGCACTGACGCTTTTTGTAACATACTAACAATTTTTATTACAATGTCTGCTAGCAGCACTATGCAACTGTAACTGAAACTCTTCCACTAAAATTATTTTGTATCACTTAAGGCACTGCTACATACTTTTCTCCTCCTTGCCCATCTCTCCTACATCCCCACTCCATCTCATGGATTTTGAGTACCTACTTCACCAGGCTTTTGATCAGGTTTGCCTGTACCAGTGGCTTCTCTTTTCCCAACATCAAGGAGAGGGATGCATTAGATCTCCCATCCTAAACTTTGCCATCTTAGAGGTGCAACCAGCTCTCAAGGAAGTCAGATGACATACTGCCCTCGACATTGACAGAAGGAGCCTTTTACCATGCCCATTTCTAATCTGGGAAAGTAGTTCCAGTTCTGTCCATCTATTCCAATCCTTTCCTTTTCAAGGTTGAATTGTGGTTAACTCTTCATCTCCTAGACTTTAAAGGTTTGATGTTTAGAGCAGCAGGAAAATAAGAATTAGAATTCACATCAAATGTAGCTCCTGGTTTCTTATGAAACATTTCTCGTGGGGGACTTAAACTTACCAGGTGTGTGGCTAGCATGGGTCTTTCCCATGAGAACTTTCTCCTGTGTTTTATAAACAAAGATAAAGTTTGGATGTTATTCAAACAGTGTCTCGAGATTTGGACAGTTCAGGCCTGGCCAATCAGGCCTAGGGGGAGGTTTCTGACTGACCAATCTGGGTGACCTCTGAAAAGTCTATATAAGTTGGAATCAAAATAATAAAGCTCTCTTTTCTATGCCACACTGAGAATCCGGGTTTTCTTCTCTGTTAGCGGCTCAACAGCAACACAGGTGTCTGCTGGAAATACAACACAGCAGTTAGGAAACAGTCTAGAAGGTTCATGGAGCATATGGAAGACAACTTCCTGGCACAGCTGGTGAGGGACCCAACTAGGGAAGGCACTGGACCTGTTGTTTGTGAACAGAGGAGCAGTGAGTGATATGATGGTTGGAGGCCATCTCAGGCACAGTGATGACTCAAAATGATAGTTTTTCATTCTCAGATAAGGATGGGGATCAGCAGAATGACTAATTTGGATTTCCAGAGGGCAGACTTTGGCCTGTTTAGGAGACTGGTTGATAGAGTCCCTTGGGAAGAAGTCCTGAAGGGCAAAGGAGTCCAGGAAGGTTGGACATGCTTCAAGAAGGAAATCATAAAGTTGCAGGTGCAGGCTGTCCCCACATGCCTAAAGAAAAGCTGGTGGGGAAGAAGAGCAGCCTGCCTGGACAGAGAGCTTTGGCTAGGTTTCAAGGGAAAAAAAGAGGGTTTATGACCTTTGGAGGAAGGGGCAAGCCTCTCAGACAGGCTACAAGGATATCCTGAGGTTATACAAGGAGAAAATTAGAAGAGTCAAAGCCCAAGGAAAACTTAGTCTGGTTACTACTGTAAAAGACAATCAAAATGTTCCTACAAGTACATTGGCAACAAAAGGAGAGCTAAAGAGAATCTCCAATCTTGACTGGTGCAGGAGGAAACAGTGACAAAGGATAAGGAAAAAGCTGAGGTACTTAATGCTGCTTTGCTTCAGTCCTTAACATTGACACTAGTTGGTCTCCAAGTTCCCACTGAAGTGGAAGACAGGGACAGGGAGCAGAATGAAGACCCCTAAATCCACAGCCAAATTGTCAGTGACCTACCACAGCTGTGTGGCCAGCAGGACTAGACAAGTGATCATCCCCCTGTACTCGGCATGGGTGAGCATGTCCAAAGTAGGGCAACAAAGCTGGTGAAGGGTCTGGAGCACAAGTTTTATGAGGAGCAGCTGGGGGAGCTGGGGCTGTTTAGCCTGGAGAAAAGAAGGCTCAGGGGAGACCTTTTCACTCTGCAACTGCCTGAAAGCAGGCTGTAGCCAGGTGGGGATCAGTCTCTTCTCCCAAGTAACAAATGATAAGACAAAAGGAATTGGCCTCAAGGTGCACCAGGGGACATTTAGATTGGATATGAGGAAAAATGTCTTCACCAAAAGTGTTGTCAAGCACTGGATCAGACTGCTCAGTAAAGCAGTGGAGTCACCATGCCTAGTAGTATTTAGGAGAGTTGTAGATATGGCGCTTAAGGACACGGTTTAGTGGTAGACTTGGCAGTGCTGGGTTAACATTTGGACTCAACGATCTTAAGGGTTTTTTTCAACCTAAATAATTAAATGACTCTTCGATTTTTTTACTCCAAGATCCTTCCCTTTTCCCTATGTGGCAGAAAGTGAGAACAAAGGCTTTCAGTCACTCAGGAAGCCAACAGCAGGGCTAGGAATGGTACCCTTGTCATTTAAATTGCACTGACAAGTCATCCAGGAACCATGTTTTCCTTGATCAGCGCTAGTATCTCTCATTACTAGAGGATCTGCTCTGCATCAAGATGGTTTGCTAGTTAGATACTGAAACAAGATATGGGAAATAATTTCTTCGGTCCCATTTTCACATTAATTTAAATTTGAAGTAGGGAAGATACCGATCTCTGCGTCTTACCACAAGGGGGATGTCCTTTCTTCCTCTTCTTACCCATCTTGCATAACTGAATGGTTACAATTTTTAGGACAGGGATTCTCTTACTCTCTGTGTCCATAGCACGTAGAAAAATGCTGTACCATTCAAGGCTTCCCAGACATCAGCACAACAAGTGTGTAGTGAACATTTTTAAAGGGGTTTCTTCAATAGAATCCTCCTCAGAAGATGACGTGTTAAGCTTGGTATTTGGTTTCCATTCACCCTGGTCTCTGCGACTCTTCTGTAGTACTGTACCATCTACAATTTCAGCAATTTATATTTCTTTACACATCCTGCAATATTCAGCTCATGCACCATAAAATCAATAGCAATAAAAAATTACGCAAAGTAAGGATATATGATATTAAAGGCTCCAGGAATTGTCAACTCAAACCACAAAAGAAAATTTCTCAAACTTAGCTTGTATTTATGCCTCATACTTTACTCATATTTCTGAATGTAATCAGCAGTACCATATTCACAACTCTCTACAAGGCTACACAAAACAACAACCATATAATCACAGTAACAGAAAGTTACACTACTGCTACCTATGCTGCAAAACCACTTGAATGTCCCTGGACAAAGTCTGGCATTCCACATCTTTAGCTTTGTTTGGTCTTTAAATATGAATAATGTCCCTGCTGCAGCTACAGTCCATGTTGCAGTTTTAGCTGCATGCTGTTTGAACATGCCAGGCTTTTAAAAATCCTTTAAATCCTCTTTTTAAATTCTTGAAATATGTTTTAAAAAAAAAAAAAAAAAAAAAAAGTATTCATTTTTTGATTTTTATTACAGTACTACAAAATGCTGCCTGACACTGACTTTCCTGCCAAATAGGCAGGCCTGGCACATGAACAAACCATGTTGCTGCTAGCATTGACAAAACAGTCTTGCTCCTTCATCAGTCACTCAGGAAGCTTTTTTGTTTACAGAAGTACTAATACGTCTTAAGATCTGTTCTAACTGCAAAATCCTTCTATCTCACTGATCTGCTATTGGAGACTGAATTAGGCAAAGGTCTCCCATAAAAAACTCCATAGAAATGAGGTATAAACTGTGCATTATGAAATCAAGGTTAAAGCTCTCAGATGCTAAGCTTATCCCTTCTTCAATGGGCTTTTGAGAACACCACTGCACTACTTTAGAAGATGCATGTAGTGTCTGTTTGTGGTATTTTCTTTTCTTTTAAGGTTTATGGGCTTTGGAACTTGGAAAGTAGCTTGGAAAGAAACCCTTAAGCCAATAGTCAGGTTAGTATTTTGTACGGAATAAAGTCTGCAAGAGGAAGATTTTTCAGTATTTCTAAAATACATTCTGGTTCTGTATTAGCTTGTTTGTTTCAGTTTACTTTGAGGTGGGTTCTTGTCTCTTCTGAGTTTCATTTCTAATAGGCTTTTTCTTGGCCATTGTTTCCCAGCCAAGTACAGATCAAGACTATACAGATAGTTGCTGAACTTAATTTATTGGCTGCTTGCAAAATCAAAACTAAAACCTGAAACTGTCAAGTTTAACTGATCCAAAGCTAGCAAAAGCCTTTAGTGGCATACACTGTCTGGAGCAAAGAGGGCATGCCACTGTATCAGGTGGCAAGTCCAGAACATCTGCATAGTCAGCTTTCAGTAAGTGACTCAGATTCATCTGGTCAAGAGGTCACAAATGTGATGGTCCCTGAGGCCAGGTCCTAAAAGACACAACCAAGCACCCTTGAAAACTGAATGTGAAATCTGTGATTAGAGACTTCACCCAGATGGTCACAGCAAGTTTATGAAGCTGTATAGGATTTCAGAACTATCTTTCTGAAGGTAGTTCAGAAAAAAATTGTGGCAACAGTTTTGAGGCTTCTTCAAAGTATTTTCATGTTCCTATGAAATTTGGTTTGCAAATAAAACAAATAGAAGAGAACATTTCTTAGTTCTGTGCTGAAAACAAGCCTCTTTTTCTCTCCCCTCATCTACTTCCAACCTGCTTTTGAACACTCTGGTTTTAGCAAATTAGCAACAGGTCTGTTACATTTTAACTGAAAAGGCTTCTTTTAGATCATAAAAATTCGAATTAAACATCCTATTTTACACAAAAATTGGAAGCCAAAAGTGGGAAAAAAGACAACCAAAAAGAGCGCATGAATATCCTTGAATTTCAGATGCACAACCATCCCATATGTATGAAGATATTATCCCACCGAAGAGCAGCTTCTCTGTTGTACCAAGTTTACTACAGAAGTCCAAGGGTCCAGAGAAATGGGCTGTGGAAAAATACTGAGTGGAGCCTAGACAGTAGGTAGGCTTGTCTACTTGTAACTTGCCTACTTTCTGACTTTTCCCTGCAACTACCCTCAGTTATTCCTGTTCTAAGGTGTCTGGATGCTACAGGCATCAGAAACCAGAGCTGGAGTCGATTGATGCCATCTAACTTAAGGCAGCACAGCACCCCAGAGTGGGAACTCTGAAAAAGCACTGAAGTGACAGTGAGCTATAAAGCTTCTTACAAGTCAAAGCTGGATTTGTATTTTCAGTCACACAGCTGCCTTTCTAAATATTTCACTTCATATATTTCACAAGCATGCAAGTTAAACCTGTGTCTCTGGCAAAGACATCCAAACAAAAGCAAATTTTCCAAGGATGAGACCTAAACTTTGCTGGGAAAGAGGGTAAATGGTCCCAAACAGAATCATTTAAGTAGAAATACACAAAATCACTATTCACTTGGAAGAATCATGTAGTCTTTTTTCTGGTGCTCTTGTCTTCCCTGATTTCACAGCACCCTGCTGCAAACACAATGAATGGTGCACATCAGCCTGGGAAGTGGGAAAGAAAAAGGTTCTCTAATGGAACATCTTACCTGGCTAATAGCTTCTATCTTTGCAAGCAATGCCTCTGTGTGCCTCCCCACAGTGCAGGCTCACCATCTGCCTTTGTTCCAATAAATGAACTCACATTATAAACACAGAGCACAAACATACTCATATCCTGAGCCTACTGCACCCAAGGGCCAGATGTTTTTGCAGTATGTATAACTAGCAAATGTTTGCTCCCAAATGTTTGAAACGGCTCACAATCTTTCCTAATAACAATCATAGGCAGTGAAAAATTCACCACAGCTTCCATATTATGGAAGGTAAAACTTCTTTTAAAAATACTTATTTATTTTTACCAATTATATCTCAGCAATATCTTTCCAGTATAAAATCCTGCTTCCCACAGAGTCTTGAGTGTATTACTAGTATCACACACAATCAGATACCACCTTTCTCCCTCCCTGGAACATCAGCCTAATTTTGGAACCTGCAGGCTTTCATTTCCAAAATTTCACTTTTTAGATTAACAGCCCTGGTCTGTGAAACTCATGAATTTTTTTCCCAGAAACTTAAACGTAATCTTACTGTTTTGCCTTCACACACTGATGCTCAACACTGTTATCCTCTTCAAATATATATATATGTGTGTGTATGTGTGTGTGTATATATATATAGTGTGTGTGTATATATATGTATATATATATATATATATATATATCTATCTTTCAGATAACTCTTCCATAAAACACTTACACACTTCCTAATTGGTAATTTGTATCTCTCAGCATATTCAGATGTATAAACTGCACAACAGATCAAGCAAAAAAAATTATATCAGATGAGCATATAAATGACCTTTCAGATTTCATATACCTTCATATAGCCTTCTCCTATGAGACCAAGGCTGTATGTTTTACAGTTGACTGCTGATGCTTACAGGTGCTGGAGTTTCAGATCCCACTTTTATAGCACTGGGTTTCATAGAAGTGATGTACAATCAACCACAGCTCTAGTATTATATTAATTATTTAAATATTCTGCCGTTGGAACCCAAGAAACCTTCAGGTACCTGAAATAGCTTTTTAGCTATCAAATGAAACACATAAAACCTGCTGTGACACTATCACTTTAAAGGTCAAATGTTTTTTCTCAGTAGTGCATATTTGTAAGGAAAGAAAGTTCATCCATCCATATAGCATAGACATAATACCTGTGTGGATTTCTGTCTAGTTTTAGCCTGTTGTCAAAGACATTGTATAGTATCAATCAAATTGGACAGAAACTGTCCTTTGACAGAAAGGACATGTAATGTTAGATGACTTAAAGACGTCATACTTCTGTAAATTTGATGAAAATAGACGACAGGCCTTACCTTATCCATGCCCTCACTAAAGCACTGCTTGTTAACATCATTTCTTAATATATACTTTCCAATTCCAGTAGGAGAATTCACAGAATCTCACACTGAAAAGTGTCATTTAGCATTCCCTGACTTCAGGAAGAGCCTCAATCCAAGTTCATACTTCATTAAACATCAGAGGATATAAGTGCAGGGCACCAAATCATTAAGAAAAAAAAAAAAATGGTTTTCTTAGCCCCATTACTTCAACAATTATTTGCTTCTATCCTAAATATTGCTCAGAACAGAGTGTTGGCATAAAGGAACTTACTACTTATGCTTGCCAAATAGAGCAGCTAGCTCAACTTAAGGGAAACACAGAGTAGCTCTTCTACAGACAACTGAGTCATCCCAGCAGCCTCCATTGATTGCAGATAACAAATCAAAGAACAATCAGGATATTTTTTACAATCACAGCATAGTAGGTTGTTTGTGCAAGGTGAGCATGAGTCAGTGCAGGTATGCTCAAGCCACTTTTACATCATTATCCCTGATTACTGTATCTCCCTAAGGACAGTTCTACACAGAATGGTTTGGGATGGAAAGAACCTTAAAGATCATCTAATTCCAGACCACCTGCCATGGGCAGGGACAACTTCCACTAAACTAGGTTGCTCAGAGCCACATCTAGCCTTGCCTTGAACACTGCCAGGGACAAGGCATCCACAGCTTCTCTGGGCAACCTGTTCTGGTGCTTCACCACCCTCACAGTAATGCATTTCTTCCATATATGTAACCTAAATTTCCCCTCTTTCAGTCTGAACCCAAAACTCCTTGTCCTATCACTGCACTTCCTTCAAGTAAGGATACTAGGTACAGGTATCCTTGGAACATGCTGCTTGTGAGCTTACTTGAGCTTGGAAAGGCTGAAGAGTTGGGGGGAGTAGATCCACTTTACTCAGCACTACAGCAACCACATGCACCCCATCAGTTACTGTGTCTCACATGATAAGGCAAGGATTTCTTAAAGCTGAGTCAACTTCCTCAAACTTTACCACAGTTAGAAAAAAATTGCCATGATTTAAAGTTCACAGAAGCAGAGTCATAGAAACCAAATTAACATTTCTGACCATTCATCTCAAAATAACATCTGCTTTATGAGAACTATAGTAGAAGATCTTTCTAGCAGGGGCATTAATGCATGCTACTTTATTTTCCAGGTCTGACTGGAAATGACACTGAATGAGATATAATAAAAAAGTTAAAAATACTGCTCTGCATTTAACATGCTGCTACACAATAAAGTGTACACAGAAATACATGGAAACACCGAAGCTACAGCCATCCACAAAAACATGTATTATTTTTCTGGTAATAGCTAGTTCAGTGTAAAAATGAACTCATTGGCTGTCTGCAGCTAGGTCTGTTGGGCTGACTCAAGTCTTCTGATTAATATTTCTGATTCTTGCCTACACCTCATTTCTTCTTTGGGATGAACAGTTCATTGCACTTGCCTTTGCATATGATGACAACCATACAGCACCGTGATAAGGCACCACACAAGGCATTTCTTCAGTCTCATTTATGTGCTGTACACTCCAAAAGGACCAAACCTCCAGTCTGAAAGGCACTTGGAATTACAGGCCTCAAACCCCACTAAATAGCAACAGAGCTCAGACTATATGTAGTCACTGCAAAACTGCTCTGGTAAAGATGAACATGTGCTGATGAAAGCCACCAAATGATGATCACTCAGATTGGAATAGTGCTATCATTGTTATGCCCCTTTTTAGCAGAGTTTTCATTTACTATAAATGTTACTAGATATTTATTAATAGCATGGCAGAAAGAGCTAATGGGTTGCACAGCAGGGGTCAGCAATGTATAAATCTCTGGGGTAATACTCTCCATAAAAAAGGAGATGACATGTAATAACCCTCCTCAAAGAGGCATTAGGAGAATTGTGTGATTTAAGCTTTTTTTCCCCTGAGGCCAAAGATTTGTGATACAATAAATTCAGCCATGGGGCTCATAGTATCAGACAAAAAAAAGACCTGTGGTGTCCTGACGCGAAGCAATGATCTGTTGCAAATTTATTTCTAACCATATCAACTGAATAAGACCTTTGGTAGCACCAATTTGTTAAAAATATTTTTGACGGGTTAACTTTGTAACATTAAGCCTTAGGCTGGAAAATTTTTACTTCTTTCTTTCCATGCACATGCACCCAGTGCTAAGAGCCTGGAAAAAAAAAATCACATCTTATGTCTACTTTGTTATAAACAGAGGCAAAAAGTCACCTCTGGTCCACATCAGATGTGTATGACTGGGTCATCTAGCAACACACAAGTCCAGTAGAATGAGAGCCTGAGTCAATCAATCACATACTTATATATACAGCCAGAGATGAAATCCCTACTCAGAACAGGGCCAGACTCAAAGTCACAGGATGCTCAAGGCCTTATCCGGTCTTATTCCAAGTATACCCAAGAATGAAGGTTCCACAACTTCTCTGGGCCCTGCCCCAGTATTTGACCTCCCATTAGTATTTCACTGGAATTTCCCTTGTTGCAATTTGTGTACATTATACAAGATCAGCACAGGCCATTGCACAAGTCACCGGATACTTCTGGGCTTCCTCTGCTGCAGAGCAGCTGTTCAAAATGCAGGTTAAACATCCAGGCATGATTTTGAAATGACATCATCCAAGAACACAGAAAAGGTCCTGCACTGCAAAGTGCTGTAAGGAAAGGATGAAGCTCCTTCAAGCTGTTAAGCTGGTGACAGCCAAAGAGCCACAGCAACAGTACTGTGGCTTTTAGTGGTAGGAAGAGCAAAGACCAATGCAACTTTCCTGAGAGTGATGGAGAAGAATTAAGACCTCTGCTCAGAAAAGAAGCAGCCGACTACACCTCATATCAAAGAAAGTACTCCTGACTTGCTGATTTCAGCTCCAAATAGGAAACTGTCTTGCAACACTTCAAATATTTCTGCACATGAAATGAAGAACATCTGAAATTAATTAGGGATAAAGACAACTTGATTCACTAACATGCTCCCTCAACCATGAAATCAGATAGATTAGGATCTTATTTAGAATATAAACATTTGTTTACACATCTTAATGCTGAGCATATTAAAAAGATATCATTATTAAAATACTGAAGAGCTTAAGCTTTACTGCTCACTGAGTCTGTTTCATTCCTGTATCTGAGAAATTATGCTCAAAAATCCGACAAGTACTGAAAATAAACAAAATATTCTAACTTTAACAAGCCTCAAAAGTCACAAGTGACAGGAAACACACAATACTTGTTCTAAAATAGTTTTTAATAAAAAATGGAAGTTATGATAATACCTAACTAAAACTAGTGCTTAAAATGGAGCATGTTTACGTACTTTACCTGATCCTCCAACAATGTTGCACAGGTTTTATTTTAGAAGCAGGAATATAGATGCTCAACAGGTTGCCTGCATCACTAAACCATCCTAAAACTGAATTAAAAATACCATTCATATTTTGTATCCTAGGATGAAAACCAACAAGAGGTACTGGATGCAGTCATTTTTGTTTCACCAGAAAGATAAGCACACAGCTTATGTGCTAGCTTCCATTTCAAACAAGCAATGCTGTTGCTAATCAGCAAGAACTTATGTCTTACTGAAAGGCTTTTGAAATTTGCTTTGAAGAAAAACTCTTGGGACATGCAAGTCTTCTTTCCTATTCACGGTTTCTCGCTGCACATATTCATTGACCATTTGCTCATATCCCTCAGCCTTAAAAAGCTGAGACAAGAACTCTGGAAGAGAATTTAAAAAAAAAAAAAAAATTAAATACTATGTTTAAGCTATTTTTAAAATAGCAGACAGCATTTATATAACCATATGTTCTTATGTGTTACAGCATGAAAATCACACTGGCCTTCAGATTTCAAGCTGTTCTCTGTGGGCAGACTGCTGAATAAAAATCAATAAAGATCTCCTTTAGAAACATCAACCTAAGCAAAACAGCTTGTAAAACTGGGGTTTAAGCTAGTTACTCAGCTGAGTTTCCAAAAATTGCCACATCTCCTATTTTTATTAAGCCTTGTCATTCTCATTATGACTGACACTAGTGCATCTTCGCTTTGTGCAACTGACCTTCACTAGCTGAATACATCACTTATCACAAATATTTCAAAGGTAATCCAGCTGTGTAGATGCACCTCTGCTCATGGAAGAATAACACCCTATGTTAAATGCAATTTCTCAACAGAAAAACTGACAAAATGGCAGAGGAGATATGGTGGCACCAAGCCTCCACTAAGTCGAACCAGAAGTATTTTCCATAAACAAAAAAATTTTAATCAAAGCATATCTCCCTTAACGAAGGCAGAAGTACCTCACAAACAGGGTGACCTATGCAGCAGGAAGGTCTGCTCATGCTATTGACTTGTAATATTAATTAAAAATCACAATTTTTGCTTTCCTGCACCTCAATTCACTTACTCAGGCAGCAATTTCACAGCAAATTTAAGCTGTTCAAAACTTGTGTTACTTGATAAAAACAAAGACATTACATTTTTCACTGCTCAGGGGGATTAGCTTGATGCAACACTGATCATGTGGGTTCAACAAGCACCACAAGAGATGGTGTGTTGAGGAAGATGACACCCACTTTGGTGGCACTGCAGGCTTCTATCAACCCAAGCCCACCATGGCTGTAAACATTGTGTGTTCATGTAAAATGGGAGACCAACACCAATGAAATATAAATAAACAGCACTTAATCATGGACCTATTGAAATCTCGTTGTAAGGAAATTGTACATATTTCATAACACAAAACTACAACCACATACTGCTCCACAAATTTAATATTATTTCAAACAGTAGAAGAATGGATTTTTTTTCCATGGAAGAAGTTTTGTGTCGTTATCTGAGGCCAGACATATTATAAATAAACATCATTCAAATCACCCCATGCAGCAATTACTTGACACACCAATGTAGTGCTAAAGAAATTAAAATTAGAAAGGGTTGCAACCTCTGTGGAAATGATGGTAGTCATGTCTCCAGTAACAAAAGAATTCTCAAGCATTAAGCAATGTTTATATGAAAATCTGTGAAATGAATTTGATCATAATGATTAAAAATGGGAGTAGAGGTGATCCATGAGACAGTCTCAGACCAGACCAAGGAAAAACAATTGCTGACATGAGTAAAATAAAATAAATTCTCTCTTTTCTCCTTCCTTCCTCTTCCTCATCCCTACCTCAATTCTTCCGCCAAGGGAAACATGCACACTAGCAAGGAACTTCTCATTCAGATACTATTCTAAAACACAATAAAAATGGAATTTAAAATTCCACAGCTAGGTCAGTCTCTTATTTGTCCCCTTTAGCATCCATTCTCTTTGTAAGAGCTAATTTTTTAAACAGAACTAAAAATCACTCAATAAATAACAGTTCTAGAAATGCTTCAATGAAGCTGTAGCACAGCCTGCACTATCTTAGATTTCATCATTGTCCTATGAAGAATAGGGGGAGCTCAGACAAGATTAATGGGTTTTATATATCAGAAGCAATTAGGTAATATGTTATGGCATAAAATATGAGTAACATTTACTTGGCTCCAAATTGGTCCCTTCAATGGCTGTATTTTGCTTTAGACTAAGAACAAAGAGCCCCACAGAAATAAATGCACAGCTCTTATTACACAATGCTCTACAAGTGATAGGGGGGAATAATGAGTTTAGTATGAGGAACTGGGAGTTAGAAGCTATAGCCAAGCTATAATCCCAATTCATTATGAGAGGCTAAGCAAATTCTTTCATGTCTCTGTGCTTCAAATTCTCCACCAGTAAACTGCAATGATTATCTTTCCTCCTAAACCATTATGAGCACTGAACAAAAACTAAATACTGTATCACACAGAAATGTTTTTTATATCGTCTTTACTAAAAAACAATCCCCAGAAGACAGAGTGACCACAGCTAGCCAGTGCTATCCCAGCAAGACTTGTGCACAAGCTCCTAAGTGCTGCAGTCACAGTTCTGCTTTAAGAAGTCAATAGACCTCATCCTGCACACCAGAAATAGCCTTGCACATAGAATGATGCCAAAAGAACTGCTTAGCTGTTTCATGAAGATGATCAATTCTCTTACTGAACATTGGTCTTCTCCCCTTAGGTAACAAATCTGAATGAAATTCAGCAAATTCAGAAACGGCCGCTCTTGGAGCATTATAGCACATACAACAAGCCTGTAAACAAGAAAGTGCTCCACAAAGTTCTGCCAATCTAAATACCTTCTTCTTCCCAAAAAGAATGGTAAATGAAATGAACCACAATTTAACAGTTCATCCACATAAAAATAAACTTCCACGGGCATGTTGGCAGTTACCTGGAGCAAGTTTAAACAGAAGATTCACAGAAAAGAAAGCACTACAGTATATCTTACCTTCAGTAAAAAAATACGATCTTGTCCCATCTTGTCTAACGTAAAAGTTTTCCCCAAGTTTGCTGCCAGATTTAAACCTGAGCATTGCATGATCATACAGTCCATAGTCTCGGAACAGGACACACTTGCCTGGTTTTAATACCTGTCACATAATACACACATGCTTTAGTATGCTAAATGAATTTAGTCATATATATATATTTATTTGTGTACACATACAGACATACACATATTACAACAACAATATAACATACTCAGTACAGCAGTGAGATAGATATCTCAATCTACATCTACATGTAGATAGAGATGTAGATGTAAATATAATAATAGATGTAGATGTAAATATAGATACAGATACAATTCATTGCTGTGCGGCAAAAGAGTTGCGTAAAAACTGGGTCAACTCCTAAAAATGTTTCCCCATGAACAGAAGACTACAAATAGTTTTAGAACAGCTGTTTAGGTGCTAATCAGCTAAATAAGCAACACTCTTCAAATACAGAGGAAAGAAGAAAACATACAGTTTAACAAAAAGTCCTATCAGGGCATTTTTTCTCTTGGGTAGTACATTGTTTAGCACCTGCTTTTGCTTAATGGTTAACAATAAAATTTAGAATATTGTGACACTTCTTTTTTCACAGGAGAAAGGAAAATATTACAGTATGTTGAGAAATAAACAAGAAACCATCTTAGGAAAATGCATAATGGAATTTTTAATTGCTTTTTGGTAAAGAAAGCAAGCCATCAAGAGTTTAAAATTTATAAATACATGGTCACTGCATGTGATGATTTTAGACATCTGATGCATGTAAATTTTCTACGTCATCAAATACAAGCTGCACTTGTTAGAGGAGAAAAAGAATACTTGCCAACTTGAGCAGAAATCTACAAGTGACTTGAATGATCCAGGCATCTCCACAAAGAAAACAATAATTAGCCCTTTCATAAGTCATAGCTAAGAACCAATCCTGATTTTGGAAAACAGCTGGAGATATACAAACAAACCCCTAATACTCCCTTTTCAAACTACTTATAAAAAATCTAATGATATCAAAAAATACAAGACCCCAAATACACACATATGCATCAGTAAAAAATATGTTGACTGTTTCCCTCTGCAGTCAATATATGACATCTCAGGAAAATTCAGAACAATCACAGCTTGTATTGTTTAAACAACTCTTTGGATGGGCCTATCCTAGTCCATCAACTAATGAAGACAGCTCAGGGAGATGAGACTCTCTAGATTAATGTTGACTTCCGAACACTCAACTTTTAAATCACCACAGGTCAAGTGCATTTAATAATAGCAGCAACATCCTAACTGCAAGTCACTGTATCTCTGGAAGTTAATTTGGCTCACTATCATTCACACCTAATGAAAACAGACATCTCTGTAATACATAAATATATAAAAATTATTCATAGCATACAACCCAAGTCACAGCTTTAAAATCATAGAATCATAGAGTGGCCTGGGATGGAAGGGACTTGAAAGATCACCTGGTTCCAGCCCCCTGCCATGGGTGGGGACATCTTCCACCAGACTAGATCAGGTTGCTCAAAGTCCCATCCATCCTGGCCTTGAACACTTCCAGGAGTAGGGTATCCACAACTTCTCTGGGCAACCTGTTCCAGCACCTCACTAAAGAATTTCTTCCTACTATCTAATCTAAACCCATTCTCTTTCAGATTGAATCCATTCCCCCTTTCCTTGTCACTACATGCCCTTGTAAAAAAATCTCTCTCTATCTTTCTCATAGGCCCCCTTCAGGTACATGAGGGCCACCTTTTATATACCTTTCTGTTATGCTGGTGGCATTAATTAGGGCTCAATCCAAACAATCTCACAATACCAGAAAAAAAAAAAAGGACATTGTAAAACATTTCAGTCCTGCATACTTGGTGAAATAACTAAATACATCCATGGAATATAATATGAAAAATCACCATTGCAAGAGAGCAATTTTCTCAATAACAAAATGTACTTTTGAGCCAAAAAGAAAGGAAGTGCTTTAAAGGCTGCAAAATCAGCTGGTTTTACCTTGTATATGTTCCTCAGGACAAGATGCATTTTGTCAGGATGAATGGCAGAAAGCACAAATATAAGTGTGACAACATCCACGGAATCTGCTGGTATATTGTCTAGAAGATCATCTTTGGTAAGATCACATTGGAACACTTTACATCTTTCAGTACTATATAAGGCATTTTTCTAGGGAAAGTAAAAGAGCAAGCTTTCACTGAAAATCAGCAGCATTTGTTGCTACAATAGAGTAAAAATCTTGTGAAATTATTCAGTAGAGAGACAAAAAACATGGTGGCAAAAAAATATCAACTTCCAACAGACAACTAATGCAATCAGAAATTCTTTGCTGCATACTACAATAGTGAATGTTCTACAATTAGTAGAATAGTTTGTTCTCATGAATTTGAGAAGGAATGTGCATTAAGACAATCCAGAAAACATACAATTTCTGTTTTACCCCTGCTTCTACTCTTTAAAAAATACATAAACACTATTAAAAGAAATTATGTATTACAGGATGATGAAAGCAAAGCTCTTGAGCTACAGGTAGACTGCAGTTGGGGCTCCTGTCACCTAATCTGCAGCTGGGCTGCTCTAGCCCACAGTTTTGTGGTGTAAAAGAAAACCTGGTCTGTGCAAGAAAAAAATTCAGCAAGAGCTGTGGAGGAAGATGCCATTAAGTCATCCAAAACCCAGGGTACACACTCAGTCCAATTGCATCTTGGGGTGCAGCCACATCATCCCAGGGAGCAGCTGTCCTCTTCTGTTTGCCACATGTATTTCTTCCCATCTTTCCCATGACAAATGCTGTATGTGTCTTGTGGTTCTTGGTACCAATGCTTTCAATTAACAGATATATAGAAATTTACCTCTGATAGCAAATTTAATAAACCAGCCTTTTAAAGCTCAGAGCCCCCACTGGCCCTGCTGCAAGGCTCAGCTTTGGACTGCAGTACCCACAACTCTAAGTGTAAACATTCTCCTAATCAGGTTACTAATTTCTTTAACAATAACTTTCCTAGCCTTGTTTTCAAGGTTCTCTTTGGGACTCCCACTATTAAGGGCAAGCTTACATCACAAACAAATTCCGCTTGCACTGCACAGTCAGTAGAGATATAGTAGTGCCCCCAAAAAACAGTGTCTCTATAAATCTTTCAAGTAGTATACCATAATGCTGTAATTTGACATTGAAAAGCCAAGTCTTGAGCAATGATTTGGCTTCTTACATAGGATCTCCACTGAAATGCATCACTCTCTGTTTTTTTGGCAAAACATATTCTACCCTTCTTACAAAAAGGAAGCTAAGAGCAGTCTGTTGTTACAGTCATTTGTAATTTTAGAAGCTTCTAAAAAACACTCTAAAAGAAGTTTCAAATATCACACCAACCTTCACATACTCAACAGCTCTAGGAGAGAAATCACACGCATATGCAAAAATATTCAGATCTTCTTCTAAGAGTGGAAACAAGCAGTTCCCAACCCCGCAGCCTGCTTCCAGAATGGTCAGTTTCTGATCTGCAAACTGGGGAGGAAGCAATACATGAAGATAAAACACATCATTTTTGTTTTCCCCATCATATGAGCAAAGACACTGTTCAACCAGCATTTTAAAAGCTACAATCAATTTTAATTACCATTGTTCAAAAAACCAAAGTAGACAGCCACTGGATAATCTGACACTAAAACTCAGACATCTTGATTTCTGCAAAATTAGAAATAATTTTAGAATATATTAATATTTCTTCAGTCATCTACCCCTTAAGTAATCAACAGAGTTGTGCCATTTCTGTCTTGTCTTTCATACAGTTATAAGGAACAACAGATGCATCTGGCTATTCCTCTTTACAACGTTTGGCAATTACCCTGCTATTCTGGACGTTTTTCTTTAAAGCAGTGTACTGAAGTGCACCAGCTTGCACACAGAGAGACAAGCTGTCTACTTAGGACACAAAAACCAAATATTCCAGACTTCATTCTTGGCATCCAGGATGCTATGAACAGCATCCCCATCCAGTATGGGCCAATTATAAAATGAAATTGAACTGATGCATCTGATTCTGACGAGTTACCTTTGATATTAAGAGAAACTATACAGGAGACTGCAAAGTTAACATAGGACAGCTCTTACCAAAATGGTTTTGTTGCAAGTATTATTAACTCCCTTGGAAACAACGGATTGGAAACAATCAACCCTATCTTTTACAGCAAAAGTGTATAGATCTCACCTCACGACATGCCTTTAACTCTTGAAACTCTCTGGTTGTCCAATGTCTGTCTTTGAAGAAGTTGGTGCTGTTTCTTTTGTAAAATAGATCCCAGTTCTTCTGTGCCTCTTTCTCCAGTTTTAGTTGTTTGAACTCAGACACCAAAACCTGACCTTTTGCCAGTCTCTCGGCCTCCTCCAGGCTAAGGACTCGTGCACTGTGGCCTTTTTTTTGGAAAGCACCATCTTCAGTAGATGTTGTTACTATATTTAAGCAATTGGCTGATGCCTTTTCTTGGAACATCCTAGATTCTTTCACACAAACATGAACACCAAAGACCAACAGGTGATTTATTTTCTTTAGTGTATGGTTTCATTGCTTAACTTAGGTAAAATAAGCAAGGATCTAGAAGCAGAATTAAAAATGAGAAATAATTACAGTATGTACTTACTACAATTTTACAATTTTAGTGATCTGTTCTATCTGATGGACTAACATGTAACCAAATTTCTCTCAACTTCAGAAAACCTTCATCAAAACTAAGAACTGTACACAACACCACACTGATGTCAAAGAAGATATTTCAGAGTCTCCTGGTCTTCCTTCTGCATCCTCGAAAGCTACCCAACAATAAAAAGATGGTGCAGCTCTAATTTTATTTTCACTAAGAGAGATTTGAGAAGGAAAGCAAGGGCTTTGTGTCTCCTTAACCTCAGTTAGAAACTGCAGGAAAAAAGGCAACTGAAAAAACAGATGACATTTAAAAGTCTCATTAAAATTGATGAAACAAAGTGTATTCATGTTAGCGTTTCTCCTCCTGCTCTCAGCTCTGTAAGAAAACACTAGTGAAAACATCAGCATTTATAACACCATGTCACCAGAAGAAGAGAACAAAACCAGTACTGTGGCCAAAATGCCCAGAGCAGGCCTGTGCCAGCATTCCTTCCACTGCCTCCTCCTGAGGATTCACACTGGTTTTAACAACCACACGTGGGTTTATTTTCAGAAGTTAACAAAAACAGAGTGACAAAAAGAGCTTCACACAGACTGGGAAGGGACCCAAATATTTTCTCTGATGTTAAACTGGTTCTGCCATCTGTCTTGTCACAAATATGCAGATCCTGGATGATGGCACATGCAAATTAAATCCTGCATGGCCCAGTAATTCCCAGGGAAGCCCAGGCAGCAAACACATGCCACTCGTGTACATCAGTGCCCAGAACCAGACACTGATGTCATTTTACCAAAAAGGAAATCAGAAAAACACAACAATACACACCCTAAAGCAAAAACAAAAGTAGTATTTCACTACTCAGTATGAGTAGTATTTCATGTATTTTATCTTATGATAAAATGCATTCTATGAAACATCTAATGCATAAAATGCACGTTACATATGCTATACATGATGCTAGCATGATACATGCATGTCATGATACAAACCCAAACATAAAATATGGAAGTGTGCGAATGAAAAACAGAACCGTCAGGATTTTGTCCAGTATCAGACACATCCCCTCTTCCTCCAAAAACAAAAGAGCTTATAAAGAGGCTCCTTTGAAGTTTCTCCAGGAAGAGCGAGCATATCCTCAAAACAAACAAAAGGCTTAACCAGCAAAATTTCTGCTATATTTCATCTACACACCTATCTTCTAGACACCCTGCAGTATTTCTTCATAGAAGGAACTAGGGAAACAAGCGAACCCAAGGCAGTCCTTTGGCACATCCGCTGTGCTGGGAAGGCAGCGCGGTGACAAACTCAGTTGCGACAGCCCGTGCTCAGGCTAAAGAGCCTTTCAGAGGTGTTTAATCCAGAGCTAAGACCACTGACATGTAACACCTCTGTGTGGTGCCCCGGTCCCCCCACAGGGACACCGGCCTGCCTCCAGCAGCTCCTGCCCCAGCGCGGTCGGGGTTTGCCTACCCCGGCAGGGCAGCAAAGCCCCTCCTGCCCTGCCCTGCCCTGCCGTGCCCTGCCGAGGGCGGGGAGCGCCGGGCTCCCCCCTCCCCGGGACAGCAGCCCCGGGACAGCAGCTCCGGGACAGCACCCCGGCCCGGCCCGGCCCGGCCCGGCCCGGCCCGCGCCCCCGCCTCGCCCGCCGTACCCGCCGCCAGCCCCGGAGAGGCTTCCCGGAAGGGAAAGTCAAGAATTTCCGGGAGGACGCCGGGCGGCAGCGCACGGAGCAGAGGGAAGGGACTGGCCGGGCCGGCAGCGGGGCCATGAACGGCTCGGCGAACTCGTTGCTGGACAAGGAGGAGCACCCGCTGCAGCTGGGCGAGAGCTTCGAGCGGCGGCCCAAGGCCTCCTTCCACACCATCCGCTGTGAGCGCCTCCCCCGCGGCCGCCCCTTCCTCCCGCTCTCCTCCCGCTCCCTGCGTCCCGTCCCGGCTGCGCTTCTCCTCCTGCCGCGCCCACCCCGCTGCTCTCCTCGCTCCTTCGCCTCGCCATCGCGGGGCTTCGTCCCCACTCTGCGCCTTTCTTCCCCATTTCCCTCCTGCCCCCTCATCGCCCGTCTCCCCCCTTCCCTCCCATCCCCTTCAGCTCCCTTCTGTCCCCTCTCGCTGCTGCCCCTTCAGCACCCGTCTGCCCCTTTCCTCCTCCCTCAGCGCCCGTCTTTCCTCCCCTCGAGTGTTTTCCCCACAGAGGCTCCAGCCCGGGAAGAAGGGAAGGTGGCTGCTGGCAGGGAGGGGGTTGGAGCGAGGCAGGCCAAGGCGGGGTAACAGCTTTAGAAAGTTTCTCATTAATGGCTTGGAAGCATAAAGGGATGCCCTCCGTACGGGGGTGGCTTTGCCATTTTGTGTTATTTTCTCTGTGGCAGTTAACTGCAGCACAGGTCCCGCCGCAGGCCCGGCCTGGAGAGGCAGCCGGAGCTCCCGGGGCTTGCTTTGTAGCTGGTATTTTCCTGATGAAGCGATGTGTAGCCCGGCAGAGCTGTCCCTGGCTGTCCCGACTCCAGCCAGCTGTAATACATCACTGTCCCAGAAAAGCGAGCAGAAAGGACTCGGACACATGCAGTAATGCCTAATAAACGCAAGATAAATCCTGAGGCAGGGTCTCGAGCAGTTATGAATAATTGAGAGAATACTTTTATTTTATTCTTTAAGACACCATCCATTATTCCAACTGCTCTATTTAGCCTTAGGTGCAATTAATTCCATATTAGAATATTGTTTTGAAGAGGAGCTCACTGTATCCGTGGACTTGAATTCTGTGGGCAGGAAATCTGAGCAAAACGAGTCTAGACTTTTTTACTAAAATGGCTGGTAAACCATCAACAGTAAATGTAAAGAACATTAAGCTTATAATTCAGTAATCTTTGGTTTATGGTGCACAAATCTAGGCGGAGTCTCATGGCCCATATTCATACACCACAAGTTGTAGTTTTGGTGATACTGGTCACCCGAGTGCCTGATCCTGTGTGAATTAAACCCAAGCCATATCCAGATAGAAATATACTGGATTTCTAGAATGGAAAGTGCTTCAATAACCAATTTCCTAAGGGATTGCAAAGCCAAAGCTCTTTAGACTACAACTGGAAGAATGCAGTTTTATTTCAAAAGATCTTTCTGTATGTTCTGTTTTCCATCTGTGACTTTCAAATGAGATTTCTTCATTGCCTGGTTATAATTTTTTTTCCCAAACTGTTGTTCTGGAATGATTTATCTGGGATCCAAACATTATATTATTCCCATAATCTTCTTCACACAAACTACAATGAGAGGATTTTCTAGGCTAAATTTGTTTCAACCTTCTTAAAATACTTCATTCCTTTACATAATGTTTTGGAAATATTTTACTGGGAAACTGGATTATCCTTGGAAAACACATCTTAAAAACTTTTGATTTTTGGAAGAAGGGCTGTGGGTATAAATGGAGGGAAGTATATGCCCTCAGTCTACATGAGGATTAACCAAGCACGTGCAGCTAGTAAGGTAACAAAATGAAAACAATTTGTTGAGTGTTAGTGTAAAGTAACTCTATATTGCTATACCTAAGAAAGAAGTCTGATAGTGATATTCCTTTTAAGTTAGTGACTCTGCTGTTGAAACTCTTGATCCCATTTTGGCAAAGACACTAACTCTTGTACAGCTGGTTTGTTTTATTTAGCAAGCTTGCACATAAAGTAGGTGGGAAACAATAGCTAGAAACAGATTGGTCAGATGAAAATGACGGCTATGATTTGATGGGGCAGTTAAGGCATGAGGATTAAATAGTGTGTCTGAGTCGGCTTGTTGTGCTGTCAAAGTAAAACTCAATTAAACATTAACATCCTCTTAATGAGAATTTAATACAAGCCAGGGTTTGGGGTTTTCTTGCCCACAAAAGTGAAAAACACAAATGTGTTTTTCATAGTGGAATTATATTTTAAATTTGTTCTGAGGTAATAATTTCATAACTAATGCTGTAATTAAAAGCCTTGATCATGAATATTATTGCACTTCTTCAGATCCAGGGATGCTAAAACTGAATGCAGGCTTCTTTTAAAAACAAACAAACAAAGCAAACTAGCCTATATCTGTGTGATTTAATTTCACTTCGTCTAAATCCTCTCTCAAGATATTAGAGGTTCTGATGGGTTTTTTTCTGGGCTTTTTATGGCTCACCAGCACAACAGAATAATGAGGGGAAAATACTTTTAACTTAAAATGTTCTCAGTTCAAGTGAATACATTAAATAGAAGTGCCTTGATTGGAAGACAAAGCATTCTATACAACAGAGCAAAAATACCTGAAACGAGTGTTAGTTTAAAGCCATTACAGTGCCTCCCCTTACTGATGCTTTATATTCACAGAGGCTTTGGACCAGCGTGGAGACTGCTGAAGTAAGATCAGCACCTCTTTCTTTCCTCATAAGTGAGACCTGAGATCTCCTCCACCCATGTGGAGATTATAGCACTATTGTGGAGGCAAGATTGCTGCTAAAGAGCCTGAAATATCAGTAAGACTAAATGAGTTGATGTCGTTAAATTAGTGTTTGTCACAGAGAGAGTCCTCAGGTTTGAAATTGGCAAGAGATCCACAGAGCCCAGGGTCCTGGCAGCTGATACTCTCTTGAGTTGATTGGTACAGTTTTACACTTGTCTGCAAAACCAGGTGCCACTCAAAGCCTGGGGTTTGGAGAAGTCTGCTTTAGGTGTTCAAACACAAGATCCAGAACATTATTTCCATTTTGAAAAGGGAGCTCAGAATACAGTGCCATCATATGACTGGGTTGCTACCTATAGACACGGTGTACTGGTGTCTTATTCCACCCCTGCTGTAAGCACTAGTGTGTATTTTAGCATTCCCTGTAATCACAGTAAATGTATGATGGCTCTTTGCAGGGCAGGATGATGCCTCTGGAGACTCTAACAAATGTAATCACAATTGTTTTCCTCTTTAGATGATTTTAAGCCAGCATCGATTGATACGTCTTGTGAGGGGGACCTCCAAGTGGGTAAAGGAGATGATGTTACTATCACTTTGCCACATATTCCAGTAAGTCTGTTATATGTATGCTCTTGTTTACTCTCCAACAAATTTGCAGTGTTGTTACAGTCTCATGTAAATGCTATTTTCATTTCTGACTTTATTTATACTGTGGGTTCAATATTTAAGCAGTCATACTGGTAGTGTTTCCTTGGGAAAGGACTACACAGTTGGATCTTTGTGAGGTTGCAGATTGTTCTCTTCTTTTGATTCCTTCCTTCCTACTCTTCCTTCAACAACAAGGAGACTTTTACTATCAGCTGAAGATGTACACCTGATTCCCATCCATTCTAAGTGCTACAGCTTGCTGAGGAAAGGCAGTGTAACTTGGGCTTTAGTTAAGTTTGGATGTTCAGAACCCACAGGTAGACCTGTAAGCATATTCCTGCCCTTATTCAAACATGTACAGGTAGGGCATAGAGGGTTCCCTGCCTTTAGCTTTATCAGTGGAAGTGAGGGGAGCAGTCCTGGTGAGTGGCCATGAAGTGGTTTCCCATCCACTTCCTTCCATAATGATGCCATGAAAATCTACTGTGTGACGGTGATGGTCAAACAGCAATAAAACAAGTGATCAATCTGTTTATAGGTGCAGCTGTTTTGTAATTGAAGATTCAGTGGTTTCCTTACCAAAACAAAAGAAAGTGCTCATGTGCTGGAACTGGATTTGTTTATTAGCTGAAGTTAATGCTATGTGTCAAGGCAATAAACCAGAAATTGCAGACATCAATGGGTTTGGTGGCTGCAGGGGGGCACCAGTCAGTTTGGAAGCCATGTGTCAGATCCTTTTGGTATTGTTTTAATTGGTATGGCCGTGGTTTTAATTGGTAGGTGATGGTACTGTGATAATTCTCACTGAATGAAGCTGTAGCTGCTTCACGCTGCTCCTGTTCTTTATATGGCTTTGGTCACCTTCAGTGCTGCATGAGGTCACATACTGGGTTTTGTCTATAGAAATGATGAGCATGATGCTGTTGGAGACAGGTAACAACACAATTAACAGCAGCATTCATCTTGGATTAGTTGGAAACAGTGTTGCTAATTCATCTTTAGTGTTGAGCAGCATCACTGGTAGTGTTCCTTTCCAAATCTCTGTAGTGAGGAGCTTAATTTCTTTCCCTTCCCCTCGGTATGAACTGCTTTGAGCTTAGAGTATGCTCCAAAGGCTGAGGCTGCTCTGTCTATGTTGTTCCAAGGCAGTGCTGCCTGTGCTCTGGACAGTGAGCTGAAAAACACTCAGCATACTGGAAAAGAGTGAGAGGTTTTGAGATAATTTCATCCTGACAAGTTTTACTGAATTTCTTGGATCCCGCTTTGCTTCCCAATTGTCCAACAGCAGGATAGGATTCAAATTCTGAGTTGAGGTTTTCTTTTTGAAAAGAAAATTCTGAGTTGAGGTTTTCTTTTTTTCCTAATCCCTGAGAATATCTCTGATAATTTGTTCGGTGGAGATATTTTGGTGTCCCTTGCAGCTTGGATAAATTGAAGTACTATTTCTACATATGGATTTAGTGACTTTAATACTTGATAAACAGTCTGGATTGGGGAAGTGAAAATTTCTGTTTGTTAGAGTACTACAGAAGAAGATTATAAAAGATTATAGAATATTATGAGTTGGAAGGGTCCCCACAAGGATGATCAAAGTCCAACTCGTGGCCCTACACAGAACAATCCCAAGAATCACACCATGTGCCTGAGAGCATTGTCCAAGTTCTTCTTGAGCTCTGTCAGGCAAAAAACCCTCACACGTGAAAACAATTTGATTAAATGTTATTTGTTTCACCTACCTCCTTCTTCTGTCCTATAATCAGCAAAATCTGTAAGACACTGTTATATAGGCACTAACATAAGCCCTAAACATTTAAGTAGAAGAGTGAGACTTAATTTGCTTAAGCACTTACATTTCTGCTTATTGTTTAGCCACAATCACAGTCTTTGCTGCATTAGGAGGCTTCTGGGTAGCAGAATGGTAGCCAACAAACTTTGATCAATTTTCATTACATTTGTGCATTATAACATTTCCTGGCTTAGTTGTCAACAGCAAGCAGGATTTGACTTTCTTTTTACTCTCTTAAATGTTGCTTTCCTCTCTTAAATGTAGGAATGATAAAAATGTAACATGCCTTTGAAGACTAGACTTTCTTGAGACATCCTTTCTGAATTGTGTTTCTAAATCTCTCTTACGATGTCTTTGTTGGGAGCTCAGATTTTTCACACCTACTGTTCAGAACCCATTTTAAATTCAAATATATTCTATCTATTAGCAACATGGAAAAGAGGAATTGCTTTCAGAGTAGTGAAAATATGGTTGTTCGTTTTTGCTACTCAGAATAAAATGTAGGAGAGTGCAGGTTTTTTTACTTTGCTCCCTGATTTTGGTCACTTTCCTACATACAGTATATGCAAAGGTGCATATGAATAAACTTTTTTTTTAAATTCTTTTGTACAGTATCTATGTATTACTGAGAAGTCTGAGAATGTTTCATAGCTGAGAACATAACCCCTTGAGTAACACCTTTTTTACATGGCCAGGTGTGTATCCATGCTGTTACGTGCTGATAGACCGTGGATTCAGCTGGCTGTAACCCCAAAACCAGGTCTATGAGCCAGCCTGTGCATGGATGCAGTACAGCTGAGCATAATCTCAGTATTACCAGTTAGCCAGTGTGCACCACCACATGAGGTTGCTGCCTTTATTGTTTCCCAGTCTAAGCCTTTAGACTTTTAAAGCTCTATGCAGCGTTGTGTGGACTTGGGGACTTTCTGGAAGGCATCAAAATACCCCGTTTGCTTTTGAGAAGACATTTCAGTATAATTGCATGGGCATATGCATGCTAATCTGACTTTGAAGAAGGCAGCTGTTCTTACATAGTTTGTGACAGTTGCTTGTAATCTACTGTGAAAATACTGCCATATATATTTATGTAAAATATATGGAGTTTAAATTATTTTTCAATTGACCACATATTTCCTTGGGTAGTAGTTCTGCTATACAAATAATTAGAACTTTATTTCTTATCCAAACCCATGATTTCCAGAGCAGAAACATCAAGAAGATTTCTGATACTTGTCAGGGACAGCTATGCAAATTTAGTTATGCTGCCATTTTGGGAATGAGAGCTGTAAATAAAGGCAACCATGGAGAAGATGTTTTGTCACTGCCGAGACACTTAAAATGATGAAAGGCATAATATTGCTGTGAGGAAATGTCTGATCTACTGCACATTTTCTCTGTATTTTTCTCTTCATGAATGAATGTTTTCTGTAGGAACTAAACATTAAGTGCTTAGCCTCTTTTTCAGAACAATACATATATTCTTTTCTCTTAGTATTCATAAATATTTGGGCAGGGTAATATAACCAAACAAATATGTGCTCTTTCTTTGTACCAGGGTTCAACTCCACCAATGACTGTCTTTAAAGGAAATAAAAGGCCATATCAGAAGGATTGTGTGCTTATTATCAATCATGACACTGGGGAATATGTGCTGGAAAAACTTAGTAGCAGCATTCAAGTCAAGAAAACAAGGTAAAGCTGGCGACAGGGTTCTTGATAGGATTAATACTTGCTGAAGTTTCTTACTAAGACTGGCTTTTGAAACAGAGCTCTCTTGTTTTGTAGTGATGTTTAATTACTAAGCCTTAGCTTTACGTGGCCAATTATCATGCCTAAAAATGCAAATAGTGGTGTGAATCCAAGAGTTAAGAATTTGTAAATCCTCCACTGCTGAATGACATAATTACAGTTTGCAGTGAAACACCTGTGCTGATTTGAGGCTTTAGAAGCTGGCTGAAGGATGGGATGTGTTTCAGGAATCTCTGGTTAGCCAAAAAAACACATAAAAATATTAGACTGTCAGAAGGGTTATTGGACTTTCTAGGTTTGTTCCTTACAGCTTCCTCTGGGAGTCATGATGTTTCAGTAACACAATCTTAGGGAACAAGAAACACTCATTCCCATATTGGATAAGCAATATATTAAGTGCAACACAAGTACAAAGCCTCCAGCTGGTGAAGGGGTGGGCAGAATTGTAGAAATAATGGTTATGGTGTTTTGCCTAGAAGAATTGATGAAGCCAGAAATCCTTTCTGACCTAATACTCTTACTTTGTTGCACAAATGCTACAAAGTAAGTACGCAGCTGGAATATTTTTTGCGGTATTACTGCTCTTCAAGTACCTGAAGTGTCTGGATCATGTTCTTTCAGCATCACTGGATCACAGGTTATTTGAGATCTAAAGAGAAAGCAGTCATTCAAATGTCTTGTGAAGAAGAAACTCTTAAATAATAAAAACCCCACTTTATTGCAGTATAGAACCCTTAGCTGCTAAAACTAATAGAAATGTGGGTTGCAGCTCATCAATAGTTGGCTGGATGTTTGCCAAGGACACCTTGAGTTCAAGGTAAATGGACTGTAACACTCCTCTGAGTCAGTGATGTGAAAACTCATCCATGTAGCATTCATCTTGTCCAGAAGATACAAGTACATCAGAGATGAGATTTGAATTCCCAATTTCAGTTCTGCTGGACTTTGTCTGGGTGAAGCTTAAGTCAGAAGGAAGCAAATAAGTGCAGGAGGATACACTGAGTTTTGGGTCTGGTGTGGCAAAAAATATTTCAGTTTTTCTCAGGCAGAGGGAGGGTAGTAAAAAATTGGGGGAATCCCTGTTTTGATGAATGACTTTGCAAAGTCATTAATTTTCCAGATCAGAAGTGCCTTTTTTTTTTCCATGTCTACTCTGATCTTTAATGACCTGTTGACATTCTGTGGGATGTGGTTTTTAGTGTTAACACCTTGATGACATTCACAGGGGAGTAAGTGAATTTACTCTACATAAAACCATCTGTAGTTCCAAGAGTATAATTAATACCAGAAATCTTTGGATTTTACCTTCCACTTTATACAGTGAGTATATTCCCAAGTCCTCACTTCTGTTGCAAATGGACTGTGCAAGCTGCAGGAATGTGGTACCCAACAGCTGCATTTCATTGATGAATGAAGAGGGGGTTCTGTGTGAGGCTGATTCTGGAGTTCACTGAGGCACAGAGATGCTCAAGTAAATCCTCAGTGTACCAGCTCCAGTACCACAGGTGGTTTGGGTGAATTCCAGGAAGTTCGACATGGGCTAGTTTAACTTACCTCTCAGTGGGATTAGTTCCCAGAAACAAAGTGTAATGCTGTTGAGCTGGGACCGTCCTAGAACAGAAACTGAGCTCGAATATCCACAGGCTGTTTCTGTGCTGCACTACATAAAGCCATAACCCCAAAGGCTTTGGTGTTACGCAATAAATACACCACACCCTTTAACCTTACTGTGGTGTACCGTAAATAAACCTATTTTGGGGTTGTGGATGGTTTTTTGTTTTTCTGGGGTTTTTTTCTGCCAAGGATATTGACTATCCTACAGTCTCAATCACATCAGAAGTTTAGTAAAAGGAAGAAGTACCTGGTTTGAATTGAGCAGTTAGGCATAGTGTTATTCTGGAGACTATTTTCCACTAAGGAAAACCAGTTTTTTTTGTTTAGTAAAAAATAGCTGTTTGGAAGGGCTAACAGCAAATAGATAAAAACCAGGAATTAAATGCTTGTATGCTGTATTTAGCAGTAAGAATGATTAGTCAAGATGACCTCTAAGAGAGTTCAGTTTGAGATAATTTAATTGCAAGTGAGAAAATCGTTTCTTTTGCTGTGATTGTTTTAAGCAGGATTTTGTTGTGAATGGATTTGTAGTTATTTTAAATTACTATGATTGATTATTCTTTTTTCAAAATACAAATACTAATTGCTAAATTAAAGCCTTCATTGTAGTTCGAGTAGAGAATTTGGCATCACTGGAACAACATCTGGATTTGAAAATACATTTTGTAAGGGTGTTGCAGTGTAGTTGCATATGTTTCTTTGTTATTGACAGTAAGTGTTGCCTACAGAAAGCTATAATTCACTCTCCATCTTTGTAAAACAAGTAGAGATCTGTACAAAAGGAAGTCACAGATGATGCATTATCACAAGGATATTGAAAACGCTGGACATAGTTGCACACTACTGCTGAATGTGTCTGGTTGTTTCTTCAGAGCAGAGGGCAGCAGTAAGATCCAAGCCCGAATAGAGCAACAGTCTGCCCGAGCATCTCAGCCTCCTTCACAGTTCAGAGCCCCAACCAAGCCAGCAGTTGGACCTAAAACTTCTCCTTTGAAGGATAATCCTTCACCTGAGCCTCAGCTGGACGATATTAAGAGAGGTAAAGAAGGGTTTGTAGTTTCTTAAATTTTGGTTGGTTTTGTCTTTCTTGTTTAGAATAAAAACTATGACTGTGCAATTTCTAAAAACAGTCAGGGATTTAAAAATGGTACTTGACAGCTGTTTTGTCTTCTTTATTTCTTGTTTCTTTATTCATCTTAGTGAATTATTTATTCTCTTCTACTAGAATAGATATTTATACTGCAGCCTTCTCGGAAATGAGAAAACTTCCTCTTTCTGGATAATTTTCTGTCTTCCAAACTATTTTGCTGTCCTGAAAAGAAGAAAAGAAGTAAGAGTGAATTCAGAAACCTGTAGCTCAGCGCTGCACCAATTGCACAGATGTTTTAGGCAGCCACAACAGCAATGACAAAGCCTGATTGTCCATGGTCTTGTTACACGGTCAAGTCACTTGGAGAAAGTTACTCTGCACTGAGTAAGGTTGGTGGGATGGAAGGGCTAGGTTGCTGTGTTCCCAGCACAAGACAAGCTTGCACATTGCCAAGCAGTGCTAGTAGGGAAGGAATGAGAGAGTGGGCCCTGCAGCTTACCCTTTTCTACGACCATTCCTTTGCACCTTTGACACATCTGTCATATCGTTGCTAAACTTTTATTTTAAAAGTACTTCAGAGGAATGATTGGTTCAACTCACTCTTCTGCTTAAGAAGTGCTTTGTCTTAGTGTTCTGCCATGGGCAGGATGCACTTTCTTTGCCCATGCCCTTCTTTTCCTACTGATATGATACCTGGTTTTACTGTGGATAATACAGTCAGAATGAGGAAGATTAAATTTTTGTTTGGTTCTTCTCTGGGACCAGACACAATTATCTTATTTTAAGCTTGTTCCTTCTGTCTGCTTTCTTTTTTTCTGGTTTTCTTTCTCTTTTTTTTTCCATCCCATATAGCTATTTTTGTCTGTAGACTTAGCCTATGTTAATTGCCCAGATGATGTTAATTACTCAGCAGGGCATTTTTTCAGTTCATGGCAATCACTAGGTGACATTTTTGCTGCTAAGCTGTGTGTTTGCATAGGTGCTGACTGGTCTCACTTTACTGCAGCAGTAGTGTTTTCCATACTTGGATGCTGGTCAGCAGCCAGAATCACCATCTGAGAGATTCTGTTAGCTACAGTTCCCTTAGCTACATTGTTATTTTCATTTTCTGTGTAATAGGTAAGGAAAAAGATAATAGGTGATGTGTCAATTTTTTAAATTGAATCGGTTGTGGATTTTAAATGTCTTTTCCTGTAGGGTGTAATAAGTTACTCAAGCTTTGGGGCACTCTTATTTATACATACAGCAATTTGTAAAGGTCGTGTTATGGTAAAATAATCACATTTGTCTGCGGTGGTATCTATTGTAAAAGACCATTTTCTAGTGCTCTGAAGTATAAGTCACATTGTTCAGAGCTGTCCTAATATTTTTTTTGCCACCTGATCATCTTTTATATTAAAATACCTCCAAATAAATAACCTGTAGAGTTTTGTTTCCAAAATCAAGGATTAGAGCACCTGACTTGTACTAATAATAGGACTTCAATTTGGTGCTTTATAAGGAGAGTTGCTCAAGGCCACAGAAGAGCCAAAGGCCTGGGCAGGGGTGTTTTTTGCTTACAGTCTATAACTTTTTCCAGCATTGATGGTCTAGAGTATCAGCATTGCTAAACCATTTATATCATAAGAACCTGTTTGAGAATGATGAAACTATAATGGCACCATTCTACCATGAAATGTAGCCAATGACCTGTAAAAGCTGTAAGGTAGTCTGCAGTCCTGTTATCTTCCCTAAATGTGTGGTTTTATGAACTCAGACTTGAAACTTCGGAAGAGCCTGTGTTCTTTCCATTCAAGTAGTGGCTTTCATTTTGGTTGAAATGCTTCCTCTGTACGAAAGAAAGATAGACAGAAAGCTGAAGTTCTGTGGGTTTTGTTTAATGAACACAGCACAAAACTTAAAATTCCCAAAGGAGGTGCTTGAAAGGATATCTGGCGCTTTGACACTCCCTTGTTTCCAGTATGCCCTACTTAAGGGTGTGGTAAGACACACAGCCCTCATGATGTTTCACGTCAGTTTTCAAGTAACCTCAGTGCAGGTTTCTGCTTCCCCTGGTACCCTGAGCTGTGCATTTCCACTGCTCCCCTTACACATGAGCTGGAAATGAACTTTCAGGTAGGTCAGTTCTCTGTCCCATTGCACAGCTGTCCAAACAACAGTATCTGAGGACAGAGTCAGAGCATCTGGGAGTTGAACCAGTCCTTTCCTTCATACACAGAGGCTTTTGGGAGGCTGTGTCTAGCGTTCTTTGCACCACTGACATATTTTCCCTTGCAAGCTTCTATAATTGTCCTCCTTCCTGAAGGGAGCACAGGAGAGAGTAGCAGCTTGTTCTTTTGAACACTCAGCTACATCTGGTAATGTCTCATTAAGCTGTGGACATTTGCACACATTTACCACTATACAGCCATTTATTTGCACAAAATAATTGACATTTATCAGACATATTTGACCACAGCAGAAATGTTTTCAACACCATTGACATAATTACAGCATGCAACATATTGATATATGTCAATAATATTGACATAATTACAGCATTTGGGAAAAAAAACCCACAGAAGCGTATTTCAGATCTGAAGACTCAGGGCTTAAAAATCTGAGCAGATTTTATTTACCTGAAATGCAGCCATGGTGTGTGAGGATTGTGCCATAGCACTGTGTTTGTCTTTCAAGGACACCTCAATCAAATTTTCTGCACATCCGTATAAAATACTGCCTCTTCTAGCTGCTATCTCCCCATGCTCAAAGTGCCAGTATCAAGTTGATTTCTTCACCTTGCATTCTGTTATTAACAGTAAGTTCTGCTATAGGCATTCAAACTTAATCCTCCCTAAAGCTGAATGACTCTTTTCTGGAAGTCCTTGCTATCCTTGCAGCCTAAGGTTAGGGCTTTAGTTAAAAATTCTGCATAATCTATTGGAATTAGAGAAGAAGTAGGAACTGTTAAACATTATTATAGTATTTGATACTGAATATGTACAGAAGACAGCCTGTTGAGAAAGGCTGTTCTGTTTGGATAATGATTTGTGACCTTGAATTTTTTTTTTGCTCTAAAACCTGCATTGCCTGCCAGTGTAAGCCAGCCATTTTGTCTTCTTGAAAGAAATCTTACAGCTATAACATGAAATGTAGAGAAGTTAAGGTTCCCATAGTGGTGTCAGCCTTTTCAGATAATATAGACTCAATTAAGGCAAGTGTTCAAAACTGCACTGTGTGGAAAGCTTATTTAAAAGTAACTGCTGCACATCCTGACTCTTGTCATCTTTTAAACTGTAAAGGTGCATCGACATGAGGTGTTTGATCTTATGGTGCAGAAAGATCTAGGAAAGGTCAAACTCTTTCGTTGTTCAACTTCAAATATATGTACACATACACACACACAACGATTTTAATTGGAAGCACCACAAGGAAATGTTTAACCTACATCTTCAGTATATGTAACTGCACTAAGCATAGCAGTCAAATGGCAAAATTGAGCTATTGTAAACCATCCGTGTTTTTCCTATACGGCTTTGATGTTGTCATTGGCTTAGTCACTGTCCTTGACACTGTGAGACAAGAGTGTTTTGAACAGAATTCCTTAGTGATCCTACTGAATTTCCCTTGACAGACTTCTAGCAGTGCAGCAGCCACCATAACATTAGTGAAAACAATTGCTTTTTTCTCGTCTGCTTAGGTAAGATGTTTAGAATTCTGAGCTCAAGGAACAAGAGACAACAGAGATCTGAGAGGAAGCTGTAAGCCTGTGAGGCAAACACTGACTAGAACATGGGCTCTGACCAAGTTTCTACCAGTGACCACTGTCACTAATAACAGCCTTAACTTCCCACTCCTTGAAGCTCATGATACTGGTTCTGTTTTGCTTTGTCTTACCTCTGTTCAGCATAGTGCGCTTTAGCACTTCTTCTAAGGCATTCTGTTGTTCTCTCCTCACAACCAAACCTCTTCTGTGGACTCTTAGTTTTCTGCTTCCCTAGGAGAAGCCTCCCACTCTTTATTCTAACACTGATTTCCAATTCTGTTTAAAACTGGCCAGGCTAGTCTACCTTTTCCATTGGTCTGACAGCATCACTTCCTTCAGTTATCTCCTCACCTACTGTATCAAGTCCACATTTATTGCTTAGGGGTTTTTTTTTTTCCCCTAGCTCTCTGCAGTGTGTTTTTGTTTTACCTTTTCCCTCTCACCACCACTGCCTTAGATCACTTTACCTTCTTCGCTGTCTTTTACATGTGGGCTCTATGTTCTCAGTCAATGTGCCAACATTCCTCCATTTCAGCCATAGACTCCAGCTCTGTAAGCATACATGTGTAACTCTCAGGCACTTAGCCTGTATTAGACTTGTCTGTTGTATCTTTTTCCAATATAAACTGTGATAGGTGATTTTGCTTGCTGCAATCCAGGATATTCTAGCCATGTAATTATCATCACTATAATTTGCAACTAACAACTCCATCACTAGAAGAATGTATAAATTTTACATCATTAAGTCGAGGGGGGAAGGTTTAAACCTGAGCATTTTAAAGAGAAAGAACCCTTATTCCTGGTTATTTTTCCTTTAGCTTTCCCCTAATAATTTCTCAGCCTTAAACACAAGGAACATTTACAATTTGAAATCCTCTATATGGGTAGGCTGTGAACAGTGATTCACAAGTGTTCATTTGTTTGTGTGTCAGACTCCAGACCTGAAATGGAATTTTAAAGCTTGCAAGACTGTGTTGGGAGGGAGTGAGGGAGAAAGACATTACAGTACAAAGTAGTATCTTCTGTTGGCCTGTTGAATCAATATATGATTCTGTTGGATCATATTTTCTTTCTCTCTCTTCCAATGGTCTCTTATGCTATGTCTTCAAGCTGAAAGAGTAGGTTTTACCTGGCGTACGAGTAAAGTACAGAGAGCACAGATGGTCTAGGCAGGGATCTAGATTTAGGAAGTAAGTTGGAGAAACAACATCACTCTCCTTAAATACCCAGCTGGAGTATAACTATAGCACTTGAAACTGAGCTCTGAACTTCAAAATTGAAAAATACTGACTTTAAATCTGGCAAAAGAAAACAATTTCTCAAACTAATACATGCTGAATGAGAGGAATTCTCTCCAGCAAATATTGTGAAGGCTGAAAACTTAGCTGTTACTCTGTAGTATTAGGCAGCCCAAGGAAAATGAGTCTTATTAAAAAAAAACTCTTGACGCATCTGACGTAATACAAATTCCTCCCAGCATCAGTTCTCCATTTTTTAGGTAGAGGTGATAATACCTCATCTCTCCCTTCTTTCATTCTTGTCTCTTTAGTCTGTGAGTTCTCCAGGGCAAGCACTGAGTTCTAACCCTTTGGGTATAGAACTGCTAGCATAACAAAAGCCTAAATTTTGAGGGTTTCACATCGCATGTTTAACATATATGTGGATATTGTTCTCTCATGGAAACCTGCCAAGATGAACTGAGTCATTAGATACTCAGCCTTGTGGGTGGATACAAAAGAGCTGTCCTCTACTAGTGTTCAGGCCACTTATAATTATGACAAATTTAACAATATTGTATAATTTGGGGTGACGCACCTTAATAGCTCTTTAGTAACCAGTCGTTCAGCCAGCACGAGCTGTTGCTGATGAGGCTGTTGTGGTGCTGTCATGGTGTTCCAGTGTTTCTTTGCACTGGAAACCCTAAAGTGGGCAGTTTCTTGACTTGAATAACTTTCCAGTTTCAAAGTAGTTTCTTTCTTTTCCTGGGTACTTGTAAGCTCTATAGCAGGTTATGGTATTTTTACCACTCCCCAGCATGTGAAAATTCTCAGCTATTCTCATCTATCCTACTGCAAAGTTATTTGATGTCATCCATCTGCTTCTGAAGTTTGTTTAAAATGGTCTATGTGACTGTGCTGCAGCAGTTTCATCCATGATCTGAAGGCAGTTTCTGTTGTCATCATTTGCCTATGTCCGTGTACCCACCCATGCACACACCATTTTTTGTTTTCCAAAAGCCTAAATGTCACCAGCACCTAACAATTCAAATCTGGATTTCCTCGATCAGCTAATGTACTTAATTTGTATGTAAAACATATAGCCTGTCAAAAATAATGAAGCAGGAAGTGCTTTCAGGAGTATGAAGTATATAAAGAATAATAGTGGAAGTGAAAGTTTTATGATACAAACCTATGCTGTTGCTGCTTTAAATTTAGCTACAGCAATAAGTAAAAAAGTTTTCCGAATTTTTTGGTTTCCCTTCCTGTCTCTCTCTTTCATGTGAGATATTTTGGTGTGATAAATTATACTTGACAAAACTATTGCATTTGCACATTCTTTCCCAAAATTCCATGGGGCCCTGTTTATGGTATCAACCAGATGAATTCTTTTGTATTTCAGAGCTGAGAGCAGAGGTTGAAATTATTGAGCAGATGAGCAGCAGCAGTGGAAGCAGCTCATCGGATTCAGAAAGCTCATCTGGGAGTGAAGATGAAAGCTCCAGCAGTGAGGGGGAAGAGGCAGCACATGTTTCCCCTTCCCAGCCACCACACCAGCAGTATAACAACAGGAATGCTGTTGCTAATGGCACCAGCAGGCCACAAGGAAGCAATCAGCTCATGAACACGCTCCGTAAGTAAATGCTTGTGTCTTACCACTGGTGAAAGCTGATTAAGACCACTCATTTACTGAGCATGTTAGGCTAACTTCTTGAAGTGCCTTTTGCTAAATAGTAACCACAGGGAGTTGCACTTGCTGAAATACATGGCAGATTTTATGAATAGGGGGCTGAGGTGTGGAGAAGGTGTCTGAAGGTGTGGAGAGCCTGAGGGCATCAGTGCTGTGGCCCCCATTGGCCCTGTTGGGCCTTGATTCAGGCCTCCAGGTAGCCACTGGTGTTGGAGGACCTGGTGCACTGAAGGATGGGAATTATTTTCATGTGAATACACAGATTAGATAGAAATAGAGGGGTTGACAGGTGTGTCAGTTAAAGGTCTGTAAAGAACTCTGAACAAAGCAAGGCTGTTCTGGGTTCATAAATGCAGTGTCTCTGGTCTTCACTATTGTGTTGTCAGCATGTTTATTGTGTTGGTCTCAGCTGTATTTTCAGAAATACCACATTTTGAAGGGAAATTTAAAGTAAAATTACGTTAAAATACTACAGAGTAATAGTGTTTGCAAGCCTTGAATCAGTACAAGCTCACTGCACCCTTGAAAAAGTGTAAGAGACATTTTTAAAGCATAGTTCTGTCCCACGAGACTCTCTGGGGACATGGTGTGCATCTGTGTTGCGCTTTCCTTATGCAAGATCAGGTATATTCTTACTCAGTGGAGTTAAAATACTGCATTTGCAATTTCCATAAATTGTTCTTAATTCCTCCTGAGGCGTATTTGCACACATCTCTTGGCACCCATACATAGGGAACTGGTGGAATCTGAATACAGATATGTGTAGGGTTTCCAGCTTTGAGAAGACAAGTATATTATGCAGACCATACCAAAAAGGCCTGCTGGAAAACTTAGAGGCCTGTCAGTCTTCCTCCCAGTAATGAAGGACTAAGTGAAATCCAAAGTCAACAAAGTCATTAGGACTGTGTCCATTTCCATGTTACCAGTTGTGAGCAACCTCCTCCCTGCTTCTCCATGACAACAATACTGCATGGGTTTAATGATCAGAAGCTTCTGACTGTAGGAGAATCTGGGAACTGCTAGGGTACCTCCTGTATTCATGTAGTGTTTTTTACCTTCCGGTTTAAAATAATTTTGCAGTGGGGAGAATCACCCCTAACCCAAGTTCTTGTCTCATAAAAGGGAAGAGAAGATGAAGAAATTCAGGGCATAGCTGTTGCATAGCTGCCCTGCAGCTATTTTGGGGGGAGGGCTGTGGGAGAATGCTGGAAGAGCTAGGTTCAATTATCAGAACACAAGCATGATTCTTGCCCCTTTTTGTCCCCTTCACCACACCAAATCAAAACTGCTGTGCCAAACTGGATCTAAGACAGTAGGTATGATCCATATCCTGGCCTTTCATCTGATTTCTCTTTGCAGTTTGGAGGGGAGCCTTCACTGTCACAGCATGTGTCAGCTTAGTTCAGCCTTGTGTTGTGATGGCTTTAACAGTCCTTTTGGTTTATTGACATTTGGCTACCCAAATGGCCTTAAACAAAAAAAAAAATTGCTTTAAGAGGGTAAAGAAAGCCAAGGAATTCCCCAATGCCTTGTCCCAGAGCCATATATGGGAGCTTGGGTGGGTGGAGGCTGTGGAATGCTTTCTGCAGCTGCTAGCTTGGAGAGTGCTGTTGTCCCACCAGGGAGCACCTTTGGTGGCTCTGGAGACAAGGATGCTTGGTTTGGCCTGGATCCAGCCATGAATTGCCCCGTGCTGCTCTTGATGTTCTTGGGCATGGTGAGCAGTTTCATTAAATCACAGATGATGTTTACATTCATTTCATGTGTTGTTCTTATTTAAATCTTCCAGTGTAAATGTGACTGTTCTTTGGTTTGATTGCCATAAAATGTGAATTAACGCCTACTCACTTGTTGTGTTTTGTTCGGTTTTGTTTTCCATAGGAAATGACTTGCAGTTGAGTGAGTCTGGGAGTGACAGTGATGACTAGAGGCTGAGCTTTTGCAGTTTCTGTTACATATACATGAAGAACTAATTTACCTTGAAGTGATCCTATTGCTTATGAAGAGGAGCTGGCACAGAGATAGTTCCATGTGTGGAATTTTAATAGAAGAAATGCATAGCCCTACAAAATAGCAGATGTTGAGGGCTCTTTTACTGTGTGAATTAAGTGTATATATTGTGTATATTCTTATTCCGTTAAAGCTTTGAATAGATATGTACAGTGGGTGAGCCAATGTATGTTCCTGTCCACCATCTGTAAGTTTAATGTGTAACTGTATGAGGTCATCTAAAAATTTCTTGCTTGTAGGAGATGTTCAGTGCATGGTGACTTTGTCAGGGGACTTTTGTATATAGGGTGAGCATGTGCTGACAATGAGTTTCAAAAAACATGCAGGAACTAGTGTTTGCACTGAAGTGGGACTGCCATAAATTAAGTTTCAATACTAAGTTGATTCCTTTGGTTTCGGACTTTTCTAATGCCTTTTTATTGCTATTTGTGGTTTAATAGACTGACTTTTAAGCAGTTAGAAAATAGGAATGACAAAACCATGTTCGTCACAAACCTTGCTACACCAGTGCCTTATAAGCAGATTTTTTAAATAGCGCTTCAGTTCCTGCCACTTTCCCTGTTGGGAGCAATATTGAAACCTCCTCAGATTGCTTCTGCAGATGAGAGCTGTATGTCACATACAGCCTGCTGTATTCTGAGGGCAGTGACTAGCAGGATAAAGGATATACATCAGTCACCTAAACTCATCCAAGTAAGAATCAGATCAGCATTTTCGTTAGCAACTAAGTGTCTCATTTAACTCAGACATTCAGACCTAGTCTTCAGAAATACTAAGAAGCCCAACTACTAGTGACATTGCAACGCCACAAATGCAAAATATGTGACTTACTGAAGTTCTAAGACCGGAGCCCTCTTTGCAGTTTCCTAGAGAATGCAAAAAGAAGAGGTGACTAAACAAGTAGCTGTGAAACAGCAGAAGTCTCTCTTCCGCCACAGTTGTCAAGGTAGACTTTAGTCCATATTGTTCATTGGACGAAACCTCTTTGTTCTTGGCAGGATTACACAGAACATGAAATATTTGCCTAGGGTGAAATTCACCCCTGTTTAAAGGGGGTTTAAAGGGTGCTTAGTTAGATTATCATTAACTTTTTTGCTCACATGGAAAATAAGTGCCATAGGCAGCCTCTTAGAGCTTGAACACCAGGGTGATTTTTTAAAATCAAAATTCCGCTGACATAGGACAAGTTGCACTGTAGTTGTGGTGTAATCCAGGGGAATGGGAAGCTGAATCAGATGCCTCTCCATTTTCAGGTGTCTGCTTTGCACTGCTCTCATCTGTTAGTTTGTGTTTTAACTCCTGTTTGTTTATTGAGCTCTGTCCTTTTTTTTAACATGTTGAAGAGCAAGGGGACATTTGAAGGGAGATTTTATTAAATTGTTTATTTTTTTGCATTAGATACATATTTAGGCATATTTTTGCATTGTACATACATTTAAAAATACTTGGTTTTTTTAAAGTGTTTTGTGATGTGGGTATGTATTTTAATGGACAATTATGAAATATACTTGATGAAAAGCCACAATTGCTCTCCTTTTTTTTTTTTTTTTTCTTTTCTCTTTCTTTTTCCCTGTTCCTCCTCTGACAGTAAAAATGGTCGGTTTTAACAAGCTTATACCAATTTGGGATTTCACACTTTGGTACAGGAGGTCTGCATGGAATGGTTTGGAGCCTAATAAATGTTAATGCTGCTCCTGACTATTCCCCAGCTAAACATCTGAATAAGTAGGGAGACTTTTTTCTGATGCCATTTCCCCATTGCTGGAGTGAATTCCTGAGTTCTGTTGACATTTGCACTCAAATGGAAAAGCAGCAGTGCAGCATTTTCATTGCTTACCATCCACTGCCTGCTCATGCACTCTAAAATCCAGGACATGTCATAGGGAGTTTATGAATTATGTGTAAATAAAAGATAAGAAACTTCAGAGGGTAAGATAGCACCAGGCTACATTGATTTGAATCACCGCTTTAATTGCAGATTAGATCAGTGAGTGGGAAAGCTTCATTCAGATAATCAATTTCTGCTCTGTTTTTGTACTCTAGGTCACATTTTCCTGCTCAACCCTCCCTGACAGATTTTTTCCCCCTCTCTTTGTTGGTAACCATATTAACATATTTTCACACAACTTCACCACTTGTAAACTCCCTTCGGCTGTGCTTTGCATCCCCCTCAGATGCATCATACCAAGGGTGGCCTGTTGTTCATGAGCTGCTTATGTGCCCTTTTTCACGCCCAAGTGAGTAACCCTAGCCCACTCTAGGGTGTGAGCCAGCCAGTCCCTGTGAGTGTGTGACCAGCCCCTCCCTCCCTGCCATTGTCCCAGGCAGCTCCTGGCATCTCCTGCCTTAGGAGCTCTCCGGGATCTCCACCCTTCCCACAGTTCTCAGGTATGAGGAATGTATTCTGTGAAGTTGAACCATGCAGTAGGCAACTTGTAAGATGAGAAAAGTTGGCTGGCACCAGCAGCATCAATACGTTGAGTTTTTTCTGAATACACGTGTTTTAAAGCCATTGCCAGCCTGACATTTTCATTGAGGCCCTTGAAATTTCATGTTTCATGTATTGAGAGATACTAGACATTGTCTATCTGTTCCTATTAGATGGCTGTTCATTGGTTCATAATTTGCAGCAAGTTTCATCTGGATGGAAAATGGAATCCAAGCAGTCATTTAGAATTCTCTTAATTAGTTGGCAATATATTTAACATTCTGGAAAAATAAGTTGACTAAAATGTTTTGATTAAGCGTGTAAATTAAAATATTCCTGATTATTCCTGGTAGGTTCTAATCCTGCAGGATTTTAGCACTAGCACATCTTATCACCATACAGCAATTTTTCTACATAAAGCATGAATGTCTTTTATATGCCAGTTAGTTTAAATGTGAATTAACAGTGCATGTTGAATGCAATTATGAGAATGAACTGAAACTAAGGATTTCTTTACATTCATGGAGAGCTGCCTGCTGGTCATGGCAGGGTGAGCAGTTCAAGGCAGCTTTGCTTTCTGATGGGTTGTTCTGTACAGTGACTTCATCCATTTCAGTATTTTGGCTTTCCTTAAACTTTACCAGCAAACATGGCCTGCTTATGACTAGGATTCCCATAACTAGAATTGCTATACAAGTAATAAACAATAATGATTTAATTTGATTCAAGTAGATTTTCACAATTTCAAATATTGTTACAATTTTTTTTTAATAAAAAGGCTTGGTTTCCAAAGGGACAAATTCAGTCATCTGCTGGTCCATGTGGGATGTCTTAAAATACAATTGCAACAATGCCCAAGCTCATGTTTCAGGTTTTAGTCATGTGCAGAAAAATTTCCACCCATCTCTGCCCTTGTTCCAGCCCCAAGGGCTGACCAGCCCTGCCAGCAGGCACGGCTTGAGTCACTCCAGCTAAACCACAGGAACAGCCACCTCTGGGCAAAAGGTGTCCCTGTCCCCTGATGAGAGTCACATGCCTAAGAGCATGAGGCACTGCCCTTTCCTGTTCCACCAAAGCGTCCCTCTCCTCTCACAAGTCTTGGCTGAACTGATTTTGTGGAAAAGGCAGACCAATGGAAAAGGGTTTTTCTTCAGCATTTCTTGGAATAGCTCTGCATTTGACTGTGGGTAGCACATCTATTTTGAAGATGCTCTGCCTAAGTTGATTTGCACAGTTGCCTCTATTATAGACTAGCTACAGGCCTGTTTATAGACATGTATAGAAACTATTTGCTGTGCCAAGCTTTACAGTCTTTTTTCTCCTTCAAAGTCCATTTACTTGAGTTGTCCAAAAACAAAAAAAAGTTCAACAATCCATGCAGGTCTATTTTTTTTTTTTTTCATTTGGAAACTAAGAGAAACATAGCCTGGAAATGCATGTGATGGAGAACACATATTCTCAGTAATTGTCTATGCTTTGTTATTCAGTGTGCTAGCTGCTGAATCAGAGAGATCCTGTGGAAAACACAGCTGCCCAGGAATGGGCATCTTATGGGATGAGGCCTTCTGATGGTAACTGTGGATTCAGCCGCTGACGATGAATGACAACATCTTGGGTCTGTCTGGTTATTTACAGTTTGTTATACCCACACAAATACGTGTACTATCAAAAGGAAAAGAGTATTGCTGATGCTTGCCTTACAAACAAAAGCTGCCATGTTGGGAACAGACATGTGAACTAAAAGTAGTTGATTGTACACCCAAACCCTGTTCTGAGAAGATAAGATGATTAACAAAACTAATCATCAGTTAGGCAATAGCTACCTCTGGTTTATGTGAGAAGGGTGTGTATACAAATTGAAAAGTCTCAGTTTAGCTATTGCTTCCTATTCCCACTGCTTACACTCCCTTCCTTTCTTTCGTAATTCCATTACTTCTAATATAATTATGCCTTCTGCTGCCAAAGTCCTGCAGGAATTTGCAGGAAAGGGGTTAGGTGTTGAAATGTTACAAATGCATTGGCTGTATTCACCCATACTCTAAAGTTACTGTAAATGACAAAGACCTTTTGAATGGACCCATCTTCCTCCCCCTCCCTCTCTTTGCCTTTATTTGGACTAAACAATCTTCCTTTGGACAAGAGAAAGGAAGAGCAAGATGACAGAGGGTGAAAGACCTCAAGCTGATGCTGCATATGTTGAGGATGCTGTCACAGAGCTACAGCCTGAGCTAGCTTGACTTGATCTCACAGCATTGTTGTAAATGGAACACAAAATTCATTGCTACCACCGTCCTGCGCCTGGGAGGAGTGGAGGTTGGAGAAAAAGTAGGTTGAAAATACCTTGCTAAAGGGATTTTCACAAGAGTTTTGATGAGGTGATTGGCCTTGCTAAGTTTCATTTAGCTCTGTAAGTGAGTTGTGTGCCCTGTGTAGTGGGGGTACCCACACTTCCCTAATTTTTTGGGCAGATGCTGGTGGAAGCAGGGGCTGGGGTGAGGCTTAAATGTTTTTTTCTTCTGTGTGCTGCTGGATTTAGTTCAACTGCATGTTTTTTGAATGACACGGACAACTAAATGAGACAACTGATGGGATACCTCAGAAGGAATTATATTAATCTCACTTGAAATCCCACAGAACCTGTAGGTTCTGGTACCTCTGACTGTGATTTTAATTCTCATGAACTGTTGTAAAAACAGGGCTTTGTGAAGGGCAGAGTGTAAAAATGCACTAAATATCATGTTGAAGGTTTTCCATTAAAATTGTGACCTGTGTTTCTTCCCAGGCCAGCTAGCTTTGTACTAGGATGTTGTGTGAAAACCTTTGAGGCACACCTGTATGGAGTCAGGTCTGAAGGAAAATATGCCTTGCTGTTGCAAGTAAGATATAATAGTCCACTCCTTTGCCACCCCAGTCAGCCCATAAATTCTGCCATCACCCGTCTGTAACTTGGGAGTTGGCTTTTTCCTCCACAGCTCTGACACTTCCTTAACATTTTCCTACTTCAGACATTAAACACCACTAACAAAGTTGAACAAGCACCTGCTCAGGACAGCAGCTACCAAATACTTCAATGAGCAGCATGGGTTTTATTCCAGTGCTTCAAACAATTCTCAAGATTGTGATAATCTGCAAGGAACACAGAGCCTGTGATATGAGCCCTGGATACTCATCACACATAACAGTGATGACAAAAAACGGTTGTAATGTATGGGACATGTACCAAAATGGTCAATTACACCAGAGCCACAGACTGTGCCGTGTTTGCCTTAGGAAGCTGAATGGGAGGAGATGTTTGGGAGTGGTTTGCACAGAGGAGATGACAGCAGGGCCATTGATGGGACTGAGGTGGGGGGGACACAAAGGTGAAAGAACATACAGTGATGGCAGCTGCAGTGTTCTGTCATCTGAGTCACACCATAGCCTCACAGCAGCCCAGCACAATCAAGATGAGAGGTCACCTGTGTGGTGGAGAAGCTTTGAATGCCCTGAGAGGTACTGGTAGCTGTCACCCTCTCCTTCACGATGTAAGAAGTGTTATATTTAGGTATGCAGTCATTGTATAATTAGGGAAAAGAGAGAGAATCATTTGGGTCTGGACGGTGGAGAGCAATGGCAGAAGGGCAGGGCTGGGGCCACTCAGCAGCTGCAGGCTGTGGTGGTTTCCTGCTCTTTTCAAAGTGGAGCAAGTGGGTCTTAAGGGACATAACCAGTTCCCACTGGGGGTAAAGATACTAATTGAGCCAGACCCCAAGACGTGACTTCCAAAGCCAACTCTGTTAGAACCCTGTCTTACTCCAAATTAATTTTTCAGGTTTATGCCAGACACTAAGATGCTTTACCTTAGAAACAGAGCCAGATTTTTCTTCCATACTGCTGAGGGTGGACTCAACATAATAAACAAGATGGTATAAACTAGAAAATAAAGCCCCTGATTAACCATTAGCCAGTCAAAATACCAGGCTTGGTGGTTAATTAATCCAGCCAGTGAACTCACTTCCCAAATGCCATCAAGAGATTTTAAGATGCAGTAAATACACTGCAGCTGTGTCTGTGCTAGCAAGTAGTACAGCCCGGGAGCAGATCCATAATGCAGGAGAGTGCTGAGACTGCAATGTGCACACTGTCCGCCTTTCATCTGAGAGGAAGCCACCTCTTGTGCCCTCTTCATGATGCAAACCACAGCAGGGTAAGTAGGGATGATTTGGGCATTCACTTGGAAAGTGCTTTCCTGACCTGGGTTAACTACTAATGTGTAGGCACATTGCATGAACTGGCCCCATTCCAGCTTCTCTTCAAAATACTGGGATAAGAAACACATTAAGAAATATTGCTTAATCCCAGAAGCATAACATTAGGCATTATGGAGACATTCTTAGTGTGGAATTAATACATGAATCATAGTGAATAATAATAACACAGGATCCAATACCTAAGACAACCATTAAAATAAAAATCTTTTTCCACAGGAGAAACTCATATTATCAGAAGCTTTAAGGCATGAACAGTATTCCTAATTAACACACACAAATCCCCATCTTATGTGGTGCTAAGTGACTATGCCAAATTAAAAGGAAGGCTGTCAGCAGCAGAGCTAGGACCAGGCTCCAAAGTTTCCCATCTAATCCTATGAGCAGCCTCAAGCCCATGACATCAGCACGGGACTTGCCTGTGCAGGAAGGTATCCCAAGAGACTGAGGCTGGGATGCAGTCTAATTTCCAGCTTTTAACTGCAGATCAATGACCAATGCTGTTTACTTTTAGAAGCTGAAGCTAACCTTGGGAAGGAGGAGAGCTTTCTTTGCCATGGGGTGTTGACCTGGCCAATGCCACTGCTGTCACTGCCTGCACTTGGTTTTTTATTACCCTTCCCCTCGAGCAAGTGACTGTGTCAGAAATAAGGGATGCTTCCAACACCAGTGTGAACTTACAGAGCAATTGCAGTAGAAGTTAGGGCAAGGTCTGGGCCAGTGCTGTGCTTGGGAAAAGACCTTCAGGGTATGATGTGCCAGATACTGCCCTATCTGTGTCAGTTCACACCAGCGCTTGTACCAGTATCTTTTTTCCCACGTAGACAATAGAGTCAATTTTCCTCTGCTTCTCCCCTCCTTTAGAAGGAAAGTAAATCAGCTAAAATCAGAAGTCCTCATAAAAACCTGCTTGTGCCCAGAAAGCTAAGTATCAGAGCTTGCCTAAAGCTTAGGAAGAAATGGCATCTTTTTTCAATAAATTTACATCTCTAAATAGATGATAAGTGTTGAATCAATTTCCATATGTTTAAAATAGCAGAGCATTAAGGATTCTGGCATTTCAAGCAATCAACTAATTTGGGACTATTATGAGAATATCTTTTATATTAGTGGAGCAATTCATCTGAAAATCAGGGACAGTCTGTAGCTCTGTGCCCTCTCCGTATCATAAATTGACAAAAAATCCTGTTTGTTTGCATGAAGAGATTATGGTGCCTTATGACATTCAGATCTTTGCAAAGTCACCTTTCAGCTCTTAATAAGCCAGTTCATAATGTCTCCCCCACCTGGCTTGCCTGGCCACACAGTCTGCTCATGGATACACAGATCCAGTGATAAACAGGAGTGTTGGCAGATACTTCCTGGTGAAAAAGGCAGAAACTGTTATGTACCAACTTCTGGGTCCAAAAAATATGCAAAGGCAGAAGCTATCTATCCAGTGCTCTGCTCCCAATTTCTCCCATCCCTGTATCCAGTCTGGGCTCACTAAGCCTCATCTCTGGCCGTGTTGGCTGGCTGCTTGCTGAGCCTCAGCTGACCAGCCCTGCACAAAGTTCCCAACTCTTCATTCCTATCATTGTGTCTGAAACATACGGTTTCCAAAAGGACACGGAATGCTAAATGTGTATGCAGCCTGAGCTTCAGAAAGCTTCAAGGAAAATCAACTTCTTTCAAAATCAGCTAGTGTTGGTTTTACCTGCATGTGGTAGGATGAGGGCTTTGTCCCAGGCTTTGAGGGTCAGAATAAAGGGAAGATGGATGAAAAGCTTCAGGTGAAGGGATCCACAGTTAATCCAGCCCCATGTCATGCTCAGCTTGCTGAGTCATCAAATATTTCCATCATATTTCAGTACACTGTTCACAAAGGCAATGTGCCATTGCTCTATTAAGTGCATGGCACTATCAGGCCAGTGGAGACACTGTGCTGTTCCTGCACAGCGCCCAGCAATGTGGTGTGATACTGCTGGCCTGGGTGTCAACAGCAATACAGACTTCAAAACTGTCTGCCTGCAGGACCAGGAAGATGACAGGGCATCAGAATATTCTCCCTCACATTTAACACATGATCTTCCTATTCCTAAAAAGCATGGACTAGGAGGAGGACTGATTCAGGGGTTGTTTGATGCCTTTTTAAAATTTAAGTTCATATTTTTGAGTTCATTGCCACCAGGGAAAGCTGCTAATTAAGCAAGTGGATTTTGCATAGCCCAGATCTTCATCACTATTCATGTGTTTAATTTCTTACTGCCAAAGCAAGAGGATGTTCAACCACTGACTTCAAAAGGAGGATTTGTGGGAGCAGCAGGATCTTTATTCTGTATAGATTTTTAACTAACATTTTAACTTAATTGAGAAACCATGCATTTCTAACTCACATTCCTTTTATGATATGTTCTTGGCTTGGATTATTCCTCAAAGTTTTCTTGCTCTTTTCTCAAATCCATTTACGATTGGGTAAAAAAAAAAAAAAAAAAGAACCCAAAGCAGAGGACAGCCACAGCTGTGCTCCTCATTAAAGACAAGATAAACACAGACTGCTGTCTGGAAAGCTGAGTATCCTCAGGAGCAGGGAAGTCAGGTGGGGGAACAATTTGCAAGATACCAACATGTTGGCTCCTGGACTCCAGCCTAAAACTGATCTGTTGGCCAACAGTCACTCAGCTTGAGTCCCTGGAACAACACCCTGCTGCTTTGCTGCAGCGGGATGTGTAATGCTGCTACAGGCTCAGCAGAAATGCTGTGAGGGTGCAAATACCACTGGAAGCCCTGCATAGATCAGGCTTTTGGAGGGACAGCTCTTTCAGCACCTCTCTCAAGTAAGTGCAAGTGTGCATTCTGGATGTGTGAAAAGCATATTGTGAATGAGTCAGTACTGATAACAATATGAAATATTTTCTTTTTAAAGGTCTGTGGTGAAAAGGTCTGTGAGGGGTTGTCCATGAAGGGATCAACCCCCCTCACCTATCTTACTTCCCCTAGGATTTTTTGATTCTTTTGTTTTCTGGAAAAAGGGAACCAGTCTTTCCTTAGAAGACCAAACTGTGCATACAGTGTAGAGATGCAAGAGAACAAGCTGACACAGCACAGCAGCTAAGGGTGTATCTCTTATAATTTACTGCAGCTCACCCTCCTGACCTTTCTGTATTTAGATCAGCAGGGAGGGTGCGTAATGAGGGCTGCGGGAGGGCAATCGGGTTCTTACAGCTGGTCAGGCGAATTAATGTGAATTGCTTGGCAGCTCACCAGAAGCAGACCAATGAGGGCTCTTCATCAGAAAAAAAAGGAGGAAAAAATCTTGAAGGTGGCCAGTCCATGGGCAGGATTTGTCAGATTTCTAACCCGCTGTAGAGGAGAACAGTGGCTCAGTGTTTCAGAGAGACACCACAGCTGTGGGCATGTTGCATTTGTCTGACACATTTCAGAAACCCTTCTGCTTCTCCACCTTCCACAGCTTCTCATTTCGCCTTCCCTACACACCTTTTCCCAGTGTCCTTCTGTCCAGGGGGAGTAGAGAAATAGTCAACACCTAGCAAGGTACTCTGCCCTCCCTTAACCTTCTAGACCACACTCATCACCAGGCATTGCAGAGGCAAGGACTTTTGTAAAGGTAACTCCTGGGAGCCAGGTACTTTGAAAACCTTCCCCTCCACACCTCCTCCAATCCATGCAAATGGCAGAAAATCGGTTTATCCACTCAGCCCTCATGTTGATTTTCCCATCTGACCCGACTCTTTAATATCTGTGGAGGTGGAGAACCTGCATAAAATCAGAAGTCACCTGTAAAATGCTGATATCTATATTTTTGTTCTAACTAGCATGGCTATGGCAGTGCACATGCTCTCTCTTCCTAATGGTCTCCATATGCTTTTCAAAGTGAAATGCCTTTTCCAGCAGGTGATAGTTACTGGCTACTGGCATCCCTCTGAAATTATCTAGCACTGTTTTCCTGCCCTCTCTATGGCTTGGATCAGGGCAATGGAAAGCATCAGAGCTGCTATGTTCCAGAAGGAGATGGAAATGGAAATGCATCCCCTCAGGGTAGGGGAAAATACATTCCCTCTGGTTTCCCTTCTGTAAGCCATCCTTGCCACAACAGACAGTTCTTTGACCACCCCACCGTCCACTCTTCTCTTCCAAGAAGGCATTTGCTCCCCTTCTGTGGCCATGCTTTGGGGTATGGATGCTCATGGGTATTTGGAGCAAGTAGGAAGAAAAACCATGTGTGTGATTTCAGTATACAGTATTTCAGAAAATCTCAGGCATTGTACAGCGCTGTTGGCGATCTCATCTCATCAAAGAAGCAGTAGATGCTTCTGATTTTGACTTGCAGAGAGGCGTAAGGGTGTCATGAGCATTGCACCTACCTTGTATCCACGTTGCCATCCCTCAGCCCCTGGCATCAGCACAACGGTCAGGGCCATTGAGCCTGGCTTGCTCTGCAAGCAGCACTTCTGCAGGTTGCTTTCTAGCACTGCCAAAATCACTACCCTTTACCAAGTTGTTTTTATAATCTGCTTTTGGGGTACAGGTGTTAGAGCAAAGACACTCATCACATGTAAATAAACAAATAATCACATCTGCCTCATTTGAATGGCTGCACTGTCAGATGTGACAAAGGATTTTGCAGCACATGCTGCAATAAGATATTTTAAATCTTATTCGAAACCTGTCAGCTTCCCTACTCCACAGAAGGGAGATAACAAACACCACATACTTCAAAGAGACGTTTTAAGGACTAAAAAATCTTCACGTGGGGCTTTGAAAAGGCACATAAATCATGGGTGTTAACACTGAGATCCCGTTTATTTGAAATTGTGCCTGTTTGCAATGCAGCCTTGACCTCCCCTTGCTGCTATGGGCCAGGGCACTGCTGACAGGAGGACATGGTTGCCTGGCTGCCTGCCTTGGGAGGCCCCAAACCCAATGGCCCCAACAGCAACAGAAAAGGCCAAGGCTTCACTCCCACCATCACATCCTCACCTAATGCTAACATGGTCTTTGGGGAGAATAGAAAACAAAGCCAGACCTCAGGGAAGCGCAAAGAGACAGTGGGATTGGGATTGGGATTGGGATTGGGTTGGGATTGGGATTGGGATTGGGATTGACCTTGGTGGCTGAGCCCTATGGCAGGGGAGATACCTGCCCTAGTGGTGTCTCCCTGCCCACTGGTTGCAGGCAAGCAGTAAATGTCACATATTAGGAAAAAATATTTTTCCATGTCCTATTTTCATGCTAATTACTTAAATGTATTTGGAAAAGAAAGCACCAAATACCCAACAACGAGAGAATGTTAAAGTTGAAAAGTGCTGCACAGGACTCACAGCTCTGCCAGTACCTGGAACCCTGACTGCCTGCCGTAACATTTGGTTTCCTACAGGACCTCTGCCTCCTTCAGGAAGTGGCAAGAAGTTTAGGATTTCCTTTCCAGCTACTGGCTACTCCAGCTCCAGGCTGCCTGTAGAACCACAGGTGTTCCACAGGTGCCCCACACAGCAAATGCTTAGCAGATAATACTTCACTCACTTCCCCAGGCCTGTGCAGGAGGCAGGAGACTGACGTTGCCTCATTTTCCCCTGGAGATGAGACATGTGCCAGGACCAGGATAAGTACCTATAGGAGCACACCCAGAGTCTGAGATTTGAGGCACCTAGACCAGGAATTCTGGAACAATGGTAATTTTTACCATGTTTTGCACATTCAGAGCACAGCTCCAAGTGTGATGAGGAGTGTTCAGCACTTGCCACTCTAATAGCACCCCAGGAACAAGGGCATTATGCAGAATATCTGCACAGAATAAATGAAAAATCCTTCGGTGGAAAAAACAGCAAGTACTCGCATGCCACATGCACAAAGGAGCTGAGTTACAATTGCACAAGCACTCATGTTGCTGGCGTTTCCTGATACCTCAGCGCTGCAATGCCAGTGGAGGTTTTTCTCTGTGGTATCATTAGCACCGAGTTCCGCTGCACCCACGCCCACATCAGTGACAAGCCAGCGGTGGGAGACAGTGACTGTGGGGCTGAGCACAGCAGCGTGGGTGCTCAGAGCATGCCTCAGGTCAGCCGGAGGCAGGGGGAGTATGTCCTTGCCACAGCTTTGCTGGTGCTGCCATGCTCAGTCACATTCTCTCCGCAGCCCAGAATGATAGAATCATTATTGCCACCGTGCTCTCTAACTGAGCCAGTCCCACGGTCATTAAAAGGGTTGGAAAAGACCTCTGGTGACCTCACCATCAGTTTGGAGCAGTCGAATGATTTATGTACAAACAGATACATATGGTGGGAGTGTATGATATGTAACACTGACCCCATCAGCTGGGGTTTTGGTACCAGCCATGGAAATGCAGTGGAACACCACTCAGGAGAGCAGCAAAAGCCACTGGGCTGTTTTAGAGGCCAGTGTTCTCTTTGTCTGTGCAAACTTTTCTGCCAATTGCCACGTATGGACTCTATGCTTCCCGTTCACCTCTATGAAGTCCCAGGCTTCCAGCTGAAAACCCATCCAGGCCTGCGGGGATTTGTTTTCCTTTGTGGCACAGTGCACGCCAACGTAAATCTAAGGCCCTTTATAAATGCAGATCAGCTCTCATATCTCTTATGCCTTGGCTGGACATATAGATAACCCCTTGGGATAGCCTGGAAGAGTAATGCGAACCTCACTGCAAACCCACAGATCCGTGGTAACAGGATGGTAAGCCAGGGGGAACTTCCATAAAGCTTTCCAATGTCACGGGGTGAATCTGTCTGTATTGGGACACCCCAGCAGCCCACACGGAACCCAGCACAGAGGGTACCCGTGTGTTCAGCACAATGGGTGCTGCCGAGATTCCGGCCCAGCTCTGGGAAGAGGGATGGGAACCGGCGATGCGAGGCACGGTGTCGCCGACAGCGCCTTCATGCGTGGGCTCTTCTATTTTTTTATTTTTCCCTTTCTCCCCGGTGTCGCCAGAAGGCGTCGAGTCAGTTGCGCGCGGCAATTCCAGCGGGGCCGGTGCCGGGAGCGGCGCGGGTGGCGAGGCGCGGCGCGGCGCGGCGCGGGGGCGGGAGGGGCGGTGCGCGGGGCGGGCGCGGGGCGGTGCGAGGCGCGGGCGGCGCGGGGGACGCGGGCGGGAGGCGCGGCGGCGGCGGCGGCGGGGTCGGCGATGGCTTTCGAGGCGCTGGCGGAGGCGGCGGAGCGATGGTGCGCCCGCACGCCCTTCCAGCTCATCGCCGCCGAGGAGACGGAGCGACGCATGGACTTCTACGCCGAGCCCGGCGTGTCGTTCTACGTGCTGTGCCCGGAGGCCGCCTGCGGCGACAATTTCGTGAGTGCCCCGGGAGGGGATCGGGGGTCACGGGCGTGCGGGGCACCCCCTGCCTGCGCGCGGACGCGCGGGGAGCCGTGGCGCCGCTCTGGGACGCTCCGTCCGCGCGGGTCCCCGAGCCCGGGGGGAGCAGCCGAGGGGGAGCGCCGGCGGGGCGGAGGACGGGGCCGTGCCCGGGAGGGAGGGATGCGGTGATGGAGGGCGGCGGGGCCGGGGGCCGGGGGGATCCTCCCACAATCTGCAAGATGGAGTCCGCTGCCGGTGGGGGGCGGCCCCGCGGGCAGGGCTGCGGGCAGGGACACCCCACCCCCCGCCTTCCCCATCAGCCGGCCCGGGGAGGCTGCGGGCTCCGGGCGGGCGGGGAGGAGCGGTGCTGACCCCCCCGCCGCCCCGCGCCCCGCGGGGCCCCAGCTGCCGCTCCCCCCGCGGCCCCTCCATCCTCCCGGGGTGCCGGGGCTGGGGCACGGCGCGGGTTCGGGCGGGCCGGCAGGGCTGTCACGGCAAATGGAGAATGGGCAGGAATAAAATGGAGTCAGGATGACAGGAGGGCCGCGCCCCCCCCCGCCGCTCCCCCGGGCCCGCCGCGGGATCCGGGCAGGTGCCGGCCGGGCAACGCCGCGCCCCCGCCCCGCCGCCCCTCGCCGAGTTCTGCGCCGAGTTCGGGCAGAAGAGGCTCCGCCACCACATCCCTGCGTTGGAGAAGGGTCGGGGGACGCTTTTCCCCTCGCTCAGACCCTCCCGGTGGTGAGCAGAAGTGCAGGAAGAGTCACCGAAAGCGGCGCCTCGGCACGGGGCTTGTAAGCTGCCAAGTGCTAGTTAACTTCAATGGAAGGATTTCGGTTTGCTTTTTTTAGCAAAACAGCTCCTAGCACAGAGTGTTACTGTAGGAATGTTGTAGGTTCTTCCCTTCACGGAGTAACTTTCATCCCTCCACCTCCTTGACAAATGTTCAGTAATTCCCTTTCCAACAGGTAAGTGCAGAGTGAGCCCATTTGGCAGGTGGGACCATGGAAACAAAGAGCACTGAAGGGACTTCTCCAGCACCACAGATCCCAGCGAGCAGGATAGTTATTTATTGTGGCGAGTAGATGGTCATGCTGAATTATGAAAGAAGTTACCTGGTGTTTAGCTATGCATCTGTCCAGGGTTACGTGAGACCTTCAGATGTAGCAGTGGAGTATCTCAGGGTGTGGATTCTCTCAGTCCTCTGTGGGAATAGCTCTCCACATCCATCTTCCCAGCACCTCTGAGCCTGTCAGACCCTGGAGCTCATTCCTCTCTACAGATGGCTGTGCCCAGAAAGGGCCATGCCTGCTGCACTCCTAAGCAGGAATATGGATGAATCCAGTGCAGCACTAGGCTAAAACTGTGACTGGACACTAATGATACGGGAAATTGCAAAGAAAGTCCATTATTTTTTTCTTAGACATGCATTTTTTTCTTTGTGTACTGCTCAATAATTGAGTGAACTCTTTCAAACCAAGTCTAGTCAACTTCAAAAAATATCTTGAGCAGTTTCACACCCTAGTCCAATGCTGGCCTTTTTTTTTTTTTTTTTTTTTTTTTTTTAGTTTGCAATCACATTTTCCCTTTTTTTTTTTTTTTTTTTAATATTTTCATTCCAGGGTTGCTGTGGGAAGGACTCCCTGCCCAGAGTCACCACTAGTAAAATGGAGCACAGGGCCAACTCCTGTCAAATTTAGAACATAAACAGTGGAAAACTAAAAGCAGTGTTTTCTTATGTCTTTTTCAGCATTATTAGTTGAGGCACTTTTTGTAATGGTAATACTTTTAAGACTAGCAGATAGGTGTCATTCTTAATTCTTTTTCTGTTGATGGTGTCTCTTTAATATGGTTAAGACCCACTAATGAGCAGATCTCCAACATCCTGTTTCCTGCATCTAGTGCACTGTGGGACTTAATTTCTTCTCCCAGCTTGATTATCTTGGTTTTTTGCAGTCACTTTCCTTTTTTTTTCTTCCTTTTTTTTATGTTCCAGATTATAACTTTCCTTTCTATGTGCAATTACAGGCTAAAGTTTATTTTAAGGAGACTTAATACAAGCCAAGGGGCTGATTGTTATTTGCACTTTAAGCCTTGTTGCATGGCTCCTTTAGCACAGTGGAGTGTGAAAGTGAGTAAATATAAACAGAATTCACAGTGACACACTTTACAGCCTTTTTGCACACTGTGACTCTTCTAAAGGAGGCTCACATTTAATAAGCATCTGATGCCTGGTATTCTTGTTCTTTCTTTACGTCTTCATTTCATAATGATGCGACTTAAAAAGCTATGTAGGAGGTGCCAGAGAATTCCATGATAACCCACTTGTAAGGAGGAAATGATCAGCATGTTGAACTTAAAAAGAAGGAGGAGAAGAGAAAAACATGGAAAGGTTGCCAAGATGCAGTCTGGGGAAGAATAACACTGAATTTTGTCTAAAATCAGAGATCCCAATTCACAACAATCGAGTATTTTTGATTTCCTGAAAAGATATCTTTAGGCTAGGCTTTTAACATGCTAGAGATGCAGGAGACCCATGTAGGTGCTTATTGGCATTTTCAGTACCACCTGGACACTAAAATTCTCTGAATCAGCATTTCAGATAGCTGAACTATGTGTAATTCAGTTCCTGATACTCCTGGGGTTCTCAAGAAATTAATTGGACTTGTGTAGCTGTAATGAAGGAGGGTGAGGGTTGTGATGTTATTCCTTACAGTCTGTAATTTGTTTTGTCACCATGTTATTACTGGTATTCAAAGTAACGGATAAATAAAAATATGATGCCATCTTGCTGCAAGATTTCTTGAAAATATTTTAGAACAGAGTCAGCAGGTCTGAATTTTTTCTGCAAGTCAAATTATCCCCACAAATAAAAAGTTTTGCTGTCATGCACAACAAGTGGGCTGCTTAGAAAAAGGTGAGCCAGCAAGTGATTCTGTCATCCAGCTACACTGAGTCATCTAAAGGTGTGAGGGAAAGCAAACCCCTTCAGATGCAGCCCTACTGATTTCCTCAGCTATGTGCTGTGTGTAGATGCTGAACTAAATAGTTCAACTGTGATCCTAGGTCCGCCGAGGTGGAAATTAGTATCTGTGTGTTTCTGTAGTGGCAAAAAGCAACTGTGGGCAAAACTGGGTAGGCTTGGGAAACACATACTCCGATGATGAGGTTAATATTTTTTAATTGCACAGCCACAGCCGGGCACTGTGGTCCACCAGTTTGCCAGCAGCCCCCTTCTCCCACTGCAGACAGGTCCTCAGGCATTGGGTTTTCCAGGAAATCATCTCTGTATATGCAGATTTACTGACTGCTTTAACTTTCTAAGCAGGAGCTGAATCCTCAAATTATGTTTGTTTTTATTTTGAAAGGCAGAAATTCCTTTTGCAGGTTCCTCTGGAGTTTCACTGGGTGAATCTGTGCTGAGACAGTACCTGCTCTGCCTGGGTGCAGCACTGAACCACCACAGAGAGCTGGAGATGCAGCTGAACCTACAAGCATTACAACACTGGTCTTTATTATGGTTGAGGTTTTTCAAGGAAAAGATTAAATCAACTAATTTCTGAATGAGATGCATGCACTAATGGCATATGAAACTTCTCATAGTGTGTTTGTTGCTACAGTCAATGTTTTAAATTCTCTGCAGATGGGGAGATTTTTGGAACTACTTGCTAATTGTTCTAGGATGCTATGCAAAAAAATGGCGTCAAAAACTCAGTGATCAGGTTACTCCTGTAGGTTTTCCCCTTGTGCTGGATCATCTTATTCTGCCTACTGCTGACGAATTCACATGGGAATCTAAAATGTGGTGCACCTTGAAAAGAGGTGAAAACATGGTAGGACAACATGGGGTTAACTCTCCCTGGGGAATGAACCAGCCATTATTTATTGAAGGGCAGGGCCTGATTTTCATTTATGTGGAAGCTCCTGTGTATAGCGCTGGTAGTCAAAAGAAGCCACAATTTAGACAAGAATGAGGATCTCAGCAGTCATAATCGTTTTATATGTATAAACAATTGCAACAGGTTTAGCATGAGCCAGGAATTACCAAGCTGCAACATTCAGCTCTGAAGTTTAGGAGTAGCTAAACAGTTACTGCTAACCCCAAATATGAAGAAATCGTGGGCCAGACCTCCAAAATCTTTTCCAAAGGCTGTTCTTAAAATGTGATTTGGAAGTGTTCATTTGATATTTTGAAGAGGGCTCATTTGAGTTCACTTCTTGTACCTTCTGCCTTTTTAGAATCATAAAGTGCCAACTTTTTTTTGGCTTTTTTTTTTTTTTTTTTTGTAAACAGAAGCTGAGATTTAGTTGTATATTTATAGGGTTACAAAGCCCATGACTCTTACGATGGCATGAAGTATCATGAGACTTGTGGTATGTGCATTTGAGAGTTGGCAAGACTGTAAAGAACTTATTTTTATTGCCAGAATGGTTAAGAGATGACTCTGGTCATATGGAAAGAGCAGAACCTACTCAGTAATGCAAGGCTGTTTTCATAACAAAACATTTCACTGTGTTTATGCTTGTAAAGTGCAACAAGCAGCAAAGAAAATGTAGGTCAAGTAAGGTTCATAGCAAAGCAGTTACAGGTTTTATCTTAAAGGTGCAGTTTAGGTGATGTTAAGTACTGTTTTCTTTTGTTAAGTGCAAAACTGCATCCCTGGCAGGTGTTCACCACTGAAGAGGAAGGCAACGTGCAAGCCTTATGCTAGGGATTGAAACATCTGTCATTTTGAGTCTTTCCCTGAATGTTAGTTAAGCTGCAGAGCGACCTTCCTCTTTTCTTGTTTAGGCATAACCTGCTGTTCATAGCAAGTAAAAAGGCACTTTGGGGGGAAAGGGCTGCTGCGCAGAAAGAGAGGTACAAGAGTCTCAAACCAATTTGGCAGTATTGCACTTTTCTATGTAGCAGGCTGCCTAAGACAGTCCTATGCACGAAGTCTTCAAACAGTAGGTGTTTGAGATGACATTGGCTTGTGCCCTTGGGCACGGGAAGCACTGTTGCCTGGGTGCTCCCTCCCTCACTTGCCAGCTCCGTTTCAAGCAACCTCCTTGAAAGTATTTTTTCTCCTAGCAGCCGAAAAAATGTGAGTTTTGAGAGAGGCTTCACAGAGTAAGGCTAGGGAACCAGCATCTCCAAAGCAGGAGTAAGACAAGGGGAAGTTCTCAAATGGGTTTAAATGTGCCTGCCTGGGAGGAGAAGATCAGGTTCCAGGAGGAGTAAATCTCAAAACAGGGTGGGAGGCTTGAAGTGTCAGGATGCTGTGAGTGCCCAAACGTCTCTCCTTGGCTCTGTGTCTAGCCTGCAGGCAGATTTTGCATCTTTTCTTCTGCATCATCAAGAGAATTACACATCAAGTTCCACCTCCACGGTAGCATCATATTTGCGCTGACACCAGGGAGACAAAGAGATGCTTTAGCTCTTCCTGAGGGCTTCACTGCAGCAGATGATGCAGAAAAAGAGAAAACCCAACATGACTTCCAGGTCTGAGCAGGGCTGATGTCAAACAAAAGCACCTTTATAGGTAAAATGTACGTGTGCAAAGTGTGTGTATCCTTCATGGTGCAGTCATGAGGCATTTCCGCTTCTGGATCGATTTGCCTGTTTTCTGATGCATCATGTTAATAAAATCCAGGTTCCTCCTCAGAAATGTGCCTTCTGAAACAGCCTGCAATGCCTGTCCGCAGGGCGGGCCTGAACCACAGGAGGCTCGGTGTACTTTGGCAGATGTTTACAACATGTCACCTTATAAAATCACATGGAAAGGTTGGCATGAATTCCTGTTAATGCCTTTCCTTTCTTGTGTTGCTGTTGGCTTTCAGCACGTGTGGAGCGAAAGTGAGGACTGCTTACCTTTTCTGCAGCTCGCACAAGATTACATCTCCTCTTGTGGGAAAAAGACACTCCATGAAATATTGGAAAAAGTCTTCAAATCCTTCAGACCTGTAAGTGCTTTTTTTTCCCCTTCTAAACATTGACAGTTACCTGTGACTTTTAATAGGACAGCACTGGATAGAGCAAGGTGTTTTATACATCTCCACTTAGCTGCCTGGGTGCAGGAGTGTTAGCACATAAGCTACCATCAGGCAATTGGAAATTGTTTCTTGGAAGTCAGCTGCCTTTTTATTTCCATCTCTGTGTTTGAGAGGAGGAGATTCCCATGCGGGGTGGGAGGCCAACTGGTGTGTCAGCTGGTGGCAGCGGGCAGGGATGCGCGTCCTGCTGATGCAGCGCTGACTCTGAGGAACGGGATACGAGTCAGCGCCACAGGACTTTGTGGCAGAGTTGTTTCCTGGCACTGGAACTGGGGAGTTTTGCAAGGATATGAGCAGCAGGAGTAAATCTCTGGGAAACTGGAAGAACAGTCTCTCCTGAGGGTGGTTTATTTTATTTTATGGTTGGGTTTTTTCCCCAGCTAATGCAGATTTTGCTATTAGGATGGTTGCCACTTGGTATTTGCAAACACTGGTTTGGTCACTGCTTGAGAAGACGTTGGAACAGAAGCTGGGTTTTGTGGGGAGGGGGCCTATATTTTTCTGTTTTGCTGCTACTCAGCTTTCTCTGTCCTTGTTTAACACTAAGATTTGTGCCAAAGCCTGGATTTCATCAGGGTGAGGTGTCTTAGGCTGGCCATTGTCCTTCATTTTTGCCAAATGCTCCCTTTACACAGCCTCTCCATTTGCAAGCTTGGGGCTGGCTAAGGTGCAGAGCAGAGAGAGGGTTTGTAGCCAGAGCCATTCTTCTATGACGTCCGTGAGAAAGTTGACCAATGGATGTTTTTATACTCAACTGAAAACGCAGACCTTTGCCCTCCTGTCTTTTTCTGGCTGACTATTTGACAAGACTGAATATGTATCCCAAGTATTTAGTGTGAAAGGGAGGGCCTGGAGCACCGATATGAAAACACTGGCCCTCCCTGTGTTACACCCTTGCAATGGTTTGCATGGATAGCCACAGCTGGTCGACATAAAAGAGCATAGTTTTAAAGAATCCTTTGAGAGGCTAGAAATAAATAGAACAGATGCACACTTTTCTTAGAAAGAACTGGAAATCTGATCTGTCGCTACAGCTGCGTGTAATTGTGAAAACGTACAAAAAACATAAGTGTGTTTCCCAGAACAGTGTTGGGCTCTGGGATCTTCATAGCTGTTTTCTCCTGCTCAGGGAAGCCATGCCTTTGATGAGAAACATCCGTTGGTTTACCTAAAGACGACATCAAAAAGACTTAGTTAAATTGGTACAGATTACTCACTTCATTTAAACCATATTTATTCCAGCATAGCTTAAGTTGCTGAGAAATTGACTTCAAACCAAGTTGAGCTACAATTCTGAATAGAAAGGTTCAAAGTAAGGGGAATATGCTCATGTAGCCTGGGCTCTTCAGTAAAACATCACATTTTCACATTTTACCTCATGAGCCCCACAACCAAGCACATTAATTGAGGTTGAACTAGAATGTGTCTTTCCCAAAGACACCCACTCTTGATGTAAAGTCTTCAGGTGACTTAAAGCACTGCTGGGCACTTTTTCTTCTCATGGCTAGTTATGGTGCTCTGAATAACTCTTTTGTTTACAATCTGCATTTTTCTAGTTTTGGTTCCTAGCTGTTGAATTTCATTTTGCTTTTGTTTTCTCAAAAATGGTGTCCTCAATTGCCAGAGACCTCTTGCAGACTGTAATCAAGTACCTCTTCATTTTCTCTTGAATGTACCACAGAGATTAAGTTTCTCAGATTCCCCTTTGACCTAGAATTGAGAGATTTGCATCAGCATAACAAAACCAGGTTTATCATTTGAGGTATGGCTGTGTGTAGACAAGTCTAACAAGGAATATATTGACATTTTTGCCTCATTGTAACTATTAAAAATAGCACATACATGGGAGGAAGTTTAATGGTGTTACAATAGACGTATGGAAACAGTTATTTTGCACCCTCAGACCTTTGCCAGAACAAAACAAATTTTCTTCAGTATTGGGAAATTATTTCCTTTGCATTACTTGCTGCTGTCTCCCGTCCTTTCTCTGCTGGACCCGTTTTACTAATGATACCACCTTGCTGTCAGCTTCTAGGCAACAGTGCTTTTGCAAGGCATTTCTTCTCCTCTATCCCAAGCAAATCAGCTGACAGAGACCAGTCTGGCAAACTTCAGTTTGAAAAATGGCAGTTTAGGAAAAAACTGCAGTTGAAGGTCAGACTGGGCTTTTCTGAAATATCTGATGGTCCTGGCTCAGAGTCTGGGACACTGGGATGGAACCAGGTTTTGAGCAGGTGCTTGGCAAGGACCTTCTGAAAGTCTTCTCCATTTTGGTATTGCCAGTGGACACCCAAGATCATTAGACAGTTCTGAAATTCTTCGTTGGGGTCCTTTGAAGGGAAATATTTAGAAGAAAGCAGTGGCAGTGCGTCTGCAGCTTTCCATGCCCTTAGGTCACCCCATGATCGTCTGCTTTCCTGTAACTGAGGGGGCCAAAACCAACTTTTTCCAGTAACTCAGCTCAGCCCTGCTCTGTACATTCATGATAACAGCCCAGCCATGTCTCCACAAGCTTACCCTGGGGGTGTGGAGTGGGAAGGGACTGGCTTCTCATGCTGCTGGGCCCTGCGTTTTGGAGATAGTGGGAACATGAATGCCCAGCAGTTGGTGTCCCTCTCAGTGGGAGATAGAATTCCCTCTGCTCACCCGTCTTCCTGGGCACAGAAGTCAGTGAGGGTGGTCTAGGTCTGCTCACTGTTCTCACTGCTCTCAGGCATCTCTCCCTAATGTTCTATGGGCCTAAAAACAGTGCTCAGCAGCATATTTGATTAGATGAGGCTTTTAAAAAGTGCTAGTTTACCTGCAATAACTAAACCACACCTCTGTCCTGCTGTAGACAAGGTCAAGGTGTTTCTTTACTGAAGGTGGTGAGGGCCATGTTGTCTCTACACATTACTGCCTTCATGGGTCAGTTTCCATGAAACTCTGTGATTTGCCTTATTATCCACTTACTTAGGGAGCATCCAGAAGTGCCAGACACCATGAAAGTACATAATATCAACCAACAGCACTGGGCTCAGATACTGTTACTTGCCTCAGAGCATCCCATCTGCCCCCGTGCCTTGGTCTCTCTGGTGTCAGAGGTGCCCATGCTGGTGCTTTTAAGCATATCTTCCTGGAAACTAAGTCCTTCCCACAGGGATTCAGCAGAACTGTGTTGTCTCTAGTGTAGCATCACGTGGACCGCTAAAGCTCAGTCTTGTACTTGGTTTATTTTTCACTGTGCTTGTGTGCCAGCTTTTAGTAGGAGATGGTGTCACTCTGCTTCCATAGTTAGTAACTATGAGGTTATTTGTAAAATCAGGGCACTTTGAAAGAGTTAAGAAAGACAAATATAAGAAATGCCTGAGGGACATCATACCAACTGGCAAAGTTTGCAGGAAATCAAGGCATGAGTCATACCACTCAGCAGCAAATTCCAGGGGTCCCACACTGAGCTCATCTTCAGCCTGAAAGCCTAAATCCAAAGTGGGGAGTCTGTAGTGCAAAAGCCATTTATGCCATATTCACTGAATTCATGTATGTCCCAGTGGCCTCTCCTTTACCCCCAGATGGGTAGTTTGGCCAGCAGAAAGAAAGAAATGTAGGTCAGGCAGTGCTGCTGGTTGTTACTCTTCCTCCCTCTTCACCATGCCCCTGACCTCCTCATAGCCATGCATCCCCGCCTGGCAGTTTCATTCCCCTTGGCTTTTCTGCTGATGGATCCAGCTCTCTCTTTCTACACCAGTTTTCTGTTTTATCTCTTTTCTCCTTGTTTTCCTCTCCAGTTAAGTCCTTTCAAGTCTGCTGCATAGCTGATACTTTAATAGTGAAGCAGCTATGGACTAGAAGCAGAAACTAGTGTGTGGGAAAGAAGACAAAGTGGGAGTCAGTCTAGGGTCAGCCCAGGCCATCTTCATCATCCTATTTTGTCCTTGTCTTTTGTACACCCTTCTTCTGTGTTGTCCCAATGTTTCTAGAGCTCCCTGCACTTTGGACTCTGATCCTCCCTCGTTATGTTGAAGGTGTGGGCTGATTTGTCACTGCAGTCTGGAGAGCAGTAAGGGGGTTAACAGTGGTGAGGGACCACCATAATCCCGTGGGAGGCAACAGGATGTCACACCTAAAAGCAAGACCTGCATGGTCAAGGTCCTTGGTGCCTTGGAAGGTCATAAAGTGTCTGCAAGAGAATAATACTGTATCTCCCTTGGAGGAGCCTCTCATTCCATTCCATCCTATCCCCATTCTTCCTCTGTAAAACCACTAAGGTCTGCATCATCACTCTGATTTACGCTGCTCCAGGGAAAGGGGAGCTGGATTTCCTGATGGTGAAGAGAGAGGGGATGTGTGAAAAGCAGGATGTACTCCCCATCCTTTGGGATTGTGTATGTCTTTGCGGTTCTTGTCGTGCATGTTGTTTTCTATGCTAATTTTGCATGGGAAAGGCTTACAGTATCCCATAAAAAAAGATTCATGTGACTCATTTCCTTGCCAATCAAAGAGGAATTATGACCAGAGGTGGGAAATTGCGGTCAAAACTCTTTGTGCCAGGTGATACAAACAGGAGTACAACACTCACATTTAATTTGAATATACCAGATTAGTTTAGCAAAAGTAGTACTGGTGTATAAGAAAGTCTAGAAAGAGTCCTTGCTTTTGCCTTTTGAAAACTGAGTATTTTAATTTTAGCTTCAACACAAAATAAAGCCCCCACATCCTGAAAATGAACTAAGCAGTTCATGTTCAGTTAAGCATTTGATTTGAAAAATGTGTATGCATAGGAACAATTACTTTGTTCTGGTCGGAAAACAAGAACGTTTTCCATTTGGGGTCTCTCCGTAAATATTTTTAAAATGCAAAGGAGGGCATTTAGTCAGCAAATTCTCCTTCCATTTCCCTGCTGAAGAAACCCTTCAACTAAAAATCTGATTTTCTCCCAGTGAACAGTGAGGAATACAAGCTTCATGGCACCTAGAAGCGAATTCTGTGTGTTGTACTTGTGTCCACTGAATAATTTTGAATGTCGATCACAGACTGAGTTAGATTCCTGAAAATCTGCCTTGTCGCAGCCTTCTCATTTCCATGCTCTCACCTAAAGAGTGTCACCCTCCTCATGATTTTTCTGGGCTTTGCCTCTTTCAAGAGCTAACAGCTGCATCACTCTCCAAAGAGGGTGTTACATGCATCTGTGCTGCTCTTCCAGCTCTGGCAAGCTAAATACATGGTGTTCCCAGTAATGCCTGGCTTATGATTTTGCTTTGTGGCTATTAATAGTTGTTAGTGTAGGATTCTGATACGAGATTTCCACAACAGATGCATTATTTTGACTGTTATTTGGTTTATCTGTCTTCCTGACTTCTGTTGGCTTGGCAACCTTTTGGGAGAGCTGGGAGAAGTTCAAACATGACTGCTCCTTTTCCTGTTGTGAAGGAGTGATGTTGCAGAGATTGGAGCCATCAGGTGGAGGTATTCAAAGATTGTCCAAGGAAGACGGGCTGGCAGTTCCTTGCAAGCCCAAATCTAGTTTGCAGAAGTTTAAAGGGTCAGTTTTTCAGTGGAATACTCAGTATTTCTTACTGCAAGGGCTTCACCCAGCATGCAAGGCTTTGTCTGGTGTGATGGAGTGAAGGGTTCAAGAGAAGCACTTGGCATGGTGGGTTCTTTAGGCTTTTAGGGACTCCTTGCATACTGCACACAAGCCAGTGCTGCATGAGGATGCTCTCTTTGGCTTTTATAGGGCTGACAAAAAACAATCTTAAACCAAGATAAATACCGCTACAGTACTATCACGGTTCTTTCTGAAGTTAAACCACTGCCAAGTCTAAACACTCAACGATTCATAATGCGACCTCAGGGAAGAATGTGAAGCTTTTTGCAAGTGCTTTGTTTTGGTTTTATTTGTCTTCCGGTCTCTGAGCACTTAATTTGGTGTGAGGATGCATTTTCAAATCTTTCTTTATCCCAGGAGGGAGAGAAAGAGAGTCGAGATAATTTTGCAATACTGTTATTCCAGGATTTGAGGTTTTTAAGAAGCATATGTAGGATTTGTGTGAAGATTTGCAGCAAAGCTGCACGAGTGGGTAATTCACTGTTACACAGTATTTTCTCTTCTTTGTAGTTACTTGGGCTTCCAGATGTTGATGATGATGCATTTGAAGAATATAACGCAGATGTGGAAGAAGAGGAGCCAGAAGCCGATCACCAACAGATGGGTGTCAGTCAGCAGTGATTTTCTGAGAAGCTATAAAAAAATTCAGAAGCCTTTGGTACCAGGTGGGGTCAGGTGGTCCCACATAAGCCTGTTCGAATTAGCACATCACAAGGGGATATCTGGCTGCCAAGATAAAAGTTTTACAAAAAATGGTTTTAAATAATAATAATAATAATAATAATAATAATCAGTGATGAGCTTTGCTAAGAAGTGACCTGAATTTTGCTCCTGCTTCAGTGGGTTTTCTATGGAGTTGTCTTGGTAGCATTCTGCCGTTATCAGTCTAGAAGTAGTTTTGTCGCTGACTTGTCTCTTTGATTTGTGTTCGAGAGTAGTGTTTGCTGACATGAATGTAGAGTACTGAGAATGTAGGAGGCGTGTGCGGAGAGCGCCGAGGCCTCGCCAGTGACCATTCCGAGGAAACCAGCGCAGAGAGCAAACACCACCTGCGCTTTTCTTTTTAGTTCAACAGCTATAGGTTTTTGACAAAGTACCAAATGGGGAGAGACTTTTCCTGAAAAACAGTAGTTTAAATAGTGGTTGGAGATGCAGAAGTGCATATGAAGGCTTAACAAAAATGATGGGAAGTAGGAGATCCAGGGGGTGTCAGACATATTGATGTCATTTCACTGACACCTGAGTTTACAAGTGTTGAATTTATAACTGGGAGTAACTGGTACCAGCAGCACACATTACAACCAAAGCTGGTACTCCCAACACCATGTGATCCAAAGGCAAGTGCTGCTTTCTTACAAATCAAGTAAAAAATAGCCATCGCCTGTCCCATGTCACTTCTGGTTTTGATACATTGTCAAATTATTACTCAAACCTCATGGCATCATGTAGTAGAATCATCGAATTACAGATTATGCGGAGTTGGAGGGGACCCATCAGGATCCTTGACTCCAGCTCCTGGCCCTGCGCAGGACACTCCAAGAATCACACCATGTGCCTGAGAGTATTGTCTGAATGCTTCTTGAACTCTGACAGGCTTGTGCTGTGACCACTTCGCTGGGGAGCCTGTTCCGGTGCCCAGCCATGTTCTGAGTGAGGAACCTTTTCCTGATATCCAACCTAAACCTCTCCTGACGCAACTTTAGGCCATTCCCTTGGGTCCTGCCACTGGTAATGAGAGTGAAGAGATCTGTACCTGCCCCTCCTCTTCCCCTCCTGAGGATGCTGAAGACCACAATGAGGTGTCCCCTCAGTCTCCTCCAGGCTGAACAGACCAAGTGACCTCAGCCACTCCTCACCAGGCTTCTCCTCCAGACCCTTCACCATTCTTATTGCCCTCCTCTGGACATTGTCTCATAGTTTAATGTCTTCTTTACATTTTGGTGCCCAAAACTGCTCCCAGCACTCGAGGTGAGGCTGCCCTGGTGCAGAGCAGAGCAGGACAATCCCCTCCCTGGTCCAGCTGGCGATGCTGTGCCTGATTCCCCTCAGGATAGGGTTGACCCTCCTGGCTGCCAGGGCATTGCTGACTCATTCAGCTTCTCACTGATCAGGACTCCCAAGTCCCTTTCCACAGTGCTGCTCTCCAGCCTCTCATTCCCTGGTCTACGCACAAAACCAGGGTTGCCCTGTCCCAGGTGCAGAATCCAGCACTTGCCCCTGTTAAACTTCATACACTTGGTAGTTGCCCATCTCTGATTTCTTGAGGTCTCTCTGCAGGGCCTCAACTCTGCCCTCAAGAGAGTTGACAGCTCCTCCCAATTTAGTGTTAGTGTTTAATTGTTTCCCTAAAAGTTGAGGAATACTAAGTATTCCTTCGAGTCCTGCGTCCTGGTTGTTAATGAGATGGTGAAGAGCACAGGGCCAAGGATGGAGCCCCACTGGTGACAGGTTGCCAGTCTGATGTCACCCCATTCACTGTAATGCTTTGTGCCCGACCCGTGAGCCAGTTGTTCACCCATCACATGGTGTGTTTATCCAGCTGTGTGCTGGACAGTTTGTCCAGAAGGATACTTTTGATACAGTATCAAAAGCTTTACTGAAATCCAAATGTATTATATCTACTTGCTTCCCTTGATCAACTAGGTGGATTACCTTGTCATAAAAGGAAATCGAGTTCAACAAGCAGGATTACCCTCATGAAGCCATGCTGGCTGTGACCAGTGACTGTATTGTGCTTCAGGTGTTTTTATATACTTCCCAGAATAATCTTTTCCATGATTTTACTGGTCACTGAAGTGAGACTGACAGGCTGTAGGTTCCAGGATCTTCCTTGAGTGTAACTTAACACTGAAGCCATAAGGGTATCAACCAGCACCTGGCTCTTAAAATTATGCTGGACCTCCTCCTGGGCCTTTGAACTAGTCTGGGCATTTACACCTTATTGGATGGGAGCTAAAATACTGCATTGGCTGATACAAAATCTAATAAGGTTTTACGTATCAGGGGACTTGCTCCTCGGTTTGGCCAGGGTCTTGGTATAAAGGAGAAGAAGACCCCTCATATTTTCTATCTGTTTTGCATAGTTCCAAGTGACTTGGATGAGTGCCAGACTGTGAAGATGCAGGGTCTTTTTATTTTCTTGCCTTTTGTACCGAAAATATAAGAAGCAACAGTAATTCTGTTAAAATACAGCTGTTTTCCACAATCAAGAAAAGTGTTTCTAAATTTACTCCTTTTTTTTTTTCCAATTTTTTAAAATTTGTGAAATGAAGGTCACATGCTTCAAAAGCCCTTTTATAGAGAATTAGCTTTATAAAAACAAAGAGCGAGCAAAGAGGAAATGCTTGGACAACTTCTGTAAACAACTCGCATCATTTTGAAAACCCTCTTGTTAACGATGTCTCCTTTTCAATGGATTTTCTTAAAGACTCTTTTTCCAGGGTTACTATACAGTGCAAGTGTTCTTGATGGTTTATATTTATGATGGTGGCTTGAGAGATGCACAGCACGTGAATTTTTCAGTCGGAGGCAAAGATCTTCCATAACTGGGACAATGTGTGTTACCTGAGTCTGCACAGAAGTGTCTGCAACACTGTCAAAATCAGAGTTTAAGAGTATTAAAAAAAAAAAAGTGGAAGAAAAACAGAGCTTAATGCAACTTTGTACATTCTTTCAGCATGCAGGCATAAACATGGTAGTCGCAGCACCTTTTTTATGGAGCAGTGATGTGAGAACCGTGGCAGTTCATTGTATAACACTGTACAGCAGCAATAGGCTTTTTGCTTACTGAAATAAAGTGTAAGACCAGTAGTTTCCATCCCTGCTTTAAGTCCCTAGATTTTTCTTTCCTCTCCAGCTAGGACAGATGCTATAACCTTAAACAGAGCCTTCCTTCGGGAGAAACCTTCTCTTCCTAGCATCCAGTCCTTGGGCCGTGTCTCATACAAGTAGATCTTTTGGGGCTGACTTTGCTCTGCTCTAGCGTAATGCAAGCGAGCAATTTACACAAGTGCAAGCAGGAGGCAAAGTCCTGCTGTTGAGGTTTGCTGGCCACTTGCACCCATTTTTTTGAGGGGCAGGTGGCTGGCAGCGACATGCAGGTGGTACTGCACTCTGCTGCCTTTCCCTGCGTGTTGATTGAATTGTTAATGAGCGGTTGAGCATTAATACAGTGGCAAACAAACAATGCTGTAAAGTATGTAGATATGTTATTGTTATTTTCTGTACTCACTAACTCACGTTTTCTTTGGAATGCCATATGCCATTTGAGTGACTTCCACACAGACTGCAAGTGCTGGACAGCTGGAGGCCTTTCTGCAGCACTCTCACCTGCAAAACTCCCACGAACCAGCGAGATTTTGTTCTGACAGGACCTGCAGGACCAGGGGATGTGTGAGGCTTGCTCTTGCAGAAAGCTGAGTGCTCTCATTTCCACCCACTTTGCTAGGAGCCGAATGTGTTGAGCCCTGCTGCTGAACTGAAGCATGACGAGGCAGCACTGAGAATAAACCGGAATTTTATACATAGGAAATTTAATTTACATGTAATAAATGTGAATGAGCATTAATATAGAATGTATTTTATCAAAAAATACTGATTCCTTACTTTGACCAAATACATTTCTGTATTACTGTGTTACTCTTCCGTACTTGCCAAATGATGCAAGAGATGTGGAACTGGTTTGGTTGTACTACAAAGTGTTTTTATATTTCATTTGTAGTTTATTTTTCCCTCCCTCCTACCACATATTGCAGTTAGTAGCCGTTCAATAATTAATCAGGGGTAGCATGACCCAGTGGCTAGGCTACCAGAGTGAGACACAAGATTTGCCAACACATGCATAAATGCTTGCAAACTTGGGTATTCAGTGAGATGTGGGTTCGTAGCTCTGTCATTGCCTTGCTCTGAGTTTTAGGTGGGTCTCAGTCACTGAGAATTCAAGGCAGGCCTCCAGTTATGCATCCAGGCCTCCGGAACATTTAGCAGGAGAGGGGTAACTCCTTTGAAAGTCCTACTTTAAGCCTTTTGTAAAAGGGACTGTTAATATTATTTGTCCAGCAGTGTATATAGTGCTTTAGGTCTGTGGGTGAACAGAGATGCACATTATCATTGCCTATCCTCAGGGCAAACAGGTAATGAAAGGACACAGAAGGGTCTCCCCTTTCCCTCAGCCTTTCTCATAGGCATTTCATGCTCTAACTAAATATAAATACAGCAGAGCAGAGCCTCTCGCAGAACTGGTGCTTCTGAATATGTGTCACATGAATGCAGAGAGCGGAGTGCTGCTTGGGTGATGAGAAATACACAGCATGCCAGAGGAAATTGCAGATTTCAGAAGTGTGACAACTGCAGGGGCAAGAGTGAGCAAAGCCCCTTCCAAGAAATGTTGGGATTTCTGAGACAGCCCAAACCATCCTGCCAAGTATCTGCATATTGAACCCATGCATTTTATAAAAAAGCTCCTCTGGACATTACTGGGGCCTTGAGCTCAGTTGTGTTTTCCTGTCAGTGTCCTGCCTGTAAAATGCATTGAGATGATTGAGGGAGGAAGGGATAGAGGAGGCAAACTGAAAAGCCTCTCTTCTCCAACATTATGATGTTGTGTGAGCAGGTAGGAGGAGCAGTCAGGGTGCAGGAAGCTCCTTTTTTAGGTGCATGGTAACATCTCTTAAAAGGACTTGCTCATGAGAGAAAAAGTTGTCGGACTGTTACCTTGCAGAAATGGGGGGAATAGCTCACCCCTGAGCATGATGACCTGAACCCCTGCCAGACTTCAGCTCCACCTCCTGCCCCTCTGGACTCTTCTCCAGGCAGTTTCTCTCCATGCATAGTGCTGTGCCTTTGAAAGTCGCATGCTTATAAGAATGCCACTTTTGCTGGGAATAGCCGGAGTTCGTTTTCCTGCCAGCTGCTGGATCTTGTCACTGTGTCCCAGTAAGGTGTGCTGTGTGAGATGGTGGCTGGAGCCAGTGGGGAGGAGTTTCTGCTGCAACATTGCTTAGTAGGTGCCTGCACTTCCCCCTCAGCAAGGTTGGACATGAGACTGTGACAGTAAAAGCAATTACAATAACATTGTGGACATTGTTTTGGAAAGCTGCCATTCGGGACATATCCCTAGCCTCTTTCAGCATGTTTCCTGATCTTTCTCTGGGATCCAGGGCTGATGTCCATGGCTGATGTCCATGGCTGTTTTACTCAATGTTAGCTTTAGCAGTGGCAGGAGGCAAGGTTACATCCTTACCCTGTGTCCATACTTCCCTCCTGGTTATCCTTACCATTCTGTTTTTCTCAGAAATTCTCACTCCCAGAAGAAGGGAAGCATAGGAAGAAGGAGAGAAACACCTCTTTATCTCCCACAGCTTGCAGCCAGGTGCATCAGTGGAGCTGCAGTTCAGCACAGTGTGTGAATTGCACTGTGCTTTCTCTACAGGGGGATGAGGTGGCATGGGAGATGTGTTACCCTTGAGGGCCCATGAGTGGCCCATGCCAGACAGGATATGCAGAAGACAGCAGTCATTTTAGGTGCCAAACCCAGTATCTTTTCACAGGCAGTGATGTCTAGCCAAATAATGCAGTCTCTGAAAATCATAACCCATTGAGGCTTTCCAGGTTGGACATCCAGAAAATGAGCCTTGCCTGGTTGCCTGGTCACTGGGAGGTCTCTCTCAATGCTGCCTGTTTCCAGTCAGGCCAGAGGACATGGGAAATTGGGAAGAATCCCTTCAGGGGCATTAGCTGGATGCTCCTTTCTGTAAATTGCTGAGCAGAGGCAAATGCTTTGTTTTATGTGTTTAATTCTGGCAGGACACCCCTCCTCCCCAGCAGCCTGTATTCTGCAGTCAGCTGCAGCTGGGAAGGCTTTGTGTAAGAGGTAGGCAGGAGTGACTCAGGGCAGCAGCTCCTAGACCCTGTAACAGGGTGGACTAGAGGTCATCCTTGCAGAGTAACCACAGAGCAGAAGGCTCAGGAGACATCACTTCCAGTGCGAATATTTAAATAAAGAGATTCCTTAAATTTGGTCCTTAGAGGGCAGACCCTGTCACTTTGGGTTTTTATTTGGCTTCTGAGACTTTGTTGAACAGTTGGTGCCTGAGGTCTGTGGCAGGTGCACAAAGGAAACCTCTTCACTTAACCACAATTGCTTGTTCAGTGAGCCAGATTATCTTTTACATGATCTATGTTGGACTTTTTTTCTCATTGCTGATTTTTTTTTTGAAGAAAGACAATCCCTAAGGGCACATCTGCATTATTGCCAACCCCAGTTTATACAGAGCTGCGTAGCACTGCACTGTCAGTATGAGCTTGGACATAAAATACAGATGAACAAAAAGGGCCTTCATTTGTCTACAAGGAAAAACCCCAAACTTCTTTGAACTAGTTATTGCTGACTATAATGAAGCTCACTGGTTTCATGTAAAATACATTGAACTTTGAAATTCCCTTTCTGTACCAACATGCTATTGCTCGTGTAGGCAAAGATCTGTGGTAATGCTGCATGTAAAGGAAGCTTTCATCTTCAGGGGGGTGGTGGTGGTGGTGGAAATGTCAGCTCTGGATTTCAGTCAATGCAATTTTTTGTCAAGTTTTCCTTTACTAATGCAGGGACTAGTCAGCCCTCAACACATCAAGCAGAAATCGTGTTGTGCCATGCCATGCCAAGGCTGTCTTTGGTGTGGTTTCCACCATTATTTTGGCTGGAAGATCTCTCTGTCTTTGGGACTACAAAGCTGTGAAACAAGTCACCAAAAGAAGTTGCCCTTCTGTTCAGCACTTTCAAAGGTGGAAGCCTTTAGTAGAGCATTGCCTTCCTGCTTATCCTCCTTCCTCCTCCACCACCGAGGCGTCAAATCCAGCAGTGGCATTACACCACGAGCTTGCCATTAAAGAGCTTACCAAACTCTGATGACTCATGGTCTTTTCTCTGTGAGCAAAATCAACTCAATTTTGAATTTGAGGGGTTAAAACACAGCTGCAATGCATGTGGCACGGGGGAATGGCAGGCTTGACTTTTCTAGGCACTGTTGGTGCATGGTGGGATAACAGTATTTGCAGGCATAAGGAGGAGCAAATGATGTCATCTGAGCTTTGGGCACTGCAAAGCCAGCCCTGCTGGACCCAGAATCATCAGGTGGTTTGGTGTGGCACAGTCTGAGGCAGTGGATTTGCTGTCAGAAGCTGGGAATTGGTGGTAATATTTGTGTATGAGCCAGTATTTCAGACCTCTCAGGTCCTTTTCTGTTTTGCACTGATTAGGGAGACATCTGTTCTAATTAAGAGACATGTAACAATGCTGCAATGAAAATAGTGATTCTGTTAAATAATTTGTCTCTTTTCTTTAAACACTTCACTCTCAATTGCCGCTTTGACATCTTCTCACCCTGATTTAGTTGAGTCAAGTCAGTTGTTACCTTTTGTCATGAACCTCTGTGGGTTGACATCTTCCAGCCCATGGAAGAGGAAGTTCTTTACCTTAGCACTTGCCTTGTATTTTTGGCACTTCCCAGGGCATAGGCATTGAGTAGGAGCACACCACTTACATGCCCTATGGTGTGCCCAGAACTCCAAGTGCTGCCTATAAAGTCATTCCTGTGGCTGGTGGAGTGCCTGCCAGGACTGACTCTCTCGTGTTGGAGCACAGTCCTGGCAACACAAGCCCCACAGCCTCTTGAGAGGCCTTTGCACATGGTGGAAGCCACTGGGACAGTTAGGCTCTGGCTACAGATACAGCTGCCCTCACGGAAGCAGTGCTGTTCCCAAGCACCTTTTCAGCTGCTTGGAGCCTCTTGCCCTCTCAGGTCTGCTGGATGGGCTTTGTCCTGCGTCAGAAGGTCGAGTGAATTAAAACAGTTTAGACATCAGCTCTCTGCTAGCATGGATCTCAGCCCAGGGACAGCCATCTGCCCTGCAGTGCTGGGGAGCTGCCCCACACGGTGGTGCTTGCAGCTGGGGGCACTGCCATGTGCGGTCTTTGCCCAGTCCAAGTCTGTCCACACCCCAGCTCTCCAAAGTTATGTCACACCTTCCCCAAATCAAGAAATCGGGATATTCCAGGGCTATGATAGGCTTTGGCTTTGTATCAAGGAGAACAGGTCCATCAGAGGTGCACAGTTTGTGCTGCCTCTGTTGGCTCCTGCCTAATGCTCTGTCCCCCACCACAGCTGTCCTCAATCAGCCAGCTGGGAAATGCTGTTACCCCCCTCAGCAGCACCACGTGCTGTTTTAAGGAGCTCATCAGATTTTACGTTTTCTTCATGTTCCTTCTACTCCTTGACAAAGTTCTTGTTTCTGCCACTTGTTTACTGAGTGATGAAATGCCATAAAAAAGCACATTTAACTTTATTTCCAATGCCTAGGTGCATGCATCCACGCGTTTTGCCAAGTAGCACTGTACTTGTGACACCAAGGCAAGGCTTTTCTACCTTTTATTAGACACACTGATACTGAAAGCCACAAGCTCTCAAACTCCCAAGTGCTTCTCCACGCTGAAAAGCAGCAATTATATGAGGCAGTCTGATAGCAGGTAATATCTCCCCAACAACCTAACCTTGCCTGTATACTTTTCTTGAGGTATTGCTGCCATAAAGGTGAGATGGAAGAGGCAGTGTTGGAGCCAGGGTTTTATTTACAGCCCCTAGTAGTGCTAAAGGGACCAGGAGTGGGTTGTGTCAGCTGTGTTATCCCCGCCACAAGGCTCCTGAAGAGCCTGTGAAGGGCTGTAACATGCCGTGAGCTGTGAAGCCTTTATGGTTTTGGGTTTGTAGCAGTCCCCTAGAGGTCAGCAGAGCCTACATTTTGAAACAGCTCTAGCAGATGGTAGCTTTGTAGGGATGATAAAAGCGAGTTTGCTGCTGGCCTGTGAGACCCTGCTTTTGCTCTCTGGCAATTTTGGCTGTCGCTGGACAAGGCATCAGGCTGGGCGAGAAAAGAATCAGCACATGGGACAAAAAGTCCTGCTTCGGTGACAGGCTTTTCCTTGCAGACAGACAGGTTGAGAACCTGAGGGAGAAGCAGCCTGAAGCAAGAGGGAGAAGCAGCCTGAAGATGAGTGTCAGCATTGTCAAAGCTGCACAGGGCAGTGGCAGCTGGTACCTACACCTCTTGGCTCCGGCGGTACTCATTCCTTCTGGGATCGCAGCTGGACTGTACTGCATCGGGAGCAATGCCCCAGCAGAGCAAGCTCTGCCCCAGCCATGCTTTGTAGGTGTGTATCTGCACTCTGGCGCTGCAGTGGTGTGGCTGTTGCTTACACTGGTCTGCTCTCAGTGTTCATCTGTGTCCACTGTGCCACGTTAGCCTCAGCCACACTGCAGCTGCTGGCCAGATGTTACCTCTGCTTGCCCAGATCCTTGCAATCCCAGCCTACTTCATGCAGGCATTCATTTTACCTGCCACTCTGGCCCAGGACTGGAGGTGAATCCAGGTTTTCCCTGGACTTTTTCAGCTTCTGGTGTTGGAATGGTAGTGTAAGGGAGCCAAGCTTTGCCACCTTCAAATGACTTGAGGCTGACAAGCAGGTCGCAGACAGTCGCAGGCAGTCCAGTTAGCACGGACATTGTCCATGCATTCCATGTCCTTGTCTTGCAGCAAGCAGCCTGTCAGGAGGGGAGACTTGAAACCAGTGCCTGCAGGACACTGCTAACATGTGCATCACATTTCTCAGTAATGAGAAAATGAGTTACCTTGAGTGGACATGAGCTTGCATTTGCCATACACACTGCTCACCCTCTCCCCAGCTACAGCTGCAGGCTAAATAACTGGGAGAGCAGTTGGCAGAATATGCCTCTCTCTCCCAAGCTTTTCTCCTGGTCAGCATACTCAGGTCTGTGAGTAGGTCTGCCCTTTTCCCTATTATCTTCTGGAAACCCTCTAAGCACAGCTCTCCATTTTCCTCTGCATCCTTAAGGACCATATGCTCAGCTCCAGCAAAGATCAGAGACTTGCAGTCTTTGTTCAGGAGGACATGTAGTGCTAGAAATGCAGCGATTAACACAGAAAATCAGTGCCAGTTTTTATGCCCTCACACTGTCGATTTTGGTTAATAAGAGTTTGGAAATTTTTATTTTGGCTCTTCTTGAAGGTTTTTCTCTTTTATTATCCCGTTACTCTGCTGTATTTCTTTTTGTTTCTGCAAACTCCTTATCAGGGAAGGTTTTGAGCTGCCTGTGAGTCATGCAGCAGCGATGGGGAGTGGCAGCTCTGGGAGCTGAGCATGTGAGTTTGTGCCCAGCTCACATCATCTCATGACAAAGGCTGCTGATGTGTCACCCAGCTGTCAATAGCCCTCTTGGCTGCTTTGCCTAAGGTGGTCAACCAGGTCCTGGTCACATCTCTCCTCCTCCATGTGCCTCTGGCTATAGGAAGTTAATGCCTTAACCATGATGAATTCAGCTCTGTTTTTTGAACCTTCTGAAGGCAGTGTAGCAGGCTGCAATAAAATTACTTATGCAAAACCTAAATTACAAAGCACAGACCGTGGACCCTTTCTTGCCATTGCAAAATATCTGAGCCTGAGGGCATGACAGTTTTATGGATGCAGCAAGCCATGAGCTGAAGATCTAAAGTGGGATAATGAAATGTTTGCTGAGACCTCTCCAACTGTGCATCAGGGCCAGTGCATGGGCATGTTTTTCCATCTCTGCAGGATAGCAGGAGGCACCTTGCTGGTAATCACCATGGCAAGGCTCTTGCTAAATTCCTTTAGATTTTGTCAATGTACAGGTTGGTTTTTTTTTTGTTGTGTCATCCAAAAAAAAAGGGAGGGCACTACCTGCAGAACCGGTAATGTGATCAGTAAGGAGGGCTCATCAGCACTCCCTGAACCCTCCCAGGCAGAGATGAGCACTTAAGTAGGTAACTGGCCCCATGCAGCATCCCTGCTAAAAGATAGATTGCAGTGCAGCAGTAGATCAGGAAAGGCTCTGGGAACATGCTTTCGTCCATCAGCATTTAAAAGAGCTCAAGAAGGAAACTGGGCATAGACTTGCCATCTCTGGGTTAGAGTCATGGAACCATTAAAGTTCCAGAAGGCCTCTAATTAATCATCGAGTCCAGCCTTTTACCTAACACTGTCAGGTCCACCACTAAACCGTCTTCAGAAACACGTAAGAAGGGTGGAGGTAACATCTTGAAACTGGAGTGTTTCTGGAGAGACGAAAAGTAATCAGTGTGGAACCCAAGCAATGAACGGTAGCGACTGCACCTCTTCTTCCTCCTCACCAGTCCCCAGTGAGGTGCTCTGCACATGGTCCTGCCCCAGAGGCTGCAGCCAACCTCTGGCCCCCTCCCCCGTCACTCAGCTTCTTCAACCTGTGCAAAAAGAGCATTGGCAGGACCCCAAATACTTGCAACTAAGCACTATGCTGCTGCCCCAGTGCCCCACACCCAGCCAGCCAGCACTGAATGGACAGGGCTATTTGCTGCTGTGTGAGGGAGGCACTGCTGCAGCTCTGAGGCTAAAGTCCTCTGCACCCTTGGCACAGCTTGTCACCATGTCCGTTTGCACAAACTTGTACATGTTATCACACGTTAGCACCAACTGTTCTTTCAGAACAATAAAAATCATGTTTTCCTTCCTAATAATAAAATCTCCTTCCTCCCACTGGTCCTGCAATGGGGCTGTTTGTACACTTTGTGACAAACCGTAACCACGGAGAAGGGACCTGCCCAGGCCTACAGGTTGCTTAGTGGGATGACGATGCTGAAAGTTACTACAACCAAAGCAAAGTGACCAAGTTTAGCCATTCTGGCATCTGCAGTGGCTTGATGCTTACTGTTGTGTATCAGACATTTAGACACACAAGCAAATTACACAGCAAATGTGAATAGCATGCTTCTGACTACTGCCACTGAAGCCAGCATGTCTGATGGGCAGCTTGTGTGGTCTTGCAGGTCCCTGAATCCCTGCTCTCTTTTGCCTTCGCAGCTGCTGTTTGGTAGAGTAAACCTTCCAGTCAGTGCCTGTCACCTAGCCATCATTTCTCAGAATGCATCCACTCTTTTCCAGCAGTGGTACTTAAATAGTCTCAATCTGCACTCCCAATATCCCATAAAAATGATTCATTGACTGTGAGAGCAGAGGAGTAGAGCTTCCAAGAAGAAGGAGCAGACTGATGAAATAACCAGTGCTCATATTAGCTACCCTGGCAATGGAGATGGTGGCCACGTGCTTCTGAATGGACAACCATGCTCCAGGTTACACCTCTACTGACACCTCCATTGTTGCCCCCAAGAAGGGGTCACAGTTCACAGCCTTTCTGATGAATGGCACAGCCCCTCCTCCTAGCTAAGGTGGACATTTCTCCACAAAGTCTCCTTTGAAGGGCCCTCTGTCCTCTGTCCTCTGTACCCTTCCCCTCTCCTGTCTGTTGTTGCTGATACTGTTACAGGAAGTGGCATCCAATGGAAGGAGTGTTGGAGCAGGGATTGGTTCACCAAACCACAGCCAGACAGAAGAGCAGGTGAAACACATGGGCAGGAGCCACTGCCAGCAGCTAGTGAGCAGCAGCCTTGCATGTGGAGCTATCTTGACCACAACAACACATCAGGACTTCGCAAGTCCCCATTGGAGGAGCAGGAGAACGTGGGATGGTAAACAGGGCTTGCAGAGGCTGACCTGTCAGATCTGCAGTGTGGACCCTCCTGGTTATTTTCTCTTTCATATCCTGTTGGTACCATATGAGAAACTCCTTGTGAATCTGGACTGACTTACCTGTGGAAGCAAGCCCTATGTGGGCGGGAAACAACTTGATCTGATGACCTGCTCTGTGTTTGAAGCAGAAAAAGTCTGGTTTAATTCTCCTCCTCTGCTGTGACTGGCTCCAACTCCACAATATATAATATTGCATTAATGCCATGAGGGTTACCTCAGAAATCACAGAATCATGGAATTATAGAATCACTAAAGTTGGAAAAGATCTCTAAGATTCTCAACTCCGAATGCAAGAGCCTTCTTTATTTCTTAAAGAAATACATGTATTGTGACAAAGTTCAGGGAATGGAAGTATCCCAGGTCTGCAGGTGGGCTGTTACTGGGGTCACCCACTGGATTTTCTTCCTATGGGAATAGACTGGGTGGGACAAGCTTAGCTCCTCTGCAGTGGCTCTGACCTCCTGTTAAGTTTGCACTCAAGATATTAAGTAATTCTGCTGGGTTTGTTTACTGATAAACTTGTTGTGAAATCTATGTGAAAATATACAGTCAGAGCTGATATTATTGACATAGTTCAGTGGTTACGAGAGCCTCATAAAAGAGTAAAATCCCAGTTTCCTCTTCAGCTTAATCAGTGAATCTCAGAGCTGATTTTCATCCAACTCCTGCTCTTTCTGTCCATCTAAACAATTGCTTTATAGCTGCATAGAGAACTCCAAAGGATGTTTTGGTGTTGCTTTTTCCTTTCATCTTCAGGATTTTCTGTGTCATGTAATCTCCTGTCATTCTGCCCTGGCATATGTCCATGACTGGGCAAGGGCATGGGTGAGAAACTACTGATGATTCCTGCTGGAATCATCAGCTGGGTGAGCCACAGTTCTGTGAGCCAGTGTTACTGTGCAGAGGTGGCACAGCCACACACTGTGTGCCAAGGCAGGCACTCTGGCAGAGCTCCACATCCTTCAGCTCGCCTGCTCCCTCCTATGCCACTGTAGGAAGTTTTCTCCCCAGCCCTCCCTTAATTGCTCATTCCTGGACTCTGGCCACTGTTTGTTGCTCCCAGTGCCTCTGGTACAACTATGTGCAGAACTGTGAAATGAGCTGGGTTAAAGACCAACAAGGGCAGCCGGGTTTCTGGTTTCTTCTGGAGAGGAGATTTAAACCTGAGTCCTGTTAGCAACTCATTTTTACGCTTGCTTCAACTCAGGGTGGAGGGGGTGGCAGCAGAAGGGGACAGAGATGGGGACAGGATGGATGGGAACATCTTCAGTTGGCTTTGCTGCCAAAGCTGGCAAAGCAACATCCCTACATTTCAGCCCTGCTAGAAGCTCTCTCTACCCTTCACAGGCTCCTATCACTTTGCTGGCAGATCCTACATTGCTTGAAGGATTTACTCCATTTTCCTTTAGGGATTAAATGGTTCACATAGTTTGACATTTATTCTGTCATGGCATATGTGGGACTATCATTAACATTAAAAGGAATGAAACATCCATCCAGCAGAGAATAAACTGCTTAATGGCTAGATAGGAAAGCTGTGTACATTAAACTGCAGTCAGCTTCATGATGTAGTTTTCCCGATGATAAAATTGAGACTCATTTCAAAACAGGAAATTAATTTTCCCTCTTTTTATTCATTGGGTGCCATAAATACAAACCTGCCCCTTGACAACCTATAGAAGTCTCCACTGTGATGTATTTATAGGACCAGATGTGCCATGGATGCCTTAATGTAAACTCAGCTTCTGATTTTATTGGACTGATGGCTTTTGAAGTGACAGATAGCCTGGGACAGCATTTTCCTCAGCTCACATCCTGTGCCAACCCATGAACAGCATTTTCAGGCTGAATTTAAGCATTTGAAGTTTTCTCTTCTGGAAAGCAGGAGACAAGGTGACTTGAAAGAAGGCTGAAAAAATTCAGGTGGACAACAGGTACTTGATTTGTAGAGGTATAAGTTACCACCAAGTATGTAGTTGTTCTCAAGAAGGGAGTAAAATCTGGATTAATTTCATCAGAAAATTCAGACCAGTTGTTCTTAAGCCCGTGCTATTCTTTCAATAACTGAAGTTCTGGCTACAAATTTGCATAAACAAGGACAGAAATTCTTCCATGTATTTTAATATATGAAATAGAAGCAGAGCTAGAAAAAACGGGAAATAGAGAAGAGTCACTGAGGAACCAAGAGCAGCAAGGCTTGGGACTACCACTTGAACTACTACCTTCTCCATTACACGTTCAGCTCTTCAGTAGATGTGCAGCAGTTGCCAATACTGAGTATTTAGAGTGCATTTACCACTGTGCTACCCATGCAGATTCTGAAGAGTGTGAGAAATAGGCAGCCCTGTGTGCACAGCAGAAGCAGCATGAGCAGGAGATAGCACCTGGATGGCATGCACACTTCTGGAGGAGGTCTAGCTCAAGTGGGACTTCATTCTGCATTTGCCCACTCATTTCTCTCCAGCCCCGCTCTCTCTGTTGTGTCAGTGAGACTATTTGTCAGGACACACAATGAAGAGATTGAAGAGTTGATTTGTGTTAAAAACAACCTCCATACAGATGAAGTTATTTCTAACCCAGGCTGGTTCACTTTTGGCCCCAAATCAGGAGCTGATGGAGTAACAAGTGAGGGTTCTTTAGGGGTGAGGAATAGCAAGAAGCTACTGCTGAAAGCAACGTGAGTCAAATGACTGGCTAAGATGGTGCTGTGTCACTTCTGTATATGCTTCACAGCTGTTTGGCTATGGACCAGGATGTTCATCCCAATCCTCAAGTTCTGGTTGAAGTTACACCTAAACCATGAGTGTTGAAGTACTTGAATGCACAACTGTGTTAATTAATGAATATTAAAATATCATCAAAAGTGGAAGAACAGAATTGAAGCTCCTTTCTCTTTTCTCAAGGTCCCAAAAGTACCTGGAGAAATCAGGACAAAGTGTGTTTCCTTCCCTACAAAATCTCACATCACCTTCCCCTTCATTCCCATAAGCATTTCTGGTACTGGCCACTGAGCAGCTCTCAGCTGCTAAAAAACAGTGCAATCAGGCCAGATATGTGGGACCTACACCCGGGTTAGAATAACCCCCTCAGCCCCAGCATCTTCCCTGAAGACAGGGGATAGGTCTGAGGTGGAGTGGAACAAAAACAAGCTTCTCTGACCCCTGTCCCAGCCCATCTGCAAACCTGGGGAATGGCTCAGGCTTCTTCCCAGCTAAGCTCTGGTTAAGTGGAAATGTACCAAGCTTGTGCTAAAGTACAAAGCAACATGCTCAGTACAGGCAAACCACAAGCCAAAGGAACATCACCCTTGATATTTTCTTTAAACAACATTTTCCAGTAGAAGCCATGGATGGTACAGCTGTATGTGCTACAGTCCGGTAATTAACAGCTTGTTGTTTATGTCTGGGGTGGATAATAAATACAATTGTGTCCTGTCTTCTCCTCTTCCTCTCACCATCCCAAATAAGTAGGGTCTGTGAGTGCCTTTCAGGGCTGCCATTGGCTCTGAACATGAGCTGTCCTCGGCAGAAGGTACATTGGAAGGGGATAAGCAACCACCACAAGCAAGTACCTTAGTGCTCTCTCTGGCCCCTTGCTTCCAATGTGTCTTTGCAGCCTCTGACACACCAGGGGCAAAGAAGCTGCAGCATAACTTCTTCCCTCTTTCCTCCCATCCTCGCTGCTCCTGGGGGAGCGAGGAGGGAAGCTGGAGCCAGGTGGTCCCATCCAGCCTTACGGCAGCTGCGGCAGCTGCAGCCCTTCAACCTATAGGGGCAAAGCTGCTGGACCCTGCAGTGTGAAACCAGGGCAATGGAGAAATTCGTGCCTTGCAACATTTTGTATCAATATACAAGCTGTTTCTTAGTTATTTCCCTGCGAATACAATCTCAAAACCTACCGCTTCCATCATAACTTTTGGAAAAAGTTTACTTTGCTGCCTGGCATCAGGATAAGAAAGCTCAGCCACAAAGGAGATGCTCTTTAGAGCTTCAGACTTTGAAGTGGTTGTTCTTAACACAAGCAACAGGCAGCATTCATAAAAAACCTTAGCACTGGAGTATGGTCAAGCTGTGAAACTTAATATTCTGCTGCTTTAAGAGTACTAACATGGCACAAATTCGTCCTGGCTTCTGCAGCTGGCCAGTATGATTTGAAGGGATAAAGAGGGAAAATCTAATGAAGAAGGAATTGAGCTTGGGCTAGTAGATGCACTGGATACAGAGAAGTTTCACTGATACTGCTCCTCATTCCCAGAGGAGAAGGAGCACAGATGGCTTTGGGCAATTTGCAATTGCAAGGGATCGTATTTTATTTTTCACTTGTGGCCAAGTCAGCTGCTGTATTAAAAAATGACCATGGTCAAAATCAGTGCTGGCCACAGCTACGATACGGGAGTAAAAACCATGCTGTAGTACATCTGCTCTCCTGGCACACAGCCCAGCACGTTAACCAGCAGTGTTGGGGAAGAGGAGGAGAGAGGAGGAAGAGCTACAGCCTCCAGAGGCTTCCCTGTTCTGGCAGCGAGTCTTTCTAGGGCAAAATCTTCCCATTTGGTGTCAGTTTGTGCATCCCTGTGCAGGACACTCTTACAACATATGATAAGACATTTTCCTGAATAGGGACAATCTCAAGTGTAGATTCACGAGCTGATCTCTGACTGGGACCCACGAAGGTACAGGGCATAAGATGCTTGAGGGAGCGTGTGGGGCAATGCAATTACCAGGCTTGCCAGCCTGGGCAGGCATGCAGGAAGGCAGCCAAGCTGGACTGGGAGGTCAGTCTAGGAGCTTCCCTGAGGATGCCCTGAGGATGAGTTTGCACCCAGAGCAGCAGGGCCCTATTATTCTTCTGAGTAACATCCTTTGTTTGCTTTGGGGAAGCAGATCCCACTGTGCTGCCTCATCCCACTTGCCCTACCCAGCTGCTGCAGACTGCAGCAAAGGGAGTCCCAAAGGCAATGATTTGGGGTCAGAAACCTCCTGATCCCCACCAGCCTCTTGCTAGAGCTCTGCATGCTCTCACACATGCTGCCAGCCCCCAGGGGATGATAATTGTAGGATGGGGTCTTGCAGTATAAGTGATTGGGGAACTATTTCTTTGTCTGGATTTCTCTGCAGCCGCCACAGAGGGGTAGTGATCTCTGCCTGGGAGCCCTGTGTGCAGTCACTGTGTCAATATTTAATCATGGTAATTAGTAACAGGCTGGGTGGCTCAGGAATTCACGGCTCAGCATTTCCTTCATTCACCTCACCCATTTTTTAGGCACGTAAGGGATGTGTCTATGGCAGAGAAAAGCAGAGGGTTGTGGTAGTGCAGCTGCCCCATTTTTTTTGGTAAACATTTTATTTATAGGCTTTTACAAATCCATTTGCTCTGGTGGCACATGATGCTGTGAAACTAGGAAGAGAGGAACTTCATTCCAGGTCAAAATAAATTCTTTTTGTATCTAACCCATGGGCAGCTGCCCTTTGCTACCAGTGTTTTATGGCATTTAAAAACCACAGACTGGCGGCAGAGCAGCAAGCTGCCTCTTTCCTCTGAAAACTGGGGTAAAACAAGACCCTGCATGCCTCACATAGCTGTATCCCTGCACTATAGCAGAGCAGAACATATATCCAGTTACATCAATCAATGCCCTGCACCTCTCCCCAAGGCATCAGCTACCAGGAGTGGGTCATCTCTGTTTCAAGGTGTGAGGCTCAGCCAGCAGAATGGGGCTAACAGCTTCTGAAATCTTTAGGAATTTCTGTTCAGGAGTTACAAATTAAACTCTCCTCAGAGACATAATAAATCAGATCCAAGGCTGCATGCTTTGAAGAGGCTTTCCAACACAGCAGAAGGACTCTCACTTGTGGTGTTTGTGAGCCATGGCTCCAGGACGTACCCATTCTTCATCTGTGGAGGTTCAAGTTAATAGCTGTAGGAAAATGAATTAATAGGTGTAGTAAAATCAAAGCCAAATCCAAAGAGTTGCAAGGGGAATGGGCAATAAAATGGCAGATAAAACTTACCATTGATAAATGTCTCTGGGACTCTTTTTCTTGTAAAATAGAAAATGCAGAGGGGGGATGCTAAAGGTCTGTAAAGTCATGAGTGATGTGAACACAGAGAACAGGAAAAAGGTTTTAACTTTCTCCTCCAATACAGCAAGTAGGGGCCACTAAATAAAACTAGCAGAAGGTAGGTTCAATTAAGTTCTTCACCAAAATGTACTCAAGTGCTGGAATATTCTACATAACACAGGGTGTGGATGCCCAAAATTTCACTCAACTTGGCCTATTTGTGGCAGAACAGATATCTGGGGGGACCAAATATGGCTGTAGTGATTTTTGTCCGCTTTTCTTTTTAGCCTATTTTCTTTTAAGTAACAAAGGAGAAGTGGCATGTAGCCATCAGAATGGGAGCTGCATTGAGTCCTGGGCTGGGGAGACTGGTCAGACAGGGAAACAAAATTCACAGTTCATATGTGAAAACAGTGATAGACTCACATCTCCATCACATATTGAAACTTCTGTTGTCAGCACTTACTCCACAACAAAAGACAAGTTACTGTGTCAGTGTCTTCTCCTCATCCATCCTTATCCTCTCATATCTTCATCAGGGCACTGATCACACCACATCAAGTGTCTAGGATATATGACTGACAGGAGATGTAGGTTTGAGTTGGCCACATCACTCACCAGTCTCAGTACTCTGCAGAAATATGGATCAGTGGGCCAAGTACTGATAGCAATGCTCCAAGACATGGGGTAAGCTGGCTGCGGCTAGCACAGGTTCTTCCCGTGGGAACATTTTGCTATATTTCATAAACAAGATAAAGTTTGGATGTTTTGCAAACAACTTCTCCGGATTAGGTCAGTTCGGGCTTGGCCAATTGGGCCTAGGGGGAGGTCTCGGGCTGACCAATCTGGGGCACCTCTGTAAACTCTGTATATATGGAATTCAAAACAATAAAGCTCTCTTCTCCTCTCTTTCCTTGTCTGAGAACTTGGGTCAGTCCTCAGCTAGCCGCTCAACAGCGACAGCTGTGCTCCTGCTTTTTTTGGAGTGCAAATACTACAAAATATTGTACATGCAGGGTGATAAGCCTTTCTCCTGCTGCTGACCTGTGGGACCACCAACGGGGAGAAGGTTTATGACAGCGTGATGTAGCAAAGGGAGCAGCAAGGCAGGGACTATCCATCAGGGCCCAGTGTGAAGGAACCCAGCTACTTGGCTCTCTCTCCGTACACATCTGGACCGAGCTGTCATCTCTGTGATGCCTGGTGACACCCACCTACCACTGTACCACCTGCCCACGGCCTGGCACAATGCAGGGGATACTCAAGATATCATTGTCACCTTTCTCTGATGCCTGTGTGCACATGCCTGTGTGTATGCACTAACTACAGCCATGTGAACACCTGTGCATGTATTTTTATAGAGATATAAACAAGTGATTTTGGGTCTGCTATTTTCCAGACAGATGAGGATTTGGAAAGGGCCTTTCCTTCCCAGAGGAGGCAACTAGGTAGTTTATTTAAGTAAGGGCAGTACCCTGTTCTGCCAGTGATCAGTGAGGAAGACTGCCACAACAGCCAAGTGGTGCAGCCAGAGAACATTTGGCTTAATCACTTCTTGACAGGACCTGGTCTATGTGGAGCATTCATAAATAATTGTGCTGGGGGCACGGGAGCTGGCTCATTGCTGCAGACCCACAAGAAGACAGACAACAAAACCCCAACCAATTCCTGAATATTTTCTAATTATTGTGTGAGGCTTCCTACTAAACCGCGTTCAGAACAGAGCTTACTGTTCGTGCTGCAGGGGAGGGTGTGGCATTAGCATCCCTGGGGACTCATGAGTGACAAGGAGAGGGAGGGGGGAATATCTGGAGCCCCGACGAGCGTGGATGGCAGGAGGTGATTGAATAGGGAGCTTCACTCCTAGGAGGGTGACAGCTGCAAGGTTTCCTGTCCCCCTTGCTCCTGACAGCAGTGCCTCCTGGAGCTTTTGTTTCTCTGCAGCCAGGATGACAGCCTTGTGTGACTTTTCACCAGAGTACGCCTTCCTTCCAGGCATGGGTGCTGTGCACATGGGATCGAGCATTGTCAGTGCCTGACAAACAATAGAGCATCAAGGAAAAACAAAAAGATGGCTTTCTTCAAACAAATCAGACTTTCTCATTTCCAAGCAATCTCGCTTTCAATTAGAGCAGCTTACCTCACTGGACCACTCCAGATAGTCAGGAAATATGCTCTGTGCTGGCGATGATTAGAAAATAAAAGCTGCCTTCTCAATGCATATGAAAACTGGTAACAAGAGAGCAATATGCTCAGAGCTCCCCAGGTTCTGTTTTCTCATTCCCCATCCTGCCACCCTTGTGTGCATCAGGCATCCTTCCTGCGCTCTGACCCTGCACCGGTGCTGTGCCCTCTCTGAATTCAGCGCTGCATCCCTGCCCCAGTGCTGTGTGAGAGAGGGAGGGAGAGAGGGAGGGAGGGAGGGGGCTGTGCTCAGCTGAGACGTGCGAGTAAGCCTGTCACTCCCCTTCAGCACCGAGTGTTGCTTACCTGGCTGGTTTCACCTCTGAACCACACTCTGGCATGTCAGAAAAACACTCATGGAGGACTCCAGGTGTGTGTCTGAGTGAGCCAAAGTCACAGTTTAGTTTGATATTGTGTGGCCTTCACCACCTCGTGGATCTCTTTAGGGCTGTGAGTGCTAGATCAACTGCTTTGGTTTGTCTGTAGCAAACAGTGAAAGCTCCAGGAAAGGCTGGAATGCAGGAGAGTGGTTTGGGAACTGGCTGCAACTCTGACAAGAACTCTTACTGGCAGCCTGAGGGCTTCCCTCTGAACCCCTGACACTTGCATTCCCATGTTCTTTCCCTGCTTTTCACTCAGTTCTCTAAAACCAACCTCCCCTTGCCTGTTCCCACCCCTGCCTTTCATCTGCAGGGGACTGCTCAAGCCATTTTACTTCTGTAGCTCTTGGTGTTCCTAGCCACTAAAAGCTCTGCAGAAAAACCCAAGGGTGATGGCTTCCAGTGTAACATACATGGATTATAACACACTGTGGTGAAAATATGTGGGAGACACTCAATCCACTCGGGTAAGAGCTGTCCATTAGACACTGTGAGCATCACAGCTCTGCTGGAGACCTGTATTTGGCAGCTAACAGCACACCAAAACAATAGCCCTTGATATATTCCAGTATTCAAGGAAAAGCAATGACCCAGAGGGGTGGGGGTGTCTAAATAACACTACCAATAAGAAAAGACTGTACAAATGGGCAATGCTCAGTGAGACCAGAAAGGAAAGCAGAAGATTTAGAACGAGGACTGCAGCTCTCAAACATGCTGTTGCTGTTGTGCAGGGAATTGTCTTTCCACCACAGGCAGGACAAGGAAAAGTGAACTTAAACTTCAGCAAGGGAAACTTAGACCAGAAAATTAAGTTTCCTGACTCGAGGCATTGTGAAACACTGGGGGAGATTGCCTGGGTGTTTATTTATCTGTCGCTGAAGGTTTCTAAGGACAGACCAGGAAAATGCCTGTCCAAAAACTGGTTTACATCTAATTGATTCTGTCTTGGAGCAGAAGGATAGACTAGGTGGATACTAAAGGCCTGAGGCAATCCTATTTCCTGAGGCACTTTTAGATATGCTAATGATCTGAAGAGTTCCTAAGAGCTAGGAATTGTTTTTAATATTTAGCATAGCCCTTATGTTCGGCATGGTCTTAATCATGGTCTGGCTAAAAAGAGAAGCTTCCCTTTCTGTCAACTAGCAATGGTCCAAGCAAATTATCTGTATTAAAAATGCTATTCATACCACGTATTTTAAAAGCAGCATATTCTTCAGTTTGCCAGCCAGCCAGCTTCTGAACAGAGTACATGAAATCCCTGGGTCAGACTTTTATGAAACCCGTGTCCCCATGGGCTCCTTAAGTTACCAAAGATCTGTGATTTATGACAATAAGCAGCGTTGACTGGATTTGACCAGGGTTGGAAGCGCTTACATACAGAGGTAAGGTGTCAGGTCTAAGGGGCTGGGAATCCCCATCACAGGCTGGAACAAGCACCAGGGACACTCCACTCTGGAGACTTCCAGTTACTTTCCAGTACAGCATGAGCTAGGCTGGCTTTGCTTATTGTGCTCACCAAAATCTCACAGGTCCACATGAGGCAACATACTAAAATCCACTGCTAATCTGACACGCATGGAAAAAAGGAGAACAAAAAGATAGAAGAACAAAGAGAAATAAGTACATGTGGGGCACTGCAAAGCCAGCCATCTGCTTGTGGTGCCAGCCCTCTCCCTTCATGTGTGGACCTTGCAGGAATGTCAGGCAGAGAAGTGTGCACAACTGTAGGGGAAATTATTTCCCATGCTGGTGATGCAGAATGAAGAAAACTCTATCTCCAAACCCATGTGGGGAGTAGGATGGTGCTAAGCTCTGCCTTAAGTCTTCTATTGTTGGGAAAGTCCTGGCAGGATGGATCAGAGATTCTGTGGCAACCCAATTTAAATATGAAAACATACAGAGTACATATGAAAATTTATGCAAAATTCAGAGCCCTCTGTACTGGGCTGGTGCTTGCTTCTGACACGCTTACACTAAGAAGCAATTAACTTTGAAAATGAGCTGATTGGACCAAGAAAGGAAGGCAAAAATTTTCTGTCTGACAGCCATTTCAGGCCAATTTCAGTTTTCTGACACTATTTCAATATACTCCATTTTTCATCTGCTATTATTGTGGTTTTCCCCAAAACAGTGCACAACCTTCAATTCCCCAGGCTTTGGGATTTTGGGAGAATAGGATAAACTCATTACGAGGAGCAAAAGGATCACTGAAGGAATTAATCTGCATAGAAATTTAAATGGCTAGTTGAAGAGCATTTATTTCACTAAAAGGAGTAGAACAGTTTCCTTTTGAAGCTACTGTCTGAAACTGTCTCGTGCTTTGGAGAATAATTTGCTGACAGTTTGCATTGAGTTTTCTTCATGTGCTGACGGTTAGTTTGAGAATAACCGAGGTAAAATTTCACCAAACGCCTTGCTCCCAGTCACACTAGCTCCTGAGCTTGTCTCTTGCTGAAAGTTTTTGCTTCTCAGTCTCAGTTTTGACATCCCAGTTTTTCAGCAAGGTATGGAGACTTTGGTCAGCCAAGAGCAGAAGTAAGGTAAGTCTAAGCCTTTTGTAAAGGGAAGGAGACAGATGCATTAGTTACCTGCCAGAATGGAAATTTACCAAGGGTGTGTCTGTCTGACCCAGCTCAGCACCAGGTTGTTTTGTGTCACAGACATGCAATGTCTGCCTTGGCACTCAAGGCTGGCACGCAGTGAGTTATTGTGCAAAGGATGGAAATAATAGAAAAGGTGACAGCAGTCTTAGATCCCTTTGCCTCCTGGGAGCCCTGGCTGCTACAGCAGATGAGCCTTTCTGTCTTGATGACAGCATGCTGGGATGAGCCCCTGTGAGCAGCTCCAGGTTCACTAGTGCTCCTACAGGGCAGTGCCCACCAGTCACTGACAGCAGTCTGGTCCAGCATGTGGATTGAACTTTGAGGAATCCCTTGGACAACATGCTCCAATGCCCTTATTAATAAAATTACAGTTTATGTATAGGTGCATGTGGTATTTCCAGTGGATAAGATAATGCATAACACATATACTCATCCCCAAGAATACACACACATTGATTAACAATGCCCTGTTGATGAGATACACCTTGATGAAGCAGCAAAGACACAGCATCCTTGACACTGAGACATGAACCTGGATGGATAGTCATGGGCTGGTGAGCAGTCACAGACTGCTCAGCATACACGGGAAAGCAGCAAACCTGCAGATTACTCTTCATACAATAACCATACAACCATTTCCATGCCCCCAACACACACAGAAAGAGCTAAGCAAGCAGTTGGTTCTCCATATGAAAATTAAGAAAGTAGAGGAAAAATAAAAATACAACAACAGCATTCATAAAGCTCCACATGCTCAAGGGCACTGGGATCAGGCAGCTCTGCTGAAGCAAAAGGCCTTTCATGCCACTTCATGTGTGCGTGCGAACTGCACCCTCGTGAATTGCTAACTTGTCCTTTAGGAGCAAGTTAGATAAATGAGATTCCAATATCAGAGCTAATGCTCCTTTGAAGTGTCGCTTTGCCTTTGTGCACTTCTGTCTCTGCATTATCAAAATGCCTTCCACGAAGCTTTATTATCACTGATAACGTAGAACTAAGAGGCAAAATTTTCTTTTCAAGGATTGAGTAGTTAAAAAAAACAATACTTCCCTGGATACTGGCAAATCAAATAGAAGGCTCCAGGGCAGAAGGGCTAATTAAAAAAAAAAAGCCTGCCTTACTATGAAAACCCTTGAGGGGAGATAAAAGCTGAAGGGAGGTGCATGCTTGAATAATAAAGCCTTAATGAGTTTGGGTCCGTGTCTAATACAAAGCATTGATTTTGGCTGCTTGATGAAGTTAGCTATTTGATTAGAAAAATTTAATTTAAATGGACACTGCCCACTAAGATCATTCTATTGGAGAAGTCTCTATTACTGTCATAAGTAACTACTTTAAAAAAAGAAAAAGAAAAGAGACAAGAGTGAAAAAAATCCTTTGGGCAACCACTTTATTTCATACAGCTGGCAGAATTAGTTTTATGTCTTAGCTTCTGTCTTTGCTGTGTCCATTCCTTGGGTGATTTTTTGGTCTCTCAGTAGCTCATTGGGAGTAGAAGGTGGCTGGAGAAATATAATTTATAAGATAACAGGAAGGCATGACTGTAAAATATCAGCAAAATGTAGAAGCTGGTTTTGTAGAAGTAGGGACAGGAGGTATTTCCATTATATTTACACTTTACTTGACACTGGGCTATTTCCAGTATGAGAGTACCCACTTAAGTAGGTGTGAATTAGACACATCATTCTCAGGGCAAATGTTTTGTTTCATTTAGAAAGAACAGGCCAGGAGTTCGACTGGGCCACTGACACACCTCAAGATATTAAGAATAGTGTTCAGCCAGTCTTAATATCTTGAGGTGTTATCTGAGCTTGCAGTTTGAATTTCCTTTGTAGCAAATGGGAAAAGCATGAGTCACCTCACCCCAATGCAGACATTTAAAAAAGGGCAGATGGCTCGTGCCTACAAGTACCTACTTCACTGATGAAAAAGGCCAGCTCAGGTGGAGACATCTGAAGTCAGATGAGATGACTCCCACCTTGACTAAGGAGATTACTGAGGCAAAACCTGAAGTTAGACAAAGAACAACACGGACTGCTCAGCACCTGTATAAAGTGTTACCCTAACTGGGGACTTGATGAGAAATCTTGTGTCTGATTGCTTTCTTACATGGATGTACACCAGTTAGAGAAGAAAGTCACCATTCACTCGGGTCTCTTCTGCTATGCCTCTACCTTAGAGGAGTGACCACCTAGATCAGTTTAGCAGAGGCAAGGTTGTGGGTTAAACACCATGGCCCAGATTACACAGTCTTGCACACCAGTGGCTGTAGCCACTTAATTTTAGTTGGAGCATCTGCAAGAACCATGCCAGCAGACACACCAATACATGGTGTAGGAACATGAATGTCAGCAAGGCAGCAGGTTTTCAGAATTAAGACAGAAACAAGTAATTGTTCCCTTTTTCAAATCCTCTGCCTTCAGTCATCAGGCCTTGTCCTCCTCAGATTGTGACAAACAGTGACAGTGGCCACTGGTTCATCCACAGCAAGTGAGATCCCAATGCAAGGGTCACTGAAGAGATCATCCAGAAAGTCCTCTTTGTTGGTGACTGTAACACCATCACATGCTTAGGAGGCAACCTCTGTAGCATTACCCAGGAGCTCAGCCTAATTATAAGTATTGTCAGACAGTTTTCCCACAGGGTCACAATCTCCCTGAGGGGCCACCTAAATAGAGGTAGTCAAGTTTATCAATTTTGGCACCATGACTTCAAATCAGCAGTAAATGCTGCATTCCAAAAGCAAACCTGTCATTTAGTCATCTACGAAGTTGTCTTTGGAAGGGATGAAGGATTCAGGGCTCAGCCAAAATGATTGCATGTCTGACACGTGTTAGGTATGCTCTCCTCCTTGGATGGTTATTTTGGGCTGTAGAGTTGCCCAGGGCAGCTCCCCCAAATGCTGCCCATACTGGGTTCTGGATACGTGGTGCATGGACACGTCATTCACACTGAGGCTCTGTCTCAGGCATCTAAAATTTGGGTGCCCATCCTGTAGCTCTGCACATTCCTTACAGATTGGTGTTTCCACGTGACTGCACAAAGGGTTGATGCATGTTGGCTAAAATTAGCTACAACACGTCTAGGAAATGGGCAGTATAACAATGTCCATTAATCATAATAATACTTGTAATACTTCCTCTAGTTTCTGAAAAAAACCTGTTTAACCATTCAAATGTCACAGGGAAATTCAGCTGTTAGGGCTCACCAGCATTACAAAGCAGACCCTGGTGCTGAAGTTCACTGTGTTTGTCTCATGCAAACACATTGCTCTGCCAGCAGCAGAACAAATAGATATTGAACTCCTACGGATTTTTGTCCTATTTACCTCATGTGCCTCCAGCTATGCCCTCCACAGCACTCCCAGCTGCGGCCCAGGTCATCTGATAAAGTAAAAAGGTCTGTGATGCTGTCCCTTCTGAGTCCATGCACCGAAGGAAACTAGGATTACAAAGAGCTGATCTCTAAATTGCTGTTTATCCATATAGTTTGTAATTTCACCACTTGTGGAAGAAGGGCAGGACAAAAGGAAGGGTCAACGCATGCAATTTTGCACTATTGCAGAATCTGATATGGTACAAAACAACACTGCAGACAAAAAGGCTTTGCCTCAGAGACCAGAGGAGGAAAGGAGTTGTGTACCAAACTGTCTTTTTTGATACCAATGACAAGTGTTTTGAAATCCTCTAATTTAAAACCAGTTTGGCATATTTGTTTTCTCTCTCTCAGACTTGGTGATGTTCAGTGTTGAAACCAACTCCCAGTTTGCTCCATCCCTGGAAACTACAGAGTCCCACCCTGCACGCCAGCAATTGCACCTACTACAGGCAAAAGGGTTTAGAAATCCAACTTGCCAAATCCTACATTGCTGTGATTCAGGGGCTATCCATTTTTATGAGCACTCACGGATTATTTAGATCATTTTTCTTTACTATGCAAGTTCCCAAATAGCAATATTATTACTTATATCCATCAAGTGCCTCATTAATTCAAATCCTGCCCTCTAACAAAAAAGCATATAATGACTCCTAAGGGAGGAGGTTGGTTCTGAGTCATTGGCAGACCAGCTTGTGCTCTAGTCTCATGGGCTGCCCAGCATACCTGGCCTAAATCACCCCTCTTTCTGGTTTCATGAGTCTTCTCTTGGACTACAATCAGCTACCAGAGTCCTGCAAGGTGGCAAGAAATAAACAGGAATGTCTGGGTGTTTCTCTTAGAGCTGCCAATCACTGTCACTACTGAGGAAATGACCTGGTGCTCATTCACACTGCCAAGTAGCATCGAGCATGAGTTTGGGGCATCTTTCAGCAAAGAAATGTAAAATCATGGATCTGTCCTTATTTTTGTATTTTGGGGGCTATTGGTCTGAAGTGATTAGACACTGAAGTGTGCATGTTATAACACAGCATGATAGCTAGCCATTCAATGACCTAGCTAATGAGGAAAGATGATCTCAGTCTGTTTATGAGAAGCAAAATGCTTCCAGCAGTGTCCAGATGGCAAAACAACTTGGTGTGTGGTAGCATTTCACTTCCACATGACTGGGTGAAATCCTGTGTGAGAAAGAGCGAAGTCTGCCTTAGTCCCAGAAATCGTCACACATGCTACGCTCTCACCATACAGACAGTGCCTTTTGAATCAAGAACAGAACTTTGCCCTCACCTTTAAATGCAGTAGCCAGGCTTGTGATTGCCTTGAAAGGCAGATTACATCCAAAAGCTTCTTGCTGCTGGAATATGAGGACCATGTTGGGCCACTGCTGCTGTGATGTGAAGGCTTGCCATTCTCTTGTGACAGTGATGAGTGTCTCTAATGAACATCAGAGTTGCTCCTCTCCTCAGATGAGGGCAAGAGCCGGCCTGACTAGACGAGTTAGCATCACTGCTCATTTTCTGGCTAGCAGGACATTAACTCATCATGACATGGGGAACTGCGAGATTGGGTTTGCAGTTTCTGCTTGTTTGTTTTATTGTTTAAGTTAAGAGAACTGTAATGAGATAAAGTACCCTCTAGAAAAAGCTAATTGGATTTGAATAGCTTAATTAGTGGGGACAGTCACCTACATAACCCCCTTTTTTTCACCCAAGTAATGGGGATTTGCAGTCTGCAAGGAGTAAAACCCAGCACGGTTTATGATACACTACTCAGGCATTGGTTAACCACATTATTGTTAATGGTTGATGAGGAACTGGAAATAGTTCTTCCATTCAGGTAGGATATACACACATGCAAATATCATGAGTCATACACCAAAATACTCACCTCCAAGAACAGAGGAACTTTATAGTTTGGGGACTTTTTCTTTAAAAACCTATATAACCCAGTTATAATCGAGAATTAAAATATGACAAAATTATGAACAACCAGCAGACATCTACTTCATGATTTAAGTACAGTTGAAGGTCTTCATCTGAAATGAAAACATTTTCCATTTAACCTGAAGAAATTTTGTTGTCTTTACTGTTAATATTGATTAAGATGATGAACTCAGTTGTAGCCAGAGTTTAACAACAGTGAAAGGAGAACATTTGTGTGACATTCCTGCTGCCTGTTGGAGCAGGAAAAAGATATAATCCAGATATGGTAGTAGAGGTATGGTTGTTCTCTGAACTGTCACCTCCCATAGTCTTCAGGAATCACCTGAACCAGGTAATGCTTAGGTGATGGTAAATTTGATCAATGTCTTTCTCAGAATAAACAACAGAGCGGGAGCAGAATTCCCCCTTCCTCAGACTCCACAGGAAAGAGGTATCAGAAAAGAAAGTGTTGCTTTAGACAGCTGGGAGGGAGGAGAGAGTAATGATGGGATGGAACACACAAAGGACCACTGGCTCGGGAGGGACTTCAGAGATGCTGGGAGGTAAAGATACACATTAATGGAAGCCATAGACTGTCCAAGATATCCTTTCAGCCTGCCTAAAGTGTGCCCTGCCAGACTGGTACTGTGATGGACCAAAGTGTCAGAGTTAAGGTTGTAACACTGACAATTCTAGTGTTCAGTCATGGTACTCCATACCATTTTCTCAATGTTAGGTGGGATGTTTCTGTGAAACACAGCTCTTCTGTTATGTTTCCATAGGGTTTTCCTTTTAAGTAGAATGCTTTAACAGCAGTTCAGTGTACCCAGGAGTTTACCTTCTGAAGTCCCAGCTGGGTCTAAGGAAGCTTCAAGCTCTTGAGTCAACTGGAATGCTCCTACCCTCTGAGGTATCCCTGACTTTGTCCGTGATGAGGGATTGCTTCTCAGACACTCTTGTTTTGGCACTTTACATACAGCTTGCTAATTGTAGTGCTGACAGACTAGCTCCATCACCATCTGATGAAATCAGGCATGATCTTAATTGTCTTACAGGGTTTAGATTTTCTGAGTACTCAGTGCTTATACCCTCTGTGTAGGTGTCTTTGGAGATCAGGTTTACCATGAAGATCAGTATCAGGTCTCCTTTCAAGTGCAAAGTACAAAATCAAGCTACTGTGCAGCAGTGTATAACAGAACATCTCTTCCCATTGTTTCCCTTTGATTAAGAGACAAAGGAATCCATGGCTGAATCTCTGCCACTTGCCAGATGTCTTTTTGGTTACCCTGCTAAACTGCACAGAACACCGTGATTTGATTTGCTTCCTCAATTTTTTTTAAAATCTTTTTTCTTTCTTTCTTTTTTTTTTTTTTTCCTAGTCATAGTGGCTAAATAGTGAGAGGAAATATTTGAATCCGGTTGTTCAGCAGATTTCTGGACATTTTAACAAATGCTTTGTGAAAACTCATATTGATCTGGTGAGGTGTAATAAAGTGGTCTTAATGTCGCTCTAATATTTCAGATTTCTGCAAGTCTGTTGAAACTGTGTCCTTCTGCAAACAAGCTCAGAATCCCTTTAACCGATGTTACAGCTTTTTGAGTCAACAGGCATAGCTTCTAACATACATTAAATCTAAGCTTGGGTCCTAGTTCTCCTTTCCTTTTCTTTTTTTCATATCTCCTTATTCATTTTCACCACCACATTTAACGCATTGGTACTGAATATCCTTAACAGAGTAAATAAGTTAAAGGCCTTGTACCCTTGAAGCATCCTGTCACAAAGGGGTTTTCCTTGGAGTATAAGTGACACCTTCAAATTTTCCTTCCTTACACAAATAAATCTATTCCAATGAGGTCATTTGTGCCAAGAGCATTTTCTGTTCTGCAGGGTTAATCCCCTTGCAGGTCTCTTCAGGCCATCGGAGTAATCAGAACCATCATTGTTGGTGGTCAGTCACAGCTTCCCTGAACAAACATGGGCCCTGGTGGCACTTGGTCCACTAACCAGTGCCAGGCTAATGAGGCAGCATGAGCAGGGCTTTTTTCTTTGATTGAACTTTGGGAATGCGAAATCCCTTCTCACCCTCTTTGAGCAGTTTGGGTTTTGACAGATATAGCAGAGAAACCTTGGACCAGAGATACAGCTCTCTTTCAAACATGACCTTCACTTTATCATGAACATCTGCCTACCAGAATTCCCAGGTTTTGTGCTGCAAAGTGTAGTCAGAAAAATGGACAATCCATGCTGGGAAAAGAAACCCAATTGTGCTGTACACAGAAAAGGGATTTAAGACAGAAGTGGAGCATAAAGAGGCCAACCATCTGACCAGGAATTATACAGAGAGTTCCCAGCAGATGTCCATTTCCCAGAGTGAACAGAAAGCCTTGGGAAGCAGTAGATAATATAGTTAGGCCTTGAAAGCCCCTTGTCTCAGAGTGTTGAAAAAAAAAATAGAATTTTTCCCACAGCTTCACTCCAGGTACCTAACTCAGTAGGAACAGAGCCCAGTTTCTACTTAAAGCAGGGTCTTATGTTATGTCTGGTCAACAAATTTATACATCTTATTTTGCAAACTTACAGTCACAGAGATTAACAAAACCCAGAGGTGACAAATGTATGTAAATTAAACTCTTCCTCAGCAGCCACTAATGTTACTGCTTTTCAAATGAAAAGCATAAAAGTATATACTTGGCTATGTTTATGTACAAGAAGAGGTGCTATGTCTGCAAAATGTCCATTTACATAACAGCCAAGTCCTTTTCTGAGAACTCATATCAGGAAACTATTAAAATAAATCACAAGGAAATTAATATTTCAGAGATCTCATTTGTATGAATCCACTTCATAAAATATGTGTATGTGTTAAATGGAAACCAACTGACCATAAAACAAAGCAAAAGGACGTGAGCTCACGGTGGAAAGAAAGCTATTTTTAGTCAAATTTAAAAGAAACACATTCTATTCAAGGCTTCATATCATGCTCTATTAAATTATAAGAGTGAAAACAGGTTCTGATGTAAGAAGAGATAGCACAGCAAGGTGCGATGTGTCAGAAATGTAATTGTGTACTGTGCACTGATGTTCTGCTTGTCTTCAATTTGTTGGAGCTGACCAAACAGGGACACTGATCACAGCCGGGAGAATCTTAACCCTCAGGAGTCCAATCCCATAGCTCTTACATACAGCAACAATATTTCCCCCTTGTATAATCAATAGGACAATTATTTAAGAATTCACAGGATGTAAATCCCCCAAAGTAAAATTTTAGTCACTGGGGCTGGAGCAGAGAGCTATCTCTGAAATTAGGCCATGAAGATCAAACCCACAAATAATATAGGCATGGATAGGGTACTTCTCAGTGGCAAATGAAGCAAATGAATGGGTGTCATGCAACTAAATATACATTGCAACTCTGGCTCCAAGTGCTGGTAACACCCATCCCTGTCTACCATGTTCCAGCTGAATTGGTGGATCTGGTTATCTCCAAGGAGCTTGGCTTGTACCCAAGACACACATGACTTCTGTTGTGGCACAGCAGCCTCTTCCAGTCCCAGTTCCACACAGTTCTTTTTTGCATCTTGGTTGCCAAAATATGACATATAGGCAGCTTGAGCAGAGGCAAAGAAATGTATGCCTAAATAAAAAAAGAAAGCTATTTTGGGGTTAAAATGCTATCTCCTACACAGAGTTTGACAGCCCTGGTCATTTGAAGGAGAGAAAGGAAAGACAGGTTTTGACTTCTGTGATCCCAAGTGGCCAACTTTAGGCTTCTTAAAGTGTCAGTGAAAATAGGCAGTTCCCAAGTAACGCAGGTTGCAATACCAAATGAGGGGTTACAGTGGGCAAGCTGGGTGCAATCTGTGGTGATCATGTCCAATGTACTAACAATATCTTATCATGTAGGAGAGCATTCATTTTACTCAAATTTAGTCTTCTAGATACCAAGCGTCTACACAAACCTTGACACAAAGTTTACCTCTACAGTCAGTGGAGACTGGCCACCACTGGGGACAATCATCACATCCTAAAAACGGAGTGTAAGCTTGGTGGGCTGAAAGGACCTGAGAGAGACCCTCAGTATGCCAAAAACCTCAACTGTCCATATTGCTCAGAAATCAGGACATCTAGAGAGAGGAGCTGAATAATGGACTCATTAAGCTTCAATTTGTAATGCTTTGCTCCTGAACTGCAGTGCTCAGGAACAGAACTGTTCTGGAAAAGCCATCCAGAAGAGTCAGTGTGTGGTTCCAAAGTACTCCTATTTACCAAGACAGCTACTACAAGACAACTATTCTGAATAGGTAGCAAATTCAAAATCAACAGGAAAAATGGGAAAAGAAAGAAAGAAACTGAGCATTTAACTCGATAAACATCTCAGGAGGCTTGCCTGAGGTTAGTTGATGAATACATGGGCTGTTTGGTGCTGTAGTTACGTCAACCCTTCCTTTTCTTGTAGGCTTTTCCTCTTAACACTTAATGTGACATGGTCATATTTATTTGGTGTTGCTTACAATGTTAAAGGGCATTTGATGATGGGTAAAAGACAGAGAGAAAATCTCAAGAAATATCCTTGGCTATCTGAGGGAGGGAATAACAAGAGTGACTCATTTTGAGAACAGTGAGCTTTCTGAGCCATGGTATCCATTTACTTGGAGGTCTGATGTAGCTGATCTTTGCTCCAGAATTTTGTCTATGGTGGGTTCTGATGTGCAGAGGTCTGGGAAAATAAGTTGGAGGGAAAAACAAATCATGTGGTTTTCCTCTCATGCATCCAGGCTGCCAAAGGAAAGTTCAAGGCCACAAAAACTCACAGGTGACCGCTGTTTCCCTTCAAATTGTTCTCTGCTTAGCACTGGTGTCTTTCTGGAAGTTGTCTGTTGCATGTGACTAGGTTGTTTCATCACGAGCATGTGTTTTACATGCTATGAAATAAAAATTCTTAGCTCCCTGAAAGTTCTTTCGTGCCAAAAGCTTTGCTTTTCCTTTAAAATTGCTCACGTGCTTTGAATGCAGAGTCCCCTGTGTCTGACTTCACTACTCCGTCAGACATAGAGAGGGCAGACCTAGGGATATAAAGGGACAACAGATTGGCCAGTGTGTGCACAGGTTTGTAATTGCTTGTTCCTGGCTCCTCTGGAAACAATGGAAGAGCACAAGCAGCTGCTCTGCAGAGGAGATGAGGCGTAACATCTCCCTGGGAGCTGGCCTGCCCAAGCACCTCTGGCCCTGCCAGTCCTGGCGAGGGCAGGCCAGCTCAGAGGGCTGTTTTGAGGCTGTAGTCTGATCCTGTCTGGCTACCATTTGTTACCTTCACCCAGCACGGGCAGCTTGCTCCAATCTGCTGCATTTCTCCGTGTGCTGGTTCTGAAAGGAGCAGTGATGATGCTGACAGGTTGGGTGTTGGGCAACCTTGGAAGATGAATTTGGCTGTTAGTGTGTTACTAGGGGAAAACAAGCAGCATAGAAAGCACCAAAGTGTGGCTTAAACAAAAAGGCTTGCTAAAGACGTCTTTCTCCATCTCTCCAGCTGGACTTGCTGAGTTCATTGATTTTAGTGGAGTTATTCCAGCCTACCTAGCTGAGAATACAGCCCATTAGACGATGTATTGCCATGTAAAATTCCGGGGAGTGGTAGAGTTTATTTTCTCATTTGTTGATTCTGCCTTCTGGCACAGCCTTCTTATATCCTTCTCCATTCACTATCCTCTGAAAACATATTTTGTGTTCTCTAGACATTGTCACTTTCCCCTTGCCAAATATTAGCTTCATGACTGAACACTTTTGATTCCTTTTGAAATCACCTCACGACATCACTTTTCCCCCCCGACAATACCCTCAGGTGTCTATTATGAGATGCTGGATTGTGTTGCCAGGTGCACTATGAGTTAAAAGAATACAGCTCCAGTCTGGCAAACATTTTGAAGCACGGAATTGACTCCACAACTCGGATAGTTATGAAGTAGGTATGTGTTTATTCCAGCTGGGGTGCACGGGGGGTAGCCCCTCCAAAGACATGCACACCCTCAGCGGCACTTCACAAAGTTTATATTAGATTACAGATTACATATGCATAAAGTTAGACAAAGCCCCTATACATATTCAATACCTATCCCCGCTTTGTATTATAATGAGTTCAAAGTTCATTTAAATATGCCCGCGCAAGCGCAGTGTCTCCAGATTAATTGTGGGCAAGGGTCCCAATGATTAATTATGACAGACTCCATCCTCTTCATCACAATGAACTGTTCACCCTGTTCCCTTGCGCATGCTCCCTTGGTCCTTGGTCCTAGTCCAAGCCTGAGAACCGACTCGTACCAGTCCTGGGGTCCAAGGGCGGGATGCTCGGTTACACTCAGTGGTTTCTCTCAATTATTTGGCTCTCTTCTCTCCATCCTCCTCGATACCAGGTAGACACAAATTCATTAAGAGAATAATAAATGAATCGCAGCTGGCATATCTTAGTAAATCATTACCCAATCTCTGGCTCCCTAAATCAGTTTAAAAATATTATTATTACTATTATCCAGCTTCTAGCTCTTTTACTTTAGTAATTTCTATTTTACCCTAAATCAATTTACACAGCTTCACAGCTTTGATGGGTCCCAGTGACTATAAATAATAAAGGGAAACTAAATAATACACTACTTCCTGTAAGTCACGTGTAGGTTGGCTCCATTTCTGAATTCAGCTCCTGAGAGAAGAAGGTTTTGCCTCCATTTTAGGACAAACAGGTATCATCCTGTGATGGCACTGCAGGGTCAGAGTGTCATTGATGAAAAGTTGTGGATGTACCATATGCCAGAATGAGACATTTAAACTGTTAATCTTGTGATTGATACAAAACACATTCTCCCAAAAAGGCTTGTGCTCACCTACTGAGGGGCAGGATTTGGAATTTTCCTGCAAATATTCCCACATTCAATTTCCTTTGACTGGATAGCTACAAGAGGTTGTTCTAAGTGCAAAAAAGTGCTGCTGAGTGCTTTTCTCTTTGAGACACACCTGAAGAAATGCATTGATCTGGTTAGTACCTACCAGCTGATGATTAACAAACAGGAAAAGTGGGAAGCAGATGCATCAGGGGGAAGCCTCTCAGTCCTGCTCTGCCAGAAGAGTTAAGGCACAGCACAGGGGGTTATTTTGACCCTTCAGTTCGCATGGAAGTGGGAAGTGTTCAGCAATTCTTGGGTGGTCCCTGGAGTGTTTCAAAGCCAGGTCTTTTTTTTTAGAACAATATGTATGGGTTGAACCACTTAGAGTGGATAAACAGCAATTTAGAAATAAAATGTAAATATAACATTCAGGGTAGGTGACCTCTAACAGCAAATAAAGCAGAACTTTTTCTTCCCTGGGGAAGAAAAAGGAGGGTGTCCTTTGATTCAGTCTGTGTTTGTAAAAAGATCGGAGAAAATGAGATACATTTAAAAAGATTGGGAACAGCAAGAACCAAATACAAGAGAAAACATTTAAACAAAAAGGCAGGGTGGCAGAAGAGCCATACACAGAGAGAGTGCTCTTCTGCATTTCACTGGTGCTTCTTTCACACTTGCAAATACACCACTGGGAGATTAACTGAACGAAGTAAAAGCAAGGATGGGATGCAAAAAAAGAGGAGCTCTGATTCGCTAATAACTGACTGGCAAGCTGGTGCAGTGGACCAGTGAATGCCATGAATCATTTGCAGACCAAGATCAAAGAGTAAAGGGGACATAGTTCACCTAGCTGGGCATTTGTGCAGGGCTTTGACTACCTGAAGCATTCAGAAAATCATTGTTTTTTCTCTTCTCATCTCTAACCTCTTTTCACCTCTGTTCCCTTCCAGACTCAGCCATGTACTTGTTAGTCTACCTTGCCTAGTTCTTACTTTATTTCATCATGTTAATGTAGAAGCTGAATTTCGGCTCATTTCAGTTGTTTTTCACCAAGAGGAAATCACACCTAAGGATTTCTATTATATTTTGTTCTCTTTCTTCCAAGTGCTGAACCTTTTATTGGGTGAAATAGAAAAAAAAATCTCATTTTGGGAAAAATAAGCATTGACTGGTGCTGTGCCTGATCCTATTTCATATTTTGCCTCCATCTGATTGTAGCATCTTGTAATTGGAAGACCTATAGAACTTGCAATCAAATTATTCTGGTGTATATGGAGTTCATATCCAAACAGTCAGATATGGGCATCCCATAAACATAAATCAAATAAATCTGTAGAGCAGGAGAAATTTGTCTTATCCAGATATCCAGAGCTGTCTGAGACGTCTCCTAAAATCAAAGTGTGATGCATAGCAAACAGCTTGAAGGAAGAGCAGCAATCAATACATCAAAGACAAGAAATGGAAAACAGGGCTGTAAATTTAAGCATCCCTAATGCCACAATACTTCTGAAGCAAATTTGACAGACCTCTCATGCTTTTATGGATACAGCAAAGTCATGCCTGAGATTTTCAAAATCCCCACTTGTATGTGTAGTTCTGTCAGAGTCTAAGCTGACCAAGGTTGCTGTTACCTCTTGACTACCTGCCCCTCTGCCCCACGACACTGCTGACTGGATTTTTCACCTCTCCCTCACACTGGCAAAAACCTTACCTAATCCTGCAGTGAGTTGGAGAGCTAAATTGGAAGGAAATGCTTTTCCCCTCTGCACCCTGCATGAAATGTGCTGCTAGGTTCTCACCCTTAAATGGCTTCCTGTACTATCACACAGGTATCAGGGAAGAGAAGAATGGAGAGAGCATGTAAGGAGAGGTGGAGGGCAACCCCGCTTTAGATCATGCACCGAACTGCTGTGGAACCACAGCTTTAGGAACACAACCCCACTCTGTGTCATGCATATGTGTGTATGTGGATGTTCCAAAACACCTGCACATTCACTTTACTGCAGTGACAAATGTTTGCTTTGATACAGGATTCTTGAAACACTGGGTCACCTTGATTCATGGGTTAACCATATGGAACCACCATATTCTTTGGCATTTAACTTCCATTAAAGTATAAAAATTGCTCTTATCCATCATGGTTGTTCAGGAAATCTTCCTAGTAGGTCCAAACTGTGCAGTGTTTCCCTTCTTCCATCCAAAAATAGCCTGAAATGATACTGATGAGATATAAATGCCACCCAATTTGCTTGTTTCTATTCAGGCTTTGACTCAAAACCTTATTGACAACATTATAAATGTCAACATTTGATACATAATACATGAATACATTTTAGCAGATGGAGAGGAATAGAAATGAAGCCAAGATGCAGTTGAGGCTGGGCTTGGAATTGCTGGAAGGAGAAGGATGGAGAAAGGAGAGTTGCCAAGAAGGAAGTAGAGCAGAAACAGAGAAAGGAAGATGGGAAGGAAGGGAAAAGAAATCCCTCCTACTGAGTTCTGCTGAATCAAATACTAAAAGAGTTTATTATCCATAAACGATGCATTACCTCCTGCAGCAAAAGGTGAAGCTTTGCCATTGCTCATTCTTTGAAGCTATCTTTGAGACAAGTAAGAGTTGTGCTATGGACAGAAGGCAATATGCTTGTCCATACTCATGCGGTAGCCCATTCTCCATATCTGGGGGTGGAGTTTGTTCTCTTCCACAGGATGAAAAGGAAGCCCCCTTGCTCAGAGACAGCTCAGCTGAAACAGCCTGTTAACTACCAATTTTAGATTAGCAAGAGTAACCCACTGCCTAGAACCAATAGCTTATACCAATACTGCAAACTGCACTAAACTTCTGGAAGGGTTTTGCCATAACTAAAAATTATGATCATTCTAGACTAAACAGATAAGGGGTGCTACCATTTATCACTCAGTCTGTAAATAAATTCAAACTATTTTAAAAGGCTAATCACTGTGCAGCAGAAACACGTGGCATAGGGATGAACTGCCTGCAAAACAGTCCTTGCAATCTGTTAATGCCAACTATACTTCTAGGAGCTAATAAAAAGATGCCAGAGGACAAGAGGAGAAAAAATGTGAAAGTAAAAGGTAAACTTATGATTTTGCATTCTGGGGACCAGGTTACCTAGAACTATTATCACTGCCTGTGCATCAAACAGGCACAGAATGCAATTTGCAGAAACTCCTTTACATTTCCTAAAAAGGAGCTCCTATGAATCTTCTCCTTTCTTCTTCTTCTTCTTCCTATGTTGTTTATGTGCTGAATATTCAGACTGCTTTCCTTAGAAAGACAGTTGATTTGTCCCAAACTGTCTGCATTTGAAATATAAGTGTATTAATTCTGATATTCACTATTCCCATGCTTTTCTTTATCAAAATATAAAAGAACAACGACAATGCAATACTCAGAGGAAATTTCTCTAGGAAAACAAGGAATCTTTTCTATTTAGATCTTTGGTAGCTCCATTTTCATAGAGCGGATCTGTTTGTCTGCTTTCATCTTAGAATTGCTTTTCTAGCCTTCAGCAAGTGCACTGCACAAGTATAAGTCTGACAAACTTGATTTATGTTAAGCAATAATTTTTCTGTTGTCATAGAAACCACTGCAAGATGATCCAGGCATGACTAAAAAGTAACAATGAAAAGCGGGTTACTGGTTTCACCAGTGAAATTTCCCTCATTTTTGATGTCCCATCAGTAATATCCTTGCCCTCTGATGGGCAAAAAAATTGGCAAAAAGATGGTATCTGTAAGGCTGGCTGAGAGGAAAAATTTGCCAAGAGGGAGGCTTCATTGTCGTAAAACAGGCACATGTCCCAGCCCAGAAGAGGGTGTGCAGCCAGCCCAACTCCTGCAAGGCTGCAGCAGGGGAAGCAAAGTAAATGTTCTTTCCAATAGGGAGCAAAGCCAGACCAGAAATCCTTCAAGCCTGTTATAGAGATGTCCATGCCATCGTGGAAAGAAACAGAATAATTTCCTTCTCTTATGCCATGGGTTTGCTTCCATCAGCAGGAATGAATCATATCCACGTTTTAATGTTTGCACAGCTCTTGGCACTGCACTATGCACAAACAATTTCTGCTTCAATAAGAGGAAGCATTCACCTGAACAGCAGCAAATACAAGGGAGTAAAAGAATCAATGAATGCTGATCATCATGACATGTTCACATAGAAGCATCTTCACCCACCCCAGCCCTGCCTGCCCACGAGCTCTGTGACACAGCCTAGGCAATTACACTCTGCCCAATAGAAATGATCATTCACTGCCATTTTTGCACGATGAGAGCACAGGAATGTACACTGTGTACTACAACACCTACACTCTACTCAGTCTCCACCATCAGTCATTGACATGTTAGGGGTGTTTATCCCCAAGATTTACAAGGGCAATGAACATTGCTAGTACTTGCCACTACAGCTGTCAGACTGACTTGACATTATTTCCCAAGGGAAATCTGTTTCTGCATCTGCTACTGTTGGTTCAGTTTACAACAGGCTTTCAGCTAACGGGCTGTTACTGTGGATCCCTGGCCTCACAAAAAGGCAGAAGGACAAAAGTATTACTGCAAGAAGAGTCAGAAAATCTGCAATATTTTTGCGGCCTTTGAATTCCTTTAAGTAGAAAAGCCAAAGGATTTCAGTAGAGAATGCTCCTTTTCTGAAATAAGAACTGGGAAGAGTCTAAAAGAGGAGGACATGGATAGATTATCATTTTTTTGCCTCTCATGCTGAGTAGTTGCAGTATGACAGTAATTAGAAAAGAGTTTCGTGAACCAATATTGCCTTTTTTTCAGCTGATACACTGATCAGACAGTATTGTTTCCCCCCATTATTTATCATTTGAAAATATCTGCCAGACAATCTCTCAAAGTCCTTTCTGACCTGAAGCTTACTGGTATTAATTTTACAAGTATAAGAAACAGAGGCAGGTCTGGCATTGGTTCTGATTCCTGATAAAGTAAAAGCAGCTTCCAGTACTGGGTGTGCCATGGATCGTGAAAAGGGAATTCTGAACTGATATTTTCCAATATTCTCTGTAAAATGCATTCTTGTAGGCCTTCCATGCAGCATTCTCCTTTGTAATAAAGAAAAAAAATACAGAATACAAGGGTCAGAAAGGGAAACTAAATAAACTTGCCTGATGATGTAAGTGGATATTAGTGGACATTTTTGACAGGGCTCACTGGACTCTAGCTACAAGAATCTGAATAGAAAGCCTCATGTACTCTTGGTTATTTGCTCATTGCAAATGACCATTTGCAATTTGGTAATTTCCTTCTTTTCTTGAGAGACACAAAGGTGCATGGAGGATGGGAAATTAAACCAGAACTCAGTTATTGCCATGGTTGTTGTTGCCAGATTATAAGAAAGTGCCTATCTGCCACTTCTCCCGTATGTGCACATGTACATGTCTCTTTTTATGTTCACTGCCTGTCCACAGCTTGTCTCATACATGCATCTCGTTATGTCTCATTATCACATTTCATTCCCATGCTCTTTATAGTGCAATACAAGGTGTGTATTTGGTTTTGACAATGCTGGAGGGGGTTGAGGGCGTTTCTGCATGGGAGATGCTGTATTACCATGCCAATCACTGCTCCTCTTTCTTAGTCTTTGCAGATGAATCCTGGATGAGCCTCAGCTGGGATGCTTCTGGCACTGGGAAGCTGAGATTTAGATAGCAAGTTCTGAGCCCAGGTCCCCTGGCATGTGATTCACACACTGTTACCAAACTTGTACTGAGGGGCCTGAAGATTTCCTCCCACCGTGCTGAACACCAGGTTTAGAGCTCGGCATAATTGATGGGCTGCTGGGGGAAGATGGTCTTTCCCAGTTGAACTCTTTCACTTTAGGCCTACATATAATCCTTTAAGTTTTTTCCAAAGGGAGGGCTGTTGCTAATTAACCAGCCTAGCTACCAAAAAGGGAGTGGGGGGGAGACCACAGGCTTTCTCTAGCATTATGGTATCCACTGATGCTGGGCTGGGTATGACATTCCTACCTGTTATCCAGGCTCCTGCTGCTGTTTGTACCCCGTGAATGTGAACGCTGATGAACCTTCTGCTGCCGATGATCTGCTTCCCACTTTCTCTTCTGATGAGATTTGTGGGTTTCGACCTGTGTTCAGCAGGGAATGCCATTAAACATCAGGACCCGAGGGCTGCCACGGTCTCTTGGAGGAACCTTTCTTTCTTGGAGGCAGCAGGGCATGCAGAGGGACTATAGTGGGAAAGAGCACGGCACTTTCCCCACGAGAGGGGAGCAGGAATGGGCGGAGGCAGAACTGCAAAAGCAGCATGCATAGAAACAGTAAAACAATTGCTCTTCCATTCACCTGGAATAGCAAAGGCTGCTGAGCAATGGTGGTTGTTGTGGCCTGAGTTGTGGGCATCGTGCTCAACTGCATAACCTACACTGCCCAGAAGAAAGTGATCCCTGAAGATGAGTGCTGAAGACACCTGTGTGCTCAGATAGCACAGCCTGGACTGCTGCATCCTGGGGCAAATGCAGCACATTCGTCAGCTGTTGGTAGAGACTGCTATGGAGACATGGGACAGAGGATGGTTGTGGAGATGTGGAAGAGGAGAATGCTTGCAATAATAGAAGAGCAGCAGCAGGCAGGCAGGTTGGCAGGAGAGAAGGTGTTGCATTTGCTGGGATATAGATATAAAGCATGCAGCTGCCAAATCAAACCGTTCCCCTTGTTTGTTTCCTTTTTTTTTTTTTTTTTTTTTTAAATGAATAACCAGTGACTTAAAGACAGAAAGAGACAATAGTATGCCCTCCTTTATATTCCAGAGCGTCGCCCTTGTCCCCGCTGTTTGGCATCTCGCCCATTTCCAGCAGGCACTTTCAGATGCAGATTTCTCCCTGAATAGGTATGGCGGGGCTCTTTGTCCTCATCTCCCCTACCTTCATTAGCGGCTCTGCTGTCGGGGGCTTTGCTCAGCTATCAGAGAGACCAGGGCCGGGCAAAGAGCAGAGCAGAAAAGGCTCCTTTAATGCTGATTCATTACCATACAAATGGAGGAACACCCCAGCTATGCAGAGGGCGGTATCTTTATAAAACATGCATAAATAGCACACTAAACAATGATTACACAGCGCTTATGCACCAGTTAAAATTCACCCTGGGTAGGCTGGATAACGCATATCCATACACGCTAAAATGGATTCGCTTTGGATCTGCAAATGGTTTATAGATGTCTTTAGAGATAGGGGCACTGCCTGGGGCTTGGTGGACATATCTGGGTAGTAACCTATCAGCAGGCCAGCAAGATGTGACAAGAAGACAGATGAGGAGAGGAGATGATCCCCCCCATTTGTCTGTTGCCCTGGTTCAGGCTAAATGTTGAAATATGAGACATCTGTGTAGGAGACATCTGTGTACGTGTGGCTCAAAGGCCAGTCATAAATGGTGTTGGGAGGTTTGTGTCAAGCAAGGAGACTCTCAATTATCAAGATTTGCTTTGGTTCAGAGGGAAAAATGCTGGGTGACTCCTGTGTTCAAGAACTGAAAAGCAAACCTGGTTTTAAAGTGCTTTTGGTGAAGTATAATCTGACCTTGTGATCAGTGAAAATAGTATACTAAAACACTGTGAAAAATCCATCTTATATTAATATAATAATTCTGTAGCTTTATTGATATGTGAACAGTAACAGCATATAGAAAAAAGGATTGACTGGTGAAAACCTGTTCCTGGATGAACACGAGATGGCATGTCACATGAGCTGGGATGTCACACGTGCAAAATAAGGAATTGTAAGGAAGAAAGAGACTGATTTCCTTTGGCCGTCTGGGATTTGTTCCCTCTCTGCTGGAACTTGTCCCCTCACTTGTCCATCAAGACTGCTAATCTCTAAATTTCCTGAAGTTACTCACACTTTTGAAGTTGTAAGTACCAGGGTGATGTTTGGGAGGAAATAAAAAGAGAAAGCAGATCTGACAGCAAAGAGAAGTCAGGCCACAAATGGGGTTAATTAAAGAGCTGTCCATACTCCAGAAACTGGGGAACTCCTCGCCTGGACTGTTTAAATCCAGCACTTCTGGACTTTCAGGAGGAAGAAGATATCGAGGCAAAGCCTGGAAACCTACAAACGCCCTTAGAGGTTTGCAGAAAACAAATCAGAGTGGGAAGAACCTCCTGTGCCTTTGGGGTCAAATGCTACATACATCTAAAGGACAATCATAGCCAGATGTTGATAAGTTAGTATTGCCAGGAGGAATGGTGTCAGTCTCTCTGTGGACATCTTGTCAGTACTGAGGGCCCAGCCACTCCAGAGGGTGGTTGGACACTGGAACAGGTTCCCCAGGACAGTGGTCACATCCCCAAGCCTGCCAGAGATCAAGGAGTATTTGGACAATGCTCAGGGCCATGGTGGGATTGTTGGGGTGTCCTGTGCAGGGCCAGGAGTTGGATTCAATGATCCTTGTGGGGTCCCTTCCAACTCAGCTTATTCTGGGATTCTATGATCCTGGAGGATTCACCCAGCATCCTAGCTGGGTGCTATGCCCAAATGTGACAACAAATACAGACCAGCTCATCCAAGTGTTTCCTTTGCACTGCACTAGGCTGGGTTATAACCATAAATCCTTCTGCTGCCAACAGTCACAGTGGCAACACAGGAAGGGCCATTTTGCAAGAAAACCATTTAAGATGAGGGTTTTCTAGTTATGGCCCAAGGTTCATTGGAAACAAATGACAGAACAGCTTGGGTTGGTGTAAGGCTGAGAGCTGTGGGATATACCCAGAGTGGCTCTGATATCAAACACAAATGTTAACCAAAGTGCTTGTACACTTTTTCCACCTCTGTTCTCCTGCCCTCCTCTCTCACAGGAAGGGGCACTAGGATGGAGATGGTGATGGCACTTGAATGCAGCCCTGCAGCATGGCTGCACAGGCTCTGGCTGGGTCTGCTGCTCACTTGAATTAAACCTAGAGTGGAGACAGATCCTGAGGGGCTAAACCTGAGCAGTCTGGCCTGGGGAAACCTGGTCCATCAATTCCAACTTCTTTCTTGCCCCTTCAAAACATTTTCTGGAGGCATTTTATAATGTCTACCTACACCAATAGCCACACAACATACTGTAACCATATAATTACACCTTCCAAAATAATACATTCTTGCCCTCTAAAGACATGAAGACGTAGGTAACAAAAACTTCTGTTGACAAGTACTCTGGAAGGCCTTCAAAAGCACAGTCTGCTATGGAGAAGAGGAATGAATCACCCTTTTTAACCTCTTTGATTTATGGAGGGGGGAAAAAATCTTAAAATCTATCACGTTTCTTTGAAAACCAGCATAAGGCAATACTGTCTACAGAAATCTGCTCCATGTCCTTTCAGATTCTCACTTTTCAGGCATATCCATTTATTGGTATGTGAAACACATGTAAGCCTCTCAGTAATATCTATGCTTTCAAATTTTTATTAACCAGTAGAACTGGGAGACTGGTATATCCCAGATCTGGAAGAGGAGGATAGGAGAAAGATCTTCTGAGCTCCATGAAAATTGAAATTTGGAATATAATTCAGGATATCTCGCAAATGTTGATCAATTGACCTGCACATTGGGCATGAGCCAGGATGTCTCATTAAGAGATTCCAGATTAACCATATGCCTCTCAAAGAGGCCCCTTAGTGAGATTTTTCTGCAAAGACTATTGACACGGCTCCAGTTGTGTTTAATTCTGGTAAATATAAGGGCAGGTTTTTTAGCATGTGTGCTACAGAAAGAGGTGAAGAGGTATGTCAGGCTAGTTTAACCACAATTTCAGCACCAGTCTGGCTAAATCTCTTTCTAAATCAATCTAGTTCTGCTACCTCTGTGACCAAACCACACACAGAAAGGCCTTAAAATCTGAAGTGATAAACCACCAAGGAACAGCAGTTTATAATGAAAACAACAGGGATGATAATTAAACATCCACCAGTGGTCTGAATTGACAGTCAGCTCAGTTAGCAATCAGCATTAGAGAGACAGAGCAAATTCTTTACTGCCTGTCTGTGGGACAGATCAGCCTTGACAACATTTCACCCTACATCTCTAAAATGGGGTGAAAGACTCTATTCAGGCAACAGGCAACGCTGTTTCCATCTAGCATGCTCTTCCTTTCTCATGAGTTTATTAAGGAGCTCTTTTATATAGACCTCCCCACCCTATTTTTCTCTGGACTCCCAGCTCATTCTTGTCTCATTACTTCAGTTTTGATGCCCCCAAGATTTTTTAGTAAAAATTAATTTCTTACCTGAGAAAGTCCTAATATGTACCGTATGGCAGTATTAGTGAAAAACAGTAGATTCTGTACCATCTGATTTCTGGGATTCTGTGATTTATTGTGACTGCAACATTGACAGTAAATATATTTGGTTTATGTCAGCTACTGATCAGAAAAAAATATTTATCTATTTTCTTACAGCATAGGTCATGTCTATAAAATACCAGGTGAATTCAAAAGTGGCTTCTCAGTCCACTACAATCTCTAAATGGCAATGTATTTCTCTGACTCATTTTCTTCAGCGATATCCTGCTACGTATGAACTTAAAAGGTATTTTTGCAGAAATATTTATTGCATGTTCTGTGCTTCATGGCTCTGCTTAGCAGGTGAGCATTAGTGACATGGGGTTTTTGTGACTGTCATTTGCATAACTTGGATGCCATGAGTCCTCTAAAAGTTCTGTGTTTCCAAAGCTCTTCTTGTCATAAGGATCTAGTGCAAAATGTATTGACCTTCAGTGCTTATTAACATGCTTTTACTTACTGTTTGAGCTGCTTGCAATTTGTAATGTGTTTTATCCTGGCAAAATGATGAAGAGGTAGGGAGTAGAAAGGGAGGAACTGAATCAGCTTGGGACTAGACTGACTTAGAGGTTGCCCAAATAATCAAGCCAGATGGCTGAAAAACAAGGACAAGTTTTCTTCTGACTTATGCTGCTACTCTTCAAGCATTGTACCCTCTTTCCTTTTGTTCCTTTTCTTCTGGGAAAATATACTCTCATTCCAGTCTTTTTCCACTGGGAAGATATTCTTCATGTAAATAATTTTTGATTTAACAACACATTTTCAATAGTTTTTAGCATCCTTATTCAATTTGACTTTTTCTCTTCCCTTTGCAAAATGCCCTTCATAAAAATGGAATTGCATTAACATTTCTCCTTCAATCTCCACTGCAAATAAGGAGCTGAATTGAAGCCCTGGTTTGAACACTATTAGTAGAGGCACATCAGTTTAGGTGGGTTACAGCTGTTGAAAACTGCACTGTAATATTGTCAGGCATAACAAACTATCAGATCATCATTTAAATGAAGTCTGAAGTCTGGAAGGATTCTGGAAAGAACCATTTCCAGATAAAGGCAAGGAGGATTACTCAAAATATAATGAAGGAGCTGCAAAAAAAAACTTAAAAGACTCCTCAGCTTCCTCAGTTCTAGGGGTTTCACTGTGTTTGTTAATTTCCGAAAGCATTCTTTTCCTCCACTGTCACCGTCCAACACACCACACTGCTTAACAGTCATTGTGCATTCACATTTTTCTTTGTTGCTGAGGACAGACAGCTTGAATTAGAAGCTTCTCATAGCCAAATTCTGAAGTATCAGGATATTAACTTGGACGTGGCAATGGATTAAAGCAGGACTGTCCCACCCCTTCTCCTAGGCTCACAGGGGAGGGTGTTGATGGGTCACACAGCTGCTCCTGAACTGCCACTGTTCCTTACTGACATATTTTTTGCTTTACTCTAACACGTCAAGCTGTCTGTATCCTTCTGTCAGCTCCAGGCAAGGATGCCAGCCTCTCAGATAAGGGCAGCACGATCAGGCAAGGTTGGTACTTGTGTCAGTCACCCCAGCTTGATCTGCTGCTGCACGGGTCTGCACGCTGCCAAGACTCTGTCATTCCTCTCTTGTGGGCAGCAACTGTTTGTAAAACCAAGCTACTGCTTTACTGAAGTTATTCTGTCACGCCGGACTGGGGACTTCTCAAAGTCCTGAGTCACCAAGAGGCCCCACAGAGGCTTTCTGACCTGGGCTGTGGGTGTAGCCCCAACTCATGCTGTTTGTATGAACAGGAGTGTTCCCCTCACTGAACCCCACTCCTAAGCAGAAGACAAAGGATCAAGTGAGGAATTCAGTGTTAAGCACCAAATACTAAATTATTACCATTCAACCTAACACACTGCCTCCCCCCAAATATTTGAAATTCAATTAAAACAGATCGTGCTCTGCACAAAACAAGTCAGTGCTCTTAGCTGGGAATGTATCTGTTATTGCCTTGTACCACACTGAAAAAACAGTGATTTCCACACACTTTGAATGTTCCTAAAGGCTTAGGAATGAATGTCAGCTGACTATGTTGGTACTGGATACTCAATCACTGCACCAAATATGCTCTGCAAAATAGTCACCTTTAAAATGATAGTGTCACCTTCTTGAACAAATCACTGCCACCGGACTGCAAGTCTTTTGGGTTTTCTTGGGAATGGAAAAGGCAAGGATGGATGGGAACATGATATGATGACAGTAATGTTGAAGTGATTTAATTCAATGTTATTAATATACACTCTGAATTTTTCCCGTGTTTTAAAATTTCCTTAGGGAAATTTCCTGCATTCTTTTCTTGGCATTTCTTTCAGTCTCTCATCCTCTTTCCCTTTTTCTTTCACCTTTCCTTTGTCCCCTTCCTCTCCTTTTCCTTTACCTACTCCTGTTCTTTTTCCATCTTTTTCTTTTCTAGTCTAGTCTATTCTACATTCTTGGCATTATTATTCTATTACTTTTTATTTCAAGAAAATTCCAGACATGTGATACAGTTTTGCATGCTTCTGCTCCTGATGATAATTACGGGTCAAATTTTGCACCCTAAAAATTTGGATGGATAAATTTGGTGCAACTCTACTGATATTAATGGAATTCTAACTGACATCAGACTCTAACCTGGCATTTTAATGATTGATTTGCATGGTCTCAGCTGCAAGACAATTTGTCTTAAGCCCCCATTAAATCAGAAAATGACTGTTTCTGACTGAATATGCCAATCATTCTAGCTTATCTAGTGAGAGATGCCACATGCTTTCTCCTGCTTTAGCCTTAGTTTTTGACAGCTACTTATGCTATTTATTGTCTAATTGGGTCTGCCAATCCTCCCTGCACATCCCAATCTGTCCAGCCTAGCACAAAAGTCTGAAACATTTCTAAAATCTGCATACTGTTGTTGATTACAAGATATGGGGGCAAAAAAATGCAGTCTAGATGTGACAACATGCTTACTTCTGTATCGTTATTTCTCAGAAAAAAAATTGCAAAAACTGAAGGAAGAAATTATGTCTGAGTACCTGGGCTTTCTGCTTAAAAGGGGAGGAAGGGTACTATGTACAGGACAAAAGCCACATTTTTTCTGAGGTTTTCACACTCACAAGGCAGCAAGGGCTAAATCCTGCCAGTTGTTGCTTGCAGTGCTGGGAAGGAGGAGGAGGAAAGAGCTGTTCCCCAGACAGCAGGAGATGCAGCTTGCTGGTGTGCCTCAGTGTGTGTCTGAAGGAAGAGGATGCCCTCACACACAGCAACCACTGGTAGGGTAGGCTCTGCTTGGCATCCATGCAGAGAGACAAGAACTCTCCTGTGCTGGGTCCTGCTGTGAAATCCTGCACATCAGCACCAGGATTCTCCCCATGGAGGATACATCTGCCAACCGCTGCTCGACCTCACAGCTGTGCCTTGCCAAACAGCACACCAGCATTCAGACTACAGTTTCTCAGTGGGGTTGGCAGAGCTCTGACATCCGCCAGGACCTGATCCAAAGCTCGTGGGATTTAATGGGGGAAAAAAGAGTCCATTGATCTTGGTGGCTTTGGATCTGTCCTTTTGCTCATCTCCTTTGATGATTTATACAACACTGACAAGCATATTTCACTTCTGAAGCACACAGAGCACATGGTTTTAATCTCACCATTTCCCCGGTGACAGGGAAGGAACTGTGCTGGCAGCTAAGACGCTGAAAAACATTCATTATTCTGTATATTATTATTACTTTTTACTTCCCCATGGAAGGTAGAAATTACAATAAAAAAATCACAAATATTTTGTTTTACAGTCTTTGCCTGCCCTTAAAGGTACAGTCAATTATTGTAAAGTGCAAATTTGTGTGTGTGTATAAAACGATGAGAATGTTTTGGATTGAAATGGGAGGTAAGAGAACATTGAGAACTAAAAGCCACTGAAAAAAAAAAAGCCCCTCTTCCCTAGAAACAGCTCAGAGAGGGAATCTTTCCAAAGTATCAGGAAATTCTCAGATTGGAAGGTGAGAACATTTCATCCTTGAAGTCTTTTTTTTGTAACATCAAGGTTACTGGGCCACTGGCAGCAGTTCTCTATTAGTTACACCACTCTGGACCAAGTCCTACAGTAGCAGTGGCTACAAAACAAACTTAAAGTCACAACTCAAGATTCCTCATGACCTCAAGAGCAGTTTTCAGGGGCAGCCAGGGTTTGCTATGTTGTCTGGGTATCAGATCCAGTATCCTGTGCATTTCTCCAAGGGATGCCCCCTCAGCACCCAAGTTCATGGAGACAGAGCACCTTCTGCCCACAGGACAGACCCACAGACAGCCAGACATTTTCACAAAGCAGGAGAGATGCTTTGCTATATTTTTAGATTTTTCTTTCCGGTCCAACACCTTTTTCCTTCTTTGTTTCCTTGCTGGCTAGTGCAATTTTTTCAGCACTAGATGTCAGTGTGGACTTGCAATATCAGATTGCTCTGTACGTTTTTAACAAGAGAGGAAGAATTGCTATCCAGAATAAACCCAAGCCCCTCCAGCCCCATGATATGCTTCCTACATAACAGCTCTTTGTTTACTGCTTAAACTCCACGTGGAAAGTGTAGAACTGCTTTCTGTCCTTGATTGGGATTAATGTGGCTGTAAAAGGACCCTATCTATTTTGTGATCATATAATGACTGAGTCAAGGAGCAGTTACCATCAGTCCAGAGAAAAAGCTTTGTTTAGAAAATAATAAAGAAAAAGAAATGGTTCTGAATTATCTCAATAATTTACAACCTCGCTAAGATAGCATTGCACAGGTGCTCCATGGGGATGGTTAATCCTACATTGAAGAGTACTCATCTCAACAAGAACCTACTGACGAGACTGAGTCTTTGCATTCCTACTGCCTAGAAAGATACTACATCATCTTCAAGTGTTTTGTGACACCAGGCAGTTACAAGGACTGCTCTAACTTGCACTTGACTTAGTGTTTGCCTGGCATTTTCCGAATATGGAACTGAAACCAGCCTGGGGCAGAGCAACCAGCCAGGAAGTGTATGTTGGCTTTCTGAAGTGGTGAAATGACTGGTTTCTACCCCTGTTCAGAAAACATTTTGAGTCTTTAAGAAACTTAAGTCCCACAGTTCCTGTGCTGTCATGGGAAGACTGAGGAAGATGCATGAACCCTAACTCCCCTCACCTTGCAAGCAGCAATCTAGAACAAGACACGGCTCCTCTTGCTCCTGGAGAAGTACAAACTGGGGAAAGGCAAAGCCGAGAGAGGAGGAAGTGGGTTCACAATTCTGATTTCTCATCTCTTACTTTCATGGGTTTTGGCTTCTGTCGAGTGGATCTGAGCCAACATGACAGATGGAGCCTTTTACACCACCCTTGTGCTTGGTTTACACCAGGCGTGATGCACAGAAGCCGAGGCAGAAAACGTTTCTGGCAGAGAGCGTGGAGCTCTGACATCCTCCCGGCTCGGTACAGTTGTAGCCGTGATGTAGACCTTCAGAAAAATCCAGTTACATGCTTTTGTATTCTTCACTACACATCAGCTAATAAATTATTATCCTGATATATACATTACTATGTCTCGCTTTTATTATACTTTAAGGTTGTTACTGTCCCTTTGACTCCTGCTGCACAAAGTGACTGCCCCATGTGTGACTGCCTGAGCAGCTGTGCTTAACATTCCTGTGTGTAACTACCTAGTGTGTTTTTGTTTCTCTTTATTAGGCTTATCAGTAGCAGACTGCAAGTAGTGGGATATTGAATATTAATTAATAATTCATATAAAATATTAGCAAATATTCTGCAAAAATAAGGACAAAGGTGTTTTTTTCTTCTAGATTCTGAGAAGGTAATATTTGGCAGATAATACAGAACCTGGGAGAATATGAATTCTACTTGGCAAATCTACTGTCACATGGCTCTACCACCAGCCCTCATTCCTACGTTTTTCACTACTATTTATCTGTAATACTGTTTTCCATTTACTTACCTCTTTCTATAGATGTCTGGCATGCAAAGAATTAGTATCAATAATGAAAGATGTATCCTGTAAAAGAGCTTGCCTGCAATCACCTTCTGGAGGCTGATTTACCTGTGCACTGCTCACTGTGTCATGGCTTGAAGCGCCTTCCTTATTATTAACTACCATGAACTGCACTAGATAAGGCTCTCTGTAAGGCCAGCTGCCTCTCTAGGTGCAGAAGGGCTTTATGGTCCCACCCTACATTGCAAAGCAAAGCAGTTTAATTCAGGGATATACCTTGAAAGGCTACCATTATTTCCCCCTGTCTCGGTAAAGGGAGCTTAAGGTGATCAATGGTCCTCCCCCAACTCCCAAATGCACACTCAGCTGGCATTGCTGGGTACTGATACACGAGATCTGAAAACAAGAGAGAGTAAACATTCTTCCCATCTGTTAGTTTGTCCTCCACCCTCTCTTGGAAGTCACAGAAACAGAAAAATGAGCTGGATGGGACCTTTACATGCCAGCTTGTATGCCCCATATTCCTGTACCCACAGATCTGTGTATCGTGCCTTGCCCAGATAAACGTCAATTGATGTCACTTCATTAATGAAATGGTGCAGATGCCTCTGGTGTAGAAATGGGCACAGCCTAAGCAGCTATTTGTCTGCTGTTGCTTATTGAGCATGTAAGAAAAATGGTCTGTGAAGCACAGTAGCTTCTGAAGAAAGATAGTGTTGGGGGGCTGTAGCTGCATGAAAAATCAGGAAACTACACGGAGGGGTAACTGATGCAAAGCTGGTAACGAAAAAACCCTCCACCAAGTAAAACTAATAGAGTTTATGGGAAAACCAGTAACAGCACCAGCCTGATCATGTACCAAAAAGGCAAATTCATATGAATAACATTTGGTATTGCCTCTGGTTACCTACATAGGTACTCAGTGGCTAGGATAATACAACTGTGAATGTAGGACAGCATAGAAATTATTATGATTAATATCCTTTTGTATGAAAAACTTTGAAGTATTTCTTAAACTATTACTTTATAGCAGGTGGTAATGAAGTGCACAGCACAAATTGCCATCTTGTCAAGTATGTAATTTCCAAGTATTTCTTCCTGTACAGAATGGTCAATCAATAAGTCCAGTCAAAATGTCAGTTTATTTTTAAGATTGAGTTATCTCCTCTGTGAACATCAGTTTTCTCTATGGGCAACTGTAGTGTACAAAATACAGCATATTGTTTGCAGTGTGATAGAAACTTCGGAAAAGCATAAACCTCAAACAAAAGATAGAAGACTTTAAACAACATTTTTATAAAACAAGGGTGAACTTCCTTACCCTTGTGAGCATCACCACACATTTCCAGAATAATTTTAGAAACCAAACCTTAAGCTTGACAAGCAGCTTATTATTTTTATTCCATGAAGATTGATCTCAACGTGTTGCAGAATTGTTTTTCATACATCAGTATAAGCATATGCCTAAATCTTCATAGGATTAAAGTCAATCTGTGTAAAGAGTTATTTAATGCAAATAAAAATCTAAGACACTGGATAATAGGGTCTCCTGCATCTATAAAAACACCAGACACCAGCTGGAGAGTCACTGACACCAAAATCTATCTAAAGAGATTTCTACAATAGGTTTATGTATAGTTTGTAGTCACACTGAGAGGAATAATATAGAAGCTATTTCGCTCAGCATACAGATGTGAACACAGAACAGCCTTGCCTGCTGGATGGCTTATTCTAGCTACAGATCTAAGGCATGTTACATATCTTATTTCAGGGGGATAAAAAAGTTCTGTTTTGGTTTCCCTATGAGCAACTGAATACATCAGAAGTCTCTATTTTCAGTTACCTGAGCAGAAGTGGTGTGCAGAGCTATTTATTTTATACATAGTAATATAAAAACTGCACTGACCTCTTCCAATCACAATGTGCACTCCTAGCTTGGTACCTGTTCAGAAAATCTAGTTGGCCAAACGTTTTCAGAATCCCACACTAGCCATTGTAAAATTAAGCTGTATGTTATGAGGGTGTGCCATTACTTTTTAAATATCTTTCTTCTTTAGAAAAGAGTATCTGGAAAGTTCTGAACAGAATTAAACTCTGGCTGGCTTTATTAGTTCGGGGTCAGATGCTTCTGTCAGCAATGGAACCTTGCTTAAATCCTTGTTTCAGTGTCCCTTTAAAAGCCATCAAAGAAGGGGGCAGGAGGGGACAGGGCAAATGATCTGTCTGCATAGCTCACTGTCAAGCAAAATGCAGACCTCTGTTCCATTCATCAGCACACATTTTCCGAAATGGGCAATATTATGAATTTACAGCTAATTTTGTATGCTTAGGGCACACCTGCCACCTGGTATGTTCAAGGAAACTGGTCAAGAATCAAGCTCATTATTTTCACTTGCTGACAGACAAGGTGGTGTAACCAGAACTGAAGGGGAGGTATGCAGTTTATAACAAAGAACAGCGAGTATATTTGCCTGTCTAAACCAGTTTTTTCCCACTATCCTGGACAAGGAACAAGTAGTGCTTATTTAAGTACGAATAAGATTCCCTAGGATATGTTTCAACAGGAATAATAGCAGCATTCACCCATATAGGCCAATAGAAATTAATTTTTATACAACTATCTGCTTTTCCACTGAGTCCTTGAAATCTGTGGAAATATGGTCAGCAGCAAGATATTCCATTTTCTCTCTGCACTGCTTCCTCTCATCACTAGTTAATTTCTTTTGTAACTTATGAAGTTTTTATGCAAACTACTTCTGGAGTGTAGTGGTTACAGTGCCAGGTACTTGCCTCTACAAGAATAAACAGCTAGTAGATATTTGTTAGAAGTGTTAGCTTGAAAACCTAACTGTACTGTTGCCTATATAAAGCAAATTTTCATATGTAGAAAAATTTCTATTCAACCATATTTAGGAGACTGGGAAAAATTGAGAGGAGAAAGGTGACTCAGAGGTGTGGCACATTGTTTTTCTGAAGACGTAGGTTCAGAAAAGAGATGTTTTTTTATTTGAGAGATGTGTCTTGTTTAGACTCACACTGGATAGTGAGAGAGCTGCAAATATCCTAGATGCAAAACAAAAACCAAAGCCTACCCAAAAAAAAAAAAAAAGAAAATTAAAAAAAAGAAAATAAAATCACATTGCACTGGAAGCAGTCATGGGAACACAGGCTGTCCTGTTGTGATTTATTTTCTGTGAAATATCCTATGCTGTTAAATGTAATTTTCTGACTGCAAGACTAAGTAACTGTTCAGATGGCCTTTTGGTAAGGCTTTTATTTCCCCCCATAGACTTTATAATTTAATCCTAGATCGAATGTTATTCACAGTCAAACATAATCTGTATTTAATACCTGCTCAATTCTTAGATCCACTGTAACAAAAACCACAGAAAGTACTGTGATACTATGTAGCAATGTACTATTTTCAAAATGCTGTTTATTCTAGCAGCTGAACAGCTCTATTAGCACTCAGTAGTGGAAATTTTAAAAACTCCATAAAACTCTGAGCATGCTCCCTCTAACCCTGCTCCAATAAGGCTCAACATGCCACAGGCATTCTGTGAGCAGCAGAAATTATGAGTCATGTTTGCAACATCCTTTGCCCAAGCAGATTCCTGGAATCTAGCAAGATAGGAATTCCTACGGTAGCTTTCCTTTCAGTGGGAACATTAGAATCTCCATCTTCTACATAACCACTTATTTTCTATACTGTTAATGTCTCTGACAGATTTGGCTGAAGCTGGACAAGGATTTAAAAAGTGGCAGAGCAGACAGCATATCCACACTGATTTTCTTTCTGCAGGAAATTGAACTAGAAAGTGCTCATGATTGATCTGCTTTGGAGTATCTACCACTCCTAGCAGAGACTGCAGCTTATAATTCACAAGTGGGGATGACATAGCTTGGGACGGCAGATTATCGACCCCAGCTGTCTGCCCAACACCCAGCACACAAAAGACTCTTCATGAGACAGCTGTGGAATCACTGCCTCTTGCTGAAATGGGCAAACAGTTTCAGCAGCATTCTCCAAATGGGGTTCAGAGTATTCACAGAGCGTCTCAGCTATCCAGAAAAGTGGTGTGGGAATGAAGAGTTAGGGCTACCAACCTCCTGTGCCACCCCCAACGAACAGTACCTCTTCTTGCAGACCCACTGTGAGCTGCAGTGATGCCGGAACGTGACCACATGCAGTTGTAACAGAGGTGGCAAAAGGAGGGGGAAAGGGAGGCCTTCTGCATCTGGGAAGGAGCATCAGAGATGACACAACTGTACATGTAATGCTCCATGATACTTTGTATTTTAATTAAGTTTTGGATCAGATTAATTTTATTAATTGTAAAATAGCTTGGATACTGCGCCATTGTGACAAAGGCAGGAATGTAGCTGGAATCCCTACTAAGACAATATGATAGAGAGTCTTGAGTTTGTGTACAGCATTGCTTCATGGTGACATACCCTATTTTAGAGCAGACAATAATCCATAAAAACAAGCAGTTTTTCTCAGACGACTGACTGTAGGAATCACGTTTATATAAATTCAGTGTATGTGACATTCATTATCAAACGAGGAACAAAACAGCTTTATGTCCCTGAATGTTTTGTCGTGAGCAAACTGAGCCTGCTATCCACATGGGTATTATTCACTGGGATGAAATTTTCAGCTTAGCAATCCTCATGTCAAAAAGGCGGCTTTGAGTGAGAGACTGAGGTATACAGGATTTTCCTGTATCACCTGTGAACCCAGGATGTCAGAGATTTTCACCCTCCTTGTCCTGCTTCCCCATATTGTCCACACAGCCGGAGAACCGAGACTCACGGCAAACCGCCCGGGCTGGAAGTCCCCGACCCGGGAGAGCTCCCGACGGGGGCAAGCGGCCCTGACACCCACTGCCCCGCCGAGCCGCGGCCCGGGCGGGCAGCCGGGAGCCGCCTTGGGCGCCGAGCTCGGGCATCCGGGCGTTTGCCGGAGCCGCAGCGGCAGAGAACCGAGCGGCGGCGCGGCAGGAGGGCACAGGAGGGCACCGCCGCTCCGCCACCCTGGCCCTGCCCGCCCCGCCGAGTCGCCTCCCGCCGCAGCCGCTGCTCTCCTTCACCTGCCGGGGCTCGAACGGAGCGCGGACACAGGGGCGCCGCCGCTCGCCTTCCGCCGGCGGCGGTCTGGCTCTTCACTGCCGCCCCGGGGTGCGGACAGCCCGCGGGAAGCCCCTGGGGTGAGGGGACAGCGAGTCCCCCTCGTGTGTGTGTCCCGGCGGCGGGCTCTGGGCTCTCTCTCCCTCCCTCCTTGCCCAGGCGAGCGCGGCCGGAGCCCACGCGGGGCCTCACCTGGCGCTGCCCCGCACCTTGCGGGAGGAGCGGCGCGGGAGGCGGGGCGAGCCGGCGGGACCGGCCCGTTGCACCGCCGCCGCCGGGGGACGGTCTCCCGCTGGGCGCGGGGGGGCCAAGGCGAGGCGGCGGCTCCCGCCCGCCGTAACCGCTCCCTATCCCGCCCGCTGGTGCCGCCCCCAGCATGGCGACACGGTAGAGGAGCGGCTGCGCCGGGGCGACCGCCCCCTCCCGCCTCCTCGGCACGGGCACGGCGCGCCGCGGGCGAGCGAGCGGCCTCGGCGGCGCTGCTGCCGCCGGTGCCCCGCGCAGGGCTCAGCGGCGGCGGACGAGGGGGAGGATGGCGGCGGCGGTCGCGGCGGCGGGCGCAGCAGCAGCAGCAGCAGCGGCGGGGCCGAGCGGCCGCGCGGCGGGAGCCAGCAGCGTCCCGAGCAGCTCATGGTGGCGCCCCAGACCCGCCAGCAGCGGCCGCGCCGGGGCCGCCAGCTGAGCCGGATCCCGGCGGGCGGCTCTCCCCTCTCCACACCGACCCACCGAGCGAACCGTCCCCCTCCCCCGGCGCTCCCTCTCCCCCTTCCCCGGCGCGACCCGCGCCTCGGATCGCCCCCGCCGGGGCCGGACTGCCACCACCCCCGGGCGCCGCGGGCGAGGCGGCGGCGAAGGGCACCGGCCAGCGCCAGGCGGCGGCGGGACCATGGGCGCGAAGCAGAGCAGCCCCACCGCCGCCAATGGCCGCACCCGGGCGTACTCGGGCGGGGATCTGCCTTCCTCGAGCAGCAGCAGCAGCGGCGGCGGCGGCGCTAACGGGACCGGCGGGCGCTCGGCAGGCGGCGGCGGGCGCTACGCGCACCTGGCGGCGGCGCCTCACGGCGCTCCCGGCGGCACGGCGGCCACAGGAGCGGCGGCGGCGGCGGGTGCCGCGGGGTCGGCACCCCGGAGCAGGTCCCTGGGGGGGCCACCGCCTCCGGGGCCCGGGCGGCGCAGTCCGCCTTCAACATCCCCCACAGCAGCGGCCCCTACGGCTCGCAGGACTCGGTCAGCAGCACCCCGGAGGAGGGCGGCCGGGAGCGGCCCGCGGGGGGCGGCGGCGGCGGCTCCTCCGGCGGGCCCCGGCTAGTGATCGGCTCGCTGCCCGCGCACCTCTCGCCGCACCTGTTCGGAGGTAAGGGGCACCGGCGGGGCGGGAGGGTTTCGCTGCCTTTCCGGCGCTGTGGGGCCGGGGCTGCGGGCGGTGGGACGGGGTGTGGGGGGTTTTTCCCCGGCTCCGAAGTGGGACGGGTAATGAATCATCACTCCGGGGAGAGCGGCGGCTCCTCCAGGCTGGCGTCCGAGTTTGGAGCCGGGGCTCTCGGGCCGGCGTCTCCTATTGTCTGGAAGGAGAGCTGTGAAAGGGGAGGTTAAAAATGAAACGAGCCCGGCGGCGGGGAGGAAGCGCAGACTCTCCGGCCGGCGACTTTAGGCTCTAATAGCTGTAATCGGTGCCTGTGTAAATAGTCTTGCCTACTACTTACATAATTAGAATTTAATTGGATCATGTGTCTCCGCCGTTTATTCTAAAATCGGACCAAACCCCTCTTTAGGCACTGATTAATGTGTGGCTGGTGCTTGTTCCTCTTTCTAAGTTCCCGGGTTCTCTGTTCAGAAAGTCGGTACAGAAAAACAGAAGTTAAAGTAAGTTTCTTTGTTTATTCCCGCTCTAAGAGATGAGTGGAGCCTGCTAGCTGTTTGTGCCGCTGGAGTACAGGCTTGCAGCCCTGGTGCCCTGTAGCCTTGAGGATGTGCACATGTGCTCTTGAGGCAGGAGGAACACCCGGCTGAGCTCTAAAATAACCAGGAAGCTGAGGCCCTTTGAGAGGCACCTTAAACGTGGAGCAAGTTGTATTTTTTTTTTTTTTTTGTGTCTTTCTTGCGATGCCAAGATTAATTGGGCTGTATGGGACGAGCATTTTACTGCCTGTATTTTTTACAAAAAAGTTAAAAATCATCTTGTTAGTTGCCAGCTGCTTTCAAAGTTGCTGACTCCTTTAAGTACTGCTTATTCTAACGATAGTTCATATAGGTCAACCAATGTGCAAGTTTATTTTTAATGGATGTATTCAATTGATAATTTTAATGCATATATATAATATACATGTATATATACACACACATATATATGTGTGAATTTTGACCTTTATTAATATCATAAAGCTCTTTTTGGGGGGCAAAGAAGAGGCTAATGTAAAATTTATGTGTTTCGATATGCTTGTTAATCTATATGTAAATACTATTAGTAGCAGTTTGGCTTTCTTGTTTTCTGTAATTCACCCCGTTTTTAGCCAAAGCAGAGCTCTCTACAGCCTGACACTCGCAGGGTACATGAGGTTTGTCACATGGCCTGCTGCCTCTGGTGTGTTGACCTCAAGACAGCATAGCTGTTACTTCCTATATCTAAAACTGCCCCGTCCCAGTGGTCGAACATTAACAGAAAGGTGTCAAACCCTGTTATAATAAAATAGTATTTTCCCCTAAGAAAGAAAACATAACTATTTTTGTAGTGCCAAGCTGCTCAACAGGAGTGCTTTGTTGCAAGGATGCTCATTACACCATCAAAGTAGCTTGAGGGGGAAGAAGGTGCATGTGTTGCTTTTAGTGATGAAAGGATATGCTATCATGGAATATTATTGTATGGCCCGTGCTAAGCACAAGGAAATCATTAGAATGTGTAGCCAATTGTTGCTCAAAGGTGAAACTTTATTTTTCCCTCCTTGCTTAAACATTGTACTGCAACTTGACTTGGTGCCAGGAGGGAGCGGATTAAATGTAAATTAAGTGATGAGGATCAATAACCTATGAAGGTGTATTCAGATGCGGGAAAGTATCTTCAGAATAACTCTGAATTTGATCTTACATTTCTGTGGCATGTAATAATTTTTTAATTGCTGTACTACACTATATTTTGTCCTTGGAATGAAGCAAAGCTTGTTGCTTTTACCAGTGCAGGAGATGTGCCAGCAGGGGTACACTCTCTTCATCTACTCACTAAAAAATAAGGACTGCCATATGTTAGGAGTAAAAGTAGCAGGTTTCAAGATACACTAAGATTTTTAGTGAAGAAGCAAATAGATTCATGCCTGTCTTGTGACCAGTTACGGACAGTATATCTTAGTGGGATGAATAACTGCTTAATCATAATGCTGCAGCACCTGTGAAGGAGGCCTCACTTGAAGCATTATTCTTTCTTTCTGTTTAAATATTTTGTGATGTTAGTGATACGTTACTCCACATCCCACTCAATGCTGCCATCCTTCTCTAGTTGCATACATTGTGTTTTCTTGATTTCTTGTAGTAACTACATGTTATTGGAAAAAGTAGCCCAACTGGAGATCATACATTAATAGCATCACCATTCTGAAAAATAACTTGAAGCATTATTTTTGTCCTGATGGTAGCTAGCTCAAGCTTGTCTAGGTGTGGTATCTGGCATTCATCTTGTGTATCTTAAGCACACTTAAAGTCCCCTCCCTTGTTTTGTAACTTGAAAATTAGCTGAATTGTTTCTTTTTATCCTGAAAACTGCCAAAATTAATTGTTAGGATTAGCATAGCAATTCTGTGAAAATTAAAATAAAAAAGAGAACAAGAATAACTTCTGTAAGTTGAACTGAATCTCCAGCTATTTATGTTTTTAGGCATACTGCTTGGCTTCGTCAGTCAGTGACACGTGGGTGTTGCATTTGTTAAATTACTGTAATTAATTTGCCATTAATGAATTGCACTCTATTGTCACTTTTACTGAGCTGTTTTGCATGCTGAAGTAATGTATAAATATTAACCCTCTGATGTAATATGCTTAAATCTATACTAAGCTTGTTAATACACCATTTGAATGAGAATATACAAATCGTGTTCGTGTATTGGCAAGTTTGTTCAGTTATTGCCTATGTTCCTTTGGTAGGGACGGTAGTACTAACAGCCTTTCCTGACTGTGAAAGTCTCGTGTTCCTATCTGACCTCAGGCTAAGGCACTTTTATGAAAAACATATAGTAGAGCAAGTACTGCTGTGTAGCTTCGTTGTATCTCAGGGGGAGTTCAGTTCACTCAATAATCAGTGCCTTGGTCTCACAGAAAAAAATACATGCGTGTTTAACTTTGTGCTGTGAGCATGCCTGAAGTAGGCTTAGGGCATTAAGTAGAGTGAGACCCAAATTCCATAAGATCTTACGGCACTCCCAGATGCAGAGGCCAAACCTGTGCGTGACATTCAAGAGCTTTCTTGCAACACTGTGCCAAGTTCCAGCTTCCTTTGAGGTGATAACACTTATCGGGAATTTTGACCAGTAGTTTCCCTGCTCTGTTCCTCAGTAAATGGGACTTCCCTTCTCTTCCAGCCACAAAGTAAATATTCTTACCTTCTGTTATGTGTAGAAGAGTTGGCCCTGAGGACCATGGGGCCAGATTCACATTAGTTTTTCCACTGTGTTTTTAGACATTACATATTCGTCAGCACTGCAGCAAAGCTACCGCTGTAGTTACAATGTAGCTTGTTTTTGTCAGTGATGCAATTGGTTCAGCTAAAAATGGACTTTTGGAATGGTCTTTGCTTTGGGTAACTGTTGATGTGTTACTTCCATCACTTGAAGTGTTGACAGCTCCTCAGAACCGTCTTCATGTTTATGTTCCTGTTTCTGGGTGGTCATAAGTGGGAGAATTCTTGGTGAAAACACCTAGTATAAGTATTCTTCTGGTGTTCAAATTTGGGAATGTTGTTATAAGGCAACAATAATGCCTTTAAACTCTTTGTTTTGTTGTTAAGAGTCTCTTAGGGAATAATGTATAAAAATTCAACTGAAGATAGCAGAAACTCAGACATACTGAGTTTTTTAAATTTCCCCATCAGTTCTTTGTTCAACATGATTGAGCAGAGACTGTACAAGTATTATACAGAATCTCAGTTCATGTTGTATATAGTCATATACAACTTTATATGATGTATATATAGACAGATTTTAAAATAAATAATGTTGTCAGGTACAGCTGTTAACAGCTTTCAGGGCTATGTCAAGATTTGGAGTAATGATTTGGAGATTAAGTGGCATCTGGTCAACTTTATTACGAGCAGGAAGATTGTTACATTCTTCTTAAGCCAAATAATGATCAGACTTTTAAATGAAGTACATTACGGTGCAGGATATATCACCAGCTACTGAATGTACATAACGTAGTATGGGTAGAACCTTATAGGTATATTATAGTAGAATCTGTTTGTAATAATAGCTGGTAGAATTAATGAATGAATTCTTCATTCTATAAAAGAAGGTTATGAAAGCCTCAGGTTATAACCTGAATTCCTAGTTGTATTGTGGGAAGCAGATAACAGTAGAAGAATGATGTGAATTCTCAGAAAAGTTTTTTAGATGTCTTTTAAACTGCCTAGGCCACATCTTGTTTTGTGTCCCATCAGATCTGTTTAGTTATATGGTACATTTGGATATATTTTTGATGTTCTCTTCATCTTTCTCACACCTGTTTTTTGGAGAGTGTAACTGTCTTTGGGTCACATCCTTTCCCTTTTCTTCCAGTATGACACAAGTACTATTACTTTGAGAAATCATGAAACTCTGAAACACTTCAGACTCAATGCTGCTCCCATTTTGTCAACCAGAGGGGTAGCTCTGAGGTCTTTGCCTCTTGAATTGGGAGAAGTGTTGAGAAGTGTGGCTTGCAGTGGGACTGTTGGGATACCCTGTCTGTGTGAATCGTGTTAGAAGCAGTGAAACTTGCTATTGTAGTTTCAGCCTGTATGCCTTGGTACTGCTTGGCATACCTTCAACTTCATGGTGGTTGCAAATTCGTTTGTTTGAGAAAGGCCACTGAATGTTTGATACAATACGCATTTCTCTAAATTGCTTTCTAACCATTCAGAATGAAGAAAGAGTGTAAAGATTTAGAATACTAAAAGCTATAGCTTTTCTGTAAAAATTCTGGTGTTTTAGAGGTTGATACAGTCTTTTGCTGTTGTGAACATGAAAAACCCCAATTCCATATGCCTTTTCAGATAGTTTTGCTGTTGCAGTTCATAGGTCTTAGAAGGTGCAGAACAGTGAAAGCAGTGGAGCTGTCTCTGCTTGGGTGTTTTGATTTGTTTCTATTCACTTGGTTGTGCCAGGGAAAGGCAATCATACGCATGTTTATCCACTTTGGAAAAATGAGAGGCTGGCTGAAGTCTGCTGATTGTAGAAGTAAGTTGAAATGGAGAGCGGTCTGAAAAGCTGAGAGAAATAAGAGACATGTCTGTATGCCTACATGTAGCTTCTCAAACACAGAGCTGGGCTGGTGAGGGGAAGGATAGAGGTGTTCAGTTATACCAATGAGGTGACTCCAAAGTGAGAGAGAAGAGACACTTTTGCAGTCTCTGATGATATGGGTGATTTTGTAAATACATTAGCATCCCCTTAATCAAAACACAAATTGAAAAATCTGTTGTGCTAGGAGAGCAGTCCAAGGATAAATCTGTTGATAATGAGCTTCAGGTCTGTTCTGATTGATGGGTTAGAGGAATCCAGTCCCTTTGCAGGGTCTCACTCTTCCGATGTAAAGTTGGGCTTCTCTGTTCCTGCATACATTCAGTGGGCAACATACAGTTCCTGGTTTGGCAGCAAAGGTATAAACCCTCCTGAGGAGGGGACAAGAAAAAGTAGCAAAAAGCCCAACACCACCTGGACTGACCACTCCAGTTCAGTCAAGAGAGTGCTTTTAGCCTCAAATGCTAAAGTCTTTGGACAAAGTGAGCTAAAAGAACTGTTTCTTCTTCCACTGGATCTTCTGGTGGTGCTCATGAAGCCCCTGGGAGTCATCTTTCATTTCCTTCAGTTGGAGACCTGTCTCTGTGACAATGAGTAGCTTGGGGCAGTGAAGTAAAACTGAGGTGAGTGATAGTGGATCTTTGAAGGGCTTCTTTTTTTGAAGGAAGGGTGGGTTTTTTTTGTCTTGTTCCTCTCTTCCTGGCTGGTAAACAAAAGGGGTTAGGAGAAGCCAAATAATAAAAAACGGCAGCACTGCATTTGTGGGAGAAATGTAAATAGTTAACCATCTGAAGAAAAGGAAACAGCCTAATTGTAATGGCATATATAAATATTTCTTTTGGCTATCAAGATAGTGATAATACCTGATTGAACCTTTGCCATGCCAGTTCAAACAAAGGCCTTCCTCTTATTAAATGTTTTCTGAATACCTGTGCAACCCTGATATTTTGACAGTGTGTCTCTCCTCATGTTCTGTCACATAATTGCAGACTAGTCTCCAACAACCTCCCAAGTAATTTCTTTGTCTCATAAAGAAAGCCTTTTGTTGCTGCTAGAAATTCAAAACTATTTTTAAAACACATTGCCTACCCATCTGTTTGGGTAAGTTCTCCTCCCCTGTTCTTGCCAGCTGCTCATGGAAAACTTCATCATGCGATTGTTCTTGATTTGCTCTCTTTGCATTGCAAGAAACTTTTAAGTTTTGAATAATGTTGTGAAAATTTTTGGGTAGGTTTTCCTTGCTATATGCATACAACCAATTGTATATTATTTTCAAGATTTTTCTGCAGTGTGTATACTGCCTATTAATGGCTTCATTAGTTTCAGGAGAGGTGTCTGGTCATTTCTACAGATTGCGTTCATTTACCATGGTAATGGAGCATGCTGTTCTTGCAGATGTTTAACCCATGAAAAGAAAGTGAGAAACCTTTGAGTGCTCTGAGTTTCTGTTTTGGAGCATCTTTAAAGGCATGCATCTTTCCAATCAAAAGAAAATTACTTGTATAAAACCCCAACAACCTGAGTAAAACCAGAATTGCATGTCTTAAGCATTTAGGAGTGTGGGTTTTCTTATCTACTGTCTGGATAGATATTCCCTAAACAAGTGCCTATGTTGCCAAGACCACCTTTCCTTTGTGAATGATCATTGTGACTTTCATGAGGATATCTCAGGGTGCATCCAGAGCTCTTTGACCTCTGTTGTTTGGTAGGCTTCAAATTCCTGCTGCTTGCAAAAATGGAAGGGTAAGCCATAGAAAGAATGAGGCTGGTTCTCCCTTTTACTCAGGGCATGCTTCTATTTTCTGCATGGAAATTGAGTAGTATTGACCTGGAGAGATCAGGAAGCATGCAGGAAAATCTCATAGGGCTTGGGGTGTCTGACTGCCTGCCAAACAGAATACCAATTGTGTGGGATTTGACTCTATCCCACTGAGTTGTCTCTAGGAGCTGACCTAGCTGGGTGTTTTCTTGCTAGTCTGCTCTGTCTCAAAATCAGACCACCACAGCCCGTGCACAGTCCCCAAAGGGTGGGTGTGCTGCATACCATTGGGGATATTTTTAGTAGCTTCTGTTTGCTGACTTAGTGTGCTATAAATACAGAGTTCTCATCTGGCATGCACTTTGCGTGTCTTCTAGTAACTTATAATAAATTCACCTAAGAATAATGGCAAGGAGAAACAAGCTGTTACGATTTGTTTGGCTTTCCATACGAAGTGTCATTTATATAAAGCAATTATTTAGTAACATTTTAACTATAAATGGCTTTTAAAACTAGCGTTATTCCAGAACACTTCCTAGTTGGGCTCCCATAATTAGTCCTTATGTCAGATTGATTTATACTGCATTTTCATTTTGGTTTTAAAAGTTGAAGGTGGGTGTTTTAGATATGAGAGATTACTTGAGCCTCTGGAATACTGTCAATAATAGTAAATTACTGTCTTTCTTACGTCAATACTAGCATATTGCATGAAGGCTCTTCTCTGGGAAAAAAATGAAATTTAGTTATAACTCCTGGATTTTCTTTTCCTGAAGTATAGGTGTATATACAATTTCTTGAGTTGAAATATAGTTAAGGCACTTATAGGACTCAATGTAAAAAGGGGAGGACCCCATGTCTTATTAAAATACAGATGTATTTTTCTTTGAATTTTGAATTTGACACAAAATTGAAGGATGGATTCTTGCTCAATTGTGCTGAATGTAACCGAAATGCAGTTGTTCTGTACTGCTAAAATAAAAACTGTCATACCATACGCTAACAAATGTGAAGTATTCCATGTGCAGCAAAAGAAAAGTCTGCTCAGAGGTGCTTTCTGCACATTGCCTGAACACCCAAGCAATATTTTGAGAATCTTAATTTTTTTCTGTAAGGAAATCTGGACCAATCTGGTGATAGTCTTCCTGAAAAGTTATAAAGTAGGATTGTCATCCTGTCAAGAATCTTAGATAGTTCCCTTAAAATCATGTTACTTTTGTATCCTGATTCCCTGCAGCTGTCAGAAGTTTTACTTACTGTAGAATGAACAACATCACTCCTCCTTTATTCTTCACTTTATGGATTAAAGTTCCAGTTTGGGGAAACAATCTTGCTTCTCTTTAGAAAATGCTGTGATCCTACCAAATAGATCAGAGCATCATCAGTTAAGCAAATTTCAGAGAAATAAAGGTGGACAACCTCCAGAATATAAAGAACAGTGACTATAGTAAAATATGGTTCTCTGTGGTCATTTAACTGCATTGCTTTCACTATGAGGCAGTTCTCTTTCTTCTCATTGTCTTTGCTGTATCAGCAAGGATAACTAAAGTAGCCTAAGATGCCAGACTTGAGAATTTGCTGTCCATTTTCTTGTGCGAGGCGTTGTCCTTTGGGAAGAATGAGTTTAAAGTCACACATCTGTGTTCTGAATATTGGAAGACATCGTTTGCATGTGTATGAGTGGCTCAGGGCTCCTATAATGTCTTACTCTGGATAATCATGATTCATCCTCAGAGCTGATTTCAGTGAAGTTTTCTCAAAGGTACTATGACTGAATTCAGGTGTGAAGTGCCCAGATACATGGTTAGCTATGCAGCTTTCCTTCTGATTTTTCAATGTTGTGGTGTTTCAACCTCAGTTGTAAATTAGAGCTGCTTTGAGTGTTTGAGTTTTGGGGTTTTTTTTTCCAGTCCCTTACCCATGTGGGTATAGATAGTTGTTAGAGTTAGTCAGATTAGTTTGGATAGATACTTGTTTTATTTTTATAGAGGGAGTATTACTCAATGAATGACAAGTAGATTGGTTGTGTAAGTGCAAGGCAGGGTAAAGATGACCTGATTTCTTTTTAAAGCTCTAACAATCTATTAACAAATTACAACTCCAAAATAATAAAACATAATTGTAAAACTACTTCTATATTTTTAAAGTGCTGTGTAAAGAAATAAAATACCTGCTCCACCCATACAATAGTACCATAAAGCTACTGATGGCTGAAGAAAAATGATCTACTAGCACAGCACATTAATGAAATCAGCATGAAATTCACATAAGCAAAAGGACTGCATGCTATCAAAGAAACACCCTTTGAATATCTAATTCAGCTGTCCTAACATTTGCATACAAGATATCTAATATTTAGATACCCGATGACAAGTGTACAGGCATTGCCTTGCTTCTTAAAGACTGAAATACAATTAAAATTATCTGAAGAGTAATGTATGTTTGCTACAGCTCAACTGTTGGATTAGTTTATATCCCAGTGTGCCATATCTGTGAATTTGTGTGTTTTGTAAGTGATAACATTTTCAAAGACACGATACTGAGCTTCTTCATAGCCATGGATGTGAAAAACTGAAGTGTTGAAAATACTATTGAAATAAAATACAGTACTGAAATAGCTTCTGCTTTGGAGGAAATACAGATTCCATTGCTAGCATAATAAGCCATGTACCAAAATAAACTGGTTTTCATGCACTTGATAAGATCAAGATCCAGTGACAGCATAAAACTAGGGAGTGGAGGAAATGTTCCTTGGAAACATGGGACTAGTTTTGCTGCAAACAAAGAAATAAGAAAGCTAAATGCAAATAATGTGTTTTATATTGTGCAAGGGGGGGACAGATGACGTGTTCAGCCCAGGTTATTCTCTTTGTGTCTCCACCTCTCCAGTCATAAAGCACACAGTTGTGTTCATCTGATGAAGTCAAAGGAGATGATGAACACGTTTGGAGCTGGAGGGCAAAAGTTCCTTCTAGTGGACTAGGCTGGTATATGTGACTTCTCTCTATAGGTGTGCAGGCAACCAACCTTTTACGTGTATTTAATGATTGTACTTTTTTGCTTTAAAGCATTGTTTAGAAGAAATGTTTGAAAGCATTTTAAGCTTGCATGAAGTAATTTTGTGATGTTAAACTGTTTAATGCTATGGGGAAATCCATCAGTTTATAAAAAGTGAGCTAGAATTAACCTCTCTGAAAACTGCTTGCACTGACAGCAGTATTGAGATTGTCCCTATCCACACAGATTTATGTGGTCATGGAATCTGAGGTCATGGAGTGGTTGTCAAAAGCATTCTGATTTTTAAATTCTGGCCAGTGTTGATTCTCTTTTAGGGATTGGTTAGCCATACATAAGCAAGTTGCAGAGAAAGACTGCCATGTCTGTTACAATAAATATAAGGCAAGTCATAGTTAGCATTGATAAAGACTGTTCAGAGTATAATTTTGCCAGGAGTTGAAAGAAATTACAGAAATTAATTCCTACTATTCTAAAAGCAAAGACTACAACAAAGGTCCTGGAAATATTTTGCTCTGATGCTTAAACAAAAAAGTTAAAATGTAAATTATTTAACAAGTTTTAAAAGAATTATGTAGCCAGTGGTCAAAACTACAGCTAGCTTATACGCCTGTATTTTCCAGAGTTTTGCAAAACTCTGGTTATAAGATGCACCTCTAGGGACTCTTACTTTTCTTCATTGTTCCATCATGGATTTGCACTCTCTCTGGACTATTAAACAGCTGTGTCCCATGGCAGTGTATAACTTTGTTAGCTATAGTGTGCAAGCATTCTTTGAAATACATTTAAAAAGAAATGTTTGTATTCAACATGTTGCTGGCCTGACACTGTCCACAAAGATGCAGAATTAAAATGAGTGAAAAATATAAGCACCCCAGGAAATGTTAACCTCAAAAGAAATAATCTGGAAAGGATGCTGGATTTGTAAGCAAGAGAGAAGGAAAGGTCTGTATGGAATGGTGGTGTTCTTCCTTTGAGGGAATCGGGAGGCATGGATACGAGCACTGATAGAGTTGTTTTCTAATCTCTGAAGCTATGGTCCTGTGACGCTAAAGCTCCGTTTGTGTCACTTATTGAGAGCCTCTCCTTTTTTCTTCCTTTTCCTTGCCCTTTTGCTGTTTTCTGTGTGGATGAGTCATCTTACATGGAACACCTTTATTAGTAACTGTAGTGCTATTGAAAACAGAAATAAATAAGCAGAAATACTGACCTAGCTGGATCTTAAAAATACTCACATTTAAAAAGAAAATCAGCATTTCAGTTTACGGCTTGTTTTTTTTTTTTCCTTGAAAGACATAATTTTGGGTATTATGTATATTATGTATTATGGATTTTAACTTTAATATCCTAGTTTTATCTAGCAATTGTATTATCAGTAGTATTATTGGAGGAATAATACTGAAGAGAAACACACTGAATTAGATAATTAGCTCTGCATCAAAGAGAAGAGGCCATTTTGATTAAACGGTTTATTTTAGGGTATCTGTTCATAGGTATTTTTTTTAATTCCAAATTTTCTAACTTGCATTTTCCCAAACTTGAAAATTGTGATGTAAATTTTGCTTTTTGTTAGCAGTGTTTTGAAGCACATATGAATTAAAACTGATTGAACTTGTTCCCTCAAAGAGCTAACCATGTAAATGGGCTGTACATCCAGCACAAGGCACTGTGGCCTGGAACTTAAATGTCAACATATTAAATTCTAATCCTATTGGTTTTCTGTTTATGCCTTAAGGATTTATAAATTTACAAAATTACACACTTGTAATTTGATTTCAGATATGTGAAATTTTGTATAGAAATAGGAAAGGAAGAAAAGCCTCAAGACAGGACCTTATTTTTCTTGTGTTTTCCCTACTGTAGTTTCTCTCTGACATATTTAGCCTTGTGCTCCTTCAGGCAATGATGATAAATGTACTAGGTACAATGTTTTTAAGCTATTGGTACAGCTAAAACACTATGAGGATAGCTTTACTCCAGTCAGTGAGTCTTGCTCGTGCAGAACCTTTGGTTTGCTCACAAATCTCTCTTGAAGGGCATAATCCGATTTGTCAGGAATTGTCATCTATAACTGACAAGGATTTCTTCCTCTGCTGAAGGGGAAGGAGCTCTTTCTGCAATCTCAATATTCATGCTCCTAAATTTTTAGATTTATAGCCCTGTGCAGAAACTCATAAATTGTAAGAAAATTTTAATGACGCTTTCCTAACTCTCAAACTCAGTGAATGCTATGGCAATTGAACCCTCTAACTGAGGACTACAAATATTGCCACAAGTACTTGTACACAGAGAGGTAGTATAGAGGAAAGATATTTTGTCGGCTATTTCAGTCAGTTGTTGCATGCAAGACTTAAACGTTGTGTTTTCCTTTTTCACAGTGTGTTGGAAAATAATTCATAATTTAAAAAAATTTATTATTATGTTTAGGTTATTATGCATAGAATGACTTTTACCCCAAAACTTTATGCAAAAGGGCTTGTACAGACAGATTTAATTCTAATGAGTGATGTGTGGGTGAAAGTCTCTCTGATGTTCATGGCATATGAAGAGACCTTGGGGTTTCTACTGGCACTGGAATATGGGATCAGCTGGGTTTAGCCTATTCCGAGCAGATGATGTTTATTCTTTCTTAATTTCTTAATGGAAAACAATATAATTTCTCTGGTATTTTATTCTGACAACTAATTTTACCATTGGAAAAATTCCTAATAAGCAAATTACTCTTACTGTTTTGCAACTGATTTCCAATTTTGAATGCAGAAATTTGCAATTGATACATTTTTATTAATGGGTAGCTCTGTTTTTGTTACAATCATGAAGGGCTCTTTCTTTCCTTTCTAATTGTACTTGACTCTTGTTAGCTGTTAGTTACAGTTTCAGTGATGCATATAGCCTTGAAACGTTACTGAGAGGACATTTATTGCACTTACTATCTCTCAATTTTTAGAGCTGCTTACTTTGAATTAGTCTTGTAGAAAGCTCTAATTTGCTAGATGTGTCTGACAAACAAGGAGCAGGGTGGTAATGAAGAAGACAACATTTAACAATGAAGTAACTGTCTTTTAAACTTAAGTTGTTTGTTTCCGTCAGTGGCTGCGTGCCTAGCCACATTCAGGAGGATAGATTGATAAGAGAATTCATTGAAAACAGCTTTGTGTAGAGAGTTATCTAGTGTTACTGTTTGAGTTAGCTAGTAAACTTGAAGCTGCTGCTGCCTCTATAAACAAGAAAGCCGGCAGCAATTATTCTTTAAAACTAAAAGCAGCTGTTTGGGCTGTAAAGAATGTTGCCATAACACAGACGAAAGTACCATTGTAACTGTTTATACAAATTGGCACTAGTGCTGTATAAATACAGGGGAATTTCAGGGCTTTTCTTACGCTTGCAAATACCTCATCATCCTGGTACACAAACTGAAATTTTTATCTTTATGCCTCTAAGCCATGAATCTTGGGTTTAGGCTGAGAGTAAAAACTTCAAGGACTTGATTCCGGCCTGGCTGCAGAAAACAGACCACATGCGTTAATATATTTGTGTCATTTATGTGGTGTTTGGCTAACTGCGCTTAATAACAGGATTAACAAAAGACTAGTAATGGAGGATAAATTGTTGGGGGCTAATATCCGCCCTGTGGAAGGCAAGGAGAGCAGAAGGCAGCGCCCCAGGCGAGTCGCTCCCCGGGCAGAAGCTGTTCAGCACCCGCGCCCTGGACAGCTCAGCCTCAGCCTCATCCCGGCGCTGCTCCCTCCAGGTGCTCCTCCGCCCGGCCGTGGGGCTCTGGCTTCTCTAGCCCGCAGGGCAACCACAGCACAGAACTGAACGGGCCACTCTGGCCCAAAGCTTCCTGCCCGGGCTACTGAATCCTATTGAAAAGATCAAGAGTTTGTGATAGCTCTCATTTGCCCCACTGCCCTGTGGTATAGAAAGGCTTTGACAGCCTTGATGGTAGACCAGGTACACTTCCCTGGAAGGCTCTTTGTAATTCTCTCCAAGTTTAACTCATAGGCTTCCAGTTCTTTTTTAATGTTATTTGGGTTTCAGAAGTTCCAAATGTCTTCATCTACAAGTCTTCATCTAATTGCTCACTTCTATCTTAGAAAATAGGTTTCTTGTCACAGGTTCCCAAAACATTGCTAAGCCAGCTTCCTTGTTCTTGATTTCAACTCTGTTGTTTGTTTCTCACGTGATTGAAGGACTTTCTGGAGCTAGTTCTCGTTTTCTGCTGAAAGTTTTGTTAGGCTTGTGGTTTCAACTGGACTTCTCTGCTTGGTTCCTTACAGTAAGTGGAAGTAGAAAAGAAAAAGCAAGTTATGCAGATCCTTGCTGTTCTCCCAGTGTCTGTTTGATTCTCTCTAACACCACTGTTTTAAAAAGAGAGGATTAAAGTATTTGACCTTAAGTATTTAAAAAGTTGGAGAAACTTCTAACATGTTTTGAGTTACTATTAGAAAGATGCCTTGAGCAGTAGGAGGCTCACTGAAAGATGAACCTTTTGAAATAACATTAGTTTTTCTTGACAAGAGGATAAAATCTACAAGGTGGTAATCTGAAATATTTACTTTTGAGAAGGGATAGCTTTGCATCCAGTAATGCTGAGATAACAAGACAAGATCCATCTTGTGTTTGGAGGAAAAAGAACAAAACACGTGAATAATTAATTTCACTTAATGGCTTTCAAAGCCGGGATGGAAAACACAGTAATACTTCGATTCCTATGTGAAAACAAGTTTTGCAAATACTTTAGTGATCTTTTCCCTTTCTTTTTTCCTGACCCTGCTGCGGAGAGCAATGAGCTATGGGGTTTGAATTTTTTTTTTTTTTAAATATTGTTAAGTGCAGTTTATTTAAGATAGTATGTGCTTTTTTCCTGCACTTACTGTTATCTTTTTAGCAATGTCTTGCAGGATTTTCCTTAGGAGTGGGAATCCTAAGTAAACATTAATTCCTTTTTATGCTGAAGACCTTTTGGTATACTACTACCATATCATTACACCAGGTTCTATAAGAACTTTGGCACCTTTATTCAGTTTGCTAGTAAACAAATAAAAAAGGAACCCACATGCATTTCTTTCACTCCCTCCCTACTGGAAAAAATAAGGTGAATTTCAGGAAGAAAAGAAAAGAAACTGGGTCCGCTATTTCAATTGTTGGAGTGTGTTTTCTAAATAAAAAAATGGAAATCCATCATTAAACAAAATTATTATTAGAGTTTTCTTAGTGTCCTGGAAAAGATGTGTTTCCAAATCACTTGTCCCTAAGTTATGGGTAACTTTGCTTTGTTTAGGTTGGACACCTGCCATATATCTGGGAACTGTGGCAAGTTGTTGGGTAATTTCCAGGGCTGCATTCTACTTTCCAATATTATTTTCTTTTCCTCCCCTTAATCCTGCTTCATTTGAGAGATGACATATAACATGATTCTATTTATAAGTCAAATGTTTTTATCAGAGTCACATTCTAGAAGTTATTTCCCTGGTATTCTGATTTCTTAGGTTTGGTATAAGAGCAGTTTGTTCCCTGAATAGTTACAGAAACATACAGAGATTGGACAGTGAATTAAATGCTATTTGTACTTGCTTGGTTGGGGGTGAAACCCACCATGTACATTTACATTTATATTAAAATAAATTTAAAACCTACTTTAATAGGTCAGCCTGTGCAAGACAAAAGCTAGCAGTTTTATAAGGACTTTTTTTGCCTTGCTTAATTTTCAGTTTATTTCTGTAAAACTGTTCCCGAGGGAATAGGAATTGATAATACAAGTTGTCATAACTGGTACTTTAGAAGATGTTCCTGTATCTTTCATAAATTGCTTGTGTACAAGCCTTTGGTCCATGATGAATAAGGAAGCTTTGTAGCTGTCCATATGAATACATTTGAGATCAGAATTTTTGTCTAAATTGGTTTTAAAGATTCAGATTTGTGTATGCGTGTTCTTGCCAGAATATTAATAGATAAGAGTATTATTCTTTTAGTGTTTGGAATTGATTCCTGAAGGCTTGCTGTTTTATTTTGTGGATGGCACTGCCCTCAACTTCTTGACATGCCAGGCCAAGAGCAACAAGAAGGATTTATAATACCACCTGCATTGTAGGTTAGTAACACAGTGAATTGACACACAGTTGACTTGGTTTTTCAGAGCCTAGATCAACTGTTTCCCCTTGAAGCTGTCACTGTATGGCTCTAGAGTAACTAGTTGACAGTGTAACAAGATCAGTCCTTCTCAAGACTTAGTGCAACGCACATGAATTTTGTTTATTGCAGGTAGAAAATTGGTGAATGAGTTACGGTTTTGTTTTTCTTCTGAAAATCTGTAGATGTTAAGTGCTGTGAACATCCTTCCTTAATTAAGAGTTTAATTTTCAATGTTTTGAATATCTCTGATGCCAGTAAAACTTGTCCTACTTACACAATAGTGAAGAAGGACAATTTTCTTGTTTGTGTTGACTTCTACCCAAAAATGTATTCTCATGTATAAAAGAATTATATCACTATATGTATGACATAACCCTTCCAACTGTATCTATTTTTTCCTCTTAGGCCAGCTTCTGGACAGTTCTGGTGCAGTTTTAGCTAAGCACCAGTTTTACACCAGGAGCAGAATTTCTGTCTGTCCTACCATGTTCTGTGCAAGGTACCTGACAGAGAGTGTAGTCTTCTGTTCACAGAACAAGTTCAGCATTCACTCATTTTTCAACCTGGAGCTGGAGGAACTCTCTGAAGGATTAGAGAAGTGTTAGTTTTTTATAGTGTGCCCACAGCCCTGCAGAGATGTCTTCCAGACCAGAAACTGCTTGTTGGAGGTTACAGGAATAATAGAACAAATGGTACAATGTCTACACAGGTCTAGAAAGCAGAGATGTAAGTTTAGCAGTTTAAATGGCGTTTGCACTGCTCACAGCCAGGAATTGTATTGAGTATTGCATCATTTCACGGGAAAAAACCCAATAAAAGTAGGTTTCTCATAGTGGCATATCTCTTGGCTTACTGACCTCTGATTTGATTCAACTGGTGTAAAGGACAGGTATAGCAACACCTCCTCTAGAGAGAAGGAGTATGCTCTTGCGATGACTGGCAGGAATGCCAGGCTTCCCTTAGGAGCTTCTATTAAGCTCCCAAAATGGTAGTTAAAGGCAAGTTACTTGATAAACCCACAAAACTTGGAGGCAGAGGCAGTCCTTTACATGCCTATGACTTCTCAGAAGCCTTTAATACGGATGGTTTGCCATGGAAGAACTGGAACAGATCTGTCTTTTCCCTGGAGCTCATGACTTACACCTGGCTTAATCTCACTATTTTGTGTGTGGCCATACTGAAATTTGTCATAGTTGCTCTTACACTCACTTGTGTGTAGTGGACTTGCTTGCCTTCTGAGGGCTTCTTCCACAATGAAAGGAGTGAATTTAAGCCTGTGTCCATGTGGGAAACAACTTCTTTGAGCTCTCCTAAAATCCAGAGTAAGAAAGCCTTTTAGAAAACTGGTAAGAGTTTAAGTGTTACCACTTAAAATTTATACTTCAAGACTATCATGGGGATGTTTATTTCATAAGACATTGACAGTACATCTCCTGTCTGCTGAAACAAAAGTATTTTTGAAGTACTAATGCTCTTCTTAGATAAAAGAGGAGGTTTAATTTGAAAAAGAAAAATGCCTATAAATTATGTTAAGTGTAAGAATTAACAATGTGACAGTTCAGTGCCTGAATACTTCGCAGTGTGAAATCTTTCTTGAGGCAGAGGAAATTTATGTCACTGATTTACTTTTTCTGTGACCCTTGTCTCAATGTCATTGTGGGCAAATAGGCATTTTTATATAAGGTGACAGCCAGAGACTTAGGAGACTTGTTTGACTTTCTATGTAAGGTAGGACTAGTTTCTCACTGCGTTTCTGAGGTATATAATGGAGACATTGCTCCCATTGTAACCATTGCTTTTTCTTGTCTTATTTTGGAGTGTAAGTTCTTTGGAGGAGAGACTAATATATATACGTGGAAAAACATATTTGTACCACCTGGCATGCTGTGATTCTGATCTAATAAGAACATTCCTGAAAGAGGAACTAACTGTGATTGCTCCTTAGTCACTTGTGAAAAAAAAACCAAACCAAAAAACACAAACCCCAACAATCTTTCTTATTAAAGTATAATTCATTAGCATGTTGCAGTTTCATACTGTCTCAGTTTTCAAACTCAAGACAGTGGCTACTTTTTTTTTTTTGAGTATTGCTTATATGTATCAAAGGACAGGTCATGATTTTCTTTGAACAGTGAAGAAAAAAAACCATGCTTCTTAAATAGTTGCAGGTTGTCTTACCTTCAGTAGCCTTATGGATGAGTAAAGCAATGAAAGCATAACACGCTACATGAAAGGTGTAATTAGATAAGTAAAAACATTTGAGTTACTGTGTTGTTTTTCCAAAAAACTGCTGAAAAGTCAAACTATCACTTAATCAATTTTTTTTTCCAACTGCAGATCCCTGTTAAAACTTCTTTACAATCTATACTCTGTGTGTGTGTATGAATGCATATGTGCATCTTATTAGCATGATCTGGTTAATGTAAACAAGATGCTTCTCTTCTACACATAGATGTTTTAAATGGGTAACTAATGAAATTTCTCAACAGTTTGACTGATAGACCAACGCAGCAGTTGTAAACAGCTAAAAAATAGGAAATGCTCAACAGCATTCCTTACAAAGGATATTTTCTGAGTGAGACAGAAAACAGGAACAGTTTATTCAAACAGTGACATCTTAGCCATGAAAATTCAAGAATTACATCTCTGCCTTAGTTGCTGTGGTAGCAATGGTGTAACATATAATTTGAAATTTTGGGTGGTTTGTGACTTATGGATGTTCTTGAAGATTTTGCCAAATATGTTATGGGTGCTGTGTACTCTCTTAACAGAGGTGAAAGACTAAATAAAGACAGATCTGTCTTTGATATATTTAAAGCATGTAACTCAATAGCTTGATTTTCTTCACTTTTTAGTGACAATAGTTAAGGAAACCTGATTGGGGGGTTATACCTTTTTGACTTCAAATCTGTCTTTTTTCTGAACTAATTATGCATCTTCTTTATTGTTCCTCTTATTAGGCATTTTTGATGCTTTCTTCACAATGGTACATTCCCAAATGTTCTTAAAAGGTTCTGTCTTAGGTATAGGAACTTTTGCAAAACTAGTGGTTACACTACATAGATGTGCATTATTGAAACTTCAGCAATGCATTTTACCAAAACACATTTTCCCAAAATTTGTATGTTATTCATGTTACACACTTAAATTATGTTAATACTGAGGAATTTAATGGTTTCATTCCAGTGTACACTTTTGAAATGAATGTGTTTTCTAACCAACCCTTGGATCTCTCCCCATTTGGTAGTATTCTCTTTAATTATGTTGAATGTCTGGCTTCTTATGATCCAACACCCTAGTCTGGCTAATAGTCCATACGCGAAGGTAAATATTCTTCAAGTTGGAAGAATAAATGGGTCAATGTAGAGTGAACTTCTCTTAACTAAATTTTCCATTTAAAAACAAAAGACTGCTTTATGATAAGTAGAGATGTCAGTACTTTTAAATAAAAAGTTAATCCTTAAACAAAATCCCTTTATTCTGACAATGAATGGTATTTCTCAGCTCAGACTTTTGTAATAAGTTCAATTCTTATTCATAAACCATACTCTGGGAAAAAAAAAACCAAAAAACCACCAACAAACAAACAAAAACCACAACTCCCCCCCCAACAAAAAAACCCCCAAACCTCCCCCCTCAATCTGAATAACCAACCAACCAGCCCTACTTACTTGACTCTCACCAGTTTGGTGTCTTCTGTGGAAGACTGCTATTTTTGAGAAATAAAGGGGGGAAAATACAGGGTGTAATAATACATCAAAATCTGCTGTTGTGCTTAAGGAATAAAGATTCTTGTTTGTGTGATGAAAATGAGATGAAAAGCACAAGAAAATAAATATGCTTTGAAACCTTTGTCCTTGACTTTCTTGAAACTGTAATAGGTAAAATTTTCCTGTTATACTGAGTAATAAATATAATAAGTACTTTTGATATATCATTTAATGTTGCTGTCAATAAATGAATCATTATTACGTTTGGAATTAATATATAAACTCCTGGGAACATCCCACATAATAATTTAACATTTTACTTACATATATTCTTCCCAGATGTAATCTTTTTATTTTGTACTCTGACTTTTTTGTCATTGATTGGTTTTCCCCTTTTTTTTTTTTTTGCCACTGCTACCTCTATTTCTGCAGGAGCAAGTAGGTTATTGGTAAGTATTTCGACTAAATCAGACTTTACAAAGTTTTGCCTTAGTGAGGACCTCTTTTTTTTTTTTTTACCCTCACTTACTTAGGTAAAAACTTTGTAGACAACAGACTGATTGTCTGTAAATGCTGTGCTTTCTCAGGTCTCCATTATCGCCTTGTTTGTGTAGTAGAGTAATAGTTCTCAGATTCTCCGAGAGACTTTGTCTTCTGCATGCTTTCAAGCAGCATCATTATCTGTGCTGTCTTCTAAGATGCTGCCTTCTCCTGGGGCTTGCTCCTTTGTTCCTGTCTGCTGCGTTTCAAGTGCAGTGTTTACTTTGTCTCTCCCATTTCTTTTTTCTTAAGACCTCGTATGCATTTTGGCCAGTTTGCTCAGAAGACTTCTCTGCGTCCAACAAGATGCTGTTTCATGTGTTTAGTCATCCTTGTCAACCATTATTCAGCCATTTTCACGTCATACCTCTTCCCTTTTAGCTCTCATTAAATATATTCTCAGCATGGTATAGCCACCCTCTCCTCTCTTCTTATCATACTTCACGTAATTTTGATCAGATTTGTTGTGCTGTACAGTACAAGTTTTCAAGATATTTACTCCTGTGCATTTTGAAAAAGTAGGACTTGATACTTCTGATCTTGGAGCAGCTCTTCCTACACTCCCTTTTCAATGATGCGATTTCTAATGGAAACTTTTTCTTTAACCCTGGTATATTTTTGAAAGTAGTGACTTTATTGACAGTGTGAAGTAGGGTAGGGGAGTGTAGACAGACTGGTTCCTTGCACTTAAAAATTTGTAGCTGTCTTTCCAAATTACTCAGTTACTCAAGAAGTGCCTTACAGTTGTCCTGTCTGTCTTCCTCCACTTGTGTTGTGAAATGATGAGTGGAAAGACCTTTTCCAGGTGTGTGAGGAAAATGTTGCTCCGGGCAATATGAGAAAATTGAGGGAGTAGCAAAAAAAGAAAAAAAAAGAAAACACCAAATATATAGGTTCAGGAGAGACTGGGAATGAGAGAGAATTCTTCCTCCTTGAACTGTGGTAGGTGAGTTAAAAAGAAAAAAAGCAATGGGAATATGGGGCATCTCTGAAGTAAGAGTTTTCAGGCATTTCATTTGCTTAAAAGTTTTCAGACTTCCAAGCTGGCCTGCACTGAGTTATTTGTCATCATCTGATGATGCAAGAACTGAGCTCGTTATACAGGTTGATCTTGCCTGCCGAGCGTAAATAAAATACGTTTGTGCCCTGAACCATTGACTGTGCTTTCTGGCTACTTGCTTTCCAAAGAAGGTAGTCAGTTGGGCTCAAAAATGTGTCACCCTGGCTGAACTTCATATTCAGATAATAGCTCAACTCCACAAGGTTTCACCTGAGTGGCAAGTGGCCCCACTTGTGTACAGAAGCCTCTGAAATGGTGGTAGGGTTAGTTTCTTCCCATACTCCTGATGTTACCCTGCCAGTGTGGCTAGAGAGAGACCTTGCTTTTGTCTCTGCTTGCCGAAGATCTGATTATGGAAAGACATGAGAGAGAAGAAATGTGGCTTTCCTTTGTTGTCCTTGAGTCAGATTTTGGATGGGAGTCATCACACTGACATGAAAAAGTGAAGTGTGTTTCCCTGGGTTCTCTTCCCGGTCCCACTCCCTTGGGAAAGCTGCAATGGAAGTGAAGGATGTTCTTCTGGGCAAAGTCTCATTGTTAAATGGAGTTTTTGGTTGGTAGTTGAAAATATGCTTCTCAAGCATCGTAAGCCAAAAGCTAAAATCGTCTGGGTTTAGGATGTGGGTGCAGACTTTTTTACATGAAAACTGAGGCTTGCTCCCAACCAGAGTTTATACTCACACTTGCCAGTCTTCAGCTGCTTCAGGTCCATTGAGAAACTTGTGGTATGGATCTGTGATGGGAGGGGTGTGACATGTCTTAAATGCAGGTAATGAAGTACTAAGTTAAAGAGTGAATTATAGCTTACAAGTAACTTCAAAAACTGTTCTTGTTTATGTACTTGTCAGTTTGAAAGTGCAGATACTCTAGGACTTTGGATGACAGAGGCTTGAGCAATCCATCATTTAGCTTGACTCCAGATCCCTGTTGATGATGGGATGTGGGGGTAACACTGACCCACAAAACACGTGGTGCTAAAAAGATCTTTTCTTCTCCCTTTGTTGGGTGCTTGCATCAGTCTGAAATGTCACTCTTAAAAGGCTGTTCCTCTAATAACAGCTGTTCTTATTTTTCTGTTAAAAGTTAATATCAATCTTTCCACAGGTCTTTCCTGCCTGTAATTTCATCTTCTGGTTTGCAAGATATATTAAAATCGGGATTTTTTCCTCTCTCTCTTAATGGTTGTGTTCATTCAGTTTCTAAAACTGTGCAGCTGTCAATTATAATCATCATCAGATGTTACTTTTACATTGATATTAGACACCTGAAGTTGTGCAGTTGATAAAGGCTTTATTTATGAGTCAGAAAATGTCTTGTTCAATTTCTCTTCTTCATTCTGTGCTGCATTATTTTTCAGTGATTGCTGCTGAAATCTAAGTTTGCCACTTACCAAGATGAAGGGAGCTGAAGAAGTTATGTAATAAGAGTCTGTATTTCATAACTTTTTGCTTAGGAGATGAAGTATTATCCAAACATATATTTTCTAATTATTCTGTGGACTCCTTAACTGAAATAGTTCAGGTTTACCTTTATCCCCCACTTTATATATCCTCCCTTTCCCATGAGTTCTGTGGGACATTTAAATCAGAAAACACAAGAGAAAATCCCTTGTTTCCTTCATGGAATTCATGGGTTTGTTTACTTCAGGGTTATGGCACAAAAGTGGGGAAGAAAACCCCACTAGATTATGAACCTGAAATCAGTAAGTGCTTATTTGTTCTTATTGAGCCTCAGTTTTCCAGAAAAGACAGATCTTAGAATGTGTTCCTTATTTCTATTTGATTGCCTATTCTCTCCCAAAGTGAGGGGAGTATTTATTTCTTTTTATCTCCAGAAGTCTTTCCAGACAGTGCTGTGTTCTCCTGGCTTAGACAATTGACAACATAAGGAAGGATGGAAGGTAGAGAAATGGATCTGATTTTTCACTGAGAAAAATTTTCTTCCTTAACAAAACTTATGTCCATAAAATGGCAGATTTTCTCTGAGTAGCCATTTGTATTGGTAGCTACAGCACCTAGAAATTTTCCTAGAAAAGGTAGAAGGTTCCCAGGGAATTGGTAATGCTCTTTTTCCTCCTGCTTTCTAGCTTAAAAACATTTTTTAAATGTTAGTTCTTTGTTCTTGAATTTAGTGTGAATTCATTTTCATATTCTCTTTGATGGTTAGGGTAAACATGCCAGGTGAGATGTTAGCTGTGTTAAAGCAATGTGCTTTCATGTACAAAGCTTCCTGGTTTTGAGCTTCCAGAATTACTCATTCTGTTTTTCCATTTTAGCTGTCTGAGGAGAAGAGGGAATTCTGTGGCCATATAACTCTGATAGACCATGTAGTCTTCACTGGACAGTTTATTTTTTTTTTTTTTTTTAATTCTTCAAGTTGTACAAATTTTTTTACAGAGGAGGGGAGTAACAGAATTTTTTCTTGACCAGATCTGTTATTTCACCGAGAATATGAATTATTTCCATTTTTTTTTCTGCTGTTCTTAAAATCTGACTTCATGGTCTTCTACACAGCTGAATAGAAAGGGAAGAAGTGGAAGAAGTAGAGGCATTATGCTTTGACTTTAAAATATTTATGTTATTTTGATATATCTTCTTATTAGCCAGTCTGGATGAAAAAGTATGTGGATGCTGAAGTAGTTGGGGAAAAAACTCCTGCAGCTGCGCTAGGAAAGCAATTCAAATCAAGTATCAGAGTGGTCTTCTTTGGGTCTGTTTTCAGTCAACTTTTTTTTGGAGTCTGGGCACTTGAAAAAACTGAAAATGCTAAACTTGTAAGCACTATGGAGGGAAAAATTTCTGTCCGTAATTGTTTTTAACAAGTTAGAAGAGTGCTCATAATTGATTAAAAATGGCAGATGAGAGTTACTAAAAGTGAGCAGAAATATAACACTAAAAATGGGCCTTGGCTAGCAGCAGTTCTGCTGAAGATTTAGGGGTTGTTGTGACTCATGAGAGGAATGAGCCAATCACCTCTTGGTTTGTTTAAAATGTACCTACCTATATATACACACATAAAAGAGATATCACTGTGTATAGAGAGATCTATATATAGCTAGTGCCTAGTGTAATGGAACAATGTGGTAGGTAAGTATTAATTTCTGCTTAGGACTTGTGAAGTCTTAGCCTGAAAGCTCTGCCCAGTTCTTGGCAATGCACCACGCTAAGGTTGGAGAGAGGCCAGAGGACAGCAAGAGGAATAAAAGGTTTAGGCATCAGGACCTGTGAGGAAAGATTAGAGTAACCTGGTTTTTTCAGACTAGGGGAAAATGATAAAGGATGCACGCTTTCCAGTGTGTGTACATGTGTTTTATACTGAGCAGATACAGACTGTTTTGCATGTCTACTGAACACATAAGTAATCAACTCTTTTTTGTGTTTTATTGTTTCCATTTAGCATCATTATGCAGGCTTTCTTTGTGTGATAGTCATTTTGCATACCACCCTCATACCATCATATTTACTGGATGCTGTGCTTCCAGATTGTCTGTACTTCTTTTCCTAAGTACCACAGACCATGTGTGAATATGCAAGTAACATTTGTCAGGCTTCTTATTCTCAAATACACCTTAGAAAAAGTGTGTGGATGCAAGGATTTCTCCTTTCTTATGACTTCTTTAAATGCAAAACAAGGTGGATTTATCCATCTTATTTGAAAACACAAGGATACAAAGACTTAAAATAGTAATATGCTGCATACTTTAAAAGAGCAGCTGTTCCCACTCTACTTTTAGTTTGGCTTTGGCAGTGTTCCAGTTGATGTTTTCTACTGAAAAGTTACTCTGATCAGTCTTATGCAATCTTTTGTGTTGGTGCAGGTTTTATTTGTGCTTACTCCTTGCTACAACTGCTTAATACTGACTGAAAGGATCATCCAGTCTTCTGTGCAAGTCTAGCACTGCTTCAACGTGTTTCGTTTATGTGCAGTTCTGTGACACTCTGCACTGTGTTGTCTGAAAGCTCTTAGCAGTTCTTTTTTTTGCACCACGAACTAGATATCCCAAAATAAGTGCCAGCATGATTTCGTAAAAATCTTAGAGATCCAGGAGTTTGTTATTCGTTGGATGTTTTATGTTTGCTCTGCTGTGCTCTGAAGTGCAAGTTAAGCTGTATGATGTTTGCAAAACAAGGCAAACACCGTAAGGTATCACTAAGAGGTTGAAATTGGTACAGATAGAATGAGTGGCCACCCGTCAACCTGTCCCTGTGGGTAGTTCCTAAGCCTGCCAGAGATTAAAATTATGAGTTTGGTAGATGGATGTGAGAGAAGATGGGATTTTTTTGATAACTGGAAGTTCACTTGCAAAAGATGTCCAAATCTGAAGAAAGGGATACATTCAAGAGAGAATGAGAGACGGAATTCACCTCTGACACAAGCCCTGATACTTAGGCAGGTTTAGTTATTTCAAACTTTCTGTGCCTCCTTGGGATTTTCTAGTAGCTGTACTGCAACTTTCTGTTCTGTCTCCATTTCTTGTAATTTTACTTTTTTTCCCAGGATTTTGGTTTTGTTTTAAGTAACGTATTACTTTCAGTATTGTAGTCTGGGTTTTGAAACTAGATGGTGGGAGCTTGTAAGAGCTTGGCTGCCTGCCCTCCTTAAGATGGAGTTGTAAAAGTCAGCTAGAGGTGTGTGCTTGCTCAGTTTTGGTGCTCATTCTTTAGTGCTGCTGTTCTGTAGGGAATGGGGTGAGAGGTGGTTCTTCAGCTGACTCAGTGTGTCACACGCAGAGTTCTCTACTATGGGAGAACGAAGGACAACTTTGCAGAGATGTGCCAACAGTAACAACACTAATACAAAGGGAGTAGTTTATCATCTTGGATAAAAATAAGGGATGCTGTGAAACCAACTCCTTCCTAAGAGCTGGATTGTTACCTAGAACCATATATTATCTGTTGTGCTCTCCTTGTAAAGAGAGTGAGAAAGCAGTTAATTGAGTTTCATAGGTTTTTTGAAGATGCTTCATGTGGTGCTACCTCATCTGATAACTACTTCCACTTTGTTGCCCAAATGTCTGTGAATGCATTCTTTACCTACAAAACTCAGTAAAACAAGTCATGTAGAGAGCAAGTTATTTCTGACCTGTTGCTGATTGTTAAAGTCATGTGAAACCTTCTTTAAGTTATTGGAATTGTTCCTTGAGATGAAGTTAAAAACAAACACAGGCTATAAATGTTGTTAGCCTGCTGGGCAGGGGTACAATAGAGTCTTTGTTCTTACCGAGTACTTAATTGTAAACTGGGTCATGAAACTGTTGCCTTCTGATTTGAGGAAAGGTGGGAAATAACCAGCTTTTTTAAGGACCTTTAACTCACTTGTGGATGTTGATTGATTGTTCACTTATTTATATTTTTCAAATGTGTTTAGAATAAAGTCAATATTGTGTCTGTAGTCAAAATACTCTGTTCTTTGGGGTTACTAAAAGGAGTTGGAAATAATAATTTCCTTTACACAAAACTTATACTACGCATCTCTTGGGGAAGATGGCTAAATCCGGGAGCTGGATTGCAGCGGAACATTGTGAAGGAATGAGAAATTGGATTTCACTTGTATTTAAGGAATGTTTCAGCAAGTGTTGTGAGCCCAAGGCTCTTTGTCTGCTATTATGCTAGTCTCTGGCATGCAGCTGATTCTGGTCACTGGAAAAGCATGTTTTCCACAAATATACCTTTTACCTCTGTCATCCAAGTTGCTCCTTAAAGTTTAGTTAAGTGTGATGTCCTCTATTCTTTGGGTTCTTCGGTTCTGCACACTGAGTAGAGCTACAGCAATCAGTTATCCCAGACTTGCTGTGTCAGGAGGATGTTTGTAGTTGTTTAACCATTACCTTGACATTCCCCCTGATACAGGACAAGCCACAACACAATGTATTGTTAAAATACTTACTGAGTTGCCTGAATGCAGATGGTTCACTAGGTTTAAGGGCAGGTGCATGGTAGCTAAAGCACATTCATCTGAATACTCTAGGTGGATAACCAGAAAGATTTTTCACAGCGGTGTGTCTTCAAGCTTGGTTTTAAGTAAAAACCATATTATTGTTATAATTATCATTATTACCATTATTATTTACTCAAGCTCTCCCTTATTTGAATTAGAGTATTTCCTCCAAGAATTCCTGGGATATGTACCTTCTTAATAACACTTAATTTTAACAATACTTCTAAGGACCTGTTGGTGGTTGTCCCTGCCCCCTGTCACTCCCAATTACATGTGCTGATGACTCTAGGGGATAAGCTAGAGGAGTTCTGTCCAGAAAGCAGAGGGAGCCTGTTAATGACTGTCTCAGTGCTTAACTAGCCATGAGCATAAATGTTAACTTGCTGTAATGCAAACACGCCCTTCTGTCACAGCAGGACTCAGTCTGAAAAATATAAGGAAGTTACAGTTTTTTTCACATCAAACTGTTGTCAATTATGCCTTATAGGAGCATATAAATGAGAATAATGTATGGGTCTTAAGTCTAGTCAAAACCCAGTAATCAGCAGCATTAGGGTGATAAAGAAAGAGAGAGAAAATTTACCCTGGGCCAGTTTTTTAAGAAACCCTTAACAAAACAGTAATGGGTGGGTTTGGGTGTTTGGAGGACTGAGGCACTAATTTTGATTTTAGTCATGTTGAGATGTAGCCTGGGTGAAGAAGGCTACACAGTGGCTGAAAGGTCACTGATAAAGCCTTCAACAAGTAGATTAATCCTTTCGGCTTGTTTTTCCAAAAGATGTGTTTGGCTGTGCTATGCTTATTGATCAATCATTGTAACTGTTGTTTGTAAAGATGTGGGTTGGGGAGGAGGATTAAAATTAAGGAGAGAAGAGCAATATTTAAACTGAAGTGTAAGGTTGACTCAAAGAAGAAATAGATATTTCTAAAACTGGAAGAAGCAGAACTGTACTTTATCTCAGGAAGTGGTTTCCAGCACATGTTCAGCTGCTGCCTTGAGTTTCTTATGGCTGTTACTAGCTGCCCTCTTTGCCTTGCTTCCTATTAGTTGCCCATAAGAAATCAATAATTTTCTTGGTAAAGGAAGTGCAGTACTTGTATCAAGTGCTAATGCTTCAGGTTAGTTGCTTGATCTACATCTGGATAATAATTAACAATAATGATGTACATTCTCAGGCATCAGTAACTTGAAAGTGCAGCATCAAGTTGCTCGTCATCCTTGACTGACTCGGTTTATTGTGGACTCCCAAGGTTAGAAGTACAAAAGTAAGGGCAACCAACTAAAACATGTGGGAGCAAGCCCAGATGGTCATGTTGGTGGGAGGTGCAGTAACCTTTTATACAGGCCTGCATCATTACTCTTCACCAGCGTCAGAGGAAAAGTTGTGCCTTTGTAATGAGCATGGATGTAGTTTAGATACTTCTGCCAAATGTTGTCCTATTGGACAGTCTGCCTGTAGGTGTACTCCTTAACAACTACTATGCATCAAGATCCTTGTTAGTGTTTTTTTTGTCCCTCACTTGTGTGTTAATTATTCAGCAGATCAAAATCAATCAGGCTTTTCTGTGGACTGTAAAAGTTGTCCAGACGATCGTGTCCTTTAACTGCTGTCTTTAACAATGATATAAATTAAGGTATTAAGCACTTTTGTCATAGACTGTTATGCAGTTGCATCACAATCCAGACTGTCTTAATTATTCTTTACCCCATGTTGCCTGAGGCGGTGACCTCAAAAGCTAAACAAGGTCATGCTTGGCTAGGATGAGAGCAGTCAAACAAATACAGTGCTACAGGAAATATTAGTGATTCAGTAGGTGAGGCAACACCCCTGAGTTAATATTTTCCCAGTGCCCCAGACTGGTAAAAGATGCTCCAGCTTGTATGATGAGACGTAAAACCGAGATCCTTGGTTAAAGTTTCAGTGCAATTCCTAGTAAAAATGAACATGTTAATTCAGGGTTCCTACCCAAGTTCGAATTTTAATGGCTGTGTCCTCCATACGTTTCTAATTTCTGTTTTAGTAGAGTCGTATGAGCCTCTTGCTCCTGCCCTGAATTGTTCTTAAAGTTGTTGGGAAAGTTTGTGTTCCAGAGGTGCTAACAGTGTTTGCAATTGCCAACAGAATGATTTCCAGCAACAGTGGTCCATTTTGATATCTTTTGAAATCAAGGGAATCATATTTATATAAGAAATATCAGGTCAAAAAGGAAAAGCTCCCAGGATTTCTTTTTTCTTCCTTTTAATGTGTGCAGAATAGTTTTTTGGCTTGAATATATGTATTTGCTACATGGTTGAGTATGCTCACACTTACATGTTTTTATTTTCCATAGGATTCAAGTGCCCTGTATGTTCAAAATTTGTATCTTCTGATGAAATGGATTTACATCTTGTGATGTGTTTGACAAAACCAAGGATAACCTACAATGGTAAGAAGGAAGTGAGCTGATAATTTTTTATTAATTTTAAACATCAGTGTGATAATAATCCTTTACTTAATAAGATATTCTGGTAACTAGTTTGGTGGACTCAGAAATTATGGAGGTTTTTTCCTTGTAGTTTACCTTTTCAAATTAATTCCTAAGAACTTGGTCTTTTTATACTGCATGCCAATGTAATTTGCCCTGTGTTCCACAAATATAAAATTATTCTTATTTGAATGTGTTTATTCAATTTTTGATGATTGGTCAGTGTGTGTTTATTGTCCACTTGAGATATGTGTAGCTTACACATCCTTTCATCTAATGACATCAAGTAGTGAGGTGGGTCAGTTGAGTCTCCTGGGGACTTTATTAAGGACTGTCACTTGACATGCTGTGCATTTACACATTATTCAAGAAAATTACCCTTTTGTGAATGAACGAAAGAACTCCTCCTTCTTCAGCAGATTGCATATGTGTTACTTCATAAAGACTAGTTGTATATTTTTGTTATTTTAATCAAACTGGCCAATATCAAATGAATTGCCTGTAGTAGTGCTGTTTTTTCCCCCTACTACTAAGCTCTCCTTCTAGGCAACCTTTAATGCAAGGCCAATAGGGCTTCTGCCATTGGGATCAAACCTTTCTACCACTGTGGCTGAGGCTGACACTCAGTTCTATGGTGAGCACACAAAAATGCTTCAGGAAACTAGGAATTAGAAAATCTCAGTGAAATTTTAGTGCCTGCTTTGGCAGAAAATCTTACAGTGCATCTTCAATGAGATTATTGCTCACCAGTGATCAGATGTGAGAGCAGAATGCAGTTAGGAAGAAATTGTAGAGAGGAGAGGGAGCTGGACTTTTTTTGGAGGTGCACAGCAAGAAGCTGAAAGTTGATGCTCATGAGTTATTCTAGGGAAAAATCTGATTCAGTATAAAGTAGAAATGTCACATAATTAGGTTGGTCAAATGCAGTAGTAGGCACTTGAAGAGGTTGTGTAACCTCCATCCTTGAGCAATTTAGTTTAACTTGGTCGTGCTTTGAGTGAGGGACTGGACCAGAAGACCACCAGAGGTCACTTCCAACATAAGTTATTTACTACATAAATAACCTGCAGTGTTATGGGCTCTTTGACCCTCCAGGCAACTTGCTTTTATGGTATTCTACACTGAACGTTTTTATTGGTACAAGACTTGAATGGTTGTGCCCACCTTATTCTTTGTCTGGCTGGCATAATGCTGTCCAATACTACTGGGCCTTAATTGCAAAAATAATTTGAAATCATATGCTTAGAGTTGTGAAATCCATTTGAAAGCACAGTACTTAGGAAAAGTAAATATTTTTTTTTTCTTCCTGGTGTTACCACACATATATTTGAGAAGGTTGACTTCATCTAACAGAGAGAGCTTTTTCTCTATTTGTTTTTCCTTTTTAAATTTAGGTCTGAGCATTTTCCAAGGTAAGTTGTGTACTGAGGGATGTTGGACATTAGAGAGAAGAGAAGCAGACTAGTCACCCCAGTCAGGGTGGGATAATGCACTTGGGATCAGTTAGGGTGGAGCCGGAGAAGGCAGACTGGCAGAGAACAAGCTTTGGCACAAATCCATCCGATGGGGTGTGCACAAATTATGAGTTGACTGACTGAAATCCTTTGCCCCTGCTGCTTCCTACATGTACATATGAGTGCACTCATCTGACTAACTTTTGTTTGAAGATATGGCAATTACATAATGTAACCTCTCAGTATCATTTGTGATGTTTGTTTGAATCACAGTGGTGCCATATTCAGACTTCTTTCCTTCCTGCACTGTTTCTCTCAGCTGACACACTGCTGGTTGGAGCTCCTTTGGGCCATCTTGTTACCTTCGCACAGTTTTTTAAGTCAGTAAAGGAGCAGAAGTAAAGCCTGTGAATGGCAGCTGAAGCCACTCTGGATAATCTGTAGCGTGACAAAAGCGGTTGCAGGCAATGCAATGAGTTAGCATGTCATAATGTGAGCAGCATGTCATCTCTCGGTTTAGGAGTGTGTCTGTGAGCCTCAGAAACTGATTCTAGGAAATGGTTATGTAAGCGTGAAATAAGAAAACTATCAAATTAGGTAGGCTGGTTTAAGAGAGATACTCACTTAGAATATATGGTCTCATTTTCATAAACACTTCAGAGAAGTGCATATTGATCCTTGTGGCTCCAGTTGGTTAGCTCCTGGAGTTACGGACTAAATCTCAAATTATAGCCTATGGCTGGCTGTTTAAATTACTGCAGCATGAAGAAATTGAGGATATGGCTTCTGTGTTGTGCAGTGTTCAGTTGCTATTTTGTGGTACAGTTGTGGTCCCTTTAATGAGGTTAATGAAAGAAAGTTAACTAGCAGATTGGTAACTTAATGCTGCCATGATTTCAGGCCCAGACCTGCATATGAATGTCTATATGCATGCTTTTTTTTCTTGTCTATTTAACTGTTTGTCATCATGAGATCAGTGATGAATCTGCCTTTTTCCATAAGCCAATGGCATCTCAAGTTTTGTTTTAGAGAAGAAAAGATGCTGTTTTCAACTTTTGATACCTTCTTCCAAAATGGAAGGCATCTCTTTATGCTTTACTTTCTCATTGTTATCTTGGCCTTATGCCATATATACTCAAATAGAGCCAACCAGGCATCATTTGCTTGTGTTGGTCACTAATATTTCCCAGTCCTATTATCACTAGAAGGAAAAAGATATTTTTCTTTTTCTTTGCTTTTTTCGCCTCACCTTCTTTTGCCTCTGAGTTTTGTGTTGCAAGTAGCTGAAGGGAGCCTTAGACTTTGCAGGTGCATATATAGAGAATGAGCAGTTGGATTGACTGCTTATGTCTAGTTCTGTTCTAGATCTTTCCTCATGGTGCTGTAAATGTATTAGTTGTTCTGTCTAAGAAACACGAGGTAGCAAATTGGATGTATTTTGTCATTCTGAGAAGACAAATCTTTCTTTTTAAATATGAGTCTGAGGCATACAGTCTCCCCCAGAAAAATGTACAAGACTGCTTAGTTGTGATATGAAGTTTAAATAAATTAATAAGTCCTCCCAGCCAATTGCTAATTGGTTTCTGAGCTACCTTTGTGCATTGCATTTGTCAGTTGAAAGGGTCAGTGAACTGCAAACTCGGGCAGCTGTCTGATTTACATGTGTTTTCTGAAAGAGTGGTCAGAAAATTGTCTCAGTTCTATGCTGGAAATTGTGCTGATTTTCATATAAATATATCAGTACATTTTATTAGCCTTATTCTTTCAAAATCATGTGACTTGCCTGCAACAGCTATCTCATTGCTGACTCAATTTGGCCTGTAAAAAGAGCTCTTTCTTTTTTTCTGTGGGACTTTGTTCCACGTTTCTTAAACTACTTGTGGTGTTCACACATGGACCAGTATCTAGGCATTTTTTACAAAAGCTGGTTAAATGAATGGTATTGTGCAAAAATCATTGTGGTGTTTGGTGATACTGTCTTAAAAAACCTTTCTTAGCAATTACCAAATGCTGTTACTTGCTGAGTTGATGAGGAGCCAGAGTAGGTCCCATGCACTGGTTAACCACAGGTTGCCAAAAGCCAGTTTTATGAAGAAAGCGCTAGTTGACAGGGTTTTTTAAAAAAAAGACTGCTAAAATATTGTGTAGCCATACCTATTCCTTTGAGCTTCTCCACAGTGTTAAAGGAGGCCCCTTGCACCATCTTGTTCAAATTTGTCATGGTGAGCTAAGCAGGGAGCCCAGTTTGGGACTACCCTGTGAAAGGTGTTGCTTACACTGTAGCCCTGTGTTTTGGTCAGGCAGGGGCATTTTTGTGCATTTCCTCAGTGGTTTGTAAGCAACTTAAACTCCTTGCTGATGATTAGAGGTGCCTGGTGAAGTTTGGGTTTTGAATATAATTATTGTTTCTTTTGTGTTGTTACAATAGTGGTACAGCTTTTTTCACTGGAAGATGTTTTATGAAAAATAGAGGAGACACAGGAGAGACTTGTGTCTTTAGATGCTTTACAACAAATGCACCCAATTCCTTCTGATGAAACCCTGCAGTTGGCTCTGAAATAATTCTGGTTTTCATTTCTAAATTCCTTTGTTTGTTTCTCAGCACACTTTGTAACACTCCATTATTTTTATTATTAATAGAGGGGCCCTCAGAGGGCAGGGATAGCAGCCTGGCACCTGGCCAGATGGGGAAGCCAGTGACCCTGGAGAGCTGGGGAGAGCCAGTCAGCTCACTAGACTGGTTGGCTGGCTTGGCGAGCCGGCCTTTCCTCTTTCAAAAGTTTTGATTGAATTAGCACATTCCTGTGGAATATTTTGGGTTTCATCAAGTCAGCACTTTCTGTTGGAATGGTGTTCTACTGGAAAGTTTCTAAGCCGATCTCCTCAAAGCCGCTCGCTCAGGGGTGGTGCTGCTTTGACACCAGTGCTGCTCTTGCTCAGGCCACTCTGCATTTCATTCACATATGGCAGTGGGTCTGATTTATCTACTGAGGTTCCTTTTAAAGGGAAAAGCTTTCACTGGTGTAATTCAGAGAGGAAGAATGTTGAGACATCCAGTGCGTGAACTGCTGAAGGATTTTCCTTACTTGAGTAAGGGCTTGGTAATTTTTCTTTTTAAATCACAATAAGTGAAATTTTTTAGACCTATCATACTGAAAAACAGCAGGAGATCAGACATCACAGACAGCAGGGATTACAGATATGATTTTATATTAAGAGCTTATCCAATTTCTTTGAAATGGAGAATTACTGTGTGGGAAACTGTTACAGACTGAATATTAAAAATTAGGGTATGTGTTCCAGAAGGAAAATCAGGAATGGAACTCAATATTCTCTTCCAGTCTGGCAATGTACTGTGTTTTCTGGGGTGTTTGGTCTATCACCAGGCAGAAATAGTCAAATGCTCCCATGCCATCTAACTAAATTCACAGAATCAGAGGACATTCTGAGTGAAAGGACCCACAAGGATCATTGAGTCCAGCTCTTTAAGTGCATGACCTACACAGGGATTGAATCCACAGCCTCGGTGGTGTTAGCACCATGCTCTGACCAGCTGAGCCAATCTCAAATTGACTTGGGCCATAGCAGTGCAATTGATTCAGATTAGCGAGGATGCAAAGCAGGGTTTTGGTGTGATTTAAACACACAGATTTTTGTTCTAATTCAGTTTGAGTTGGGGTGAGTCTTATGAAGAAAGCATTTCTTGCTGGGACTGCCACATGCTGAGGCCTGCATGTGAGCAGGTGTCAGAATCTTGAGCTGGAATCTGTGTAAGCAATAACCCTTCCAGAGGAGTTGTCAGCATCCGAAATGACAACTACAGCATGCACCTTGATCAAGAGTAGATACTTAAATACTGGCATGAATCACCTAAAGGACTAAATAAAAATATTTTGGAAACATTCTTTGTGAATGGGGCTGACCTAATTTTTACTAACACAAGTTACAGGCTTTGTTGACTGCTGTCTGTTTCAACATCTTTGGGGCAAGATACTTTTGCCAGAACTTGTTGAGTTCATATTACTCAGTAGAAGGAAACCAGTGCACCGTAACCTAATGTTTGATTCTGGTAGTCCTGCCCACTGCAGTGACATGATTTCCTTGGTCATTTCTGTGCACCAAGGGAGAGTATTTTATTCAGCAGGGCTGATGCTCTCAACTGTTTTGACTGATGCACTCAACAAACTTCAGGAACGTAAAGAATTATTAACTTCAAGTTAATTTCTCTGCCAGGGCTCCTGAGATCATACCCTGAAAGACCTTGCAAAAGGGCATCTTGCCAGTCTGCCTGGAAAAGCTTAAGCCTTCCTCCTTGTCCTCATCCTTTAATAGGACTAGACTTTCAGCAGAGCAGTACAAAATAATGCTAAGGCAGACCAGTTATTTCATTCCACTTTATCCGAGGTGTAAAATTCTCCATAGAATTTCTCAGTACTTTCATTTTAAAAGTTTAACAAGCTCCTTGGCTAAAAGTTTCTAGCTTCTTACTGTGCCCTAGGTGGTTTTGTGCTCTGTCCTCAGGGATGCTGGGGAGGCAGAAGAGCATACTTTAAAAGGTAGTTTAACAGAACATGTAAAAAGACACTTATCCCCTGCTTGGAGTTAAAATAGTGATATTTACTCTTTCTTTTGATCTTGTGTACTTGTGAACATCCTCCAGAGTATGTAGGAGGTTCATTCAGTTTCCCTAATGCTTTAAAACTGTTTTCTTCCATAGTTCTTGAAAATATAAAGAACCGTTGAACTCTGAGATTTTGTTTAATGTGGTGACACTAGAACATTACTATAGCAAACAAAATTTTCATCTCAGACATTTGCACAGGTGTTCTTCTGTGAATTAATGTCATATCAGCTCAGACTTTTCATAGCTTGTCTTGCAAATCATCATTAAATTTGAGGAGGGAATTGTCATTTTAAGAAGGGGAATTGTGTTTGAAGTAATGTTTGATTAAAATATATTGACTGGTTTGTACTTTCTCCCTTTGGGAATTGTTGGTAATGTTTGAAAAAGAGCAAACTTTCACTGATGTTCACCAGTCTAGGCCAGAGATAGCTATTTGTCCAAACCAGACTGCCAAGAGGAACAGTGGCAAACTTAATTTCCTACTATCCCAAATCTCAACAGTTTTTGGTACTCCTCACAGAGGAGTATGTAAGGGGACTGTGACAGAGCGTCACTGCAAAAGCAGCCTGTTATATTTCCAGGTTTGTTGGGAAGGGAGTTTGTTCATCTTAAAGAGTAATGCTGATAAATGTCATTAAGTAAAAGCACACTCTAGTTCAACTTGTGCAACCTGTGCCTGCCTGCTAAAGGGAGGAGGTAGGACCTGCTTCAGTGACCCCATTCCAGCCTCAGTCACTGGATGAACTGGGTCACTCTCTTACAGTGTGGAGTTGCAGCACTTTTAGAGGCTGCAGTCTCTTATCTTTCCTCCACACCCACAAACTGTCAACCCTTTGCTGTGGAGCCAGAAAAGTAAGCTGTGTGTTTGTAATGGTGTGGCTGTGAAGAAAGCTCATCAAATGGGAACACAGTGTAACTGAAAGGGAAGTACTTTGAATGTCTGGAGCAGCAGTTCCCAGAACTGCAGACTGCCCTGTTTATCTCAGTAAGATACACTCTTGGAAATGTAGTGGTGGTGGTTGAGGTATCAATATCGCTTACTATTTTGCTTTTCATGCAATAGAAAGGGAGTTATAGATTTGTGAAGAAGCTATGACAGCTCACTTTCGTAGTTCGGGTTAGAAATGCTCAATAGATGATGCTGGATTTTCTTTCTTCTGTGATGAAGTAAAATTGACGTAGTTGGATCCTGCTGAGGACACACTGCAGAGATCACACCTATTGATATCTTAAACTTTTCTCTGATTTGTTGTGCATGTGACTTACTCTTTTAACAAACCTTTGGGGGCAAGTATTGTCTGCATACTTTCCCTTCAACCAGGCCTAAATCTGCTAGACTGAGCTTCCTGTGATAAAGCCGTGGCAAATCACTCCTAGCCAAAATAGCTGCAGTGTCACATCATACTTAATTCAGTTCTTGAGAGCAGGACATTTTTTCCTTTCAGTACACTGGAATTGCCTTTATATAAATGCATACCTGTGCCATGGGAATATTTTATATACAGCACTGGATAAATACAGTAGAGCTTTAGACAGCTATAGAACAAGCCTGCTTGTTTTGGAAATAGAGAAAATGGGATCATTCATGTGCTGAATAGCTCAAGTTATTTCTTTTACTTACATGCTACTCCTTAACCTCACATACTGCTGTTTTCTGGCTGTTGCACTGACAGCGCTGCTGAAGCCAAATGCCAATTCTTGTCCTAGAAAATGACTGATACACCTGTGAAGCAGTGCTGCAAGGAACATCTGCCCGAGGAGTGGTGCAGATGGGGTGAAGAGGGGAGCTGCTACCTGCACTGTGTGTCATTGTGGCTCTCTTACATAATGGCAGTGCAGTGCAGCAGCAAGCCAGGGACAGCTCTGTCCGCTCGCTGTGCTGTGACTCCACATCATGTGATGCAGGCAGACAGGAGCTACCTTCCATGCCTTGCACTTAATCAGTCTTTAGCTCTGAGAGGTCATTCAGAGGATGTCATAAATCGCAGCTGCAACTGCTGCAGTCTTGTGACTGCTGGGAACTTAGCTCCAGGGGAAATAATGTTCCTTGTTTTGCTAGTTTTGTATGGTAATTCTGCAGTCTTCAGAGCTGATACCTCTAAAACCTTAAGATTTTACTCATTTGCTAGCAGCAATCTGCCTTTTTTTTTCCGCTTTGTTGCCCTGTGAAAACAAAACCTTGAAAATATCCCTTTTCTAATAATAGAAAATGGATTTCATTGGCTGGATGTTGAAATAAAACTACTTGAAATCATTGGCTTTTAAAATATAAATGCCAGACTTCGTCTCACTGAGATTTAGTGATCTGTAGGAATTTCATGGTATTTCCTTCCCTAAATTCCTCACAGTTTTGCAGATTATGTGCAGATCAGTACTTTCTTCTCTTTTTTTTTTTTCTTTCTTAAAGAAATATAAAAGAAAAACAGGCACTCCTGGCTCAGAAACTGCCCTAAGGGCAGATCAATTTGAAAGTATTGCCTGAAATGTCATTTGTAATTTATTTTTTCTTCAGATTAAAATCTCGCTTTAAAACCTGCTACCCTTTGATTACTTAAATATTCTTGTGCTTCTGAGCTGCAGACTCAGCCCTTCAATGTAGAAAATAAGTCAGTCCTGCTTTCGTAGAGGATTTCAGTGATAAAACAATCCAAACTCTTCAGAAACAAGCTGGGTGAAACACTTGCTTGTGTGGTAGAGTACTCTCACTTCTGAACTGGGTGTTATTATCACTGCTTACACAGGAGAGATGATCAGATTCTAGTATTTTTAGCAAAACCCAGTGATTCTAGAACAGGCTGTAAATTGCCCACTGACAAGGGTACAAAATACTAGACTTGCCTGTTGTATCCTCCCTGGAGGAACCTCCTTGTTCCCCAAGGTTTGCATAACTTTGTCTCACGTGGCTACAGATTTGCTCATCTTCAGAAATAACCCCAAGTTCTAACACACAACTGAAACATGAGAAACTTCACTCGTGTTTAGTGCTGAACTGTATTGACATTCACAAAACCTTGTTAAAATTTCCTCATAAAAACCTCAACTTCCATTTTAGCCCTACACTAACAGCTATCTGTAATTTGAAGCTGTATCAGATTTTCATCATTTTGACCATGTTTCTCATGCCCTCCTTCTTTGTGTGAAGTTTCATTAGATACTATTTATATGTAATGTTAGGTATTTGATAGCCTTTGTGTAGCTAAGTGAGAATGTATTCACTAATAATTTTTAGCCCATAAATGGTATTTATTTGTTTGGAATGAGGAGATGGAGGAATGAGTTGTTTGATTAACACTTACCTTTTTTCTTCTCCCCAGTTCCAGGGGAGTCTGTTTTAATGTATGGCTTTATTAATTGAAATGATGTTATAATGGTGTTCAATAGTTTTGGTAGCCCCTAAATTGAAAAAAAAGGAGGAGAAAATAAAACTCCAATATGGCTGTAGAAATATACTGCTAGATTATGGGCATGTAACTTGAAACAAATACTGGAGAAGTGTTTTTGGGAATTTTGCTTTTTTAAACATATCTTCTGTTAATCTTCTGTTAATCTTTTTGTTATTGTTCATGAATTATCATGATTGCTGAATACTGTTGAAATTGTGCTTGTTTTTTATTTCACTTAGTTGCTTTAAAATTTAAAGAAATATTTATTGGTGGTTTGGTTTTTTGTTTAGGTTTTTTTTCCTCCTCTTGCAATTCAATACCAACATACTCAGTACCTCACTGGGTAGTAATAACCTGTAGGTACCTGTTAGCACCAGAAATACTGTATCTCTATGTTTGCTGCAATAAATTATAATACTGTATAATGGGTTAGTGTAGAGCAGAAAAATGGAGATAACTTTGAAAACTCTGACTCAATATCTGATGTTATCAGACCCGTTTTGCATTCCATCTATATCACAAGGATAATTGCATTTAAAATAGGAATAGCTTGTAAAAAGCAGTCTGTCTGCTGTGAATAGAAAAGACAGACAAGTAAAAATTATGCAGTGATTTATATCCTTGTCTCGTGTATGCACGTTAACACCAGACATTGTGTTAACCTGGAGAATGCTGATCTGGAGCCTACTGGGAAAAGTACCTTCTAGGCCCAGCACCTGGCTCTGGGGTTAATAATCCAGACTTCATGCACACTGAGTTTTGGCACCAGTGTTTTCATTGTGTGTTGCTTGGTAATGCTTCATATCTTCCCTAAGAATAGTGTCTTAGTCACACACACCTGCTTTTTCTCCCCTCCTTCTGTTTTACCTTAGGCTCATAGTTTCATCTTTCATGCCATCTCCCTGTGCACTCATTTTGCATCAGATCAAACCAAACTTCTCTGCGAGCTTGCAATGAGTCAGTTACTTGGCCAATGTTAAAAGACTGGAAAAAAGACTTGGCAAAACTCACTGTGCTCAGGGCACCTGTAGGAAGCCTGGAATAGGAACCTGGAAAAGGACAAAGTGAACAAAACATGGAATCAAGTCCTTCATCCAACTTCAAAACAAGTCACCATTAAAGTAACCCATGTTGCCCAGACTAATAGGGATAGATAACTTCATCTAAGCTGCTTTTCATTCCCTCTCTCTGCCTCTGTCCAGGGACACACTTATTACCCTACCCTTTCCTTCTGTGAAGTTTTTTAATGCACTTGTTCTGTCTGCCTTCTGTCAGGTGAGAGTTCTCACAGATTTCATTAGGCCAGCATGTCCCCATCATACTCTTAGTTCATGAAGAATGAAACTTCTTAATTGAAAATCATTGCAAAGCAATTTCTATGGTTTCTGACCGTAGTTTCTGTGATGGTGAGTGGTTGAAGACTTGCCATTTGGAAAACTGTTCTCTGCAGTCTTTTTGGTCTCCTTTTATGTTGGGGATTAAATAAATTTAGTCACTTTAAAAAGCTGACAAAGCGAAAGGGATTTCCTGAACTCAGTGGGGATCTTTTTGTACAGCCTCATCAACATCCTGCACTTGTGAGATCTTCTCCAACTTAGATCTTTCCTTCAGCTTGATCAGACAGTCGCCTTTTGTTGTTTCGTCTGCCACATCTGTCCTCTGCCTTACCTGCCAAGTTTTTAAGAACACTATTGGTGATAACATCCAGTCTTGATTTGGAAAAGTTGCTCATTTTAACAGACTTGGAGCATCTGAGTGAAGTCTTCCTTCTGACTGTAAAGTTATTGGAAGAGACTTGTTTCTGCACTGCATTTGAAGGAATTCTTCACTTTTCTCTGACCACAGCGGTAGCTTTTTTTCATGAAATCATTAACTCAGATACCCAAGTGATTTAGTACCAGAAAAACCTTCTGCAGATAAGTATTCTTGGGGTTATATGCCTAGCTGGTTGTGGTGGGGTTGAGGTTTTTTCTTGTTTTGGTTAGTTGGTTGGGTACTTGTTTTATTGGTGGGTTTGGGTTTATGTTTGGTTTCGGGTTTTGTTTTTTCTTACCTTTAGTAAAGAAGTTATCTGCTATGCAAGACAAGCTGGAATGCAGGTCTCTCTCATTTTTCTTGAGTCTACCCTGCTTGGTAACCCTTCCCGTTGCTTAAGGGGGAATCTGTGTGGTTCACCCACCTTTGAACTGGATTTCTGGATTGCAATCCCAAATTTTCAACAGGCCTAGACTGATTTTTCATCTATCATAGCAGTTTCTTAGTGCTGGTATGGATTGTAGCACTTAAATATTTTGCTTTGTTTTACTCCTGAACAAACAAAACCAATATAAGATACTCATGAGTGGATCCCACACTGGTATTCTTTCTTGCCTGCTTCTATAAGATTCCATCATCCCAGCTCAATCTCCAGCTGTCTGTAAGAAGCAACCCTCCCTGAATTCAGCAGACTGTCAGCAATACATGCTGGTTGCCTCTGGCCATTTAATCAACCACTCCTCCTTTTGTAGAATACTTGTGGTGTAAGATCCTTTTTAATGGTAAACTCAGCTTTGAGAAGTGTAAATCATTCGTACCTGATGGAGCCAAGGAGGATGTGTTCCCCAGGTGATCCTTTCTTTACGCTGTTTCCTAAGGTATCTTGTTTTGCTGCTGTTTTGTTTCCTGTGGGTTTGCCCCTTTACATGCTGCTTTTAACTCCTGACATTCAAGATTAACACCCAATAACCTGAGAGGTCATGTAATACTGATGAAAAACCAAAGAAACAGCCTCAAGGCAGCTTCCTTACTCTATGCAATGAAGCAGCTTTGTTTCAGACAGAATGTGCAGGGGTGCACCGTTCATGGTGGGGTTTCATGGTGGGGCACAAGTTTGCTACAGCTGCATTCAAGACTTTTTCACCCAATTGCCTCCTGAGAAGACAATATTTAGAAGTATTATCTCTCAGATGTAGTGTTTCTGGTGAGAAGGGGGTAAGCCTTTGGACAAAACACAGCATGCCAAGGAAGACTTGTCAAGAACGAAGTACCCCTTGGATCGTTCAAAAAACAAATATATGTCAGTTCACTTGAGGTGGGGACTTAGTACAAGATGAGTAAGGCTGGCAAAAAGTCTCTACATCATGTTCTGGAGCACAAGACTGTTTATTTGTGATTCATTTATGAACAGTTGCCCCTACCTTTGGCCCCTACCTGGACCAAAATTTGACAATTTAAAGGCATGGTACTTAAAAACGTGGTGAATGGAACTTATATGTAGAAGCCAGTGGAACAGGAGAAAGTTATTTAGCTATCTTGAGATGATTTAATGCCCAAAGGCATCTCAAACTGCAAGCAGACCGGTTAAACAGACATTGGAAAGACTTAAGCAGAAGTTTCAGAGTCAATCAGACAATTGTATTGAGAGCATACTGTGGAAAGGCACAGTCACTCAGGCAATAAATCTTAAGGTGGGAGTACAAGGCATTTCATGTCCAGTTTGGTTGATAGAATTTATCTAGTATGAATACCTATTTCACCCCAACAATCTCTGCCAGACTCTCAGTCATAAGTATGGACTGAGAAAGCTGATACACTGATCATGATAGCACAGGAGTGGTTGTGGATGTAAAGCTCCTTGGAAGCAAGGAGCTTTATTTCTCTGACTGCTTGGCCTTCTTTGCAAAGCCTGGCTTTTCACTTGGAGCCCCAAGGTGCAAACTTGACTTCGTATGCAAGCAAGATACCTTAATTGGATGTTGCATTAAAGCTGTGTTATTTATACTTGGGATTTGATTTAATTTTCTTTTCTTTTTCACAGAACCATAACTTGCATTGACACCATGTATCATATAGCTCCAGCTAGGTTTCTCTTGTGGTTGCTGAAGCTAAATCTCTCTACAAAAGAACTGTTTTCCTCCGAGTGCAAATGCTTCTGCCTTTTATATTAATTACCTACCTGGATACAATTCTAGTTAGGTGAGCTAGGACTATACAACACAAGGTTTTTCACTCCTGCTCTCTAAAATGTATTTCTATCACTACTTATTTCCGTTTTTATCTTTATCTAACTAGAAGTACTTTTTTCTCTACCATAGACCTGATTGTTATCTGTCTGAACAGGAAGCATCTAGCTATTTCTCAGAATTTGCTTCTGAAAGCTCAGAATGTTCCATAAAAATTAAAACCAGTTCTTCAAATGTGGGTTAGCTTAGAAATAATGAAACTTCTGCAGCCACCTCCTTGTTTCTCAGCCTGGTGTTGTGACACAAGTATTGCCACTTAGGTCTTAACTCTGCAAATATTTTTCTTGAGTGACTTTCCCTTTGTTTTGTGTGTTCCCTCACCTTTACTTTTGTGTTTTAAGAAGAGGGAGCACCAAAGACTGTAAATAATGTTTGTGCAGGAAGTCTTTTGTGAAAAGTATCTGTTTGTATATGGCTATCTCAGTCCTGGACCAACACTGAGCAATGTGAGAGGGAAGGGGAAAGCAAGGATAATGCTTGGACGTGGAGTAGGAAATTGTAATGGGCTGCCATGTTGCAAGGGGTGAAGAGTGAGATGCCGAACAACATCACCACACCCCCAGCCCAGCAATTCATCAAGAGCTTTGTCAGTATTTGATGAAGTGTCACATTTGTTGTAGCTTGTTAGCTTGCTTTGGAGAGGTTCAGTTTTTGTGTTTTGTGGCTGGGAAGGTATTTTTGGATTGCTTAAGTTCTGGGTTACCCCATGAGTCGTGGGGTGGTGTTTGGGGTTATTGGACATGCAAAAAGTTGCAACCTGTGCTTGTTTGATTTGCACAAGGGTATTGGGTTTTTTTCAGCAGCATAAAAGGGAATTTGGATTGAAGTTATTCAGGGGAGCTAATAACGAATTCCCACCTGCTCAACTTAGTGGCGTTGCCAGTCCTGAAAACTGCTTAGCTGTGGTATGAGTTAAAACATTGGATGCTAAATATCTTCCCTTTTACATCTGATCTAGAGGAGGTGCCTTGTATTAGAGGAAAAAGAAATGTTTCTAGTCAGGAACACACTGCTTCTTCAGAAGGTGTGTTCCCTGCTGAGGGCACTGGAAATTCCACATCTGGCTGTGAAGGTGCAATCTTACTAGATGAATTAAACTAATGGCTTCAGCTCTGCCTTGCTCAGTCTGCTGACTGACTCTGTAGCTGTGAAAGCTCAGTGGCAAAATAAGCATCTAGAGTGACAACTGAATGATGTTCCTCCTGCTGTTAAGAGCTCTGAGCACTAAAGAATCAACTCTCCTTCAGAGTGTCTTTCTGCCTCAACTTGGGCAGCAGCGGGTGGCTGACCTGGTTATCCAAGAATGATCCCTAGAGAATCACAAGTATTCCTCTTGTGGCAGCCAGAATACTGAAAAACAGCTGGAATGTCAAAGAAACTGCTGGCTCTCTTAGCGCTTAGGATGGTCTGGGAAAGACAGGTTTTGCTTGCAGTCAATACCCATTTGCAAAGACAGTTGCTAAGCTACATGAGAGAAGCACATCCTGCATAATGGTTTTCCTTCCATTCCCGCGTCTACTTCTCCCAAGGGCATTAACCCCATATAAGAAGGCTGTATGCATTATTTGTATCAGATAGTGGTTAAAAATACTTCACACTTCCTCCTTTCTCCAGTGCCTGTTTTGCAACAGAAAATTAAATAAGATGATGGAGGGTAGGAGGAGTGGTAGAAAATATAGGTCTAGAGAGAACACATTTTAGGGAAAATGAGTGTGAAGAGGAGGAAAGAAAAGATACAGCCAGAAAGAAATTGAAAGGGAGAAAACCAGATGTGACAGAAGCCATAAAGATTTAGTAAATCAAGTCAGTAACATTTAATAAGAGTGTGTAATCACATTACACACATTTGCTGGCTACCGAATAGTAAGATAGCTGTGGGTCCTTCTTGACTCCTTGTGATATCAGCAAAGGTGATAGCAGCAAAACTGTAGAATAAATTCTGCAATATGGGTGAATTCATGCTATACATGTGAACAAAAATATTGGCTTCTTGATGTCTAGAGCTCTACATGCTCCATTTAAAAACAAGCAAAGACAGTCTCTAGTACTTTACTAAGACAGTTTTTAGTCATCAGCTTCAAAATTTAATGAATGTGTAACAGACACATGGTAATATGTACTATTTAATACATTTTCATCAAGATTTTTTAATGGCTGTTGTTTTAGTGCTGATTCAATACTGTTCAAAAGTATTTAATGTTTCAATTAAATTTGAGTTGTGTTCCTCAAAGGGTGGACTTTTGTGGTATCCTTCACTAGAAAGCTAGTTGTGGTGGCACCTTCCATGGACACATAAGGTTTTAAATTTTAGAAAAAATACAGATATTTTGAAAAGTTGTCATGCTGAATTCGGTCAAGGTGTTTCTAACTTGGTGTTCTGTTTCCCAGAGAAAAGTGAAATATTGCAACTATAAAGTAATATCTCCTAAAATGTATTGACATCTCCATGATTTGTGACTTCGGGTTTCTTGAGCCTAGGGCTATATCTGTCTGTGTTTTAAACGAAAAAACAAAAAGCAGTGGAACAGATTTTAATTACCTTATCCAGAAGGTATGCAATGCATGTGCTTTTGCAGTCCTCAGTTTAAAGGCAGTTTAATCACAGTCATTGCCTATAATCCTAATCATGGCTGGGTAGTGGCTTTTGTAATTATTGGATGTATTTTCAAAAGTTGTAGGAAAAATTTTTAATTGGTAAAGTATGTGCAAAATTGCCAGGATGCCTGTTTTTTAATCCAGTACTACCTCTTTCGCTATAAATGCAGGAGTGGAGTAGAATTTATTTTCCAGTAAAGATAAAAGAAGTTTAGGAGGAAAAATTACTGACAACCAGAAGTTAAAACAGTAGTAAGCAGGGATAGAGGAGAAAAAAGAGAAGTGCTTGAGCAGACTCAGGAGGGAAGTACTGTG